>CP139502.1:313217985-314438511 GCA_021014915.2 Artemisia tridentata subsp. tridentata
TCCAAATTCCAATCATCAAACTTTAATTCCAAACCAAAAACGAAATCCTCGATTCACACCTCGCTGGGACACGACCCGGGTGATCATTTGCCCGGTATCTCACATTGTATTCACGGGTTTTGCAAGTTGGCCTTTTTCCTAAAGGGTTGGCTTGTTGATTCCCGCGTATCACGTGTATCCATCCGATATTATTTATATACGTACTTTAGCACGGATCAAATTTTGGCGCCGCTGCCGGGGAGGTTGTGTTGCGACAATATTGTTAAAGGTTTTAACGATTAGTGATTTGAGATCCTTCGTCAAGAAGTTATCGCTTTCATAAAAATATAAAAAACAAAAAATATTTTCCTTTTTCTTTGTAATATATATATCAGATAAAAAAAATACAAAAACATTTTCCGTTTTATTGTGTTAAATAAAAGATAAAAGCAATCTCAATATAATACTTATCAACTTTGAGTATTATCATAACAAGTTCCCAAACAAAAGATTAAAACTTGCCTTTGTATCACTTGAGAATATCGGCTCACCTTCGATTGATAAATAAACTATAAGAGGGGTATAAGGAGAGGCGATCCAACGAACTTCGCCTCGAAAAGAGATCCATTCTTCTCTTCCGCTCCTTTGTGCGTTTATCTTTTAAAGAGCTACAGTACGCTTGTTGATTATTGGTTTAAGTTCACTTGTGTTTTTTGCTTCGGTCTCGTTTTAATTGAATTGTTTTTTAGTGCATGCGCACTCGCTCTTCTCCGTCGACAAGTCCTTTACGTGAACTCGTACATACTCCGAGAAGACGTAATCGAAGGCGTTCCACCTCAATAGCCGAACCCGAGATTCGTGCTATTCCCGTTCCTCCCATTGTCACAATGGCGGATGAACGCACCATGTCTGAGCTTCTTCAAGCACCCACCGAGGGTTACGGAGACGCTATCGTTGTTCCGGCAATCGTTGCCGATAGCTTTGAGCTTAAAACGGGGTTGCTATCCTTAGTAACTTCAAGTCAATATTTCGGATTTGAGAGTGACGATCCTCATTCCCACATTCGATGGTTTAACAAGATCACCTCTACCATCAAATACCGAAATGTGCCTCAAGAAGCTATCAAACTTCTTCTTTTTCCTTTTTCTCTCGAGGGGGCAGCTCGAATTTGGCTCGAAAAACAACCCCCTCGTTCTATTGAAACATGGGAAGATTTAGTGTCGAAATTTGTGAACGAATTCTTTCCCCCGTCCAAAACCACAAGCCTTAAAAATGAAATCACCAAATTCACTCAAAAATTTGATGAATCCTTTAGTGAAGCGTGGGATCGTTTTAAAGAATTACTTCGCAAATGTCCACACCACGGTTTCTCCGAGTTACATCAACTCGATACCTTCTATAATGGTTTGAACCAAACGGACCAAGATTCTCTTAATGCCGCCGCCGGTGGCAATCTCTTGAATCGGACTCCGAAGGACTCTTTAGCCATCATTGAGAATAAGTCCAAGGTCCGCACTACACGAAGCAAACCGGTTGTTTCCCAAGTTAGTGCCTCCACTTCTTCTTCATCTCACGTGAGTACTTCTAGCACCGATGCTAAGATTGAAAAACTCACGGATGCTATTCAAGCTTTGGTTCTTTCCAAGCAAAAGAAACTTTCTTCCCCACAAACTTCTTCACCCACTCAAGGCAAAGCGGTGGAAGAAACTTGTGTCACTTGTGGTGGTCCCCATGCATACTACAATTGTACTGCCACGGATGGTAGTCGATTTGAAGTTAATGCGGTAGCCGGGTCTTTCAACCAAGGAGGTAACCAATACCGTCCTCAAGTTGACCCAAACTATCGTGCTAGCAATCAAAATGGACCACCCGGATTTTCTCAACCCAACAATCCAAATAGATTTAACCAAAATCAACCGAGAGGGCAAGATGTTCGAAACCAATTTCAAGCCCCGGTAAATCAATACCCAACTCAAGGGGGTAATTTCAATCAAGGCTTTCAAGCTTCTAATTACCAAGCCCCCGTTGGTCCCTCAAATGAACTTTCTAACTACATCAAGTCAAATGAGGCTAACATGAGGTCAATGCAAAATCAAATCACCACTTTGAAAAATGATTTCCAAACCTCAATGTCAAAACAAGGTCAAGAGCTTAAAAGTGAACTTCGAAATACAAATCACAAAATTGATCAATCTCAAAATAAAATTGAGAACATGTTTGCTAGCCTCATGAACCAAATGAATCAAGCTTCAACTTCGGGTGGTCTTCCGGGAAATACCATTCCCAACCCGAAGGGTGAGTTGAAAGCTATTACCACTCGTAGTGGTAAGGCATATGATGGACCCTCGATTCCTACTTCACCTCCGGTGAAGGAAGTGGAACGAGAGACCGAGGTAACAAAGGACAAAGTGCACTCTTCAAGCTCACAAAGTACCGCACACGTCCAACCTCCGGTCGTCCAATCTCCAATTCCGGAACCCGATGTTCCGAAGACCAATCCTAAGCCTTCAATTCCATATCCTTCGAGGCTTAATGATCAAAAGCTCCGTGACAAAACTAATAGTCAAATGATGAAGTTTCTTGAAATCTTTCAAAAGTTACACTTCGATATTAGTTTTGCGGATGCTCTTCTCTACATGCCAAAGTTTGCTTCTACATTCAAGAGTCTCCTTAGCAATAAGGAAAAATTGTTGGAATTGACAAAGACTACATTGAATGAGAATTGTTCGGCGGTTATCCTTAAAAAGTTGCCTGAAAAACTAGGAGACCCCGGCAAATTTCTCATCCCTTGTGATTTTCAAAAGCTAGATGAATGCTTAGCCTTGGCCGATCTCGGTGCAAGCATCAATCTAATGCCTCTTTCAGTTTGGGAAAATCTTTCTCTTCCGGAGCTTACTTCTACACAAATGACTCTCGAGCTTGCAAACCGATCGGTTACTATTCCGAAAGGTATTGCCGAAGATGTCTTCGTGAAGGTTGGCAAGTTCCATTTTCCTGCTGACTTTGTAGTAGTCGATTTTGATGCCGATCCCCGTGTCCCCCTTATCTTGGGAAGACCATTCTTAAAAATGGCTCGTGCATTAATCGATGTCTACGAAGGTGAGATGACTCTTAGGGTCGGAGATGAAAAATTGGTCATTAATATTGAAAGCACTTCAAAAGATCTTCTCGAGCATAAAAGCGAGTCAATTAACCAAATTGATATCCTTGATTCTACATGCGAGGAATACTTTCAAGAAGTGCTAAGTGGCAATCCCACTTCATCTGATCCTACCATTGCCCTTTCTTCCCCCTCTCTCACTCCGTTTGAGGGAGGTGACTTCATCTTGGAAGAGATTGAGGCTTGTTTGTCTTGTGATTCAATTCCATCTGGAATTAATGATGGTGTATTTGACCCGGAGGGAGACATTCTTCTCATTGAGAAGTTGCTTAATGATGATCCATCATCTCTCCCTCCAAAAGAACTTCATAATGAGGAAATCAAATCTGTTGAAAATTCTGATGATCCTCCGGAGGTCGAACTTAAGGACTTACCACCTCATCTTGAATATGCATTTTTGGAGGGTACCGATAAATTACCCGTCATAATTGCTAAAGATTTAAATGATGAGGAGAAAACCGCTCTCATAAAGGTTTTAAAGTCACACAAGCGAGCCATCGCTTGGAAACTTTCCGACATTAAGGGTGTTAACCCGGAATTTTGTACACACAAAATTTTAATGGAAGATGACTTTAAACCAGCGGTTCAACATCAAAGAAGGGTTAATCCTAAAATCCACGAGGTTATCAAAAAGGAGGTTCTTAAACTCCTTGATGCCGGCTTGATTTACCCTATCTCGGATAGTCCTTGGGTGAGCCCCGTTCATTGTGTGCCTAAAAAGGGAGGCATCACCATTATTGAAAATGATGAAAACGAGTTGATTCCTACTCGATTGGTAACGGGATGGCGTGTATGCATTGACTACCGAAAGTTAAATGACGCCACCCGTAAAGACCACTTCCCTCTTCCATTCATGGACCAAATGCTCGAAAGACTAGCGGGAAACGAGTACTATTGTTTCCTTGACGGTTTCTCGGGTTACTTCCAAATTCCCATTGATCCGCAAGATCAAGAAAAGACCACTTTCACGTGCCCTTATGGAATGTTTGCCTACCGACGCATGCCTTTTGGCTTATGTAATGCTCCGGGCACGTTCCAAAGGTGTATGATGGCCATATTTCATGACATGATCGAGAAAACTATGGAGGTCTTTATGGATGATTTCTCGGTCTTTGGGGATTCTTTCAAAACATGTCTCTCCCATTTGGACAATATGCTTCAACGTTGTGAAGACACTAATCTTTGTCTAAATTGGGAGAAAAGTCATTTCATGGTCAAAGAGGGCATTGTCCTCGGCCATAAGATTTCTAAGAACGGGATTGAGGTCGATAAGGCTAAAGTTGATGTTATCGCTAAGCTACCTCATCCCACGACCGTCAAAGGCATTCGGAGTTTTCTTGGTCACGCCGGTTTCTATCGTAGATTCATTCAAGATTTTTCAAAAATTGCCCGGCCGATGACTCGTCTCCTTGAAAAAGAAACTCCATTCATCTTTTCTCAAGAGTGCATTGAAGCTTTTCAAACTCTCAAGAAAAAGCTTACCGAAGCACCAATCTTAGTTGCCCCTGATTGGGACCTACCTTTTGAGCTTATGTGCGATGCTAGTGATTTTGCCATAGGTGCGGTCTTGGGGCAACGGAAAACAAAACACTTTCAGCCTATACACTATGCTAGCAAAACTATGACCGAGGCTCAAGCTCATTACACCACAACGGAAAAAGAATTATTAGCCGTGGTGTATGCTTTCGAAAAGTTTCGGCCATACTTGATCTTGTCTAAAAGCATAGTGTATACGGATCACTCGGCTCTCAAATATCTCTTTGCAAAACAAGATGCAAAGCCGAGATTGCTCCGATGGGTTCTCCTCCTGCAAGAATTTGATATCATCATCCGTGATAAAAAAAAAAAGGAGCGGAGAACCTTGCTGCTGATCATTTGTCCCGATTAGAGAATCCTCACCAAAGTGTGCTCGAGAAAAAGGAAATAAATGAAACATTTCCTCTCGAGACACTTAACGTGGTATCTTTTCGTGAAGATTCTAGTACCCCATGGTTTGCCGATTTTGCAAATTACCATGCGGGTAACTTTGTGGTTAAAGGGATGTCGTCCCAACAAAAGAACAAATTCTTCAAAGATGTGAAGCATTACTTTTGGGAAGACCCCTACTTGTTTAAAGTGTGTGCGGATCAAGTCATCCGGCGGTGTGTGTTCACGGTCAAGAAGCCGTTGATATTCTTAAGGCTTGCCACAATGGACCCACCGGGGGACATCATGGTGCCAACTACACCGCCAAGAAGGTGTTTGATTCCGGTTTCTATTGGCCCACAATTTACCGTGACGCCCATGACTTAGTCAAATCTTGTGACTCTTGTCAACGTCACGGGAAAATCACACAAAAAGATGAAATGCCACAAAATGTCATTCAAGTTTGTGAAATCTTTGACGTTTGGGGCATTGACTTTATGGGGCCGTTCCCGTCTTCACGAGGGAACAAGTATATACTCGTGGTTGTCGATTACTTGTCAAAATGGGTTGAAGCGAAAGCACTCCCCACCAACGACGCCCGAGTAGTGTGTAAATTTTTGAAATCGCTCTTTTCTCAGTTTGGAACTCCCCGTGCTATCATTAGTGATCGCGGTACGCACTTTTGCAATGAACAATTTGCAAAGGTCATGCTTAAGTACGGTATTACTCACCGTCTTTCTACCGCGTATCACCCACAAACAAGTGGACAAGTGGAAGTTTCAAACCGTGGTTTAAAAAGAATCTTGGAAAGGACCGTAGGTGAAAACCGTGCATCTTGGTCGGATAAATTAGATGATGCACTTTGGGCCTTTCGTACAGCTTACAAAACACCCATCGGGTGTACTCCTTACAAGCTTGTGTACGGAAAGGCGTGCCATCTACCGATCGAACTCGAGCACAAAGCCTATTGGGCCTTAAAGCATGCCAACTTTGATCTTAAGTCCGCGGGTGATCACCGTAAAGTTCAACTCAATGAATTAAATGAACTTCGTGATCAAGCCTACGAGAACTCTTTAATCTACAAAGAGAAAACAAAGAAGATCCATGACTCCAAAATCAAGAACCGCGTTTTCAACGTTGGTGACCGAGTCCTTCTTTTCAATTCTCGATTAAAGATATTCTCGGGAAAGCTTAAAACCCGTTGGACTGGACCATTCACCGTTGCCAAAGTTTTTCCTTATGGTACCGTCGAGTTATCTCAAACCGACGGACCAAACTTCAAGGTGAACGGTCATAGATTGAAGCATTACTTTGGAGGGGACATACCACCCATGGTTGTCCCGGATCTCCAAACTTTCCCCATGGACCAATGAATTCGGGGTCGAGTCAAGCTAGTGACTCGGTTAACAAAAACATTAGCACCACCCAGGAGATAAGGCTAAGGTTTTACGATATGTGCAAATGAAAATGCTAAGCGTAGAATAGTTGGTTTTCTTTAGAGCTTATATAAGTAATCTATGGCTTTTCCTCCCAGGAGATAACTAATCTGACTTAATAAGTGCTTATTTTCAAACATTTGAACACACTAAATCATTTTTTTTTACGATTTTGAAAAATACTAGTTCAAAGCTTTATTTAAACTTCGGAACAAGCATATGTCATAATAATGCAAAATGAAAGTGAGACGTTGCTTGAAAGTTGCAAAAGTTAAGTAATAAATGTATGTGCTAAAAAAGCTACGGTTCAAGATCGGCCCTTGGATCCCTATTTCCGGAAGGCGTTTAGGTCTTGGCTACCCTCTTACACCGGCCCTTGGACCTCTAATTCAGGAATGTGTGAGGTCTTGGTCTAACACCCTTGGATTCTCATTTCAGGAATGTTTAGAGTCTTGGAACTCTCCGTTGTAACGGCCCTTGGATCCTTTATTCCGGAAGGTGTAAGGTCTTGGTTCCCGTGAAACTCCGTTAGTTTATGTTGCACAATTAAAAAAAATGATGAAAAAATGAAAAGAAAAAAATAAAATAAAATGGAATGATATTGCAAAATGCAATAAAGTTTTGAAACTTGCTTGTTTTAAATTTTAAATCTATCTTTCAACTAGTATTAGTCAATATCTTATAAAAACGTCGATTTTTGTGATCAAAATTTTGAAAATCAAGCACAGTCACCTAACTTTAATAAATATGGGAGTGAAAAGTTAAGTCTCGGCTTACATAGATTATTAGTATAAGTAGTGTTAGCATTTTACAAAAGCATTTGCACATTGAGTTTAAGCTTAGTTGGGAGTATAAAAAAGAGAATGACGATTTAAATTCCTTGGAGACGCCCATTTTGTGTGAATCCCGTTCCATGATACCATTTTTAGAAATCAAGCTTGTTATCTATTTTTGTTTTAGTTTAAATTTTTCGCATTTAATAAAAAGTCAAAACGAGGTATACTTGGTATTCTTTTGATCCTTTCATTACTTCACATGATCGGATTGCTAGGGACTAGCAATAGCTTAGTGTGGGGGATTGATGAGTGTCTATTTACTCATCATTTTATGCCCATATTACACGTAAAAAAATGCTAAAAACGGCCAAATATACCAATTTATACTGCAGATATCTTTGGTTTGTGTTTTTATGCATTTCAGGTACAAAGGATTGAAAACGGAGCAAAAACGGGCATTTTTGGATCGACTCGACCACGATTTTTCATTTGATCAACAGAAGTCAAAGTCAACCTCCAAAATTACCAAAATGACACAAATGGTCCTTGGAGATAATTTTCAAATTTGGCAGCCTTGGTCCTTGGGATTTTCATATTTTACAACAATAGTCCTTACACTTTAAACCTTAAACCAAACTTATCCTTTTATCCCAAATCCAAAAAAAAAACCCAACCCGGATCTTTGTACTTAGCTAATCCCACAAAGTCAAAAGAATAGTCAAACCCCACTCACCTTTCTTCTTTCCCTCCTTCCCATAACAGTCCATCACCATCACTATTTCCCCATACCTTTCACCACAACCCATGTCCTCCCCTACCTCTGCCATAGCCACTCTAATTCCCCCTCCAAGTACGATCTTCACATGATGCCAATTGCCACGCTGGCAATCCACAACCCATTTTGGCGCCAAAACCAATTTAATGGCTGTGATGATCCACAGATAAATTCAAGGGCTGGCTTTAATCCAAAGAAGCACAGAAGAGTCTCCAAGCTGTTTTCTCTCACAGAACAAGCACAAGAGGCATGAAGACCCCTAGTTTAGTTTCTAGTATAAATAGGCAGCAATGTAAAGCCTCCTGGTAGTTAGTTTTTAGTCTAAGTTAATGTTAGTTTTTTTTTAATATATTTATCATTTTGTAATCTGCTTTTAAATTAATGAGAATTCCAGTTTAATGTTTTTTTTTTCCTGTCTCTTTTTCCATTTCCTCTCAAAAATTCACATAAGCTCTCATAAAGCTAATTTTATTCTCACTAAGCTAACCAACAGCTTCAGTGAGTCTTAGTTGAACTTTTATCAAGCTTTCTCAGTTCCAAAAATAAAAAGAAAACTTCAGAAAAATCATTGAAAAAAGAGAAAAAATATATGTTAGAATAGTTTTCAAAAGCTTCCATAAGCTGGTTTCCTGTTTGTTTAAGCTCACAATAGTTCAACATAGCTTTAATAAGTCATTAATAGGACTCAATCAGTTTCAAACATCAAAAATCAAGTACCTTAGCATGACTGTGGAAAGCTTTTTGGAAGTTGCCAGTTGTGGAATGGCAAGATGGACATTACCTAGCTTATCTTTGATAAGCTAGGAGCTTGTAGTTGCCATTGGGAGCCCTTGTTTAGCTAGGGTCTCAAGTGAGTCAATTTCTAATTTTTTATATCTTTTTTTTATTTTACTCTAGCATAGCTTAATTATTGCTTATTATTGCTTATTTTGTGCGTATTCTGCTTTTCTATGCTTATTTGTTCATCTTAAGTGAAATTATGCTTGATTAGATAGGTTGTTATAGGTGAGACTAGCTTTTGGTCATATTAGCTTAAAAAGCCTTAAAATCAGTCAATTTAGATTATGGCTTAATAATGCTTATTTCCAAACTGAAAGTTGTTCATTAGGGATAAATTAAGTTAGTTAATCAGTTATGTTTAGAAACCTAGGCTTAAAATTGTCCATTCTAGTTCTAAACTTCAAACAGACCCTATAAAGGGGTGTTTGGGTCAAAGGGAAAAATGGGTCAATTTGTGATATACTGTTCATGTGCCAGTTGTGGAATTTTGATCTTGCTTAAAATAAGCTAGATAAGTTGTATGTTAGGTGTTTTGACCTGATTTGATTGATTTCATAATTTTGAGTTTGACATTGTAAGTTTAGCTTAAAATCTGATCATATAAGCTTAACATAGCAATAAGCTATTTTTGTCATTGTTTTTGATATTTTTGAGTTCAAAATAGTGAGTCAAGCTTGTTTTGGAGTATTGGTCTAATTGCAAGAAGGATTTGAAGTTATTTGCTTGATTTAAGGGTCTGCACAGAACATCAGAACCATCAAATTTGCAGACTGCATCAGATTTTTAAAGCCAAATTAAGTGCTTATTTGTGTTAATCTGAGCTTAAATCTTTGGTTTCTCAGTAGTTTGCTAGTGTGTCTTTGCTTATTTCCAAATCCAGACCCTTTCTTAGCTTATTTGAGCTTTGGAATAAGCTTAAACGTTGTCTAATCTCACAATATACCACTGAGTCATCAGTGGTTAATTGTGCTGGCTGAGCACCTTTTCAGCTTGTTTTTAAGAGGCAAATAAGCTTCTCTTGGTCTGATTTTTGGTTTCTGTGATCCTTGGTAGGTTAGCTTTAAAGGTTGTCAGCTTTTGTGGTCTTCAGTAGTCATATAAGTGCTTATAAATAAGCCCAAAGTTGCCTAGTTGAGCCTGTTTTGACCTCAGACCATCAGTGGCTGATCCGTGCTAAATAGATATATAAATATTATGCAACGACGGATACGCGTGAATAAATACAAATCACCCCTTTGTGAAAAATGATACTGCAAAAACTCACGTTCGTGTGTAGTGTGAAACCAGGTAAGTGATTACCCGGATCGTTTCCCAACGAGGTATGAATGGGCAAACTGTGGAAAGTTAGGATTAGAGTGACAGATGATTATATATTTTGGATTTTGCTTTTTATATCTAATTAACAAATGAGAAACAAAATATACAAAAGAAAATTAAACGCGAATTAAATAAACTAAAAAAAACGGGTAACGGGAAATCTAAAATGGGACTAAAAAGTGAAATCTATGAAATTAAAACCTAAAAGTGTAAAATTACTTAAAACTTATTTTAAAACTAAAATTATATTTTTTTACTCTTTATATTTAATTATTATCAATTATTTATTATTTAATTACTTTTTAAACTATTTAAATTTATAAAAAAATACTGAATGAACAAAGAAAAATCTAAAAATTTTTATATAAATATTATGAAGTGAAAAGAAGCTAAGAAAATTATAAAAATGAAAATTGCTTAATTAAAAATTTAAAAAGAGAAAATCTATTAAATATAAGCTATCACTTATTTTCTATTTTATTTTTATTAAGGTCTAAAAAGATTATTATATTTTTCCTAAATTCTACTTAATAAAAGAAAATTTTGAAAATTAAAATTATATTTTTCTGATTATTATTCTATTTATTATGATTTAATTACTAATTTAAACTAATTAAAAAGATTAAAAATATCAAATGACTTAGGAAAAATCTGAAAAATTCAGGATAAGTCTAAATTAATATTCTTAATTTAGGAAAATTAAAATCAAAAGTCTACTAAACCTTAATAAGCAGTTTGGCCAATAAGCAGTTTGGCAAATAAGCCAAAAATAAGCTAAAAAGCTAGAAAAGGTACCAAAAGCTCAGGACAAGTTTAATATACTATTATAAGCACAAAAATTTACCAAAGGCTCAGGATAAGTGTAAACAACTTATCTAAGCATAAATCAACTGAAAAAGCTCAAATAAGCACTCTGGATAAGCAGATAAGCAATTGCACAGTACCAATAATTAGGGCAGAAATGGTGTTTAAACCCCTAACTTTAAGACTTGATTAAGCACTCCAATAAGCTATTGAGATGCAAACTAATGGGGGCAAAAGCTCCTCAGTACTACTGGCTATCTTAAAAACCAAAAAGCCCTATCCCAAACAGGCCAATTGAAGTCCAATTGAACCCTAGAACAGGTGATGAAACACTGATGCAGGTTCAGGGCTATGAAATGGGGGAATTTGCAGGCCTCAATTTAAGCTATGAAATAAGTGAGGAAATGGAATCCCAGATGATAAAATTAAAGTTAGCTATATGAACTACTTGTGAACCAAAATCCAAGGTCTCAGCTTGTCTAATAAAGCCAATTATCAACTGAGATCAGCAGCTAAAGCTACTCAGTATATACTGAGTCTGCTGATAGTGGGATTTTGTGCAGAGGTGTGCACAAGTGTGCAGACCAATCCAACTCTTTTGGTTACTCTAAATGGACTAATTGAGACTTAGAAATGCCAAGGTTGAGGGCTAGATGAGCTTATGGCTTAATCTAGCTTATTTGGATAGCTTATGGTTCTAAGAGTGTCACAATCCACTCAAAACTTCAAAGTAGGACAAAACAGCTTAAAAGCTTAAACTCACAACTGAAATATGCTAAATTAACAAAGATCAAACTAAGTATAATTGCAAATGAACAGTGAAAGACCAATTTTTACCTGTTTAGCTGTTAAACCAAACAGTCCTTTGTCAAGGGACTGTTATGGTGTTTTCAAAGAAACAGATAAAAACAAGCTAGGATTTGGAAAAACTGATGAACAACTAGTTGTATTAAGCTCTAAAAAGTAACTTTTAATAAAAATTAAGCAGTTTAATAAGCTATCCTACCATTTAGCTATTTTTGGCTTTTTATGGATTTTTAAGAAAAACTAATAACAAGTAGGAGATAAACTGATAACAACAACTAAAAAGCAATATTACACTAAGATAAGTAAATAAAATCAGGAAATAAGCAGAAATTAAGCAAATTGACAATAGAACATGAAAATGGGAATTTGCTTACAACTTTTGAAGGCAATAAGACAAAGGAGAACTGATCAGAAACTAAGCTTGGTTTGTCACTTACCAAGCTTAAACACCATTCAGCTCATCCATTTCAGCTTAACCACCCAGAACAGCTTATTTGGCTTATTGTTGACTTTTGTTGACTTTTTCTTCTTTCTTTGGAACAGAACTGAGCAAGCTATAATAAACTTATAATAAGCTGTCACATGGCTTATATGAGCTTATCTAACAAGAACAGAAGCTTTTGTAAACAACTAAACACTTAATTCGAATTCAGAAAATTGTGAGATTTCATTAACTTAAAGAGTTGGTACAATACAGAAGTACATTAAGACAAAGTGACTTGAAACAAACATGAAGTGATAATCTAAACTTAATTTAAGACTGGAAACAAGAAATAAAATTAAACTATACTACTGATGGTCCTAAACTAGTGACAAACTTTATTCTTGGTCTTCTCCTCTTTAAATAGCCAATCCAAATGCTTCTTCTTATCCCTCTGAGCAAATCCCACCACTGGTTGGGCTCTGAATTGATCTCATTCGTCCAATTGGATTTTTGGCGGGAAACGTGGCAAGTGGGAATTTGGATTCTTCTGAGCACATGGGATTAGAGGGTGGAGTGTTATCATTGGAGGAGGGGGAAAATGGCAGGGATAAGGGTGGATGGTGGAGTGGTTTGGCAGAGAAATACTGTGGGTGTGGTGGTATTGGCGGGCAAGTTGGGGAAGAAGACGGGTCAAACTTGTAGTTTGACCCTGATATTTAGCTAAGGGTGAGTGGGCCGGGTTTGGATTTGGGTTTTATTATTTTGGGCTTAGGGTAGTAATTAGGATGGATTGGGTTGGGTTTAGTTTATTGGGTTTAGTTTTAAGGATAGAAATGGGTTAGGATTAAATATGGAATTGGATGTAAAGCTTAGGGACCATTTGTGTAATTTCCTGAAAGTTTGAGGGGCTGAGTTGTAAGTTTCCAAAAGTTATCAAAAGGGGCTAAATTGTAACATATGAATAGTACCAGGGTATTATTTGATAAATTATATTTTTTAAATACCCGAGGACTAAATTTGCCAATTTTGAAACTTGAGGGGTAAAAGTTGCCATTTTTTGAAAACTTTCATCCAGGGACTAAAAGTGAACATGTTTGATATCCCAAGGACTAAAGTTTACTTTTCTTTCATTTTAAACCTTTAGGGACTAATTCTGCCAATTTGTGAAACTTCAGGGACTGAAAATGACAATTTTGTGAACTTTGCATGTTTTTCACTTGTTTTCAATCTTTTTGTATCTGAATCACATAAAAACACATTTCAATGATATTTATAACATTATATGGCTTTTCAAAGTGTTTTTGGCTGTTTTTGCAGTTTAAATGGGAACAAAATGATGAGTATTTAGACACTCATCAGTGGCCATAATTGCTTATTGAGTTGTTAAAGTGCTTATGTGCTTTTTAATTGTGGCTTATTCTGAGTTTGCTGGTTCTCTTAGATGACACTTTGCTTAACATAGCTTAATATAGTTCCCCTTTAGCTTATTAATAGCTCAACAGTCCATAGATAATTGCTTAGCTTATTCCCTTTTCTTTTTCTTAACTGATCAGTCCTTTTTACCTTATTTCTGAGCTTATTTGTTGTTTTCAAAAATAATCTCTTTTACATTTGTTGCTTATTTAATAGTGCTTATTTAGTTTGTGTAAAAAATAAATAAATAAATAAATAAATAAATAAAAAGCAAAAAGGAAGTCCACAGGTTCGAACCTGGGACCTCCTGAACCTCAAAGATTCACCACACACACGCTCACCCATCTCTGCCCTTGGGACTTTCTTGTCTCACTTTTCTCCTTTAATCCTTTTAGCCATATTTTTCTCTATAAGCTTAATTTGGCTGTTGGCTTATAATCAGCTTATTCCAATAAGCTGAGTCTGTCTTTTTATTTTTCCTAGCTTCAGTGTACTTTAAAGTATTTTCAAGCAAAGTTTTAGATTTTTCTAAATAATTTTAATATTTTTAATCATTAAATTAGTTTAGAATAGTTTTTAATTCATAGAAAATTAAATAAAAGTCAAAAAAATATAATTCTTTTTTTTTTTTAAATTCTCTTTTATCATTTAGGACTTAGGAAAAATAAATTTGAACTTGTATGGTTAATTTTTAAAGATTTTAGTTTTAAGACTCGTTTTTGGAATTCCCGATTTGCGTTTTTAGTGTAATTTCGTTTTTTGTTTAATTTTCTTTGGTTATTCACTTTCCATCACTTAATTAGAATTAAAAAACACAAAAATCCAAATTCCAATCATCAAGCACTTTAATTCCAAACCAAAAACGAAATCCTCGATTCACACCTCGCTAGGACACGACCCGGGTGATAATTTGCCCGGTATTTCACATCGTATTCACGGGTTTTGCAAGTTGGCCTTTTTCCTAAAGGGTTGGCTTGTTGATCCCCGCGTATCACATGTATCCATCCGATATTATTTATATACGTACTTTAGCACGGATCAAACTGTCACTTTGAAATTGAATTTGAATTTGAATTCGTCCTGTAATTTTTAGTTTGAATTTGAATTTAAATTCGTACTGAAATTTGAACTGTAACTGTGAAATTTTATTTGAACTTGAATTCGCTGTAACTTTTATTTATGTTGTGTGTCTTTCTCTTTATTGTATTATATTTTCGTATTGTAATTTTATTTTAATGAAGTGGTGTTTTAGTTTTAATTTCGTAAGATTACATTTAAATTTACGTTCACATTTACGTTTTTAGTTTATAAATATAAAGTATTTAATTAAATATAAAAAATATGATGTATGGTCATTGGGTGTCACCACTACCCATGTATGGGGAGTGAGAGTGAGTGAAAGTAAGAGGATAGAGAAAGCTGATATAGCGCTGAGGTGGCAGTGAGTGAGTGTTGCACCACTACTTCTAGGGGTGTTAATTAGGTTGGGTTGGTCGGGTTTGGGTTAAACGGGCCGGGTACAAGTCAGGTCGAGGCTTAAAATAACATACCCGAACCCGACCCTATTTGAACTCGGCTTAGTCGGGTTTGGGTTAAGGCTATGTTTGGCAAAATTAGCTGTGAGCAGTAGCAGTGAGCTGTGAGCAGTAGCTGTGAGCTGTAGCCACAGCTCACTGCTCACCGCTCACAGCTTCTTAAAGAAGCATTAGAAAAATGAGTTTTCCTAAAAAATAGCAAAGCTCACCGCTCTTTTGCCAAATGAACACTAAAAATCAAAAAGCTCATTGCTCACCGCTCATCGTCTCAAAAAGCTCCAAAAAACTATGCGCTAAACATAGCCTCAAATAAGGTCGAGTCAAGTCGGGTCAGGTCAAGTCGGGTTCGGGTCTGTGCCATTTTCGATACAATTGTTTTCTTGTTCCCTATAAAATGGAAAGAAACACACTCACGCGCTAACCCGTTTATCTCTTATTCATTTTATAAGCTTTGAAAACATGAATTTCTCTAAAACTGCTTTCTCAGTCCAAATTAAGTTAATCAATATATAATCATAGTTTTAATTTTTAAGTTGCTCCATTATTATGATACTTTTTTTTCTTCATCCAATCAAATTTTATGCCATACAGTTTGATTATCCCTCCTAAATACAAATCCTACTACATATAAAACGTCTTTTCTGAACCACAATATTCCACATACATGTGCTCTATCTTTCACTATCAGATATAATGTTTTAATTCATATATGTGTAATATATGCATATTCAACGTTTCAATTTCATTATAAATGCCTTTAAAAATATTTTAAAACAACATTAATTTGACTTTTAAAGAAGACATTAAACAACTTAAATTAAAATAAAAAAAAAAACTCAGGTCAGTCGGGTTGACTCGTACCCGAATAAGCAAAGTATTTTGAACCCGATACCCGACCCTAGTTTATACTCGGGTTAATCGGTTGACTCGAGTTGGATTTTGGACCCAAGTAACCCGACCCGATTATCCTTATTTGGGTTCGGGTCGGGTCACATTTTTTTACGACCCTAGACCAGTAGGTGTGGATCTCGCCATCTTTCGTCGTCCGCCTACGTGGCGTTTCGCAGTGGCTCGCCGCCACACCGTCGAAGCTCGCCGTCATCCGCCGTGATTCATCCGTCGTGCACACGACGAACCAAAACTCTGACAATATGAACGTTATCTTTTCTCTTTTAAAGGTTGGATCCTTTTCTTTTTTTTTTTTTTTTTTTTCCTTCTTATTGTCCTTAAATACAATCACTTGATATCCATTTTTACAAATCAAAAACACACACTAAGAAAAATACCAAGCAGCCAAAGAACCAAACTGCCAAGATGTTTCCGACGTTTCCGAGCAGAACCAAAAGTGACACATCTAATTCCGGCGATGATGATCTTGAAGAGCTTGATGAACTCGATTTTATTATTCAAGAATTCGAGAAAGAGCAGGCGTTACAGCAACAAGAAGCCGGAAGTAGCAAACGGGCATACATTTCACGGGAACGTGAAATTGCTGAGGCACGTCTACTGCGGGATTATTTTGGCAACAGCCCAAAATATACTGAAGAAAACTTTAAGCGTCGGTATCGTATGAGTCGTAGACTATTTTTACAAATAGTTCAAGGTATTGAAACATATATCCAGACTCATGATAATCTTCCTAGGCATTTTGACTTTTTTAGAGTCCGACCCGATGCTCGTGGTATAAATAGTTTCAGTGTTATTATGAAATGCACAAGCGCCTTACGCCAATTGGCGTACGGCATTACACCTGATGCATTTGATGAGTATTTACAAATGGGAGAACATTGTGCACGCGATTGTTTAGATCATTTTACTATGTGCATAATCCATTTGTATACTAGTGAGTTTTTAAGAAAACCGGATGAGAATGACATTCGTAACTTGTACCACGCTCATAACGTGGTTCATAAGTTACCGGGTATGTTGGGAAGCATCGATTGTATGCACTGGGAATGGAAAAATTGTCCTAAAGAATGGCAAGGCCAGTTTCACCAAGGTGATAAGAAGTATCCAACCATAATGCTTGAAGCCGTTGCTTCATATGATTTGTGGATTTGGCATGCATTTTATGGGGTAGCGGGTGCGAATAACGATCTTACTGTTTTGAATAATTCTCCGTTATTCGACGACCTGCTTGATGACATCGCCCCTGAGGTTCCGTTTGAAGTTAGCGGACGTACATTTAGGCAAGGGTATTATCTAGCAGACGGTATTTACCCCGAATGGTCATCTTTTGTCAAATCATTCACGGTTGCCCATACCCAAAAGAATGCCGTGTTTAAAGCCAAACAGGAAAGTGCTAGAAAAGATGTCGAAAGAGCTTTTGGTGTCCTCCAAGGACGTTGGCATATCATTGCGCAACCGACGCGTGCATTTTCTATATCCAAGCTACGAAGAATCATGTACACGTGCATCATATTGCATAACATGATTTTGAAAGACCAAAACTTTGCGATATCAGAAGTTAGTGAAATGTATATTTGTCCGCGAGTAAATTTACAACGATCGTGGATCGAGCGATGTGAAGTGCAACGAAAAAAGTCGAAGGAACTCCGTGATAAATGCACACACGCAGCGATTCAACGATGTCTCATCGAGCATGTTTGGCAAATAAATCAATGGGAGGAATTTCAGCAACAGCAACAACAGCCCGATAATTAGTTTCTTTAATAATAAGTTGTTTCTTAGTAGCCGTTGTATCGTTATTTCATTTCCCGTATCGTTTATTTTTTTCCTACCGGAACTTTGTGTTTAAATGTATTGTGATGTATTTTTAATTTAATGAAATGAATTTAGTTTATTTGTGTATTTGATTAAAAAAGAAAAAAAAAAAGATAGTGGTTGGGTCCAAATGAGTTAGTTGTGGTGTGTTTTGATAAGGGGATTGTTAGTTGTGGTGTGTTGTAATAATGTGGCACCTGTGGGGTCCAAATGAAGAGGGATGAGTTAGTCACCACACCTATTGCTCTAACTACTTGTAGTCTAAATGTATACGCACGAGAAGATAAAGACCATTTTAGTGGTTGAGAATTGCTGGTCGACATCGAAGGGGCCCCACTTTTCCTAAAAGCAATAAAAATATGCTACTCCGTATGCAGCCTATATAATATTCAACCTTTCATTCATCTCAACCACAAAAAAAAATCCGTCCGTCAATTCATATATAGTTCAAAGAGAAATTAGCAAGTGAAAATGTTGGGAAACATACAGGATAAGGCACTACAAGGGAAAGAAATGACCACTAATGCGGCAGGTTCCGCAAGCGAGACAGTTGTGAATGCGGCGCAAAGTACTGGCGAGACAGTTGGGAATGCAGCGCAGGGTGCAACGGACACGGTTAAGAATACTTTGGGTATTAAAGAGACTTCGGTAGTGGGGAAAGATAAGACAGTGTTGCAAAGTACGGGTGAGACGATCATGAATGCGGCCCAAGGTGCGACTGAGACGGTTAAGAATGCTTTAGGTATGGGGGGTGGTACTACGACCACCACGACTACTACTATTAAGAAGACTTGAATTTAACGTTTAGATGTTTACTAAACATTGTTTTCTGATTGGCTAGTATTTTCCCTTTGTTATGTTATTACAATAATTTAGGTTGGTGTGAAGTACGTATGTATTTACCCAACCTTGTATCCTTGTAATCTACCTTCGCAAATCAATTGACGATTGCTTTAGATTAAAAAATCAATAAGATTACAAGGCAAAAGTTCTATATAAATGTTATATTTGTCGTACATAAAATGAAATAATTATAACCAATCATTTTTTATCGAAACAAAAAATATAATTTTTCTACAATTTTTTTAAAAATTAAATATCTTGCAAACCGTAAATTGTTACGCGATATTATCGCGACGAGAATTAAATTATTTTTCTATAGCTATGCATTATTATATACTTTCGATAAATTTTTTTTTTTTTCAAAATTTTCGCACAGAAAAATCACACGTGATTTGTAACATGTGATTTGATTTTTACGAATCACATATGATTTAAGCATATGTGATTTTTCTGGGCGAAATGTTTTAAAAAAAAAGTTCATCGAAAGTATAGAGAAATGCATATCTATAGATAAATAATTTAATTCTCGTCGCGATGGTATATTTTTTGTAGCTTGAAAATTTATCGTTTGAAAGATATATTGTTTTAAAAAAAAATGTGAAAAATGTTTTTTTATTAATCTAGATGAAAAATGAATTACTAAGATCGGTTATTTTGATCTATGACAAATATTAGATATATATTGATCTCAACTATTGATCAGAATGTCTATTTTGATCGTTTTATGTTTAAGTTGTTGGATAATTAGATTTTCTAAACATTAGAAAAACTCATTATATACAATATATATCGTCATATTCGTTATCAAATACTCCCTCTGTCTCATATTAAGTGTCCACAATGGAATCTTGTGATTTCTCAAATTAAGTTTCCATATTACATTTCAACCAATGTGATGAGACTTTAGTGGGTAAAAATGATATTTGATTGATAGAGAGTGTAGTTAGTGTAATTTTCTAAAACTTTGTGCATTTTGAAAGTAGACACTTAATATGGGACGGAGGGAGTATAAGTTTTTCTGGATTT
This sequence comes from Artemisia tridentata subsp. tridentata, assembly GCA_021014915.2. NCBI lineage: Eukaryota > Viridiplantae > Streptophyta > Magnoliopsida > Asterales > Asteraceae > Artemisia > Artemisia tridentata. The sequence goes on from CP139502.1 coordinate 313,237,690, forward strand.
TTTTAGTTTCTGACTCGTTATTACAAGCCGACTAATCCTAAGTCGATTACCCTTTTGGAAAGCTTAGAGTCAGTGCAGATGAACCCCTTCCCGTCGATGTGAGCTCTTGGGGAAGATCAGCCTGTTAACCCTAAAGTAACTTTTATCCGTTGAACGATGGCCCTTCCACTCGGCACCGTCGGATCACTATGGTCGACTTTCGTCCTTGCTCGACGGGTGGGTCTTGCAGTCAAGCTCCATTATGCCTTTGCACTCGAGGGCTCTCCGTGACGACAAAGGGATTAATTTTTTTCTCGTTGGATTCAAACCCTTGATCTTTGTTTTGGAAGGTTGGTGTTAGGACCAAGAAACCGATTGGATAGTGGCTATGCAAGAAGAACTTGATCAGTTTAATCGACTAAAAGTCTGGCGGTTGGTCGTTAGTCCTAATGGAAACTTGATTATTGGTATGAAATGGACTTTTAAGAATAAATTGGATGAATACGGGGAAGTTCTTCGAAAATAAAACACGTCTAGTAGCCAAGGGCTATAGACAAGAGGAAGGGATAGACTTTGATGATTCGTTTGCACCGGTTGCACGGATTTAGGCGAACAGATTATTCTTGGCACATACAGCTCACAAATCGTTCAATGTATTTGAAATAGACGTCAAGATGGCATTTCTATATAGGGAACTTGATGAAGAAGTGTATGTTAGTCAGTCCGAAGGTTTGGTTGATCCAGATTATTCAGATCGTGTCTACATCCTGGACAAGGCTTTATACAGGTTGAAGGAGGCACCACGTACATGGTACAATGTATTATCAAGTTATATTCTTTCACATAAATTTGTTAAAGGTGCAATCGATCCTACTTTGTTCATTAGACAAAAAGGTAATGACATTATGCTTGTCCAAATTTATGTGGATGACATTATTTTTGGATCTACAAATCCTAAATTTTGCAAAAACTTTGAAAATGTCATGAACAGAAATTTCAGATGAGCATGATACGCGAGTTAAAATTCTTTTTGGGTCTACAAGTTAATCAAACTCCTCGTGGAATTTTTATACATCAAAACAAATACACGATAGAGATTTTGTAAAAGTTTGGAATGGATAAATCTGGTCATGTTCGTATTCCTATGATTTTTAAACCAAAATTAAACGAAAATATCGATGGTAAGCCCATTAATGCTACAAAATAATGTAGCATGATAGGCTCACTAATGTATTTTACATCTAGTAGACCAAATATTTAGTTTACCACTTTTATTCGTGCCTGTTACCAATCAAGGCCAACGGAAAAGGACCTTACTGCCCAATGGTCTCTGACTAGGATTTGAACATAAATTAGACTAAGTAAAGAAGACTCTCTGATAATGAAATCAGAGAGCATTTCAAGAAGACTCGCTGACAATGAAGTTAGCGAGCAACTCCAACAGAAGTTTATGTCTTAGACATTGCCAAGTTTACTTGAAGACATACTCTCTAGCTGATGCTGGTCAACCAGTATGTAGAAGGAACTCTAGCTGAACCTCTCAGCTCTCTGATCAAACCAATAGAGCATAGCTCTTATCCTTTGAAATTTAGGCGGGACTATTCACTAATAAGTTTGAGCGGGACAAAGTGAATTTTAGTGAAAAGTCAAACTTACACGAGTTGGTGATAAAGCAGTATTTGTAACACCCCGCCATAGGATCAGCGGAAGCATACGGGTCGTGGGGTGTTATTGAATAGTTATCACAACACAAGGTACAAAGAAATGTTTTACTTAAGCCATTTTAGAAGAAATTTCATAATTGAAAACATTCAATTTACATTATAAAAAAAAATAGTCCGGAAAATATAGGTCCATAAAATGATTTAAAGCGGTCCCGAATACTTTTCAGAGTCATCTATGACCATGCCATGCCCTTCGCCAAGCTCCTCCAATAGTAAGATATGCAGCGGAAAAGACCTGAGATAAAATATGCTAAAAGTCAACAGAAAGGTTGAGTGAATTCATAGGTTTAAAGTAAAGTAATTGATCACAATATTTCAAGTTTAAGAGAAAGTGGATTACGTTGTTATACACCCAAAGTTTGTTTGTATAAAAATCAGTGAACATAATTCTCAAGATTGGGTCACGTTGTTGCACCCATAACAGAAACAGTGGGCCAGTTGTTAGCACCCATAAATCCAGATGTTACCACTGCACTAAGCTCATGACACACAAAGCGTTAACCGGCACCAGTAACCCTGGCGTAAGTCGACAGTAACCGCGGATTTCATAATATAATAGTTGCCCCCAAAGCTAGGTATCTTGCCAAATATCTAGGTAACTCAAATATAGCACACCCGTGTTGCCTACCCAGCAACAGGGATGGGATGGTCAAATCCTATAGGCCTATAAACTATATTCGCGCTCACTCGCTAGTGATTAATGGTTCATGATCGAGGGACTTGCTTTCGACAAGGGTGGTACTTAGTGCTTACCAAATGTTTCGCAAAGTGGCTACTGCTTCACTCACAGTACCAGAAAAGTAGAAATGGCTACTGCTTCACTCACAGTACTAGAAAAGTATAAGTGTTGTTCCAACACAAATAAAGTTTTAGAAAGCAGAAAACATAGCTTTTAGTTCAAGTACAGTTTTCAAACAATTGTGATCATAGTCAAAATTGTAGCATGTATCTCACCCCAAGTAGCTTATAAAACAGTTTAAGCAAGTAAAAAGTGGGGCTATGAACTCACCTGAGTATGCAGCAATGCAAGATATCACAAATATCACAACTGGCATCAAGTAGTAAAGGCACAATGATATCAAAAGTAGAGCACAACGGTACTGGACCGGCACAACCTAGTATATGAATAATATGTCTCAGCAATAACCTTAAAGGGATTTATAAAACAATACTCGTATTTGAAATAAAAATATTTTATTTCAAGGCGTTTGAATGAAATAACGTTTAAGACTCATGTGGATACGAGATGTTATAATAATAAATTCGGAAAACACAAACGGATACGAAGAAAGAATATCGAAGAGAAAAGAAGAACTAAGATTAAGAAAAGAACAATTAAGAAAGACAAGACATAAAACATCAATAGGTTGTTTCGGTGTTTTACCCATTTCCCCAAATAGTTGATGAAACATCGAAATTTTGGAAGAAATTATATAAGTTTCGAAAAGGTTTTTAAGATATTTGAGTAATCATAAATGATTAAGTTATAAAAGGTTTTATCAAAATTTGGGCATGATGCGCCCGTTTACAAAGCATTTCCAAGTCGTTACGACTCTTGAATACAAGTTTTATTGCTTCATTTTATAAGTTAAATATATATAATTGGACACTATCATTCGCGTATATATATTAGTTATTAAGTTTATCGACTATTTTTTGTATGTTCGGGTCCAAATATGTTAAGCTCTTATGAGTCTAACATACTCTTCCGTCTCATTTACCAAAATCGTCCATAAGCTCATTGGCTAATACCGTAAATCTAATAACGTCCAATTTTCATCCAAGCATAGGAAATAACAAGTAACCAAGTCCAATGTCCAAATTATATCTCATGTTTTCCAAATTAATTAACCGAAACACCATATCGATAACAAATAATAAATAAATGACAAAATAATAAAATGAAGACATTATGGCCCATGTGTATTGGGCTTTCGGGCCCAAGTTATTAACACTTAACCCATTTAGGACTTATCCAAGTCCAAACCGACTCGACACTAACCCGAGGTTTTCTAATCTCGAGTCTTACACGGCCGAGACTCACTTGAGTCTCGACTAGACTCATTCCCGACTAGTCGTGGCCCTCTTGGGTCACGGCTTAAACCACTTGACATCTAAACTATCCCAAACACTTAGCCAAACACTCGGCTATAACCAAACTTGACCAAATTAACCAATAAACCTTGGCCGTGACTTATAGAGTCACGACTCGACTTTACTCGAGCCTTGGAGCACTTGACTCAACAACAAGTATTACCAAATCCAAACATCACACAATATATCACCCATGCCATGCCGTGACTCATTTGAGTCACGGCTCGAGTCTACTTGAGCCAAAAGGCTCTCGGCTATATTACCAAGACCAAACCAATCCAAATCTCAACACGACATAACCATTAGGACATGTCGTGACTCATTTGAGTCATGGCTCGAACCCACTCGAGCCAAACGATCTCCGCTACTACCACAATCATAACCTCATCCAAAATTCAAATGAAACACAACAACAATCCAATCAAACACAACAATTCTAACCTAAATACAATAATAAATCAACAAATACAACAAAACCATCACTGCCTCAATCCTAACTAACTAAACCTAATCCTATACCACGCCGTGACTCACTGAGTCACGGTTTAAACACCATACGAGCAATGGGGCCCTCGGCTGCAATCCACCGTGGACCACTCGAGGCAATCAATGATTCCAAATCCAAATCCAAATCAATGCTACAAACAATAAAGATAAATTATAAATAAAAGAAAATAAAATAAGAATAGACAACTCACCCCGAGTCAACGCGAGTTGACTCGGTGAATCACCCAACTCGGAACTGAGTTGAGAGTTTCACGGGGTAACAAAATAGATCCACACAATTTTTGTTAAAATCAAAAGGTTTTTAACATGATTTATTATTAAAACATTCGAAATAAAGATTTAGGGTTTCAGATTTAAAAATAGAAAAGAAATATAATCGCGTGGGTTACCAAATCGAAGAGAGGAGGTGGCGGGGAAGGTACGGTGTGGTGGTGGTGGCTGACTGTCGCGGCGGTGGTGGTGGCTGTGGTACTAAATGAGCTTCGATCGAGCTCAAAATCTCCAGAAAGAAAGAGGGGTTCGAGATCTATCGATTGGTGTAAGATGGGGTTTTGCCGAAAAATTTTCCGACGACGGTGGTTGCCAGAGAGGGTGGTGGTTGCCGGAGAAGATGGCCGGATGGGGTGGGAGAGAGAGAGATATGTGAGGGGTGTGTGTGTAGAAATGAATAAAAAGTAAAAATTTTGCCTTTTATACCCAGGCAGGGACCAAAGCTGGGAAAATCAAAGTATAAGGGTGTGTGGTGAAAAATCTGGGCGGGGGTAATAGTTGTCAACTTGGTAAAACTTTTGCCATAATCACTGTGGGACCCATTCGACGTACCAAACGGACTCGAAAAATTATGAAACTTGTGCCATTGAGTCCGAAATAATTTTTCCATTGAAAAAGAGTATTAATACATATAACTTTCTAGGAGTTAATTTATTTAATAAATCGATTCGTTTCATGTGTTTTAGGTTGTGCCGGCTCGATAAATGAATAACGCTCACGTTTTAACAAGATATCTACTATTTTTCAAGCCCAAACAAGTTCAAAGAGATTTAAAAGCTAAGGAAAATCAAAATAATTGTTTTGGCTCGTAAAATAAGTTTAGGAAAATTGTCGGTTGTTACATCACATACCCCTAAAAAGGAATCGCGTCCTAGCGATTTAGTTCAAGTTATTTGTCGGAACGGTGTCGGTGAAAAGGTCATGGTACTAGTAGCAGATTTGGGTCTCACTAGGTTGTTTTAAGGGTTCATCCTTGCCTGTGGGAGGGTATCTAGGTGGTCTGCCATAAGTTGTTTCCCTCTAGTGATTTGGTGAGGTACAATGATCCCTGAAGCAAGTTTAATAGGAGGAAACAGTTTAAGTCTTGAATTACACGATGTTCCACAATTTTGCCAGCGTGGTCTCTTCTCAAATCCTCACGGTCTTAATCCAATATATGGTCCATATCCTAGTGACACAAAATTTCAACTTGATACATGTAAGGTGGTAAAAATGGCGTGATGACTGGTCTCCACGATTTTTGTTTCGAATTTATGTGTTTTCCTCTTCAGAGGAATGGATAAAAATTTTGTTTGAAAATTTTATTTGAGTAGGTGTTTATACGAGTTTGACCAAAATAACTTTCCAAGTATTACAAATTTCTTTATTGGGGAAATTTAATAGTTACGTAAGATATAGTTTCAAAAGATTGAAAGTTTTGTAAAACAGGTTTTTAATCATGGTATGGATAAGGTAATTTTTCGCAAAAATTGACATTTGACATTTCTCAACAAAGTTTGCATAGTTTGACCAGAAGAACCAAAATCCTCAAAATATGTATTTCAGAAAAATATAACTTACGGTTTTCAAGGTTGACATAAAAAGCATTTTAAGGAAGATCCTTAAAAGTAAGAACATCAAGGAAGAATGGTGGTTGAGCATGTACGTCCACCTATGTTTTTAAATATCCAAGGAAAAGATCTAGTTGTCAATGCTGAGCGGGGTTTAATGTTTAATATCAGGCGAAGCTCAAAGGTGCAAGTATCCAACTCGTTTAAACGATACTAAACGGTATTCTGACCGAAATTTTTGTACTGGCGGTCCGGAAGGGATAACTCAGTGCTAAGAGGTACAATGACTTAAACGGTTGCATTAGTGACCTGAGAGGTATAAGTCAACTCGACACTATGTTAGGAAAAGTCTTTCCTGTTTACGAGGTGGGGTTGGGTATCAATATTCGCTAGGTAGGCTAAGATCTCTTGGCATCCTGGTGCAGAAGTCGGGTCACATAAAAGGAAGGGGTTTTGAGTCTGTGTCGTCTAGAACTCCTAGAGAGTAAAAGGTCTTAAGAGCGATGGTATATTGATAACCTAGTTCAACGCATGCACTACTAGTAAGGGAATCTAATCCCATGAAGCAAATGAGGTAACTTATTCAGTGATGAAACAATATCAAGGCTTGGTAGGTTGTTATCTATAGTCTCAGGCGTGAGGGTGGGATCCACTTCTAAGGTTTGATCTATTTTCAAAATGAAATATTGATTATTCTGTTTATGAAATAATAGAATGAAAACACTTTTCATGGAGGTAAATGGTTCACTTGGTGATTGTAAAATACTTTATAAAATAGTTTGTAGAACAATTTATAGAGTGATAGAGAACGATTTATTATTTATAAAATAATAACAAAACAATAGTTAAATTTGTGATATGCTAGAAAGATAAGGGTCGGGTTACACAATAACTTGTGAAATGATTTGTAAAACAATTCATATAGTAATAAGAAAATCATTTGTTATCTGTAAAATATTAGCAAAGTTGTAGTTTACTTAATGATTTAGTAGCAAAACGGTTCGTCGGGTGACAGTAAAATAGTTTTTGGAAAGTAATGGAGAAATAAATTCGTAAGATAATAGTAACACAGTTGTATTGTTTTTAAATCGAACAACAACTAAATCAGTTCATAGGAGAGTAAAATGGTCCATAAGGCTGTGGTAAAACTGGCAGAATATTTGTAACATAGTTTATAAATTTTTTGTGAAATTGCTCGTTGGTTTATGAAATAGTAATAAAGTAGCGAATTAGTTTATTATTTAATAATAGGATAGCTCATACAACGAGTTGCAAAACAATTTATAGAGCAACAGGAAAAACAATTCATTATTCATAAAATAGTAGTAAAACCGCAGTTTGTGATATATTGGTAAGACGGTAAATTGGTTTATAAAACAACTGGTGGTATGATGTTAAGAAATCAATTCATTGTTTAAAAAATAATGGTAAGGTTAAAATTTGTTTTTAGAATATAGTAGTAAAACATTTTGTAGAATAACTACAAAACAGTCGGTAAAATAATTGAAAACGGTTTGCGTGAATGTGTGTGTAGTGGCAATAATAATGGAATATGAAATGACGTAGTAAGTGGGTTGGTTACTTATAGAAAAACTTGATTAGATAATTGTTAAGATAACGAATTAAAAGTGAAATAATATGATGATAAGTATGTTATAGTATGTAGTAATATCATAGTTGCATTTGACACTTTGATTATTAAATGTTCAATAATAGCGAAAATATATAATGTAATTGAAGTATGATAGTTCGTAAAAGTTGAAATAAAACGATATTGCTTAAGTGCGTAAATAACCAAAATGGAATGAGTCAAAATATGAGTGTAAAAATGTGGTAAGTTACGAATGTATGCGAGAATGAGATAAGTATATACGAAGTTAAAGTAATGATTTGAAACTATTTGTATTGCGGCTAATATGCCCCATTAGTGGTGATTATTAAAACAAAAGTATTTGAAAAGTAAAACATATTTAAGATGTGTAAAAAGGATAAGCAAATGCTAACAAGGGTGCCATAGTTGACGACTTGTGGGTTATGGGCCCACGGTCAAAGTGTAAAGGTGTGAAATGGTTAATGATCTTTCGAGGTAAATGGTTTATGATCCATGATGGGTACAAAATCCTAATCAACAGAATTTGAATTATCTAAACCAGTATTAATTTCGAAACACGAATACTAGGGCGAACCTCGTTATCATGGTTAATACAGGTAACTCTACTTACCACCTAAGGTTAATGCTTCCTCATGAGTACTATTATTCCCTTTATAGTCCTCAAGGTCCAACTCATACGACTAAACTATTAAGGTGTCCATTTCAATTGACGGGTTATTTTCTAAGGCAACTAATGATGTCGTCCGACTCATCGGCTTATAATGCGGTGTACTCGAGCTTTCTCACAAGTTGAGTGGCAGGGAAAAACGTGATACGTAACCTAATGGCCTAAGGTAATACTAGAGTAGTAATGTCTTCAAAAATGTCTTTCGAATAATGTTGGGCTACAAAGTACTGCTACATGAAGAAAGTCAAAGTACTGCTCGATAAGAAGTCAAAGTACTGCTCATGTTCTAAAGAAGTCAAAGTACTGCTAAAGATAAAGGACTGATATGCAAATACGTTTAAGGATTAATGTGTAATTCTAGAATGTTCATAGAGTTATTATTAGATTATAATTAGAATTACTTGTCGTTCAAGTATTGTAAACCGACTAGGGTTTTCCTTGTGCCTATAAAAGGACCCCTAGGTTGGCATTAGAGATACGAGATTTTTTAGAGAAAAGTATTAGTCGATTATTAGAGTATTAGTGTTTAGAGTTTGTTAGTGAATCTGTGTAAAGTAAGCAGGTTCAAGGTTTAATATAATCAAAGTTTTGTGTTAATTCTTCTTAGCTTTGTTGAAGTAGATTCCGCATACTTAACAAAGTATATCAGTGTTTCAATATTAGTAGTTTTGGATTTATCCAAGGTTGCTAAACCCTTAACAAGCTACAAGTTAGTTTGGTCAGAGTATATCGATCCAACAAGTGGTATCAGAGCTTGTGTGGAGACTCTGATTAAGAAGAAACCCTTAAAACCGATTTAACAACAAACCCTAAACGATGATGACTGAAGCTGCACCAATCCCATCCATCACCTCACTCAGAATTCCTATCATCAAGAAGGGAGAATATGATCTCTGGAGCATGAAGATGAGGCAGTACCTTGCTATTACTGACCATGCTCTATGGGATGTGATTGTCAATGGTAATGTTGTTCTTGACGAACCTGTAGAAGTTGAAGGACAACCTAAACCACCTAAACCAACCTTGCCAGCAGCTACAAAGAGAAATCAAGATAAGGCTCTCAACATACTGTTGTCTGCTATTCCTGATGGTCACCTACTAAAGTTCCATGATGCTAAGGATGCAAAGCAATTGTGGGCTGCGATCAAGACAAGATTTGGAGGTAATGATGCTTCCAAGAAGATGCATAGAAACTTATTGAAGCAGCAGTTTGAAACTTTCACTGTTGGTGAAAGAGAAGGTCTTGATGCTGCCTATGACAGATTCCAAAATCTACTTAGTATGCTAGAACTATATGGAGCAGAGGTATCTGTTGAAGATGCAAACTTGAAGTTCTTAAGGAGTTTTCCATCTGTCTGGCATGTGGTTGCTACTATGATTAGAGGACAACCTGGATTGGAGTCTATGGACTTTGATGATCTCTACAACAATTTGAAGGTGTATGAGCAAGAGATGAATGGTCACAGTTCTCAGAAAACTCACAACATAGCTTTTGTGTCTTCTAAAAACAGAAGCAGTACTTCCACTAAAAGTACTGCTTATCCTTCTCAAAGTACTGTTGGTGATACACAGCATGTTTGCACAACCACTGTCACTAACACCCCATCACCAACAAACAACACCAACTCTGATGATGTTGTATGTTCCTTCTTTGCTCAACAAGCCACTCTACCTGTTACCTATCAAGAAGACTTGTTGCAGATTGAAGAAGATGCTTTAGAGGAGATTGACATAAGATGGCAAGTTGCCATGATCACTGCAAGGATCAAGAAGTTCATGAACAAGACAAGAAGGGGAATTGATTTCAAAGCCAAACAGGGTATAACTTTTGACAAATCCAAGATTGAATGCTTCAATTGTCAAAAGCTTGGACACTTTGCAAGGGAATGCAAGTTTGCAAAATATCAAGCAAACAGAATGATTGAACAACCCAAGGTTGAAAGAAAAGAGGTTCCTGTTACTGAATCACAACCAAAAGCTTTGGTGGCTCAAGAAAATCTAGCTGAGATTGACTGGAGCAGTGAATTTGATGATGAACTTGTAACCTATTCTATGGCTGCAATGGAAGAGTTTGATTGGAGCACAGCTTTTGATGAGGAACCAGGATATGCTGCTTTGGAATCAAGAGATGGTCTTGGAATCTTTGACTGGAGCATAGAGGATGAAGATGAACCTGTTCAGATTGGTATGGTAGCTACTTCACCAAGTTCATCCAATGTCTCTAAGGTATGCTCTAAGTGTAATGATGTGTATCAAAAGTTGCTTAAAGACTATGTGACTGAAAGAGATAATTGTAGAACAGCTAGGTCTGAGGTAGCTGGTTATCAATTAACTTTAGAGTCAATGGAAGCCAAAATATTAACACATGAAAATAATGAAATGGCTTGGGGAGAAAAATATGAGCAACAAGATTATCAATTAAAATTAAGTGAATGGAAGTTAGGATGTAACGTGTCTGAATTAGAAAAGATTACTAAGGAAAGAGATGCTTTGTTAGAAAAACTTGGTAGTATTAAACAGGCTGGTCTATCACATGTTCAATTTGTTGAAAAACAAAGAAGAATAAACAGTAGAGCTGGACTAGGTTATGGTGTTGAGGATAGTAGTTCAGATGAGATTCCACCTAGTGACAAGGAACCAATTAGTTCAGAGGAAATCTCAACTAGTGAAGATGAACTTACTAGCTCAGAAGAAAACACATCTAGGAATGAGGAACCAATTAGTAAATCACCTCCTGAGTTTAAGAAAGATAAGGAGTATCACTCAGTTCCTGCACCTATAGGTAGGCTTCAACCACCTAGGACAGATGTTTCTTGTTATGGTATAGACAACCTAGAGTTTAGGAAGAAGCTTACTGGTCAATCTAGTTCTGAGAAACCCAAGGATGATTTTCAAAGGGGTAATGATCAAAAGTTTCCTACAGCCTTCCAAAAACAAGCAGTACCTCCACAATCTTTTCAAAGTACTGATAGACATTCAGTAGTACCTCCAAGAGAAACTTTTCAAAATACTGCTAACCATAAGAAACCTTTTAATCATAGAAGAGGATTTGGGAATATGGAGCGAAAATTATGTTATGTATGCTATAGTCCTGATCATTTGATTAAGCACTGTGACTTTCACTCAGAATATTTAAGTCAGTTACTAAAGAATAGACCTGCCAACCATAAGCCAAGGGAGACTAGACCAGTTTGGAATCACTCAAATAGGGTTAACCATAGTAATTTCTCTAAAGATTATAGGTACCCTCACCAGAAAAGACCTTTTTCAAAACCATCAGTACTGATTGCGTGGTTTTGCAACCTTACAACAGGTTTTACCTCTCGAGGGATCTCAAGAGGCTTACAACCCCACCAGGCAGTGTACCTGACCGATGTAGTATAGTGTAGTGGTAAGTACGGGGGATTGATCGTTCTCCACAGGGAATAGTGTTCGTTAGGTATGAAAAACTACTCTAATTAGGTCTAAGGGTGAAGGAAGATTATTTTTTTGTATTTTTTATATTTTATGGAAAGCAAGTAAAAATCTCTGGTTTTGAAAGAAGGGGCGGAATTAGTTGTTAATCAACTAACCCAAAAGCTACTAATTAAACTAATATGCAAGAAAAATAAACTAGGGTTCTACAAGGGAAATGAAGCATGTCTACCTATGATATGTTACTCCTTGCTAGCTATCCAATTCTACCTATTGAATTGTCACACCTTGTTTTAATTGACGGGTTGTATTCCTTAATACCAATCGTGGGGTGGCGTACGTACTTCCCCAACTCTATAAGCTCCTACTTCACTCCTATGTCGAGCCGGCTAAGAAGCTCCTAACATGGGATCACTAGAATTCGCTCATGCATTAAATACAACCAAATAAACCTAGTACGCATTGGTTCATGTTTCTTAAGACGTTCAAGCAAGTTACCGTATAGGAGGTTAGCCAGTTTTCTTAAGCCTAACATCGATATCACCCAATCAAACAAGAGACAATAGGAAACAAGAATTATAAACTAAACCAACTAGATCTATTGAAGTTGTCACGCCCTAATTGATGGAGATGGACACACACATCAACAAGAAATCAATAAGATCTAATTAGTTATACACAAGTTTCACACAATCATAAGTAGACACAAGGTGATTTAGCCAAGCATAATTAATGAAGAGCAATCAATAATAATCATAATTGAAGACATAACATAAGATTGAATCGATAAACAAACCATTACAAGATGTTTATGGCATGATTAGGACCCTCTAAGTGGCTGGAAAAACACCTACCTAAACCCTAGAATCGGACTTAGGGTTTAGGGCTTACAAATAATGAAGTTATGATGTTGTATTTATAGGCAGTTTGCTGTCCGAGGGGTTCTGACGGCGTCAGCCTTAACAAGTGACGCCGTCACATCCAATTTTTCACCAAATTGTAGATCTTTTCATCCCGATCGCGTGGCCTTTTGAATCACCTAAATCCGAGTTCGTATGAGGATTTTATGGCCAAAACAGTAACAGCTACCGCGCGCGCAAGTTGTGACTAGATAACACGTGATGGCCTTCTTGACGCCGTCTCCCTTTAAACCTCCAAAATCCGTTCTGGCCTATCAGAAGCTGACGCCGTCAGAATAAAGGCATGACGCCGTCCCTCTTTAAATTAAGCCGTGACGACCTTGATCACTCCAAAGGGTGACGCCGTCAGAATTCCCATGCAAATTTCTCTGGCTTATCATGAGTAATTTTCACATCCACCATTTTATTGCCAAGCCGTGACGCCGTCTAGAGAGGATCCTGACGCCGTCAAAGGTAACTTTTAGCCGATTTTGAGACTTTGTCGTTTTCTTCACTTTTATGCTCCAAAAACGTCCAAAATGCCTCCTTTTTCCAGATTTCTCCTCAAAAGTACCTAAAATGACAAAAGGAACGATTTAGGGCAATATTTGATCAAATAAATACGATTTAGGGCTTAAATGACCCCTTAAAAGCGGTACACTTTTCGCTTCATCAAATACCCTTACACTTGAGATTTGCTTGTCCTCAAGCAAATGTGCTTTTATTCTAATCAAAATACAAGTTAGGGGTCATTTAATGCTAACATAAAAGTAATTACAACAAATAGTCGTTCCACTTTAATCATAATAAGCACGGAGATTACAAACTAGCACCTCACAAGTAGTGTTTAGATACTCACATCTCTCAAGTGTCATCAAAATAAATCTCATAAATGAAAACGGATAATATCTCTCACTACCTGTCATAGCAAATAGATTACCATAGGCTTGGGAAAGGATCGAAAACCTCCTCCACTAGGCGTAAGCACCTAATATAAACTATCAAAGAGGGCTTTTAAATGGGTTATAACGTTAGGTGTAGGGAAAAGGAAAACACGGTTTTGCTGGATAAAGGGTATTTTACTGGTGGCGGGTTAAAGATCTTGATCAATTACATGTACTATACAATGTTGCTAAGCCAAGACTCGACTCAATCTTAAGCTAAAAACAAAATAACAAAAACATAAAATAAGCATAAAATAAAACGGGATGGTAGTCCGTATGTTTTTTTCTATTTTTCTTTTTCTCATTTTTTTGTATTTTTCTTGATTTTTTCGATTTTTTTTTTTTTTTTTTTTTTTTTTTTTTTTTTTTTTTTTTGACATACATTCTTTCCCTACCATCCAAAATAATACATCATAGGGGCATTGCATTCCCCTCACACTTGAATTTTTACATAACTTTACAAAAAACTATTCTAATGACTCGAATTAAGATAATTGAAAAACTTGGAGTACTTTTAAAATATTTAGCACATATGGGGGTAATAAATGATGTTCTTCCCCATTACTCCATTACAATAGTACTTTACCCATGAGTCCCAATCGTCCCAAAACAATATGTACAAGGATATGACTCGACTTAGCAACCATGTAATCAACTAGATAATTAACTTGGGTTTAAACAAATATTGTAACAATAATGCACTAAAGATGAGTGCATACAAGGTAGGCTAAGGCGATTTGGGTGTACATTTTAGTGGGGTGTAACAAATTCTTCCTTTAAGTAAAATGCTTAAAGGTCGAAACGAAAAGATAGGCTCTAAGGGGTGTACTAGGGGTATCGTGTACTAAAAATGAGTACAACGCAAAGGGTGTGGGAGAATTACTTGACCAATGTAGCCAATGTAATTATAACAAAAACACAGGTGTAAAACAATGGGTTAATCCTAATGCCTCTTATCATGTAGTAAATCTAACTACACGAATGTAGTCTCACTTGTGGCCTTGGAATGGTCCTAACGCAAGTTCTAGAATCTAAGTGCTACCGGTACACACATCATAGCATAAATGCTTTTCCTACCAATTCTAGGGGCGAACCTCACATATTTGGGGGTGGAAAATTTTTTAGTGGTACGGTTTTTGTGCTAGTCATATAACTCCTATCCGTGAGACGCTCATTAAGATCAAAGTTTCACTCCTATATGTTGTAAAAAATTTTAAATTTGGCACTAAAATTGCCTTAACAGGTATTTATCTCAGTTTTATTACACATCTACTATTAAACAAACAAAAATCAAGCGTAATAGTATTCTCTAATCGTACTTTTACCCTCCCCTTACACTTAAGATGAACATTGTCCCCAATGTTCAAATAACAAGATGTAAAAGCGTAAAGTAAAAGAATGAAATCAAATACTCCCCTGATTCGCTTGGTGGATAATGAAATTACACGGTTAAATCTTCTTCCAAAGTAATGTTGAAGCTCCATGACTAATGCATCGCCATAAGCTTGATTCAAAACATTTCCTTGTCCGAAATAACCTGTTAAACCTGAGAAAACAAACACGAAAACCTGCATAACATCGGCGGGATAAAATCTATATATAAGGATATAATGCTTGTGGAATGATAACTTTGCAGATTCCTGGAGATTATAAGTTGGAGATTTTAATAAAAACTTTTTAAAAACAAAACTTTCAAAAATTTCTGAAAATTAAATCTGGCGCCGTCAGGTTATAAACCCTGACGCCGTCAGAAACGACCTGACAAAAATTTTCATTTTAAGTTTCCGGAAAATTTCTGGAAAAACCTTTACCTTACTTCCTGGAAATCCTGCAAAACATCATTATGACTCGATACAAGCATTTGACTCAAACACACACTAATATGTATGTTAATTTATTATTATTACGATTCATGTTAATTTGTGTTCTAATAAACCGATTTAGATTTCCCTTACACTTAACTTTTGCAAAATACCTTTATATGTAGTTAAGACGAAGTTAAAAACAAAATAAAGCATTTTCACAAATTAGTTTTTAACATGAATCAATAAGAATAAAAATTAAACATACATACGGAAACAAATAAAAACAAACAAACAAACAAATAAACAAATAAAGCTTGGGTTGCCTCCCAAGAAGCGCTTGTTTTTGTTCGAGTCACGAGCCTGACTCTACCCTTATTTAACGGAAATAGGGGAGGTTTTCCCTACACTTAGGATTAAGTGCGGGTGGAAGTAGCGATACACACCCTTAGGGTGTGAATATGCCACGTGAGGTGAAGGGGGTGAGTGAATGGCTTCCTTCATCCTAAAACTACCCGGATAATATTGGTTGATGGGTGGGTCGGTTCCTCTTTTGTCTCCTAGATGTAAATCTAAGGATGGAAAGTTGTGTAAAGGTTGAGGTTCCGTTTCATCAACACTAGGAAATTCCCTAGAACTAAGAGTAAGGTTATCACTATAAGTATTCAAACCTATATCCTCTAGTGGTGCTTGGTCCAAGGATTCTACCTCCATCGGGATTCCTAAAGTCTCTTCTACTTCTTCCGGGTAAGTCACGGGCGGTGTGGGTGCCTCAAATGATGGTTGAGTATTTTGTGGGCTTATGGTGTTTACCTCATTATTCCACGTGTCAAGATCACCTATATCATCGTCAATTGTTTTCTTAGGTAGTGATAATAACAAACCTAGTGCTTCATCCAACTTATGATTTATTGATACGGCTCTATCCACAATTCCTTGGCAAACTAGGTCGCTTTTCCTATTAGCCTCACTAAAACAAGATCCTAAACATGGAGGTTTTTCATAAGAATCTATCCTAGGTGAAGGCTCATATGATTCATAAGTGTCTCTAAATGAGGTATTTTGAACTTCTTGGTGTTCTAGCCACTCAACCATATCTTGCAATCTTAGAAATCTAAGTGAAAAGTCCATTTGAAGCAAATTACAAACAAAATCACAAAGAAAAGATAGACTACGAGAAAGCTACAAAATAAAAAGAAAATATCTCACTTGATAGGAATCTTGTGAGTAGACCTAATAAAAATAAAATTTCAACCTAAGCAATAACTACTCCCCGGGCTGCGGCGCCAAAAACTTGATTGCGTGGTTTTGCAACCTTACAACAGGTTTTACCTCTCGAGGGATCTCAAGAGGCTTACAACCCCACCAGGCAGTGTACCTGACCGATGTAGTATAGTGTAGTGGTAAGTACGGGGGATTGATCGTTCTCCACAGGGAATAGTGTTCGTTAGGTATGAAAAACTACTCTAATTAGGTCTAAGGGTGAAGGAAGATTATTTTTTTGTATTTTTTATATTTTATGGAAAGCAAGTAAAAATCTCTGGTTTTGGAAGAAGGGGCGGAATTAGTTGTTAATCAACTAACCCAAAAGCTACTAATTAAACTAATATGCAAGAAAAATAAACTAGGGTTCTACAAGGGAAATGAAGCATGTCTACCTATGATATGTTACTCCTTGCTAGCTATCCAATTCTACCTATTGAATTGTCACACCTTGTTTTAATTGACGGGTTGTATTCCTTAATACCAATCGTGGGGTGGCGTACGTACTTCCCCAACTCTATAAGCTCCTACTTCACTCCTATGTCGAGCCGGCTAAGAAGCTCCTAACATGGGATCACTAGAATTCGCTCATGCATTAAATACAACCAAATAAACCTAGTACGCATTGGTTCATGTTTCTTAAGACGTTCAAGCAAGTTACCGTATAGGAGGTTAGCCAGTTTTCTTAAGCCTAACATCGATATCACCCAATCAAACAAGAGACAATAGGAAACAAGAATTATAAACTAAACCAACTAGATCTATTGAAGTTGTCACGCCCTAATTGATGGAGATGGACACACACATCAACAAGAAATCAATAAGATCTAATTAGTTATACACAAGTTTCACACAATCATAAGTAGACACAAGGTGATTTAGCCAAGCATAATTAATGAAGAGCAATCAATAATAATCATAATTGAAGACATAACATAAGATTGAATCGATAAACAAACCATTACAAGATGTTTATGGCATGATTAGGACCCTCTAAGTGGCTGGAAAAACACCTACCTAAACCCTAGAATCGGACTTAGGGTTTAGGGCTTACAAATAATGAAGTTATGATGTTGTATTTATAGGCAGTTTGCTGTCCGAGGGGTTCTGACGGCGTCAGCCTTAACAAGTGACGCCGTCACATCCAATTTTTCACCAAATTGTAGATCTTTTCGTCCCGATCGCGTGGCCTTTTGAATCACCTAAATCCGAGTTCGTATGAGGATTTTATGGCCAAAACAGTAACAGCTACCGCGCGCGCAAGTTGTGACTAGATAACACGTGATGGCCTTCTTGACGCCGTCTCCCTTTAAACCTCCAAAATCCGTTCTGGCCTATCAGAAGCTGACGCCGTCAGAATAAAGGCATGACGCCGTCCCTCTTTAAATTAAGCCGTGACGACCTTGATCACTCCAAAGGGTGACGCCGTCAGAATTCCCATGCAAATTTCTCTGGCTTATCATGAGTAATTTTCACATCCACCATTTTATTGCCAAGCCGTGACGCCGTCTAGAGAGGATCCTGACGCCGTCAAAGGTAACTTTTAGCCGATTTTGAGACTTTGTCGTTTTCTTCACTTTTATGCTCCAAAAACGTCCAAAATGCCTCCTTTTTCCAGATTTCTCCTCAAAAGTACCTAAAATGACAAAAGGAACGATTTAGGGCAATATTTGATCAAATAAATACGATTTAGGGCTTAAATGACCCCTTAAAAGCGGTACACTTTTCGCTTCATCAAGTACCCTCAAGTACTGATAAGTCTAAGGTTTCTCAAGCAGTACCCTCTAAAAGTACAGCTAAGTTTTCACCCAATCATGGTACTGCTAACACTTTTTCACATAAAAGATCTAAGAGATTCACTTCATATAAATCTAAAAGGTCTTACACCTCAAGCAGAGTACCTAGGTAAGAGAAACCTATAGTCAAACGAAATTGGGTTAAGAAAGAAAGTACTGATGGGGAACAAGCAGTACTTTCATCAGATAAGGGTGAAACAGGGAGTGTTGTTAATAATACAACACAGGACATGGGACCAAAGCAAATAATCATTGACCATGCCTTCAAAACCAGTGGAGATTACATACTGAATGAATTCAAGTATGTCACTCCACAAGGGGAACACAAGTCAGTAATGGCTTGGGTTCCTAAAAGAAACTAACCCTTTTCTTTTACTGTGCAGGGCAACCCAGAGGAGGAGCTTAAAGATCATATTATTGTTGATAGTGGTTGCTCTGGCAGCATGACAGGGGACAAGGAGATCCTGTCAGATTTTAAGGCATATTATGGAGGAAGAGTTGCATTTGGTAATGATCCTGATGGAGGGAGAATCACTGGCAAAGGAACCATCAAGGCTGGATGTATTGATTTTGAGAATGTTAGATATGTGAAGGAGCTCAAGTTCAATCTTTTGTCAGTTTCTCAGATTTGTGACAAGAAGTACCCCATTCTGTTCACTGATACAGAATGTCTTATTCTCTCTCCTGAGTTCAAGTTTGTTGATGATCACTTGGTAACATTGAAAGTACCAAGAACCAATAATGTGTACAGTTTAGACTTAAAGAGTCTCAATTCTGCTGGAAGAGCAACATGTTTAGTAGCCAAGGCATCATTAGAAGAAGCACATCTATGGCATAGAAGACTAGGTCATGTAAATTTCAAGAACATCAACAAGCTGGTCAAAGGCAATTTAGTTAGAGGTTTACCTTCCAAAACATTCAAGACTGATCATTCATGTTTGGCTTGCAAGAAGGGTAAACAACATAAAGCTTCATGTAAGAAGCTTGAGGACAGATTTATTAGAGAACCTTTGGAGTTGCTACACATGGATCTGTTTGGACCAGTTTCAGTAGAAAGTTTAAAAAGAAAGAAGTACTGCTTGGTTGTAACAGATGATTGTAGCAGATTTAGTTGGGTCTTTTTCTTGGGATTTAAAGATGAAACCTTTGATGCTATCCATGACCTGATAGTAGCCCTTGAAAATCAATTGAGACTCAAAGTAAGAGGTATTAGATGTGATAATGGGACAGAATTCAAGAATAAGCTTATGGATGAATTCTGTGCCAAGAAAGGGATCAAGAGAGAGTTTAGCATTGCTAGAACTCCACAGCAGAATGGTGTTGCAGAAAGAAAGAACAGGACATTGATAGAAGCAGCTAGAACAATGCTTGCAGATTCACAATTACCTATTCTCTTTTGGGCTGAAGCTATAAGTACTGCTTGCTATGTTTTAAATAGAGTATCAATAACTAAACCTCAGATGAAGACACCATATGAGCTGCTCATGGGAAAGAAACCAAACATTCATTTTCTAAAACCTTTTGGCTGTCCTCTGACTATTCTAAATACCATTGATTCTCTGGGAAAATTTGATGGTAAGTCAGATGAAGGATATCTATTAGGTTATTGTACAAATAGCAAAGGTTTTAGAGTATATAACAGGAGTACCAAAAAGGTTCAAGATTGTCTTCATGTTGAATTTTTGGAAGATAAAGAACCTCAGAGAGGAAAAGGTCCTGATTGGATGTTTGATCTTGATCTCAAGTTCACTCCATCTATGAATTATGTGCCTGTTAGAGAAGAAAATCAAGTTGATCACAAAGAAGATGATTCACAGTACATTGTTCATGGAGTCAATGTTAGACCAGAAGATGTTCCTGATAAAGAACCTGAAGTTACTAATAAGGAACAAAGTACTGCTCAACCAACCAATATAGTATCTGATGAAGATCAAGCCATACAAGATGAACTTAATAGGATGCTTTTTCAAGAAACTATAGCAAAATCCTATGAAGATGAACAAAGGAGGGCTTATGATGCTGCAAAGAAAAAGGGTACATTCAAAGATACTGCTCATAGTACTTTTGATCAAAGTACTGATGATACTTTTGACAGTACTCCTGGTGTGTTAGAACCATCAAATTGGAGCAATGATGATGATTCCAATGTTGATGATGAAGATTTGGATAATGCTAACATTCCTGGGTTAGAAGAAATTGATGATGAGCTCAATCATGAAGGTATTTTCTCAACTACCAATGAAGAACCTGATTTTACTAATTTGGAATCTGATCTTCCAGTTCCCCCAACTCCTACATTGAGAGTTCATAAAGCTCATCCTCAAAGCAATATTATTGGATCACCCTCTTCAGGAGTGGTTACAAGAAACAAAGTTAAAGGTCTCTCTAAGCAACATACTGCTTTACTTAGCTTTGTTTACAAACAAAACAGGATGAATCAAAAGGATCAACAAACATGCCTGTTTGCTTGTTTTCTATCTCAAACTGAACCCAAGAAGGTAGCTCAAGCTTTAACTGATGAAAGTTGGGTTGAAGCTATGCAAGAGGAGCTTCTACAATTCAAGCTTCAAGAGGTCTGGGTATTATGTGATCTACCAGATGGCAAGAGAGTCATTGGTACAAGATGGGTTTTCAGAATCAAAAGAGATGAAAGAGGGAATGTTATCAAAAATAAAGCTAGATTGGTTGCACAAGGATATCGCCAAGAAGAAGGAGTGGACTATGATGAAGTGTTTGCTCCTGTTGCAAGAATAGAGGCAATAAGGTTATTTCTTGCCTTTGCATCATACATGGGATTTCCTGTCTACCAAATGGATGTGAAAAGTGCCTTCATTTATGGCACAATTTCTGAGGAAGTTTATGTTAAACAACCTCCTGGTTTTGAAGATCCTGCACATCCAAACAAAGTCTACAAGGTGATCAAGGCACTATATGGCCTTCATCAAGCTCCCAGAGCTTGGTATGCGAGACTCTCTACTTTTCTATTACAACATGGTTACAGGAGAGGAGCAATTGATAAGACTTTGTTTATCAAAAGAGATAAGAAGGACATTATGTTAGTCCAAGTCTATGTGGATGATATTATCTTTGGAGCCACGAAGAAGTCTATGGTGAAAGAATTTGAAGAACTTATGCAGCGGGAGTTTCAAATGAGTTCTATGGGAGAATTAACTTTCTTTTTAGGGCTTCAAGTTAGACAAACAAGAGATGGAATCTTCATTAATCAAGAAAAGTATGTTGAAGACATACTTAAAAGATTTGACCTTCCAACTGTCAAGCCTGCCACCACACCTATTGACAACAATAAACCATTAGGCAAGGATGAAGATGGACAAGCTGTGGATGTGAAGCTTTACAGATCTATGATTGGTTGTCTTATGTACTTGACTGCATCACGACCTGACATCATGTTTGCTGTATGCTTATGTGCAAGATATCAGGTTACACCCAAGGTTTCACATATGTATGCAGTCAAGAGGATTTTTCGATATCTCAAGCATCAACCAAAGTTAGGATTATAGTATCCTAAGGAGTCACCTTTTCACTTGGAAGCTTTTTCAGATAGTGATTATGCAGGAGATAATTATGATAGAAGATCAACCACTGGTGGATGTCAATATCTTGGAAGAAGATTAGTCTCATGGCAATGTAAGAAACAAACAATTGCAGCAACCTCCTCTACTGAAGCAGAATATGTTGCTGCTGCAAGCTGTTGTGGACAAGTTTTGTGGATGCAGAATCAACTTTTGGATTATGGATACAACTTCAAAAACACTCCTATCAACATTGATAATGAGAGTACCATTTGTATTGTGAAGAATCCAGTTTATCACTCCAAGACCAAGCATATTCAGATTAGGCATCACTTCATTCGAGATTGTTATGAGCACAGGCTTATAAATGTGGTCAAGGTTCACACAGATGACAATGTAGCTGATCTACTCACAAAGGGATTTGATGTTTCAAAATTCAACCACTTAGTAGTGAGCATTGGGATGATTAAATACTAGGCTACATTTGAGGGGAGGCTTTAGTATTAGTTAGTATACTTTCTTTCATTTCTTAATGAAAGTATTGAATTTTTAGTTTAGAACCTATGTTGTATTTGAGGGGAGGCAACATAGTTATTAGTTAGAACTTATGCACATGTCATCTATAAAGTTCTATGATTCGTTTGAAGCATTGGTTGTGGATAAGAAGATGGAAAGTACTGATCCAGCAAAGTACTGCTTCAACGTACTGCTTTGAAGAGTACTGGTTATGTGGACAGTACTGCTTACGTGGAAGTACTGTTCCAACGGTCAAAAATGTGGGGTTACAGTTAATTAATTCATTACGGAGGGGGTAAAAGCCAAATACAACGGTAACTCTATTAATTAGGCTTTGATTTTTTAGATCTTACCCATATTTACCTTATCCCATTATACCGATTATCTCTCTCCACTTTATTCTTATCCATCCATTCATTTATTCGATATACACGATTCTAATCGCAATTTACCTTAATGGCTACCCGTGATTTCTGTTCTAAGCATAACGTGGTCGCGAACTTGGATAAAACGGCAAAGAATGTTGATTTTCATGCGATAATTGATTTCTTGACTGGGTCATCAATCAATTATGCTATTTTGGTAAACCCTGATGTAATTGGACCATGGATTCAACAGTTTTGGTCTACTGCTAAGTCTGATGAACAAGATGGTGTTCCTTTTATTCGTGCTAAGGTTGCTGGTCGAGCAATTAGGGTTACTGAATCTTCAATTAGGGAAGATTTGCAGTTTAATGATGCAGGGAGTGCTATTCGTTTTGAAAGACAAGAGATTTGGGATACACTCAGGGATATTGGGTATGAAGGTGATCTCACCATACTTACTTTTCAGAAGCCATTATTTAGTCCACATTGGAAATATCTCATACATGTTCTACTTCACTGCTTGAGTCCTAAGAGTACTTCATGGGAGCAGTTTGGTCAGAACATTGCTTCTGCATTGGTGGGTTTAGCTACAAATCGTCCTTTCAACTTTTCAAGGATGATTTTTGATGGAATGCTCTCACACATCACTAATGGTTCACCATTCTTGATGTACCCGAGGTTTATTCAGGTATTCTTAAACAAACAACTTGAGGGTATTTCTAAACCTCAAAGTTTTCTACCTACAGTCACACTTCCACCAAAGGTCTTTACATTCATTGCTAAGAAGGGTATCAAGTTCTCTGGGAGAAATACACCTTTGACAGCCCATATATTGGAAGTTGCACAAGCAGTTAGGGATGCAGAGCAAGAGCAAGAGGAATACTCTGCATCAGCAATTAATGAGCAACCAGCTTCAAGAGAAGATAGTGCTTCACAACATACTGCTTCTCAACATACTGTTTCATCTCCAGTTTCATCTTCACAAAGTGCTGCTCAGGAGAATTCACCTCAAGATGAGACTCCACCACCAACTCCCAATGATTATGCTTCCACAAATAGGCATCAAACATCTGAAGGAGATGAGGAAGTGGTTGAGGATGTCTTGACCAACTATGAGCTTTCAAGGGAATTAAGGAGGCTCAAGAAGATCACTGATGATCAAGCTGATCAGATATTGGATTTGACAAGAAAGTTCAGACGATTAAAGAGGTTTGTTTGGCCATTAGTAAAGCACCACAGGTTGTGGGTAAAGTCACAGAAGAAGACTGGTCAACACTCAAATATGTCTAAGTCAAAGAAAAGAAAGATCCACAAACAGTCTTCATTCCAATTGGGGAGGAATTTAGAGAATTTGAATGAAGATGCTGGATTCAATGAAGATACTGGGCTTTATGATGATACACCACTTGAAGATATTCCTCATGAAGATACTGTTGAGAGGAAAAGTGATGAAACAGAGCAGATCAACATTGAAGATGCTACTGTTGAAGTAAAAAGTGGTGATACTGAGGAAGTGGATTTGGAAGGAATTGATGCTGAAAGTACTGCTCTTCAAGATACTGCTCATCAAGGTACTGTAACACAATTCATGATTACACCAAGGACTTTGGATTTTGAGGAAGATGTTGGTCCCTCAAACCAAGTTCAAGAAGAAGTTGGCCCTTCCAATCCAGTTCAACAGGAAGAAGAAGTTCGAAAACATACTGAAAGTGATGATGAGACTATTGCTGACATCATGTTGAATATGTCTAGACCAAGAGGCATAAATATTCCTGGTATTGAACAACAACCTCATACTTCTTCTCAACCTACCCAGGAATTAGATCCAAAAGACAAAGGTAAAGGGATCATGGTAGAAACTAAGAAGAAGAAGCTCACCTTGAAAGAACTAAGAGCTATTCAGGATGCTAAAAATGAGGAAGCTGCAAGGAAATTACAGGCTGAATTAGATGCTGAAGAGTCAAGGAAACTTATTATCAAACCTAGAAGGCCACAAAGTAAAGCTCAAGAAAGAAATTCTATGATGGCTTATCTCAAAGGTAGAGGATATACAGGTTTGGTGAAATTGACACATACAAAGATGAAGGATTTGTATGATGCTGTTAGGGAAGCTGTAGAAAAGGATCTTGCAAGTATTATTTCTTTTGATTCATTCAAAGATAAGAAGCTTGAAGATAGTAGAAAGGAAAGAGTTGTTACAAGGAGCTCAAAGAGGAAAAGAACAACAACTGATGAACAGTCATCAAAGAAGCTCAAGGATTCTATTGAATTAAGAGTAGACACAGCTGATGAGCTAAGAAATTACTTGAGAGTTGTTGACTTTGAGCATCCAAAATTAAAAGATGTTGCAGATAAGAAGTCCAAGATTTCTACATTCTCAGTTGTAGATTCACAAGAAGGGGACTACTTGATATTTCATAGACAAGATGGAAGTTTTAGAGTGTTCAACTTGTTATAGGATATTTTACATCTGATAGACAGAGAGGATTTGCTTCAGCTATATCTACAAGTGCAGACTTATTTTGAACATATTCCACCACAAGGAGTGGGTTTGGTTCTGGTAGGAGATCTCACAACCATCTGGGAAACAGAAGAGACAAGTGATAGTGCTCTCTGGGAAAATCAAGAGGATTGGGAAATTAATAGATGGAGGTTCTTTGAATCAGTGGGAATACATGTTTTGGAGCTAGAAGATGGAACGATGATCCACATGCTAGCAGAGCAAAGATATCCACTTACTAGAGATCTGATGATCAGAATGCTAGATTATGGCATGGAAGTGGAAGAAGAAAGTGAAACTGCACTGATGGTGATTGGATTGTTCATCAAATGGACAATGTTAGCTGAAGATTGATGCATAACAACTGGTATGATATTTATAATATAAATCTTTTGAAACATAAGTACTTTATTTAAAAGTACTGCTTGACAAACAGTACTTTCTCAAAGTACTGCTTGCAGCATGAAACCAGTAAAGTTTTTTATAAAATCAGTAATTTTTGAAAAG
Organism: Artemisia tridentata subsp. tridentata; assembly: GCA_021014915.2. Classification (NCBI taxonomy): domain Eukaryota; kingdom Viridiplantae; phylum Streptophyta; class Magnoliopsida; order Asterales; family Asteraceae; genus Artemisia; species Artemisia tridentata. Next base: position 313,263,632 of record CP139502.1, read on the forward strand.
TGCAAAAACATTTTTGAAGCACAAAGATTTAAACAGCAACAAATGGTATTCAACTCACCATGTTTAAGTAAACAAGAAAGAGTTTGACTCATCATGAGGGTACGGCTCTGATGTGATTATCAAATCCGTTTTTAGTTGACAATTTACTAAAAATTGTATAGTTTTCAACTCACCATATCTATGATAGTGAAGAGTTGGCTAGCCCACAAGATAATGGCTTGTGGTAAAGGCTGTGGAAAACCATTGTATGGTAATTAGTTCACCATGGTAATGATACTAAAAGAACTAGCTAGTCCAAAAGCAAACGGCTATTTGGTAAAGACTAATCAAATCCGTTGATAGCTGATGATTTGCTAAAAATCATATGGTTATCAATGTACCATGGTTCTTAAACCTAAACATTGGCTACTCCAGAGTTAATGGCTTTGGTAAAGAGACATCAAAATCCATTAAGTTTTCAATGATTCACCTCTCACAGGAGTTAACACACCTGGAAGTGATGAGAATAGTATGAAACTTTTAAGATCTGATGTACCTATTGCCAATATGATGCTGAGTTGCTGAAAAGATGTGTTGCTGAAAAGATCTGTTGCTGAAAAAGATTGCAGTTAATGATTACTTTGATGATGATAAAACAAACATGAGACAGAAGTTAATGATACAGTCTTTCCTTGAAGATAAAAATGTTGAAGTTAAAGAAATACAAAGGAACTTGAAATCAAGCAAGTGGAATTCAAGTTAGGGGAGGATTGTTGGGCTACAAAGTACTGCTACATGAAGAAAGTCAAAGTACTGCTCGATAAGAAGTCAAAGTACTGCTCATGTTCTAAAGAAGTCAAAGTACTGCTAAAGATAAAGGACTGATATGCAAATACGTTTAAGGATTAATGTGTAATTCTAGAATGTTCATAGAGTTATTATTAGATTATAATTAGAATTACTTGTCGTTCAAGTATTGTAAACCGACTAGGGTTTTCCTTGTGCCTATAAAAGGATCCCTAGGTTGGCATTAGAGATACGAGATTTTTTAGAGAAAAGTATTAGTCGATTATTAGAGTATTAGTGTTTAGTGTTTGTTAGTGAATCTGTGTAAAGTAAGCAGGTTCAAGGTTTAATATAATCAAAGTTTTGTGTTAATTCTTCTTAGCTTTGTTGAAGTAGATTCCGCATACTTAACAAAGTATATCAGTGTTTCAATATTAGTAGTTTTGGATTTATCCAAGGTTGCTAAACCCTTAACAAGCTACAAGTTAGTTTGGTCAGAGTATATCGATCCAACAAATAATATTCCTGAATAGTGTTTCCAAAATAATACTTCCATAATAGCGTGTCTCAAAATAGTGTGTTCAAAATAATGTATCCAAAATAGTTCTCAAATTAGTATACCAATAGTGTATCCAAAACAGTTCTCAAAATAGTACATCAATATAATATGTCTTTTAAAATAGCGAAAAACAATGTTGACCGTACCAGATAGTATTAAAAACAGTATGTTGAAATAGCGTACCCAAAATAACGCATCCAAAAATAGTTTTCCGGAAATATCGTTTTCAAAATATCGTATCAATTTATATATGTATTCCGTAAAATAACGTATCGTAGTTCATTGTTTTATAAAGGGGTATTAAAGTAGACTACTGGTGTTCCCGAGGGATAAGTGAAAGGTTAGGTATCTCTTTCGAAAATAGGGGTTTAGGTTGCTACATAAGTTCCTAAAGCTTCTGTTGGGTTACAAATCGACCTATTGTACGTTTTCTAGGTCTTGCCAAAGATTCATTGGTTATTTCATTGTTTACTTCCATCAAGAGGTTCATCCTACAAGTGCTATGGAAGGGTCATTCTCAGACGACTAGTGATATAACCCGGTTCATCCATTGAGTGTAAGGTTTGGGGTAGCGATGATTGTAACGTAACCAGAAACAAAATAAAGTTTAAAGAAACAATTTCAAATTCACAATGAGACCCCAAAATCATGAAATCAAGAAATCCAAATTCAAACAAAGCCAAAAAACAAACACTCCAATAAACTCAAAATGTGCTTATTATAATATCGGACGAGTTAAAATAACAGCTCGAATTCAAAACAGCGACCAATCGGGTCTAGCCCGTCCTGATGCAAGACATGATCAGACGGCGACAAACAGGAATTTCATATAAACGGAGAAGTATAGCGGTGCCAGAAGTATTACAGTTCATGAGATTTTGTGATGCCAGTGTGTCGTGTGTGTGGATAAATCTTCGTGACATTCGGTGCTCGTGTACATATGCAAAACTTTTACCATTCCCAAAATTAAAAATGGAAGGTCAACCCGAAACATAATCCTGTTATAACTACTCCTAGTATCGTAAAATTCATTTATGAGACACAGGTGATCAGGCCATGTCCCCACTATCCCTGTTTGTTTATAGGTGATCAGTCTACCCTCAACCGAGGATCAATGAATTTTAGGATACTCAGTTTAGTTACACTAGTACTATGTTCCTTACTTTAGAATCGTTTTAAAACCACAACAGGTGTCCAAACTTGAAATCAAATAATGTGGTTACGCAAGGTTACGCAAGGAAATAGCGTAACTCCGTGACAGGTTCGGTGCATTGGCTTAAGTATATGAAAATACTTAGAGTGAATAGATATGTTATTCAAACAAAATTACAAGCGAGGCATCGGCTTGGCAGGCAGGCACGTGACGGTCATAGGATTTAAGTTTTCATAAAAATAGTTATAGTCTAGGTTTTCAAAAATCTCAGTTCCCGAAAATACCCAGTTCTCTATAATCTGTGGCTCTGATACCATCTGTAACACCCTGAAATTGGATCAGCGGAAGCATACGGGTCGTGGGGTGTTATTGAATAGTTATTACAATACAAGGTACAAAGAACGGTTTTACTTAAACCATTTTAGAATAAATTTCATAATTGAAAACATTCAATTTACATTATATAAAAAAATAAGTGCGGAAAATATAGGTCCATAAAAGGATTTAAAGCGACCTTGAATACTTTTCAGAGTCATCTATGACCATGTCATGCCCTTCGCCAAGCTCCTCCAATAGTAAGATATGCAGAGAAAAAGACCTGAGATAAAACATGCTAAAAGTCAACACAAAGGTTGAGTGAATTCCTAGGTTTAAAGTAAGGTAATTGATTACAATATTTCAAGTTTAAGAGAAAGTGGGTTACGTTGTTATACACCCAAAGTTTGTTTGTATAAAAATCGGTGAACAAAATTCTCAAGATTGGGCCATGTTGTTGCACCCATAACAGAAACAGTGGACGAGTTGTTAGCACCCATAAATCCAGATGTTACCACTGCACTAAGCTCATGACACACAAAGCGTTAACCGGCACCAGTAACCCTGGCGTAAGTCGACAGTAACCGCGGATTTCATAATATAATAGTTGCCCCCAAAGCTAGGTATCTCGCCAAATACCTAGGTAACTCAAATATAGCACACCCGTGTTGCCTACCCAGCAACAGGGATGGGATGGTCAAATCCTATAGGCCTATAAACTATATTCGCGCTCACTCGCAAGTGATTAATGGTTCATGATCGAGGGACTTGCTTTTGGCAAGGGTGGTATTTAGTGCTTACCAGATGTTTCGCAAAGTGGCTACTGCTTCACTCACAGTACCAGAAAAGTAGAAATGGCTATTGCTTCACTCACAGTACCGGGAAAGTACAAGTGTTGTTCCAGCATAAATAAAGTTTCAGAAAGAAGAAAACATAGCTTTTAGTTCAAGTACAGTTTTCAAACAATTGTGATCATAATCAAAACAGTAACATGTATCTCACCCCAAGTAGCTTATAAAACAGTTTAAGCAAGTAAAAAGCGGGGCTATGAACTAACCTGATTATGCAGCAATGCAAGATATCACAAATATCACAACTGGCATCAAGTAGTAAAGGCACAATGATATCAAAAGTAGAGCACAACGGTACTGGATCGGCACAACCTAGTATACGAATAATATGTCTCAGCAATAACCTTAAAGGGATTTATAAAACAATACTCGTATTTGAAATGAAAATGTTTTATTTCAATGGCGTTTGAATGAAATAACGTTTAAGACTCGTGTGGATACGAGATGTTAAAATAATAAAGTCGACAAACACAAATGGATACGAAGAAAGAATAACATCAATATACATAATTGGACACTATCCTTCGTGTATATATATTAGTTATTAAGTTTATTGACTATTTTGTGTATGTTCGGGTCCAAATATGTTAAGCTCTTATGAGTCTAACATACTCTTCCGTCTCATTTACTAAAATCGTCCATAAGCTCATTGGCTAATACCGTAAATCCAATAACGTCCAATTTTCATCCAAGCATAGGAAATAACAAGTAACCAAGTCCAATGTCCAAATTATATCTCATGTTTTCCAAATTAATTAACCGAAACACCATATCGATAAAAAATAATAAATAAATGACAAAATAATAAAATGAAGACATTATGGCTCATGTGTATTAGGCTTTGGCCCAATACTCAACACACACTCTATTGGGCTTTCTTTGGGCTTTCGGGCTCAAGTTGTTAACACTAAACCCATTTAGGACTTATCCAAGTCCAAACCGACTCGACACTAACCCGAGGTTTTCTAACCTCGAGTCTTACACGGCCGAGACTCACTTGAGCCTCAACTAGACTCATTCCCGACTAGTCATGGCCCTTTTGGGTCACGGCTTAAACCACTTGACATCTAAACTATCCCAAACACTTAGCCAAACACTCGGCTATAACCAAACTTGACCAAATTAACCAATAAACCTTGGTCGTGACTTATAGGGTCACAGCTCGACTTTACTCGAGCCTTGGAGCTCTTGACTCAACAACAAGTATTACCAAATCCAAACATCACACAATATATCACCCATGCCATGCCGTGACTCATTTGAGTCACGGCTCGAGTCTACTTGAGCCAGAAGGTTCTCGGCTATATTACCAAGACCAAACCAATCCAAATCTCAACACGACATAACCATTAGGACATGTCGTGACACATTTGAGTCATGGCTCGAACCCACTCGAGCCAAAGGCTCTCGGCTACTACCACAATCATAACCTCATCCAAAATCCAAACAAAACACAACAACAATCCCATCAAACACAACAATTCTAACCTAAATACAATAATAAATCAACGAATACAACAAAACCATCACTGCCTCAATCCTAACTAACTAAACCTAGTCCTATACCACGCCGTGACTCACTGAGTCATGGTTTAAACACCATACGAGCCATGGGGCCCTCGGCTGCAATCCACCGTGGACCACTCGAGGCCATCAATGATTCCAAATCCAAATCCATGCTACATCAATAAAGATAAATTAGATATAAAAGAAAATAAAATAAGAATAGACAACTCAACCCGAGTCAATGTGAGTTGACTCGGTTAGTCACCCAACTCGGAACTGAGTTGAGGGTTTCACGGCGTAACAAAATAGATCCACACAATTTTTATTAAAATCAAAAGGTTTTTAACATGATTTATTATTAAAACGTTCGAAATAAAGATTTAGGGTTTCAGATTTAAAAATAGAAAAGAAATATAAGCGCGTGGGTTACCAAATCGGAGAGAGGAGGTGGCAGGGAAGGTACGATGTGGTGGTGGTGGCTGTGGTACTAAATGAGCTTCGATCGAGCTCAAAATCTCCAGAAAGAAAGAGGGGTTCGAGATCTATCGATTGGTGTAAGATGGGGTTTGGTTGGAAAATTTTTCGGCGACGGTGGTTGCCGGAGAAGGTGGTCGGATGGGGTGGGAGAGAGAGAGAGATATGTGAGGTGTGTGTGTGTAGAAATGAATAAAAAATAAAAAATTTGCCTTTTATACCCAGGCAGGGACCAAAGCTGGGCAAATCAAAGTATAAGGGTGTGTGGTGAAAAATCTGGGCGGGGGTAATAGTTGTCAACTTGGTAAAACTTTTTTCATAATCACTGTGGGACCCATTCGACGTACCAGACGGACTCAAAAAATTATGAATCTTGCGTCATTGAGTCTGAAATAATTTTTCCAATGAAAACGAGTATTAATACGTATAACTTTCTCGGAGTTAATTGATTTAATAAATCAATTCGTTTCGTGTGTTTTAGGTTGTGCTGGCTCGCTAAATGAATAATGCTCACGTTTTAACAAGATATCCACTCTTTTTCAAGCCCAAACAAGTTCAAAGAGATTTAAAAACTAAGGAAAATCAAAATAATTGTTTTGGCTCGTAAAATAAGTTTAGGAAAATTGTCGGTTGTTACATCACATACCCCTAAAAAGGAATTGCGTCCTCGCGATTTAGTTCAAGTTATCTGTCGGAACGGTGTCGGTGAAAAGGTGATGGTAATAATAGTAATAATAGTATTATATCTAGCAAAAGCATTATCAATAGATTCATCTTCCGAAATGGAAAATTATTCATATTATTGAACAAGAAGATCTATCTTGTTCTCTTTGACTTGATTATTACCTTGGTGAGTGACTAACAAAGTTTTCCAAATATCTTTTGCCTTATTACACATGAACAATTTTCAAATTCCTTTTTAGGCAAAGCATTGTAAATCATTATATTTTGCTAGTTTTCTTTTAAGTTCATCACTTTGTTTGTCATAAGGAACTATTTCATCCTTTCTAGTTTCCGGATTCTTTTGAATCGGTTGAAAGTCACCCACGGTAATAATACACCAAAGATCAATGTTTTTTGATTTCACATAAGTTTCGAATCTTGTTTTCTAATATATAAAACAATCGGTTTCGAAAAGTGGTGGTCTTTGCATAGATTGCCCTTCTAGATATTTGTCGGAATCCATTGATCGATTCAAGTTTTAAAATACAATTTACTTTAAAATCTTGACTGACGTGGCTTCTGATACCAATTGTGGAAAACTAGAAGGGGGGGGGGGTTGAATAATTTTACCCGTTTTTAAATCTTCTTAAAAACTTTGATTCGAATCTTATGTGTAATCAATCAACACCAATATGAATCAATTAAACTAAACTATCTAATGTAATATGAATCAATTAAACTAAACAATCTAATGTATCTAAATAAAAGTAAAAGGAAGAGATGGAAAGATCAAACCGGGAGAAGGAATTTATAGTGGTTCGGCTACGAAGCTCTTCTTCGCCCTACTCCACTCCCCGAGTACCACACTTGAGAGTTTCAATCACTATGTCAACAACCTCCCTTTAGGCGGAGAAAACCGTACACGTCGCTTATCTTATTTTTGACACTAAGCTAGATGTCGAGTGCTAATCTTAGCTAGCACCAATCTACCACGATCCACTTGATCCTTTCTACTTCACACACTCAACACACAAGACTCAAAAGATCTCCAAGATCTTGACACGATTACAATGATCAACCCTCACTTGACTCAATCTATCCTATCAACTCTTGATCAACACACTAGCTCACAAGCTACAAGAGATAATCAATATCTCTATAAGATCACAATGATCTTCTCTCACAAACTCACAAAAGAAAAATGATCTTGATGTATACAAGGATACAACAAGTGTGTAACAAATGTTACAAGTGCTCTATCTACAACTACAACTCTTGTATCTTCTTGGATACCTTGAGTTCTTCTCTTGCACTAGAAAAGGGATGAAGGTGATCACTTGGTTGGATGATTGGATCACTCTTTAAACAAAAGAAAACTAGACTAAATGATCAAGAAGAAAAGATGTGGTGAGGGTATTAAACTCAGAAAGTTCTGTGTAAAAAAAGATGCCCAAAAACTGTGAAGTGGGCTGGTATTTTTAAGCAGAAAAAATCTGACTGTTACAGGGACACGGTACCACTAAACCACACACTGTACCACTAAATTTAGTGGTAGCGTGCCAAACAAAAACGCTCCTATTTTTGTATTTTCTGGTGAAAACTTATCTGGGGAAGTTTGGAGCTGATTTGGGGGGGGGGGGGGGAATATTTGTTATGATTTTTGAACTTATTTTTTCAATAAAACATTTCTTAATTATTCAAAAATAATTTGTAAAGTATATTTTTGAAAGAAATGTTTTGTCACATTAAAAATGTGATGTCTTAAACACAAATTCACTTCTTTGATCATTTGTCAAGTTGTAAATTTGTTTGTGCATACCTAGAGTGATTTGCGTAGAAACGGGAACTTTCGATTAAAAACTCGTTTACGTTAATTTTAACGTAACATGTTTTTACATTTTGTCATCCTCAAAACGTAAAGTTATCGAAAGATTTGAATAACGTTTTTAGAACATTATTTGCATCAACAATCTTTCCCTTTTTGATAATGACAAAACATAAACTCATTTTAGGTTAAAATTAGTTTTAACAAGTTTTTAATGAGTTTACTCCCATTTCTCCCCCTTTTTGTCGAAGCAAAAAGGTTGCTAAGGCTCCCCCTTGATTTATACTCCCCCTCGTGTGGAGGACACCAAGGAATCGAGCAATGATTTTTGCCACAAAACAAGGTTAGAAGACAAGTATACAATATCTAACATGTAGCAATCATGACAAATATCCAACCACAAACAAAAAAATGGCTAAGTAGCCAAAAATAAACAACCACATAAAAGCCCATTCATTCATGAAAATAAATGTCATACATAGGTATGACTACATGACAAATATAAAAAGAAACAACAAGAAGCATAAGTCCTTAATGAGTAGAAGCAAGCTTCATTTCCAAGAGGGGTCATAAGGTTTATTGTTGAAAACTAAACCTGAACAAGTTTAGTTTTGTGGGCTAGGAGGTGGTGGAGATGGTGACATGATTGGGGGTGGTGGTGGTGTCAAGAGATGCTCCACATAGGAGAACATGAAATGAATCTCATCTCTCAAGGAGAAGATGAGGTTACGGTTGTGGAGGCAACATAGGCAATTAGCACTATGTAGATCAAAGGGATGGGGTTGGATAGGTTGACCCATGATTGGGGAAGGAGGTGGTGGTGAGTTTGTTGGTGATGGGGTTGGCATGGCATAATCCAATGGAGTGATGGGCGAGATAGTATAGTCCATGGATGATGGCATGGTGTTGAAGGAAGGAGATGATGACGATGTTGTGTAAGTAGAGGATGTTTTGAAAAGTGCATTAGGTGGAGATGGTGAGTTGGGAGTGGCTTGGGAAGGTGGTGTCATGACTTCATCATCTTTTGTAAGATCCACAAAGAGAGGTTTAGTGGGTGGTCTTACGGTTATTCTAGGTTTCTTTGAGATTTGGTTATTGACTCTTGTGTGGAAGACATAGTGATTGAGTTGTGTAAGGTTGAAGATGAAGTGCAAGATAAGCTTGCAATGGTGAAGCCTTATATAGGCAAGAGTTGGGAAAGGTGATGGGAGTGTCCTATGGTGTAGGAAGGGAATCTTGGGGTGTATGTGAGTTTGCAAAATTTGCAGGTTTGAGGTTTGAGGTTCAGCGATCTAGAAGAAACAGTGAAAATTCGTCAAACAAGGACACGGTACCACTAAATACCACATGGTACCATTAAATTTAACGATACCGTGGCCTATTTAACGGTACCGTGACATTGGAGTCACGAATTTTCCTGTGCAGGCTAGTTTTGGGCAGCTAGAGGGATGTTTTCTAGGGAGAACTATTTCCTGGAAATGATAGTGCCTCAAATCACTAAAGATTTATTTGCCTAATATGTCCCATATTGAGCTACTTCTAGCACATAAAGGTTATCATGCAATTTGCTAAGATAATCATAAGCTTGCAAACATAAGGGACAAAATAATCTATCATCCAAATATCACATAAAATAATTCATGCAAGGTGATAGATTAAATATCAAGCATGCAAGATGACAAAGAGTAGTAATCCCTACTAAAGTTTATCATAGATAAATCCAAATAAAGATATTAAACCTCTCCTAACTACTTATGACTTGAGCTTTCTCTTGTTTTCATCACACTCTCGTCTTGAGCATGCATCTCATTCTCATGATTTGGATCATCAAAGGGTGCATAGTGGGTGGAGGATTCGAAAATGAGAATGGATGACACATATGACTCATTTATGGGATATGAGCACAACACGCCGGAAGTTGCTCACGATTTTCTGTTAGACTTAGAACATTTTCTCGCAGGATGACTGCCCAAGAAAGTAGTTCATGATGAATCTCTTCCAAACGAATTTTCATTGGATTTGAGTGAGAGGAGTACTTATGAGTACAGATGTGTTTGGTAAGTTCGGTTGGAGAGGGTACGGACTATCCTTTTCAAGATAGTTGAAGAGGGACTTAAGACACCAATCTTCAGTATAGGCACATTGCCCATGATTGGGAATTCGTAGGATTTGAGCAAATTGCTCAAGAGTGAGAACGAATTTGAAATTTTGGATCCAAAACCAAAGTGACAAGGATTGATCCTCGTTACGTACGAGTTCAACTTGTCGAAAGAATTCCAACAGAAAACGAGGACAAATGTGCTCGTTTATGTGGAGTAAGCAATCAAATCCTATAGCTCTAAATGAAGTGTTGATATCCCTATGATAAACTAAGGATGGATCAACGACTCGACCTTCATGAAACCGACGGGTTTCAAGATTGACATAGGCACGAATGTGGTTACCGGGTGTTGTGGGTTCACGAGAGATTTCAGGTGTATAGGTATCGGTTAGAAGATGATCAAAATCATACTCATGAGACATTTTTATCTCCTATAAAATAATATAAGGAAAAATCAACATTGAGAATGGTTGCTTTGAAAATACGTGCCTAGTGTGTGTGCCTATATGCAAACTATGTGGAGGTGCGGTAATCTCGACTCTAGAAAATAATGAGATTACCCAAACACTCCTAAATTCACTTTTGCTCAAACGAATATGTCGATAAATACATATTAGTTATGTAATTCGATTAATATTCGTGAGATCATGTATGCATGGGAAAAACGTTTTTAGATTGTATCAACAATGCACGAAAAATGTTTCATGATCCTAGCTTCGTGAAATTTTTCAAAAGCAATGGAATTGGGGTGTTTGACGACTTAAAAAGTGTTGATGCCAAAATGCAATGATTCCTCTTAAAACTAATTGCTCAAATGCAAAAGTTTGGACTAAAATGTATGGGTTTATGCAAATCCTAAGTTAAGGGAATCATGGAAGTTATGCATTGGCTAATCCTAGTCCTAATTTCATAAAGAATCAATTAAAATTGAAAAACCCCAATTCAATTTTTATGCATGAACAAACCCTAGACTCAAAATTTTAGAAAAGTAGAGTTAAATGACTTCCAATTAATGAAGAAAAAGTGAAAGTAGTTGATAATCTTGAAAATCAATCCCTTTGAGTATGATCTTGGAAAGGTGTAATTGAATTTTGGGTTGTGAGGTTTGGTTTTGACAGCAGTTACAGAAGTTGGGAAAGTTTACAAATGAGTAATGTGGGAAGAGAGGACTGAAATACGGGCTTTGTCAGATGCACGGTTCCACGGTACCGTTAAATTTAACGGTGCCGTGCCACTTTAGTGGAGCCGTGATCTGCTGGGATGAAATTTTGTCCCATTTTGATTTTTGACGAATAAGTCTCGCTGTTTTAGTGAGACTTTTTGACACGAGGAAAGAATTTATACCTAATAAATTCTTTTGATGAGGAGAACCTAGACTAGACGAAGGGAGATGACTTCAAAGAGTCATGAGACGAGACACACGAGATGACTTCAATATTTCCAGTGAAATATATAAATAGTCATGAGATTTATGGAATATGTTCCATCATTCCTAGAACTAGACGAAGATAATTGAAGGATTCTCGTTTGAGAGGTTTGGTTAGGATGTCGGCGATATTGTCTTGAGTGGGAACTTTCTCAATGAAGATGTTTCCTTTCTGAACGTTATCGCGAAGGAAGTGATGACGAATTTTGATGTGCTTAGTACAGGAGTGTTGAACGGGGTTTTTTCTCAAGTCAATAGCACCTTTATTATCACACATAATAGGGACGTCGTCTAGATGGATGTCATAGTCATTAAGAGCTTGTTTCATCCACAGTGCTTGTTGACATGCCTTTCCGGCGCTTACATACTCCGCTTCGGTCGTGGAGATAGCAAGAGCTGTTTGTTTCTTGGAGAACCAAGAAGTTAGAAAACAACCCATGAAGGTACAAACGCCACTCGTACTTTTTCGATCCACATAATCTCCCGCATGATCAGAGTCGGCATAGGCAACAGTTTCTACACCGGTCCCCTTGGGATAGAATAATCCCAAGTGCATAGTGCCTTTAATGTATCGGAAGATACGCTTAACCGCTTTAAGATAAGAAGTTTTGGGATCCTTCTTACGACCGAGCACAATGGCAGACACTAGACATGATATCAGGCCTACTTACCGTTAGGTAAAATAAATTACCTATCATGCCCCTAACCTAGTATTATCCGCGCACTTACCTTCATCGTCTCTTTTGAGATTCATTTCCGCGGATATGGGCGTTAATATTGATTAAGATTTTTCTAAGTTAAGTATCTTTTATATATATATATATATATATATATATATATATACACACACACACACACACACACATTATATATATATATATATATATATATATATATACTTTAGTATACTTAGATTTAAGAAGATGCTATCTACAAGTGATACTGTGCGAGGGCTTAGGGAAGAAACTTGATCCACTCATCATGCTCATCTCAAACTTGTCACGCATGATCTTTGAGCGATCATTGTACATTTCTGGACAAGTTGAATTTGTCGTCGACAAATATTTGAGTCATGATGGAATGTGAATTTCGTCCATTAAATAAGTGCCTACTAGGTTAAATTCTAAGAACACGACTTAACTTTGCATCCCAAGATTAGTGTAATCACTAATCATACTCCATTGGTTGGACTTTCAAGTTGCTTCACAACCATTTCTATCTAGCAAGACAGAAACTCAAACATTTGGTCCCCAATTTCTCATGGGTCCAAAGTCGTTAGTGTTAAACATCCTACGCATTTGTTGCATTTGTTTAGGATGTGAGAATGGAGGACACATTTCCCATGGTAAGTAACTTTGTGGTTGACGATTATTCTAAGTTACGGGAAAGTTACTTGGATAACTTTGTCTTCTAAAGTTACCTCTCGGTAGAGGAGTTCTTGACCGAGGTTTGGGAACATTTGTTCTTCTAGGTGAAGGAGTCCTTGATCTAATATCAGGTTTTACAAAGCCAAGTTCGGGAGTTGACAAAGGTTTGTAAAAACTTCTGACTTCCTTCTTACTCGCAATAGGCACTTCTACAGTATTAATAACTATGTGACTTGGTTTAGGACTTAAGCTATTCTTTAAAATTGACCTAGATCTGACTTTAGCACCACACGGTACCACTAATTTTAGTGGTGCCGTCTGTACCTTTAGTGGTGCAGTCGCCTGATTTTTCAGATTCTCCAAGCTTTACAAATTTTACTTGTTTAGTACTACTTGTAGTAGCTTGGTTTGGGTCAAATCCTAATCCTGCACGGTCATGTTCACTAAACCTAATGTTTTCAAGCATATCATTAAGTGCCTTTGTCCCTTCTTCGAAATTAATGATCCTTAACTCTTTTTCTTTGAGTTTATCATTTTCTACTCGAAGACTTATGCATGACCTACATCCTACGTCTACTTTTTTATTTTTCTCAAGTCTTTTGACTTGATCCTTAAGTTCTAGAATTTGCACTTCAAGTTCATGCAATTTTAATTTTAGTGTTTTGTTTCTACCTAAAACTTTAGAACTTACCTCACATAGTTTATTATATTCGTCATGTAATCTATTGTCATCTATTGACGAATTATCATCACTATAATAAGAAGAATCAGAATGTACCTCATTAGAAGCTTGAGCCATTAGGCATGTTTCATCATTGGGCTTCTTCTCTTGTTTTTCACCACTATCACTCCAAGAGCCTCCTATGAAATCTCTTTGGTTGTTGGATTTTGGTGGTTTAGGACATTCTCCTATGAGTTGATTAGGATCTCCGCATCTAAAGCATTTCCTATAACTTGTCCCTTTCTTTTCAACTCGGTTCTTGTGTGACGGCTTCTTGTCATCACGAGGTTGCCTAACAAACCTACCTCTTCTCCTAAAGAACTTTCTAAATTCTCTAACGGCTAATGCATACTCTTCATCTTCATTATTGGAACTCGAACATTCCTCATCACTAGACTCCTTTTTGGCTTTCAATGCTAGAGATCTAACTCTCTCGCTTTTGCCTTTAACTATATCGGAGTCTTTCTTGATTATCATCTCGTGAACCTTCAAGTTTCCTATTAATTCATCAAGTGATAAAGTCGCCAAGTCCTTTGACTCTTCAAGGGCGGTGACCTTTGCTCTCCATTTAGGATGTAGAGCTCTAAGGAACTTTCTAACATAATTCCTGCTAGAATAACCTTCATCAAGAGCTTTAAGACTAGTAATAATAGTATTAAATCTAGCAAAAGCATTATCAATAGATTCATCTTCCGAAATGGAAAATTGTTCATATTGTTGAACAAGAAGATCTATCTTGTTCTCTTTGACTTGATTATTACCTTGGTGAGTGACTAACAAAGTTTTCCAAATATCTTTTACCGTATTACACATGAAAATTCTTTCAAATTCCTTTTTAGGCAAAGCATTGTAAATCATTATTTTAGCCTCATTATTTTTGGCTAGTTTTCTTTTAAGTTCATCACTTTGTTTGTCATAAGGAAATATTTCATCCTTTCTAGTTTTTGGATTCTTTTGAATCGGTTGAAAGTCACCCTCGGTAATAATATGCCAAATATCAATGTCTTTTGATTTCACATACATTTCGAATCTTGTTTTTCAATATATAAAACAATCAGCTTTGAAAAGTGGTGGTCTTTGCATAGATTGCCCTTCTAGATATTTGTCGAAATCCATTGATCGATTCAAGTTTTAAAATAAAATTTACTTTAAAATCTTGACTGACGTGGCTTCTGATACCAATTGTGGAAAACTAGAAGGGGGGGGGGGGTTGAATAGTTTTACCCGTTTTTAAATCTTCTTAAAAACTTTGCTTTGAAAAACTTTGATTCGAATCTTATGTATAATCAATCAACACCAATATGAATCAATTAAACTAAACTATCTAATGTAATATGAATCAATTAAACTAAACTATCTAATGTAATTAAATAAAAGTAAAAGGAAGAGATGGAAAGATCAAACCGGGACAAGGAATTTATAGTGGTTCGGTTACGAAGCTCTTCTTCGCCCTACTCCACTCCCCGAGTACCACACTCAAGAGTTTCAAGCACTATGTCAACAACCTCCCTTTAGGCGGAGAAAACCGTACACGTCGCTTATCCTATTTCCGACACTAAGCTAGATGTCGAGTGCTAATCTTAGCTAGCACCAATCTACCACGATCCACTTGATCCTTTCTACTTCACACACTCAACACTCAAGACTCAAAAGATCTCCAAGATCTTGACACGATCACAATGATCAACCCTCACTTGACTCAATCTATCCTATCAACTCTTGATCAACACACTAGCTCACAAGCTACAAGAGATAATCAATATCTCTATAAGATCACAATGATCTTCTCTCACACACTCACAAAATAAAAATGATCTTGATGTATACAAGGATACAACAAGTGTGTAACAAATGTTACAAGTGCTCTATCTACAACTACAACTCTTGTATCTTCTTGGATACCTTGAGTTCTTCTCTTGCACTAGAAGAGAGATGAAGGTGATCACTTGTTGGATGATTGGATCACTCTTTAAACAAAAGAAAACTAGACTAAATGATCAAGAAGAAAAGATGTGGTGAGGGTATTAAACTCAGAAAGTTCTGTGTGAAAAAGGATGCCCAAAAACTGTGAAGTAGGCTGGTATTTATAGGCAGAAAAAATCTGGCTGTTACAGGGACACGGTACCACTAAACCACACACGGTACCACTAAATTTAGTGGTACCGTGCCAGACAAAAACGCTTTTATTTTTGTCTTTTCTGGTGAAAACTTATTTGGGGAAGTTTAGAGCTGATTTTGGGGGGAAAAATAGTTGTTATGATTTTTGAACTTATTTTTCCAATAAAACATTTCTTAATTATTCAAAAATAATTTGTAAAGTATATTTTTGAAAGAAATGTTTTGTCACATTAAAAATGTGATGTCTTAAACACAAATTCACTTCTTTGATCATTTGTCAAGTTGTAAATTTGTTTGTGCATACCTAGAGTGATTTGCATAGAAACGGGAACTTTCGATTAAAAACTTGTTTACGTTAATTTTAACGTAACGTGTTTTCACATTTTGTCATCCTCAAAACGTGATGTTATCGAAAGATTTGAATAACGTTTTTAGAACATTATTTGCATCAACAAACTTGTCTACAAAGAGAAGTGCTTTGTTTGAGGAGTATACAGAAAGGCATCTTGATGAAGGTGTGTTCTCAAAGATGTTTTTGAAAGTTCAATTGAAAGGAGAACTATATAACGTAGATGCATTTCATGGGATTACCCACTTGGATGAACAAACTAAAAGTTTCTTCAGGGCTAAACATCGAAGGGCCAAAGAACTTCATGAAGTTCAATACAATAATTTAGAGTCTGAGCACATATTCAATCATGGGTTTGTTGAATTTCATGTTATTAGATCAGACGGATAACACTACTGGTTTTGTGAAGCTGACTACATAAACCTTCACCCTCATGACATTGAATACATGTACTATGAACAAATCAGCCACGACCTCGAGCCCAATATTAATCAAGACATCATTGAATCATTAAATATATTTATGAGGGCTAGGGTTATTTCTCTACATGTTGAGGACTTCCATATGGGTATAGAAAGCTATCAGAAGAGGGTCAATTTAACTCCTCCAACGTTAGTTGTTCTAGGTCTTCACAGATCAAGAAATGGTTTTGCTTCGAGAAACCAAATCTTGGATTACGTGTTGTGTACGTGACCGAGACAAGCAAAAGAGGTTGTTAAGGGTATGTGAAGTCGCCAAGTTCAGTACATGTATACTAGAGCTGATCAGGGATAGGTTGGAAGATATTGTTGGAACAAGTTTACTAGAAGCAGCTATAGATGGATATTGAGTAGCAAGCTCTGATGAGAAGAGTGTTGCAGGTGATCAAGGAAAGGATAGAGCTCCGGGAATCGTTGAAAAGAATGAAGAAATACATCAGAGCTAAAGCCTACAAAGATCGGTTACCTTACATTAGAAGACCCGAATAATCCACGCTTAGGGGGAGATTGTTAGGACCAAAAAAGTGTGTATTATTTGTCTAGGGTTTACTATGTATTATGTTGGTAGTTTATTATACATTAGTAGTTGTTTTATTATACACCCTACTGACACTTGTATAGTTAGTAAAGTTGAGAGGGTGAGGCGTATGACATTGTTATAAATACCCCACAAGTCTCATTTGTGGAGGTGTGTCTGTGACAATATTATTCTCATTTCCTTCTTAATATTTCTTTCTTTACTCTCTCTTCTCTCTCTCTCTCTAGTAAGAAAGTATACACACCCACTCTCTCTTTATATTATGTTTAATCTTACAATTATGGGACAACATCTAATATTCTTACCGCTGGGTCACCCTTTGCGGTTGTTATCAAATATAAGTTATTAATATTTAGATTAGAAAATCAATAGATAAGAATGTTTATTTTGGTCATTTTATTTTTAAATTGTTGGATAATCAGACTCGCCAAACATTAAAAACTTATTATCTAATTAAAATGGTCATAAAACACATAATCAAATCCATCCATTATGTTTAAAAATCACGTTTTATAACCGTTTCAAAATTCATAATCTATTTTCTATAAGAAATCCAAAACACTCCTTAAACATGATAAAAGTTTTAGAAGCCACTTGAAACCTAGTATTAAGAATAAGGGCTAATGGCTTGATA
The DNA here is from genome assembly GCA_021014915.2 of Artemisia tridentata subsp. tridentata. Classification (NCBI taxonomy): domain Eukaryota; kingdom Viridiplantae; phylum Streptophyta; class Magnoliopsida; order Asterales; family Asteraceae; genus Artemisia; species Artemisia tridentata. The sequence goes on from CP139502.1 coordinate 313,281,476, forward strand.
ATATATCATAATTGTCATGATTTTCTTTTATATGTATCGAACAATTTTTTTTTTTGATATTTTATGTACTAAACTTGCATTTTTGGTATTTTTTGCGTATTTTATAACCATTTTGCCATTTGTTTTATTAACCTGATAAGGGCAACATGGTCATAAAATACATAAAAAATACAAAAAATGCAAGTTTAGTACATAGAATAGAAAAAAATATTATTCGATACTTATACAAGGAAATCATGACAATTATGATACATTTAGAGACCATTAGCCGTAAGAATAATGCTTTACTATCTAAGTTGTAGAATGTCCTATAGAGGGATGTAAACAGCGGAACCAATTCGAATTTTGGCGGAGCTTAACTCGATAATATTATGTTCGACTCGAGCTCAACTTGATAGCTTGACGAGCCTTTATTAGAAAAACTCGAGCTCGACTCAAGAAATGTTAAATTCGGCTCGAACCCGGCTAAAAAAAATTGAATTAAATTATATGCGTGATGTGTTTTTTAAACCATTTATAGTTAAAATATAAAATAAGATTTGAAGTCTGCTTGAGCACGGCTCGAAAAGCTTGCGAAATTCAAAATTTATATTTAAGTCCTTAAAGATACCTAAAATGTATAACATAAATATATACTTTTACACCCTAGTCCTATATTAGTTATATATGTAAGTATAGTCATTTTAAAAGTTCAATTAGTCTTCAAATCTCGACGGGAGTTCCAATAAAATGAACTTAAGGTTAGGCGTACTAAGGGTAAATGACTTGGTCGATCTCCTTTACCCCGACGGGTCCCCTTATTAGCCTCGGTAGCCAACAATGAGTCTTGCATGAGAAATTTAGAGAATAGGGTCGGACAAGCGACCTTCTTGTGAGCATGTTTGTCTGTGGGGGTATTTATTTACATTGTATTTTAAAGTGGTATGTTTTTTATAATATAAGTTTTCTTATTACACCAAGTTGGTCATAAAGTTGTTTAAGAGAGAGAAATGTGAGATGCCCGGGGAGATGTAGGTCACTTAAGGGTATGGTTGCAATTGAGTCGAGCCGAGCTTGTGCTTGATAGGGCTTGAGCTCGACTTGAAAATTATTATGTAGGTTTGAGCTTAGCTTGATAAACTTGACGAGCTTTAATCATCCAGGCTTGAGTTCGGCTTGAAAACCTTGAATTTAAATATAAACATTAAATTCAATAGCCATACCCATCAATAAATTTTAGAAAATACGCGACGAACTCAAAACCAAATACTCCCTCCGTCTCAATTTAATTGTCCATATTTCCTTTTATGGATATCTCAAATTAATTGTCCACTTTCCTTATTTAGTAAAAACTAGAGAATCTAGTGGAAGAATATTCCATTTTAGTGATTGAAAATTAAAGTGGCCCCACTTTTATTAAACTTTGTGTTTTCTCTCTTCTGACAAATAAATTGAGACGGAGGGAGTAACTTATAGCAAACGTTCGAGAGAATTAGGGTTTAAATAGTCTTTCTATAAGTATTTAATTATTATACCCATATTCATGTTAGCCTTTATGTTGTTTATATAAATATGTATAATAAAAGTATATACGTCTTTGAAAGCTCGATAAAAGCTCAAGCTCGTCTTGTTAAATGTTTCAAGCTGATTTACACGGCTCGAGCTTGATAAAAACTCGACTCGATCAAGTCAAGCTCAAGCTTAAACTCAATTTTCTTGATAAAGACTTGGCTTGTTTGCAGCCAAACAAGATACTTATTACACTTGGTCTAACCAATCCCAGCATCGTCGTCAAATCAAAGCGCTGAAAAGCATAAACATAAAGGCACGTCGATAACAAAGTTGCTCCAATAAAATATAGATAGATACCCCTACGAATAAATAAAGATCATTTATTGGTGGAGATTTGTTTATCGACATCGACGGGGCCCTACTGTCCTAAAAACAATAAATACGCTATAGACAGTAAGTCACGAATTTATACCCACACCCCCTATATAATATTCAACCTTTCATGCAACTCAACCACAAAACAAATATCTCTCAAAACATATATAGTTCAAAGAGAAATTAATAAGTGAAAATGTCGGGAAACATTAAGGACAAGGCACTAGAAGCGCAAAAAATGACCACTGATGCGGCAGGTTCCGCATGGGAGAAGACCGTAGAGTCTAAAGACCAGGCCGGAACCAAGGTGTCAGAGACAAGCACTGTGGTTGGAGACAAAGCATCACAAATAGCGCAATCGACTCAAGAGAGTGCCGTAGCGGGGAAAGATAAGACGGGTGGGGTGTTGCAAAGTACCGGTGAGACAATTATGAATGCGGCGCAAGGTGCGACCGAGACGGTTAAGAATACTTTGGGTATGGGGGGTGGTACTACGACCACCACGAAAATAACGCAAACGACTCAGGACACTGCGGTAGCAGGGACAGATAAGACGGGTGGGGTGTTGCAAAGTACTGGCGACGCGGTTGTGAATGCGGCACAAGGTGCGACCGAGACAGTTAAGAATAGTTTGGGTATGGGGGATGGTACTGTGACCGTCACGCCTATTAACAACGACAACAGCATACCCACAATCACGCCTATTAAGAAGACTTAAATTGAACGTTTCGATGTTTACTAAACATTGTTTTTTGATTGGCTGGTATTTTCCCTTTTAACATGCAACGATCTCGTTTTGGTTAATGATCTATCTTCGTGTACTATCATTTAATCTCTACTGGATTCGTTGTCTTGTTTTAGTTTAAATTGTTGGGATATATTTTTTTAGGATTTCTGTTTTTCAAATCGTTTTTTGGTTTTTCATACTTAAAAAGATCTATCTATTCCTCCTGGTGTATTTGGTAACGATTGCTGCTATGGTTTGTGTTTCTGGATTAACCCTAATCGGCTTTACATCGGTTGGAGTTTTATTTTAAACCTGCTCGACCGTTTTGGTTGGTTGTCTACGATAGGGGTTGTTGGTTTATCGTTTGGCTTACTTTAAGTGTGGTTTATATTTTTGATTATGGAGAAAGGGTTTTTGAGTCCTAAAGGGAGAGGGAGAGATCAGAGTGTTAAGGAGAAACTAAGTTCGGTGGTGGATGATGATAGTCCTGGTAACGTGAATATTAATGTGACCGATGGTAATTCTGGCAACGTAAATATGAATGTGGAACAACAATGCACATGTCCTGAGTTGAATATGATGAAAGATTCTTGTGAGGTCTCTAATGAAAAGAGCACTGATTTTAAAAATATAACATCATACTTTTTTGATGTATTGAATGAATTTTTTTGCTTACATGAGTGTCGAACTTTCAATTTTGGATTTTTTAGGTACTTTGTGATGTTTTTGCCCCTCAAAATATTAAAAATCCAGGGGCAAAAATATCACAAAAGTATTTCAAAAAGTCCGAAATTGAAAGTTTAGTACCTCAAAAAGTTTGAAATTAAAAGTTAAGTACTCGTATAACCAAAAACTTTTGTTCGATACCTAGAAGAGTGTTTTTGGACAATTATGATGATTTATAAAGTTATTATCCCTTTAAAATACAAGTGCAATGAATAATCCTAATTGGCTGGATTTGAATGAAATAACCAAGCAGCTGTTTAATGGTGACGCGAGTAGGAAAGGTGCTAACTTTCGTACATTGCTAGCACCGGCTGGCAACGGAGCGGATGTAGCGGTCTCGACGGAATCAGTTAATGTTGTTCATGAAAGGTTAAGTAATTCGGTCTATGTATTCTTTTTAAGCAAAGGTATTGTGTACCCGGTAGTCGAAAACTATGAAAAGAATACTTGGAGTAAATTTGGCCTTGTTAAATCAATGATGAATTCTAAAGGTGTATTTTTTTTCAAGTTTAATTCTAAAGACGGGATGGATGCAATGCTTGAGAATAGTCTGTGGTTAATTCGCAATGTGCCGTTAATTCAGAAAAAATGGTAACCGGATGCAAATATTATGAAGGAAGATGTGTGTAATGTTCCGGTTTGGATTAAGCTTCATGATATTCATATTACCGCATTCACGGAAGATGGTTTAAGTGCTATTGGAACCAAACTAGGTACCCCATTGATGTTGGATTCTAACACGCGCGTCCACTATATGCATGGAGTCTTGGGGTAGATCGAGTTATGCACGTGCTATGACTGAGTTGAGAGTTGATGCGGAGTTGAAACATTCACTCGTGGTGGCGGTGCCAAAATTCAAGGGTGAGGGATATACTATGCACACTATCCATATTGAGTATGAGTGGACACCTCCAAGATTCTCAAGTTGTAAGGTATTTGGTCACGTTCTTAATGAATGTCCTAAGAAACTTGTCTGTGATGTTACAAAGAACACGAAAATGCGTAAACAAACTATTCGTTGGGTTCAGATTGGTTTGAAGACTAAGTTCGCTTTCGTACCTAAGGCACCAAGGAAACCTAAGGAAACTAATTATAAAACTAATATTACGGTTCCTTCCACTTCAAACTCTTTTGATGTATTAAGCTCTATGGTGGATGTGGAGGATGGAGAGGTGTAAGATTTGGATTTTGGTAATGGGAATGAGAACATAGATAAACAAGCGAGTGCACCTATTGATTCATTTGGCAGTCCAAGTACTATATCTCTCGTTGAAATGACTAATAATTTAGAAAGTCAAATAATTGATGGAAAGCTGGTGCTACAGGGTGATGATGGGAAGCCGCTTCCTATGCAAAGGGAGGCAAATGTGACATCGGTCTGTAGACCTAGTTCTACTATGAAAATGCAAGGGGAGGACTCGGATAGTGATGAAGTCGAAGATGTTTATGATGAGACTTCTGATTTCATGACTAGTGGAGGTGTATATAATGCTAGTTTACATGAGGATGAAGATTATGATCTATATGACACTTATGACCTTCAAGGTTTAACTCATGAATAACGGGTGTTTTGTGATGCGATGAAAATTAATCTTTGTGGTCAGTTTAAAATTTAAACATTAGCTTTATTTCTTTTCCTTATACTAGTTGCTCATAAGATTGATTTGTCTTTCTTATGATAGTTTTGGTTTGAAGTATAATTGGTGTATTTGTTTCCAGTCTTTGTAACGGGTTTAGATGTGGGATTAACCCACATCCTATGTTTTCAAATGTTTTTTTTTTAGTAATAAAATTTACTAGGGGTATCCTCTTTACTCAAATAGTATGTTCCCTTTGTTATGTTATTACTAGGCTCTTCAAAAGTGTTATTCACATCAATGAGTGATATTCCTAATTTGCCTACTACTTACTCTGACTCACTTGAAACAGATTAACATCAACATCAGGCTCCTCAAAAGTATTATCCTCATCAATTAGTACTAATGCAGGATCACTGTTGTCACTAACATCAGCTTCACTATTAGATCCAACATTCAACTCTTTAGTATTTTGACAGACCTTAACAAGTTTATCTTTTTGCATATGGTCAACAGGTTGGCTAGCAAATGACATGTTAAGAGTTAAAAACACAGGTTCAATATATGGCAACTTACTAGATTCTCGAATACTATTGACGTCCAAAGAGAGTTGTGTTAGTTTCAGAAAAGGCTCTACTACATGCTCATTATCAATGTCATCTAAAACCAATCGTTTACAACATGATTAGATAGTGGCACTAGCTACCTTTCTACTTTCTTCATGCATCTCCATAAAAACTGTTTTAATTGATTGTGGACACATTTCATTCAACTATAATCTTGTCTTACCTATTTCAAGATAAACACCTATCATCTTATGGTCACTGACAATGTCTTTCAAAAATTCAAGATTCACAGGCTCACGGTACCAACCATCATCTAGTGTACTACCATGCTTAACAAAGTAGTAATAATTGGTTTGTCCTTCCACATAACCAAGTTGGACCATATGAGCATCCATCTCATACACAGACACCTCATTAATATCAACATAATCAACAATACTTTCCTTACCTCCTTCGTATATTCTACCTGGCCAATTTCTGAAAATAGTATTGTGATGAACCCTCATGCTAAACCGACCTAATCGACCAGCTATTGAAACCAAGAACAAAACACTGTTAAGATTAGGTAACCTAAATAGCAAATACCTTAAACAATCGTACAAACATATCACTGAAAACGGTTATAAGCAAAAAAAAAAAAACTTACTATATCTCCTCAATGCAAGATTTTTGTTCTTCCATAGGATCATCAATAAAAGACTGTTTACCATGTCTCCTCAATGCAAGAGTTTTGTTCTGTCATAGGGTCATAAATAAAATATTGTTCTCTAAATTGCCATAATGTAAAACCAAGGTTGAGGTTTGTTAATTTGTCACTTAGAAAATTTAATTTCAGGGCTGACATTGCATTAGGGTTTTTCGGATAAACTTACAAGACAAGTTTGGGGATGAGTAATGAGTATAGAGCTTTGTTATTTTAGGGATCATGGCGGGAAAATGGATGGGACGCCTGAAACAGAGTACATTAAATGAGAAAAAGAAAATTTTGGCACATTAAAAAAACCATTATGCCCTCACCTGTAAATGGACGTTAGGAATTTGATTGAGGGATAACGATCAAAGGGACCTTGGATGATAAAAAAACATGGAATAGGAACCTTTCATGATAAAAAAAACAGTGTATTTTACTCAAAAAAAAATTAGAAACATGTTAGAATGTATTACGGCAACACTAATTTTATTTTGAATTTAAACTTACTCAACTCTTAGTAACATTCATAATTTTTTTTTCAATTGGCTATTGATGCATTAAATAAACGATGTAAAGTTTACAATAGTTCTATATCGAATTTTATTGAAAATTGATGGTGTGAAAAAAAATTGTACCTATAAATTGGAAAGTGATATCATCCTTGAAATGATAGTAACCCCATAAAGTAAAAGCGATTTGGAAAAAAAGAATATGAACACAATAAGGCATAAGTTATTATGCTCCTTAAGATAACCATACCTAAACACTTATAAACAGCTTAGTAGCTTTTCTAAAACATAATAACACATTAGCTACTAAGCTCCTTAAGATAACCATACCTAAACACTTATAAAAAGCCCCAATTGGTAAAAGGGAGTGCTTATGATTGCTTATCTATGTGCTTATCTGATTTAAATATGCAATTCAGGTTATTGGGAAGGTAATTGTTTATTTGATTAATTTACACTAACATAACCCTTTATTTAAATAATAAATAAATAAATAACACACATAAGCACTTTAAAATAAGCATCCAAAACACATCCTAAGTATACCCTCTATTAAGTGCAAATTCAAAAATAACATACATGAAATTAAAAGAACTAAAAAATGTACCAAAACTGATTAACGTATATTATTTTAATTACCTCATAATTTTCAGGAAGCTAATGCTCGATATTATCAAATGACCATACCTATGATTCTTCTTCAGCTCTTCTTGAGGAATTTGTTCATCGTACTCATAAACGTCAACATCTACATCGGACTTAATATCATCATCGGATATGTTGTTAGGGTTTAAAGATTCAACGTCTTTTTTAATCATTTTAGTAAATGAAGTATTTTTCAACATTTTTTCATTTCCTGTTGTTTTTTATTAAAGAGAATTGAAAAATTAAGGCTTTACATTATCATAGCAATCATTTTGAAAGAGAATCACTGAAGCATTTCATCAACATGGACTATTACAAAAGATGATATGATGAATAATTACTTTCACTAATCATTTTTGCCGAAAACATAGTAACATTGGTCTCATACTCGAAAGAAACGTTTAAACATATAATTAATCCATAAGTGATTTACTTCATGAGTAAGATGAATGACTAAATTGAACACTAAAATATAGTCTTTTCTTCACAAACTCCCCGATAACATCCAAAGATGATGTGGAAAACTAGAAGGGGGGGTTGAATAGTTTTACCGGTTTTTAAGTTGTCTCAAAAACTTTTACTAATTGAAAAACTTTGATTCGAGTCTTTATGTGCAATCAATCAACACCAATATGAACAACACTCTAAACTAACTAATTATAAGTAATGAAAGTAAAGAGAAGAGATGAAAAGATCAAACCGGGACAAAATGATTTATAGTGGTTCGGCTACGAAGCTCTTCTTCGCCCTACTCCACTCCCCGAGTACCACACTCGAGAGTTTCAAGCACTATGTCAACAACCTCCCTTTAGGCGGAGAAAACCGTACACGTCGCTTATCCTATTTCCGACACTAAGCTAGATGCCGAGTGCTAATCTTAGCTAGCACCAATCTACCACGATCTACCCGATCCTTTCTACTTCACACACTCAACACACAAGACTCAAGAGATCCCCAAGATCTCACAAGATCACAATGATCACCTCTCAATTGACTCAACCTATTCTATCAACTCTTGATCAACTTGATCAACTCACAAGCCCAATGGCTACAAGAGATATTCACTATCTCTATAAGATCACAATGATCTTCTCTCACACTCTCTCAAAAGAAAAATGATCTTGATGTATACAAGGATACAACAAGTGTGTAACAAATGTTACAAGTGCTCTAACTACAACTACAACTCTTGTATCTTCTTGGATACCTTGAGTTCTTCTCTTTCACCAGAAGAGGAATGAAGAGGATCTCTTAGTTGGATGATTGGATCACTCTTAAACAAAAGAAAACTAAACTAAATGATCAAGAAGAAAAGATGTGAAGAGAGTATTAAACTCAAAAAGTTTTGTGTGAAAAAGAATACCCAAAATCTGTGAAGTGGGCTTGTGAACATCGTTTAAAGCTCGAGGTTGGTTTGACCTCATCTAGGGATTACACAATAATAACGATTTATAACAATACGATGCACAGCGAAATAACAAACTAATCATTATTATTGATTACAAGGTTTCTTCTCGTTATGATCTCTAAAACTAACAATACCAACAGCCCCAATGCTATGTGATCAAGTATAGCACGGTTACACTCTAACAGGGATCAAAGATCCTTGAGGCTTAAACCAAACACTAACTCTAGGCGTCTAACACAAGAACCATACGCCTAGGTTTACACACACACCCCTTTGATGGAGTTACATCTTAACCCATACAAATAATAACAGCCCCTATCCACTTTATATAATAGAGGAGTAGGGTTACATAAAGAGATAACTATCAATAATGAAGATATTTATTAGGAACCTTCCTAAAATATCTTCTTTAACTTCTTATCTTTGTAGTTTTCCTCTTTGTCACAAATAGTCCCTCATGTTTCATTCTTCTTGTTTTGTATCATCAAATCTGTAAAACCCAACAATCTTCCCCTATTTGATGATGACAAAAAAACACGTTCTTGTACGAACTTCCCTAGACGAAGTAGAGAAATTGAGATAATTAAATCTCACCATGAATGAAACAATCTTGTCTTCCCCTTAATCCATGCCATGCACCACAATATCTCTTCCCCTTTTTGTTATCAACAAATAGGGAACGTATACAAATATGAACTTCCTGTTAGACCCGTTTCCCGGGTAGTGGGACCCCACCCTAGATGAAATGGACCGAGTCTAAAAGTGGTTGTTAAGGGCAAGTGGTTATAGTGTTAACTGTTAAGTGTTAATCTATTATAGCCTAGATGCGGCGCATCTAGGAAAGTACATGCGGCGTATGGTAGAATGGAAAGTAGAATCGACCTGTTATAGTACATGCGCCGTATTGGATAAGAGATACGGCGTATTCATGGATGCGGCGCATCTAAAATATAGATGCGGCGCATCGACCTTAAATAAGCAGAATGGACAGAATTGCCCTTGTAGCTAGAAACTTTCCTATTATTCTATAAGATACCACACTCTCCTGTAAAAGAGAGTGTGTTTCTGTGGGTGTCGAGCTAAAGGAGAAAGAAAGGATGAGATGATGAGATGATGATGGTTTAATGGTGATAATTCAAGAATGAAGTCTATAGCTTGTCCTAGCATGGTTATCAAGTAAGTAATGATGCTTAATTAGTGTTTAATTGATGATTAAGAATCTAGGGTTTGTGAACCCTAATTTGGGATTAAAGGGTAAATGGTGTTTTAAGATAATTAAGAAGTAATGATGATTATGTTATGAGTTTTTAATGGGTTTAAGTTGGTAAATGATGGGATTAGCTATCATATAATCAATATATGATTATATGATGATTAGAAGTGTTTAGAGGTTAGTTATGGTAGTGTTAACCATGATTATAGCTAATGATTATGTATTATATGTTATGATGATAATGGTTTAGGATGTAATGATGATGATGATAAAGATGAAGATGTTGAGGATGATGTTAGTGATAGTATTGGCTTGGACTCAAGGTAAGTAAACCGGCTATAAAATGATATTATGATGATTTCTATGCATTATGTGTCTAGATGATCATATATGCTTAGACTAATGAATGTTTTGTGTGTAATGTTGTTATGTGTTAGTAAGTGTAAGGTAGTGATGGATTAGGCAAGGTTGGATTAAGGTATGTGTTTATGTTCGATGTATTGAAGGATTTAGGGTTATGATGTGTAATGTGAGAATGAATTGTAATGTTATGTTATACCCGTTTTACTTACTAAGCATTCGTGCTTACGGTTTAAGTGTTTAATGTTTTGTAGGCAAAAGCGTTGAGATGAAGGCTTGGATAAGGATTAAGGTTGGATATGCGGTTGGTAGAAGAATGGGTAAGAAATAGAGCTAGGTAGATACCGAGCTCAAATGTATGAATTTGTACCCCCGCGAGTCAAATGTTGTTTTGTAACGAGTAAACAAGTGTCTAAATGTATGTCAATAGTCGTATGACGATTTGGTGATCAAATGGTATATCAAAGTATAGTTATATGTTATGGTCAAAGTTAAAGGGGTGTTTGGCATAAGCTTGTTTATACCCATTTTGAGTAGTAAACGGGTCAAGTGTTATCGTAACATGATTGTTATGTTAAATGAATGATTTCTGTAATGTTTATAGAGTGGAAAAGGTGTCAAAGTGTATTTTGTGGTGTGTTGAGTTTATGCAGGTCTTCCTGCTGATTTTCTGTGTCAAATGGGTAGATGCGGCGTATCAGAAGTTTAAGGTAGATACGGCGTATCTACTACATTAGATGCGGCGTATCAGAAGTTCAAGTTGATGTGGCGTATCACTTTTGGTGGATACGGCGCATGGTTTGATACGGCGTATCCCTCAAGGGATGCGGCGTATCGTCAGTCAAAAGGATTGTCTGGTTATGATATAAAGCTACAATTTGAAATGTTTTAAAAGGTGTTCGAGTATATGTCCTTGCAAAGTATTTTAAAGGGTTTAAATGTTATAAGTTCCGGTTATTTAGATGAAGAATTGTATAAGTCTGGTAAAGTCAAGCGTTTCAGCGTCAAAAGTCAAAGTTTTTGGTCAAAGCGGGCACGGGGTGTTACAAATTGGTATCAGAGCCAGGTTTAAGTGAATTAGGTTTCCTTTAGGTTGCCTAGACTTAAACCACTCGTAGAAATGTTGGACGTAGGTGTAAGAAATGCGTAAGATAAACGTTTAAGTTATAAGAAGGAAAGTGTGATATGTTATGTGGACCAAAGATTAATAAATGATGAATGTGCCTTATGTGCCAATGTGTATATGATGTAAGTCCAAGGAGGACTTGAAATGTTAAAGTGATTAGTTAGCCGTGCACCTTGGTCGGTGCCGGTGATTGGTTGTGATTTCATAAGTGTATGTTAGCCTAGCGATAATGGAATGAGAATAGGAATGGTATTCGGTATTAGAGACGGACTAATAAGTAAATCTAAATGTTGATGTTTAAAGTATGGAACATTATAAATGTGCTAAACTATAACGTGAAAAGATAAAATAAGCTAAGGAACTAATGAAGTAGGGATGGAAGGTATGAAAGGTAAAGAATGAGATTAATAAATGATGGCATGTAATGATTATGACTCGTAAGATGTTAACAGCCAATATATGGTCTTGTTACACAATATACACGCCTAATGAATGATGTTAAGGTAGTATAGAGACGGGCTAAGGGTACGTAAGATAACGAGGATGAATGATATGATAGAACGTAATTGATGAAATCGAATGATATTGCTTAAATGCATAAATAACTAAGATAAGATAAGTCAAGGCATAAGAACAAGAACGAAATGAGTATGCATAAGGTTAAAGTGTTGACTTAAAATCATTACATTACGGCTAAGGCGATTAGCGGTAATTATTATAATGAAAGCATGTGTTGCAGTAAGCGATACGTGTAAAATCTTTTATAAAAGAATTGAGTATACTAACGTGTGAGGTAAAAAGATGGAAATGGCTAGCACGGGTTAAAGAACGTAACTTAGTGTGAAAAGTATAAGGACGCAGAAAATGCGTAGATAACTAAAACGTGCAAGAATAACGAATGGTACTAATGAACTAATGTAAGTTAACATATGCAAGGTTTAAAAGTGGAAAGAGTCGGGTGGACTAAAGGGTAAGGTAAGAGGATGAAAATGACTAAAGCGAAATTAGAATGTAAGATGATAAACACATAGAAGTGTGTATTTATAATAAGCAAGTTCATATGCACTATGAGTTTGCATGCACAAAATAAAATGAATGGAATAGTACGTGTGTGTTAAATGTTAATAGCTTGGATCCAATGTGATAATGTGAAAGTGATAAAGTTTGAATGTTAATGATCCTTCGGGATGGATGTTAAAGGTGGTATCCTTCGGGATGCCCAAGTCAATGAATGTTAAAGAATCCTTCGGGATGTGTTAAAGATCCTTCGGGATAAAACGTATTGCCTTCACCGGCAAAGATTGCCTACATCCTTGGCATGTGTAATATTCCCTCCGGGGAAAAATGTTAAAGTAAAGTGGATCCAAGCTAGGAAATGAAAAGTTAAAGCAAGAAATAGTAATGCGAGTGTTATGTCGGAAGTGTATAAGTAGGATGGTTTATGGTTTCTTTATTTAAATGGATTGGGACGCCTTTTCATTTGAATGAAGAAGTCGTAAATCACCGAACCATGAGTTTGTATTTCTTGATTTACATCTTTTGGGACGCCTCTCCATGTAAATGAGGAAGTACGAATGAGTGGGCTTATGTGTTCCCGACATGGCATGAGTAGAGTGGAAGGGTAGAAGAAGCAGTTTAGGGGGATTAGAAGTCATAAGGAGCTAAGATAGGTGGGTAGACAATGAGTTGAATGACGACCCTAGGTGGGAAACGTCAAGTGAAGTATAGGACTTAGGTGTTTTAAGTATGAGCTGAAACGACTAAGGTTTGAAACGATATGCTTGTTGCAATAAGAATTGGAGAAAATGTGAGATAATGAATGCTAATAAACGCTAATATGGATTAAAAGCTCTATGAAACTTTGAGAAGAAAAGTAAAGGCAAATGTAACGTATAGTAAAATGTCAATGAGTTGGTGGAAAGATTGCGATAAAAGTAGGAAGTTAACGAATAACCGACTTATAAGAAGTGAAAAAGGGTATGTAATGTTCAAGTGACATATAGTCCTTGACGAAAAAGTTAAATGGAACTAGTTGGAAAGGTATGTGATAGACGTAGGGATGTTAAAGGGTATGCATTTGTGGCTAGGATTATGCATCGAACGACATAATGATTGAAAAAGAAGTGAAAGAATGGAGAAGTAAGCTAGAAATGAAATGAGCTAGGGGTATGATGTAAGCATAGTGGACTTAGAATTGTAAGATCACTTAGATCGAGCAATCAAAAGGGGGATGAAGAATGGAAGGTGCTAAGAATAGAGATAAGGTGAATTAGTTTTGGATAGTAATGGACGAGAGATTTCGAGGACGAAATCTAAATAAGGGGGGTAGAATTGTTAGACCCGTTTCCCGGGTAGTGGGACCCACCCTAGATGAAATGGACCGAGTCTAAAAGTGGTTGTTAAGGGCAAGTGGTTATAGTGTTAACTGTTAAGTGTTAATCTGTTATAGCCTAGATGCGGCGCATCTAGGAAAGTACATGCGGCTTATGGTAGAATCGACAGTAGAATCGACCTGTTATAGTACATGCGCCGTATTGGATAAGAGATACGGCGTATTCATGGATGCGGCGCATCTAAAATATAGATGCGGCGCATCGACCTTAAATAAGCAGAATGGACAGAATTTCCCTTGTAGCTAGAAACTTCCCTATTATTCTATAAGATACCACACTCTCCTGTAAAAGAGAGTGTGTTTCTGTGGGTGTCGAGCTAAAGGAGAAAGAAAGGATGAGATGATGATGGTTTAATGGTGATAATTCAAGAATGAAGTCTATAGCTTGTCCTAGCATGGTTATCAAGTAAGTAATGATGCTTAATTAGTGTTTAATTGATGATTAAGAATCTAGGGTTTGTGAACCCTAATTTGGGATTAAAGGGTAAATGGTGTTTTAAGATAATTAAGAAGTAATGATGATTATGAGATGAGTTTTTAATGGGTTTAAGTTGGTAAATGATGGGATTAGCTATCATATAATCAATATATGATTATATGATGATTAGAAGTGTTTAGAGGTTAGTTATGGTAGTGTTAACCATGATTATAGCTAATGATTATGTATTATATGTTATGATGATAATGGTTTAGGATGTAATGATGATGATGATAAAGATGAAGATGTTGAGGATGATGTTAGTGATAGTATTGGCTTGGACTCAAGGTAAGTAAACCGGCTATAAAATGATATTATGATGATTTCTATGCATTATGTGTCTAGATGATCATATATGCTTAGACTAATGAATGTTTTGTGTGTAATGTTGTTATGTGTTAGTAAGTGTAAGGTAGTGATGGATTAGGCAAGGTTGGATTAAGGTATGTGTTTATGTTCGATGTATTGAAGGATTTAGGGTTATGATGTGTAATGTGAGAATGAATTGTAATGTTATGTTATACCCGTTTTACTTACTAAGCATTCGTGCTTACGGTTTAAGTGTTTAATGTTTTGTAGGCAAAAGTGTTGTGATGAAGGCTTGGATAAGGATTAAGGTTGGATATGCGGTTGGTAGAAGAATGGGTAAGAAATAGAGCTAGGTAGATACCGAGCTCAAATGTATGAATTTGTACCCCCGCGAGTCAAATGTTGTTTTGTAACAAGTAAACAAGTGTCTAAATGTATGTCAATAGTCGTATGACGATTTGGTGATCAAATGGTATATCAAAGTATAGTTATATGTTATGGTCAAAGTTAAAGGGGTGTTTGGCATAAGCTTGTTTATACCCATTTTGAGTAGTAAACGGGTCAAGTGTTATCGTAACATGATTGTTATGTTAAATGAATGATTTATGTAATGTTTATAGAGTGGAAAAGGTGTCAAAGTGTATTTTGTGGTGTGTTGAGTTTATGCAGGTCTTCCTGCTGATTTTCTGTGTCAAATGGGTAGATGCGGCATATCTAATATAGTAGATGCGGCGTATCAGAAGTTTAAGGTAGATACGGCGTATCTACTACATTAGATGCGGCGTATCAGAAGTTCAAGTTGATGCGGCGTATCACTTTAGGTGGATACGGCGCATGGTCTGATACGGCGTATCCCTCAAGGGATGCGGCGTATCGTCAGTCAAAAGGATTGTCTGGTTATGATATAAAGCTAAAGTGTGAAATGTTTTAAAAGGTGTTCGAGTATATGTCCTTGCAAAGTATTTTAAAGGGTTTAAATGTTATAAGTTCCGGTTATTTAGATGAAGAATTGTATAAGTCCGGTAAAGTCAAGCGTTTCCGCGTCAAAAGTCAAAGTTTTTGGTCAAAGCGGGCACGGGGTGTTACACTTCCCCTCGAGTGGTGTATGTACATCAAATGGTTAAACACATCATAATATAAGCAGTAGAAACTAACTCTAGCAGTAGAATCTTTAAGCCTACCAGTAGTATCTACTTAGTGTATTTACTTCAGCATCTCTAGCAGTAGTATGAAATACACTAGCAGTCGTATCATTATCACCAGCAGTAGTATGAAACACACTAGCAGTAGTATAATAATTAGAGTGTTTACCTCGATGTAGCATATAAATGGTTAAGCATTTGAAAATTTAAGCTTCCCCTGAAACCCATATGTTAACCATTTGAATCTCCAATTCTGTAGGCTTTATGAATGATGAAGAAAACTAACCATTACTAATTCGATGCTGAAGTAGAATAAACCAACCTTGTGTCTTATGTCTTGTACTAAAACTGACTTTGAACGTATACCCAAATCGATGTATAGGGAGACCGCAATCTCTAGACAATAAACTCATCTTCAATGAGACACTGAGCATTACAATGTAACTCCTTTAAGTGTTTGTCAATTCGTAGTCACTTGAACGAACGAACAAGTTATCTTTAAAGTGTAACACCCACCTTAAGATATAATAAAACACAACCTTCTAAAATTCCACTTCATCTTCAAATAAATAACAAATAATCGTCTTCGCCAATAAGAATAAATAAGAACAAGCCTTTAATCCTTTAAGATCAGTAACCAAAATCCAAAATTTCCTCGTGTGTGTCTTCCCCGTGTGTGTGTTTTGGAACCAACTTGTTCTAAATCTCCAATATATATGCTTCCCCTCACTACTTGTAATTTTCATGACCAAACAACAGATACTTCGAATAGCAGCACAATGATCATGAACAATATTAAAAACGTAGAGCAGCAGAAACTCAAACTTCTAGCAGCAGTATTAATTCTAGCGTAGCAGTAGAAAGTTTGATAGGAAGCAGTAGTAACAAATAACGCTAGCAGTAGAAAAACATGACAGCAGTAGAATCACTCTAGCGTAGCAGTAGAAATTAAGTCGAGCAGTAGAAACTTACTATATTCAGTAGTAGTAAAAAGCTTCTAGCAGTAGAAACTCAAAACGTAGCAGTAGTAAAAACTCGAAAGCAGCAGTAAGTTTCCCTTGGCAGTAGAACAAAACATAGCAGCAGTAGTAACTGACCAAAATTAGGATTTTGCTACCTTCGACTTTATCACTAGAACTTTAATCACCACAACATCCAGGTGAGGGTTTATTAGAACCCTATGAGCTTTTTGTAACAAACCACAAAAATTCCTTATAATTAACAACAGTTAATTATATATTAATCTCTATCAATATTTTAATCACCATTTTTATGGGGAAATTTGAAATTTTTATTATTATCTTATTGGGTTGTGACTACGAAATCACAAAATTCATCGAATGACGGAACAAGTTCTCGACGCGTTTAACAAAACTTATATAATTCACTAATTCTAATTAACTCTTAAATACACCAAACTGGGCCTTAATTATTTTTCAGCCCATCTCTATTTCGATCCACACAAATTCCTAAGCCCAAGTATATAAGCCCAAAATCAATTTGTGATTTTATGTACCAAATTCGACTATAAACCATGCTTCAAAATGCTCTTCGTTCTCTCAAATATTGAACACGACACGTCTATATTTTTATATCATCTCATTACTCACCTAGCCAACTCTTAACGTACCAAGTTTCATCATCTAACGTCGCGTTCTACTTAATATTTGAAAGCAAATCCATTCGACCCAATTCAACTCAACTCGACACAAACTATTATTTCAAAACTTAACCGTTTTGACTCTCGTTTGTTTCTACGTGATTCTAATAATTATTCTATCATAGTTCCATGTTTAAAACCAAGATTTATCATCATAATCTATGTGTTGCACGATTTAATCAAATCGTATATACAAAAAAATAGTGATCGACATCTAGTTGACTCACAAGGAACATATACCTTAATTCATGCTCTCACAACCTTATATTTTATTCCTAGAATGCATTTATAAGTCCTACCTCAACTGACAAGAGCTAGAGACTAGTGATATGAATTATTGATATCTATACGTGTTCATTTAACAAACTCTATATATATCATTTACTCATCACCTTTCTTTCTACCTCAAAAGCCATCAACATAACTCTTATTCAACCTTAAAATCATCCTTACAAAGTCAGCATATATCGTTCCTTGTTATTGGAAGCTAACGAGAGCAACAAGTAAAAATCGTATACGTTTATGTTTATCGAACGTGGTCATTTTTACTAGTGATCCATCCTTTCCTACGATCCCTCTACTTCATTTGAAGTGTTGTAAGACCTCTCTAATTCAGTTCCAATTCATTTTATTGTTATTTCATGTAGCATGCATCGTTTTCTTTCATGTTCTAACGTATATTATTCTACTTTATTTCTACGTATACATAAAATTATATAGAACCACAAACGTGACACGACTCCATCTTGGAAGTCATAGAAGTCTCGTACACACTCCTTTCACGTTTACTTTCACGTTACATGCATCATTGAATTTATTCTTGATCTTGTTCCACTCGTTTATAAAAACTGCCAAAAGACTTAGAATTATTTCAATATCATCTTCTATATATAAACGCTCCAGTCGAATAGAAAACAACCTTGTATCGCAAAATTTAACTTAATAACCATGCTATATTTTTACACCACTCGTTAGACCACCTAGCTAGCTAACACTTTCATTCTTACAACTCGTAAAAATAAACTCATTTTGACACTCTAAAAATACCAAAGCAAATCGCAGAAACTGTCTAGTAAAACAATTCAAAATAGCGACTTGGGCTTTTCAGCCCAATAAGCGAATTATAAGCTCTATGCATAAGCTGGCTTTTCAAAGCTTTTTGATGTGAATTTAGGACTTGAAAAATGATATTTTTGATGAGCTCAACTCGTCTCACGACTTACGGATTTTAAAACGTTAACGGGCCACTATATTGATCGTTAAAGCCCATTAGATAAAATAATAAGCTTTAGACCTTATAAGCTGTTAAAATAAGCTTTTTATGGCTTCAATAAGCTTCGGAAATTTTAACAAAATTATTCCCACCATTTTTTTAAAATTGGACTAAAAATGTAACGCGACAACACCTAGAGGGACCAAAACTGCCAAATGGTAAAACTATGGACTGAAAATGTAAAAACAGTATCTTTAGGGTATAAAATGACATATTATTAATTCCCAAGCTCAGATTGATATATTGGACAAGTAGTGGACTATAATTGTAAATTATATATAATAAGGACTAACGGTGCAACGCTAATGCCGTTAGGGTAAAAAGTGTAAAATTGGAAAAGAACAAGGACCAACATATTCTATTTGACATTCTTAGTTTATTTTCTATTTTTGTCATTTCAATTCACGTCACATGCATATTTATTTTATTTCATTTATATATTATTTAACGTTACGTTAATAATATAGTTAACGATATTTCAACTAGTTTTCTTTACGTAATATTTCATCATAAAAACTTTGGAAATAATTTAATTATCATATCATGTGATAATAATTATAATCTCAATAATTTCATTTACATATCATCTTTTCATAACGATTAATATATTATTCATTAATCGTTATTCATTATCCATTTATCGTTACACGTTACTCGTTTCACAATCACCAAATAGTATTTGGTCAGATTCTCAGACATATTTATTTATCAGGTCTTGTTTCGAAGCCGTTACCATAATCTCATCCGAACCTACTTTTCATCATTCTCAATATCACTTAAGGTGAGTCATGGCCCCTACTCTTTTAATACACGTTTTATACTTTTGGGGGAGATACATGCTCAAATATATTTTACTACTTTTATAAATAAGTATATTAATAACTTACATGATTCAAATCAATTTCCTAATTAATAATTACTTGATATGGTTTATTCTTAAAATATGATATATATATATATATATATATATATATATATATATATATATATATATATATATATATATATATATATATATATATATATATATATATATATATATATATATATATATATCTCACATGCTAATTGTAGCTTAACTATTGAACTCAGATGATGATATTTCTGAATTGATTGATATAACATGATAATTGTTTCACTATAACATCTTGAATGTTCCCCATATCTTTATATGTTATTTCCATGTTTCAACGGAAATATTTGCTAGGAAGAGCAATAGTACTTAAAGTTCATCGTTACCTTGATATTGCCTAAGTACCCCCTTATTGTCAAAAAGTCCCTTATATCATGAGCCATTAATCACTTGTAGTGAACGCGAATATAGTGAACAGTTTCGAAACCTGTTGGAGGCTGACCACATATCCCACTAATTACTTGACGGAATGCCTATGCGGCTAGTCGTAATTAGTCGCGATGCACTATATTTGAGAAAAATAGGAAATGACAATCACCTATTACACGAGGGCATTATTTTACGTCATTGATTTGATATTGATCACCTCTGTTTTACGGTACACTGTTAACGTTTGCGTGTCTTGAGGCTTAGGGCAATATCCATAAGAGAATATATGTCTTCAACATATCTCTAGATACAGCTGTATAGGTATTTTACCTCACCACAATTATAGATCTAAGGCACAACATCATTAATTCCATCTCGTGTTATGGATTATGATCTTGTACTTGAACTTGACTAAATACATATATGATTTATTTGTGTTTATATTCAACATCACTCATTACTTATTTCATCACTGTTAGTATTTATTACGATTATTACTTTGTTCTTGAAATTATTGAAATGAACTGCTTATCAGTACTTGGAACTCATTTTGGATAATCATATTATCTCTGAAATTATTAAAACTGATTGTTTAATCATACCTAAATTTATCTCAAATATTACTATATACTTATGAATTCAATAAACTAAATGGTTTTCCATTAAACTCTATGAACTCACCAACCTTTGTGTTGACACTTTTAAGCATATGTATCTCAGGTAATTAATGGAGCAGGACAAGACACGGAGCGGGCATTTATTACTCTGATAAATTAAAATGGTGTAAATATCAAATATGTCATTCTTTCAAGTCTTTATATCTTTTATGGGATTTTTAAATCAAATGTTTCATCTTTGTATCAAAAGTATTTACTTGAATGACAAATAACTTTCAAAACGCCTCTTACGAGCCGTTGTCTGTGATTTTGACTTCGATCCTCCCCGTAACACACTAATTACTTTTCCGCTGCTATATCTCAAATTAGGGGGTGTTACAGATTGGTATCAGAGCCAAAGTTATAGAGAAATAAATGTTTTCAAACATTAAACTATAACTACAATTTCAAAATAAATGATTTTACACCTACCATTTTACTCCCTCCGTGTCTGCAGACTGCCGTGTTTAATAAGTTATCTGTTAAGATTATTTTTCATGCTTGATAAATTACTCTCATATACTTCATTATTTCCCACTTACCGTTACATCTTTAACGTATGAACTACTTATAATTAATATTTACGGGTACTATAGTACCATGACTTCCAAATCAGTTAATATTACCAAACTTACCCTTCGTAATACTCATATATCACCTACTTATCAGATCACTTCTGATCCTGAAGAATTCCTATATATTAATATCTCAAACCCTGCATAATGCAGAACTTACTCAGATACTCCCATCATTACCTACTTACTCGCCTCCACGTCAGAGACTCAGAAGAGCTACAGAATCTTATTCAGATGAAGAGTTGATTGGTGGTCCGACAACATTTGAGGTTGGACATAATTTACATCAAGAAACAATTTGGAAAAATGTTGAGCCAAATTCTCCATTTCCTGACGCTCCAGATTTCTCTATACCATACATTCCGTATGATGTATCTTTACTTAATTCCCCTGACTATAATATAAACCCTCGTAATTCAATATAGACTCTTATCCACCAATAAGCAAACATACTAGACGCTCATACTGAACAGCTGGAAGAGTTACAATCATTACGTTTCGAATGATACGACTGTAATATTGACATTCTGTACAGAAGATCAGATGTCGAGAGACGAGCAGTGTTTGACTTAGGAATGAATGTTGGTAAAAAGAAAGACAATTACGACCAGGAACTTAGGAACTTTAATTCCAGAAACCGCAGTTTGGGTAGAGGCTATGCCCAGACACATAATAGAGCTGAAGATATTGAAAGAACCTTATGGATGGCCAGGAATATGGCAAGAAACCAGGGTAAAAAGATTTCCGCCTTAGAAACCATGTTGTCTAATCAGATGAACATGTGCCAGGAACGCTTCTCAAACATGAAAACTGCACAACTAGAACTTGAAGCAGAAGTTAGACGTTTACGTCAGAGACATAACTGATCTTAAGTTCATATGTATCGTTGTTGTACCTACTAAACCAAATAATTTTTGGTTAGTGTTGACATATTTTCCAATAATCCGAAAACTCTCAGAACTTGTAACCGACCTTTAATCTATAACCACCTCCTTGGTTATATCTCTGTGTAAATAAACTCCCTCTATCATGATGCTACGCATACATGTAATGACTCCTCATACTCTCATGAAAAATCTCATCATTTGTTACTCTCTTTAGTAGACAAATGACTCCACTCAAATCAATGGAGCATTAATAAAAGACCTTGTATCGTTTGTTTTGCAAAAACAATCAATCAAGTTGTTAATATCATGTTGATTTTATTGATTATATCCAGACCTGCCATGATACTACCTATGATCATTATGATTCCTTATACATACCATAACCAGGATAAAACAATAGAAATTCCTAAGACAAAAATATCGAAAGAAAACTTGATGAATGAAGAGAAAGTTGCTGAATTCCAACGTTTGTAGATGAATCGTTTGTTCCTTAGCAATCCCATACCTAGAGTTAATCATGTATCTACGATACTACCCAGACATATCTTGAAATTAGATTACAGTAGGGATTCAATTCAGTCTATCATCAATGAAATAATTAGCTCCATATCCTTTCACTAAAGGGCCTAACGAAGTACTGAAGATATCCAGAAGATAGTAACCAACATCATTGCAGTAATACTTGAAGTAACCATAGTTCCTCCGATTAGCAACGACATGGCAAGAGAAGAAAAGAAGACGGCTATACCTTGTAAGCATAACCATGAAAGTTTCATAGAATGTAGA
Organism: Artemisia tridentata subsp. tridentata; assembly: GCA_021014915.2. Taxonomy (NCBI): domain Eukaryota; kingdom Viridiplantae; phylum Streptophyta; class Magnoliopsida; order Asterales; family Asteraceae; genus Artemisia; species Artemisia tridentata. Next base: position 313,304,330 of record CP139502.1, read on the forward strand.
CCAGCTCACCTTAAGGCTCCAGAAGAAATGACCAACCCTACCATCACCAATACCAAAGGATTTTAGATCAAAAAGTTAAACGGGATACTGCAAGAATCAGTGCCCAACCCAGAATACCATTTAGTACAAAAAGACTAGTGGAAGAGAATAAAAACTCTTTAGAACCTTAACATTGTCAAAGGATGACATCAATGTTTAAACAGAAGATAAATTCCTGTTGTAATAGATAAAACCATAGTTCAAACCCTCTAGAGTTGTAATTCCTTTTATACTTTACCTTAGGTACGATGGATGTAACCTAAGGGTAACTGTAACACCCCCAAAATCACAATATTTGCGGAAGCATACACTTTGGGGTGCTACGTGGTTGATAATCATCACACAAGATATAGTGAACGGATTAAAAATCCGTTTTAAAATATATTACATAAGTCTAGTCATGTAGCGATACATAAAAACCATTTCAGATGAAAATGAAGCCCATTTAAACAAAAGGTCCAGTTGTCAGAGTAAACGCATTAAAAACATTTCCATCATTTATTGTGACCGACGCCATGCACTGCTCCTGGCTAAACGCACCTCAGTTTCCTGAGAAATACATGCTAAAAGTCAGCTAACGCTGGTGAGTTCATAGGTTTAAGTAATAGCACACATGAACCAATAGCAATATCATAAAAATAATTCAGCAGATACACACTATCCGGTATGCAAACACTAAGCCTCATCCTACCGATCTATGACATGCAGCACGACTAGCGTTAGCAATTAAATAAGGGTGCCCGCGAGTGTTAATCCCCAGACACTCGGACTATTATTCGATTTGGTATACGTTCGCCTTGGCTATGCCGAGCCAACCGAACGGGGACGTCACTCCCAATAGATCTATTTATATCAAACGGCTTCCTAGACAGGAATTAACGGCAGATGATAGTGGGCACAAAATGGGATTCAGCAAACTTAGGTTTCTGCATCTTAGTGTGATCTTAAAAGCAAATTCATTTCTGGTCCATGAAAACAGTTTTGCATGTTTCTCACCCCAAGCTTATAAAACCAAAAATCGTATAAAAATATGGGGCTATAAACTCACCTTTCAAATACAGCAATTCAGCAATCAATCAAAATAATGCAACCGCGCCGATCAGCACCCTAAATTAGTACGGTAAATCTTAGCAAATCATTCGTGGTTCAAGTGTCTTTACTTTATTTGAAAAGTTTTACGTTTGACCTGTGCTCGTGTATTTCTTGCTTGCTGTGTGGTAAAGTATATTTCGAAACGATTTATTTTTATAACTCTTTGGGGGTAGCTCATGGTGAAAGTGCATGGTGTGAATACGTAACGGAACATCCGTGCTAGTATTCGCGATTTAAATGTGCAAGTGTCATTATATATATATATATATATTATATATATATATATATATATATATATATATATATATATATATATATATATATATATATATATATATATATACATTTGCTCATACCTTTATATATATATATGTGTATATATATATATATATATATATATATATTATATAATATATATATATATATATATATATATATATATATATCTTAAGCTAAATTCTCATATATAGAGATTAATTAAATGGCTTTGAAGAGTGGTTAATATAACGTAGTTAGTGAAAAACTATTATATTTAGAAACGTCGTTTATAACTTTTGTTGCAACATTTATTATAAGGAAAATAAGTTTGTTAAGTAATTCCATAAAGTTTACTTAAGTTGTGGATTTTCTCAAAATACTCTAAGTGTTGGATTTTTAAAAAATTTGGGCATGACCCATTCGTTTATACAACGTTTCCATTTATCTCACTTGTTGCAACTTTACTCAATTACTTCGCTAATAAGTGCAAAATACTTTTAGTGACATATGTCAAGTGTCGTGAATATATATTTGTCGTTAAATTGTTCGTTATCTTAACCTTTAAGTAATAACACCAAATTTCGACACGAAGTCAATATTTCTTCAAAAAGTCAACAGAAGTTAATCTCAATGTAATTTTAGGAAAAATGTCAATTTTTACCCTTTCGGAGACTAAGCGTCTCAAAACAAGTCCAAAAATAGTTATCGTTATATTTATCGTTTCGTTAAACGTTTTTAACTTCGGCGAGTCGGAAAATATTCCAAAATCATATTTATCATTTTTCTTTTGTAATTGGGCCGAAACTTCCAAAATAAGCCCAATTACTATTTTTGACTCAAAACACATTTTTAGTTATAACGTATATATCGACACGTTACTAGGAATCATTTTACTCGTTCAATACGCTCGTTTGGTCAAAAAGTCAAAACATCAAAATTTTATATGGGCTTCGGCCCAACAGCAAAACCATGGGCTTTTTGGCCCAAAAATCCATTTGGTCCAATTTGTATTTATTTGGTACTTATTAATTATTTTTAGTTACTAAACATACATTTTTACTTATCAAATAATCTCCAATAATTAAGTTACTAAATCAAAAGTCAAACTTTGACTTTTGCTACTGTTCATTCGAACAATATAAGCCATTTCAACTTATTTTTATCTTTTTGCTAATTATTTTTAGTAACTTATAACTTATTAAATAAACCAAACTAAATAAACACTTCACTATATTTTTCCACCATTTCACCATTTGAGCCAAAATTTTATGTTTTTCAAAACCCCAATAATCTTTTATTTTATATATGGGTCGAACCACATATAGCTCACAAAAATCATTATAGTGCTTAAATTAGCGTAAAAACCGTATCTAGTGTTTGTATCATCAAACTTGCACTATATGCAACAAGATTTACCACACGAGCAAGAAATCAACTAATTAACTCATAAACATTCATATATGTCAAGCACTTCATGCAATAGATCAAACCCTAGCTTTACTCATATTATCAAAACATGTACATTTAACATTTTTAAACATCACAATACACCAAATGGACAAGAGATTAACAAATTTAGAAAAGTTTTGAGAATCCTTACAAAGATTGATGTTGTACGTGTGATATGAACCAAGAACACCCAAAACCTTGCTAGTTTTACCCAAATCAAGCTTCCAAATTACCCAAAATCCTTTGCAACACTTGTGATCTTGAATCTTTGTAGAGAAAATTTTTGTAATATGATAATGTGTGTGTGATATTAGGCGTACAATTGCAGCAAATAAGGTGGATGAGAAGTTTATTTTAGGAAGCTTTAAAAGATAAGAATTGGAAATCTTAAAGTTGTTGCACCAAAAATGGTAAAACTAGATTTCAATGAGATAAGCCTTAAATTTGTCCCATGTGATGTTTTTGTGAGTGAGTGGCCGGATATGGGTTTATTTAGGAGGGGGAAAAATAGTTTTGATCCCGCTTTGGTGTATAGTGTGTCGGTTTAAGTTAAAAAGTTACCGTAAAGTCCCGGTTTGACGTTTTTGGACCCGATAACGTAAAATAAAGTTTTTAACCACGTTTTTGTCAGAAATATAATAAAATGTCATTACTGACTCAAAAATATATTTATTTGACCTTTACCATGTGTACTGTGCTGTCGGTACGCGCGTGCGGTTGTTTTTCAGAAAAATGCGAGAAAGCTCTCAGTAAATTATAATACTTGTCAGTAACTATCAGAAATGTGATAATTTAACTTTACTGACAAAAAATAAACTTTTCTGCAGTGACTGTAAGCTACAGTATGCTGGGACAGCTCCCGAAAATGCTTAAAAATACTCAGAAACATGCAATTGCGCACAGAAATGCTTAGCTTAAAAATAATTAATACTCATATAATATTAATTAGCAACGTGAAAATTACCATTTGTCACAGTCTCCCCATCTAATCGGGAAATCCGTCCCGGATTTCAATTGACACCACTCTTGGTTTTCGGAAAAAGATGAGGGTATTTTCGCTTGATCTCGTCCTCTCGCTCCCAAGTTTATTCGGGGCCTCTGCGAGAGTTCCATCGGACCTTCACAATTGGGATACGACTCTGCTTTAGTCGTTTCACTTCCCGGTCCATGATTTCAATCGGTTCTTCAATAAAATTTAACCTCTCATCAAGCTGGATTTCATCCAAAGGAATAACTGCGCTTTCATCGGATAAACACTTCTTCAAATTACTGACGTGAAAAACGTCATGCACAGCACTGAGCTCAGACGGCAGTTCAAGTCGGTAGGCTACCGGCCCGATCTTATCAAGGATCTCAAAAGGTCCTATATAGCGAGGGTTCAATTTTCCACGCTTGCCAAATCTGATCACGCCTTTCCATGGCGAGACCTTCAACATTACTTTATCTCCCACTTGAAACTCAAGGGGTTTTCTCCTCTTATCAGCATAGCTTTTCTGACGGTCACGAGCCGCCTGCATTCGGTTCTTAATCTGTACAATCTTTTCAGTAGTCTCATGGACTAGCTCTGGCCCGGTAAGTTGGCTTTCTCCAACTTCTGCCCAACAAATTGGTGATCTGCACTTACGACCATAAAGTGCTTCATACGGTGCAGCTTTTATGCTGGTGTGATAGCTGTTGTTATAGGAGAATTCGACTAAAGGCAAATGCCTATCCGAGCCGTTTCCGAAATCAATTACACAGGCTCTTAACATGTCCTCTAACGTCTGAATAGTTCTTTCACTCTGACCATCCGTTTGGGGATGATATGCCGTACTCATATCGAGTTTAGTTCCTAAAGCATCCTGAAGCGACTTCCAAAAATTTGACGTAAATCGACTGTCTCGATCAGAGATAATAGAAACAGGCACACCATGCCTTGCAACAATTTCCTTAATATATAAACGCGCGAGTTTGTCCATTTCAATTTTCTCCGCTATAGGAAGAAAATGCGCTGATTTTGTGAGACGGTCAACGATTACCCAAATCGTGTCATAACCACTCGATGTCCTAGGCAATTTCGTTATAAAATCCATAGTAATGTGCTCCCATTTCCATTCCGGAATCTCAGGTTGAACAAGCAGACCGGACAGTCTTTGGTGTTCTGCCTTAACCTTCGAGCACGTTAAGCACTTGCTGACATATTCTGCTATATCGGCCTTCATGTTTGGCCACCAATACAGCTTTTTCAGGTCTAAATACATCTTGTCAGATCCTGGGTGAATGGAGTACTTGGACTTATGGGATTCGTGCATAATAAAATCATGAATTCCTCCATACAATGGAATCCAATACCTGTCTCCATAACGCAAAATCCCATCTGATCTTCTTACTAATCCATTCTCAAGTTCGGGCATTCTGTGAATCTTCTCACTAGGTCGGTTTTCATCTTTGAGCGCTTCATCCTGAGCCTCGAGAATTTTTGCTGGAAGCAGCGAATTAATCGTAATTCCTAATGATCTAACCCTAAGAGGTTTAATACGTTCTTTTCTGCTAAGGGCGTCGGCAACAACATTTACCTTGCCTGGGTGATAACGGATTTCACAATCATAGTCGCTAAGCAATTCCAACCATCGGCGCTGTCTCATGTTCAGCTCCTTCTGGTTCAATATATGCTGTAAACTCTTGTGATCAGTATACACTACGCACTTAGTTCCATAAAGGTAGTGTCTCCAAATTCTCAGTGCAAACACGACTGATCCTAATTCTAGGTCGTGGGTTGTGTAATTTTTCTCATGGGTTTTCAGCTGTCGAGAAGCGTATGCTATTACCTTCTCTCTTTGCATCAACATGGCTCCCAAACCTTTGTGTGATGCGTCACAATACACAACAAAATCTTCGCTACCCTCGGGTAAAGTTAAAATAGGCGCACTACACAATTTTTCCTTAAGGAGTAGAAAAGCTTCTTCCTCATCATTTCCCCAGTCGTATTTCACATTCTTTTGAGTCAATTTCGTCAACGGTTTAGCTATCTTAGAGAAACCTTCTATAAACCTTCTGTAATAACCGGCAAGTCCTAAAAATTGTCGGATTTCCGTCGGCGTTGTGGGCGTTGCCCAATCCTTAATGGCCTCAATCTTAGCAGGATCCACGTGAATTCCTTGTTTGTCGATCACATGACCAAGAAATTGTACAGTCGATATCCAAAATTCACACTTCGAAAACTTAGCATATAACTCTTCCTTTTTCAATAATTCCAGAATTAGCTTGAGATGTTCCTCATGCTCTTGCTCATTCTTGGAATATATCAAGATATCATCAATGAACACTATCACAAATTTGTAAAAATACAGCTTACACACACGATTCATGAGATCCATGAATACTGCTGGTGCATTTGTCAAGCCGAATGGCATAACTTGAAATTCATAATGGCCATATCGGGTTCGGAATGCGGTCTTCAGGATATCCTCTTCCCGGACTCGAAGTTGGTGATAACCCGATCTCAAGTCTATCTTAGAATAAACCGATGATCCCTGCAACTGATCAAACAAATCGTCTATCCTCGGGAGTGGGTATCTATTCTTAATTGTTAGCTTATTCAGTTCCCGATAGTCTATACACATCCTGAAGGATCCATCCTTCTTCTTAACAAACAAAACAGGAGCACCCCAAGGCGATGAACTCGGTCTAATGAAACCTTTTCCAGATAATTCGGCTAATTGATCTGACAATTCTTGTAATTCCGTAGGTGCTAAACGATAGGGTGCTCGCGCTACAGGCGCGGCTCCTGGCACTAATTCGATGTGGAATTCGATTTGTCTGGCCGGTGGAAGTCCCGGTAAGTCTTCTAGAAAGACCTCTGGAAAATCCCTTACAATTGGCACATCTTCCAACTTTTTCTCTCCAGGTTCCTTTTCTTTCTTTTCAGTGACATGAGCTAAAAAGAGATAACATCCCTTCTCGATGTACTTCTGCACCTTCGTACACGAGATGATTGCCAATCTTGACGAACGCGCGCGATCAGAACGGTCACCTTCAACAATCAGAACTTCGTTCCCATAGGGAACTCTAACAATTTTCTCATCACAAACGATGACGGCATGATATTTCGATAACCAATCCATTCCTATGATGACGTCAAAACTACCTAATTCCACTGGCATCAGATCAATGTTGAAAGGACGATTCAACAAGTTTAGAGTGCAACCCCTGATGATGGTACCTACTCTTTCTAGGTTTCCGTTTGCTAATTCTACATCGAAGGCATTATCTAAGGTGGTCGGGGCTATGTCAAGTAAGGGACTAAAATTGGTTGATACAAAACTTCTATCTGCTCCCGTATCGAAAAGTACTGAAGCATAACGATTATTTAAGAGAAACGTACCCGTCACCACGTTCGGGTCGTCCTGTGTTTCTCTTCGGCCTACGACATAAACTCTTCCACGAGCTCTTCCTTCATTTCCCTGATTCCCATTGTTAATCATTGCCACTTGGTTCCCTGGTCTACCACTGTTTCCTTGATTTCGGGGCTTCTTGCACTCGTTCCGATGTTGACCTTTTTCACCACACCCAAAGCAAGTGACATCCGCCTTACGATTGTAGGCTGGTGCTGCTTGTGCTGTGGCTAGTGGTCTTGATCTGTAGTTCTTTGCTATGTGTCCTATCCTCTGGCAATTGTTACACTTCACAGTGTACTGTCCCCTGTGATGTAACTTACAGCGGTTACGAAAAGGCGTATTCTTATCATAACCCTTCTTGTCTCCTGAACCAATTGCATAAACCTTGCCCCCGTTCTGCTTTTTGTTTTGAGAGCTGTTGTTGTTACCCTTGGGGTGATCTTCCCACTTCCTTTTGTGATCAGTACTCTTCTCTGGAATATCCTCCAGTTCCTGATCCATTAACTTGTTTGTTGTCCCCATCTTTGACTACTGCTAGCTGGTTACCACGACCACTAGCATTTCTCTGATTTCAGGGTTTGTTGCACTCATTGCTTAATTCCATCTAGGGGTCCTTCTTGCATTGCTAGGATCTTATTACCATAAGTTACGCAGACGAGTTTCCCATCGTGGGTGACTACAGCGTGGTATTTCGACATCCAGTCCATATTAAGGGTCTCTAGGCTGTGTGGACCTAAGGTCGCTGTCAGTTGGGGAGTCTTGCAGGTATAAAGTATGACCATGAAAGATGTCGTTGATTGCTACTAGCATTCAGTTTTTGGGTAAAGGGGAGTAATCCTGCACCCTGGTAAATATATAAACCAAAACGTTTAAGTACAATGGATATAGGTGAATCCCATATCTCAGCCCGTTACATAGGCAAACTTACATAGCAAGATACTTCCTATGTTCTAAACAAGAAAAACACACCATTACACACATGACAACTTAAGACATAACGAAAAAATTACTTCCTACGGCCTTGAAGCCTAGTACCATAAATAGCATTAAAGGCATCCAAATTCCCTGGAAGATCATAAACCTGGTTCGCATAGTCATCGTAGTCATAGTCATCATCAACATCTTCAAACTCATGGCTACCACCAAATAGATTAGCAGACTCATCAAATGGATTAACAACCACCTCATCATCAGAATCCGAATCCACAATCTCTCCTACCTTAGAAAAAGGGTTAACCCTCTTAATAGAAGAGGTGGGAGGAGAAGAAGAAACACCAGTTGTAGGAGCCGCAAGCGACTCCTTCTCTTTTAAATCACTCACAAGAGGAACTTGTGAAACACTACCAGTCTTAATAGACTCTTCCTCATTAACTTCCATTGTATTACATGCCTTAGTAGACTCATCCGCAGTAACTTCCGTTGTACGACCAGCATCCACATCCTTGTTGTTGTCGTTTGACTGAATACCAAAGGCATCTATGTCATCCATATTAAGAGCATCAAACTGATTAGATGTAGAAATATTAGTGCCACTCGTACTAGGCACATCAGAAGCCTTATTCTTACTAACATTAACATTCCTGGGAACAGTAGGATTCTTCTTTGGCTGATATACAAAATGCTGACCCACAACAGGTTTAGTAAAACCTCCGCGACCCGGATTCAAACCAGCTTGCTTACCCTTCTTCTTATTGTTAACAGTCTGAAAACCATCATTTACATTCTTAGAAGGTTGAGCAGTCGGTGTCACACCCTTAGGACAATCCACCAAAACATGTCCAAACACTTTGCATTTATCACAGCGAGGCGGTTTCCACTCATATTCCACATGGATCTTCTCAATAGTCGAACCCGAGCCGTCAAGTAAAGGAATCTCAATAGTAAGTTTGTCCCTAAGTACCTCATCCGACTTCACTTCAATCATACATCTAGCAAAACTACTCCTACCCCAAGATTCTTTGCACATCTGACTAGTAAAAGCATCCAATCTCTTGGGAGTCCCAATCAAAGTAGCAAGCAAACTAAGCCCGTCATCAGAAAACATCGCTAAAGGAACTTCATGAAATTTAACCCACACCGGAATGTGAGTTAAATCCTCTTTCAACAAATTGGTGTTCAGATTCCAAGGTTTAAGAATAATAGGAACATTACGGATCAACCAGGGACCATTATCAAGCACATCATCAACACCTTTCTTCGAAGTAAACTTGAAGAAAAAAAACCCCTTAGCGTTCATCATTACCTTCTGTAACCCATACTTAGCCCACGCATTGCGAACATAATAATCCACGACAGGAAAAGCAAGATGCTGACCAAGAAAATATCCATAGAGTGTATTCTCAAACCTCATGTTCACTTCTTCCACTACTTTCATTGGCACTGAAAGGTCAACATTTTCCTTCTTTTTGCTGCATTCTAATCTCCGAAAATTAGACACGTGCTTTTGAGATTCGTTAGAAGCAACACCCGCATAAGAAGCCGACTTCACTCCATTACCACTAGTAGAATCAACCTTAGGTGCAGTAGGGGTAGCAGTAGCATTCGAAGGAGGAGTATTAGAAACATTACCATCAAATGAGGAAGCCATATTAGCAGCAATATCATGTTGAATTTTGTTCATGGCTTCATCAAAATTTTCTATGTGCATTAGTAATCAATTGTTCCACATGACACTTATTAGAAGCATCAAAAGCCACATCTGAGTCAAGTGTAACACTAGGCTGTTCCAAATCATCATTATCATTGTCCGCCGTAGTATGAGATCCCAATTCAATACCATCATGACCAGCAGCCACACAACGAGCAGCCAAATCATCATGAAGAGGTAATGGAACCCCATCATCATCCACAAACACAAGCTTACCTTCCACAATTTTCCGTTCCATGTCGCGGATCTTTTCATCAAAAGAATTCGTCATAGCATCACCTTGGGAAGCAACTGATCCACCCAAGTTGTCATCTTTTTTCTTATCAGTCCTCTCTCCATCCCCACCAGACACACCATCTTTTTTCTTTTTCACCCTCTCCCCTCCTCCTCCCGAATCCAAAAACCCAGCTTTCATCATCAATACAACCAAGAATCACCAGCAAGCATGCAATACAAATCAAGAAAAGAAAACCCTAATCGCAAAAATTAGGGTTTATAGCGAAAAAACACCAGATCTTCAACCAAAATCCATGCTACTGATCGACCCAGTGTATAATAAATCGACTTTACTAACCCAAGGATTAAAAAACCGACTAGAATAACTAACAGAATTGAGTATTCGATCAGAGAAAAAATAATTAAAGAAACCCTAACAAAAGCGATTATCACTACACCACACCAAGAACCTGTTAATCTTCAAAAAAAAGTGAAGGAAAACAAGAAAATAATGGATAATAGTGAGGGTCGATTAGGGAAGGTTAGGGTTTCGATATTCTCCAAAATCGCCAGAGAGAGAGGGTTTTTTTTCACCCGTAACCTGTTAAGCCATTGCTACTAGCATTCAGTTTTGTTGGCTTAGTAAGATTCGTCTGACAGACGATGCAGTGTCTCAGAATCGGAAAGTTAGTGTACCGCGAGATGTAAATCGGTGAGGTCATCTTATGTTGGCTAGTAGTGTAAGTTCCCCTTTCAGTTTTTGGACGTGGTACGAAGTAAGGCTAGTCCTAGGTAATATCTTGGCGTCAAAGCCTATTTGGTTACCGTGTTTTCTAGTATGGACGCCCATGACTTGCACTACTTTTAGGTGCTTACACACGCGAGTTTCTGACTTCTCAAAAAAAAAAAAAAATAATAAAAAACAAAAAAAATAAATAAATTCGACTTTCATAAAATTTAAGGCAACCATTCCTAGCATAGTATGGTCCTACCCGAATTATACAAAGGTGATCGGGCTTTGTATAATTGAGGTCCAACGATGCAATGCTGAGTTTAGTTACAAGAAAACATATCGGTTTTTCTGCTTGCGAGTTTGCAGCATAAACTACCTTTCGAAAAGTAAATAATTCGCCGAGCAGTGCCAGAATAGTTTGTAAAATAGTTTGTAAACAATTTATAGAATAATAGGAAACTGATTCGTTGTTGGAAAAATAGTATCCAAGTTATAGTTTAGCTTATCAATTGTCAGTAAAATATTTCGTAAGGCAATATGAGGAGGTTCCTTGTTCAAAGTAGTGAGGTTAAAACTTTGATTCCGAAATCTGGTAGTAAAACGATTTGTAATATGACTACAAGATAGTCTGTGAAATGCTTGCAAAAGTTCGAGTGTTGGTAGCAATATCGTTTATTATTTCCTGAAAAGATGATATGGTAGACAACTGGTTTATAGTACAAGTTTAAATAGTTGAAAAACGATGGCAAGTGATTTGTTAACTCATTGTAAAAATGATTAGTGCAACGGGCGGCGTTTGGTACATCTAGTTGGCATAGGACCGTTGGTAGCTGGAGACAAATAAGCATACATCTCATAATAAAAGTTCACTAAATCCATACCATACTACGCGGTTCACAGAAAATACTGATGAAGTCTTACAGAAACGAACTTAAAAAGTCTAAACTTAGGTCCTATTACATAGGGTAGTCATTCTTATGCCATCACGTCTGAGTCCTGGTTTTCTCCCGCTCCAAATCTTCCTTGATTGTTCACTTTTCCTTGGTCCTTCGGTTCCTGACACTTTACCCTGTAGTGACCCTTCTTTCTACACTTAAAGCAAGTTATCTCAGCCTTTCGGTTGTTCCCTGGTATTGCCTGTGCTACTGCAATGGTTTTAGACCTACAATTTTTAGCTATATGTCCAATCTTCTGGCATTTGTGGCACTTCACGGTACAAGGTTCGTAGTGGTGTAGTTTACAGCGAATACACATTGGTAATTTTCTAGTATGAGCCTTTCTGTTACTAGGTCCAGCAGTGAAAGTTTTGGCTATCTTTGCCTTTTTGAGGGGTTGTGGTACCCTTTTCTTTCCTAGGTTGTTATCTCGTTTCCTTTTAAGGTTTTTAGCCTCTTGAACTGCCCCTCGGTTCATTAAGTCACAACCCGTGCGAATTCCTAACTCATAGGCAGCAATAACCTCTGCTACTCGTTGGGCTACGAGTTGTTCCATGGCTGCGGAATTTAGGTCTTGCCTCTCAGATGACATGGTCCTTCACAATGAGAAAAGAAGCGTGAGATCTAGCAAGGACGTGTCCTAAGAGTAGATGATTCCAGAAGATGCGTTATAAAGCGGTATGTTAAGGTCGTGCTCATCTAAGTTGGTGGGTTCCTTTACGATGGTAATATAAGTGTTCCGAAAGAATAAAACGGTTGTCCAAACTTGGAGTCGAATAGAAAATGAATTCGAGTGGTATGTGGCGAGTATTTAACTCGAAGTGAAATGATGATGTTACGTAGGGAGACGGTCTGTGACAATTATGGTGCGACACGTGTAAGTATATAGAAAATACTTATATCATATATGCTTAGTATAATATACTCAAATAGTATGTCAAAAACACTAAGTCAAATAAGGCAAATAACGCTCAAATCAAATAAGCAACAAATGCTCAAGTCATAGCAAGCTAAACTGGCAGGCATCCGGCGGTCATGATGGAAAGTTTTTCAAAATCGGTTATAGTTTGAGGTTTTTATAAACCAAGTTCTCTATAACCTAGGCTCTAAATACCAATCTGTAACACCCCCAAGATCACAATATTCACGGAAGCATACACTTTGGGGTGCTACGTGGTTGATAATCATCACACAAGATATAGTGAACGGATTAAAAATCCGTTTTAAAATATATTACACAAGTCTAGTCATGTAGCGATACATAAAAACCATTTCAGATGAAAATGAAGCCCATTAAAACAAAAGGTCCAGTTGTCAGAGTAAACGCATTAAAAACATTTCCATCATTTATTGTGACCGACGCCATGCACTGCTCCTGGCTAAACGCACCTCAGTTTCCTGAGAAATACATGCTAAAAGTCAGCTAACGCTGGTGAGTTCATAGGTTTAAGTAATAGCACACATGGACCAATAGCAATATCATAAAAATAATTCAGCAGATACACACTATCCGGTATGCAAACACTAAGCCTCATCCTACCGATCTATGACATGCAGCACGACTAGCGTTAGCAATTAAATAAGGGTGCCCGCGAGTGTTAATCCCCAGACACTCGGACTATTATTCGATTTGGTATATGTTCGCCTTGGCTATACCGAGCCAACCGAACGGGGACGTCACTCCCAATAGATCTATTTATATCAAACGGCTTCCTAGACAGGAATTAACGGCAGATGATAGTGGGCACAAAATGGGATTCAGCAAACTTAGGTTTCTGCATCTTAGTGTGATCTTAAAAGCAAATTCATTTCAGGTCCATGAAAACAGTTTTGCATGTTTCTCACCCCAAGCTTATAAAACCAAAAATCGTATAAAAATATGGGGCTATAAACTCACCTTTCAAATACAGCAATTCAGCAATCAATCAAAATAATGCAACCGCGCCGATCAACACCCTAAATTAGTACGGTAAATCTTAGCAAATCATTTGTGGTTCAAGTGTCTTTACTTTATTTGAAAAGTTTTACGTTTGACCTGTGCTCGTGTATTTCTTGCTTGCTGTATGGTAAAGTATATTTCGAAACGATTTATTTTTATAACTCTTTGGGGGTAGCTCATGGTGAAAGTGCATGGTGGGAATACGTAACGGAACATCCGTGCTAGTATTCGCGATTTAAATGTGCAAGTGTCATATATATATATATATATATATATATATATATATATATATATATATATATATATATATATATATATATATATATATATATATATATCTTAAGTTAAATTCTCATATATAGAGATTAATTAAATGGCTTTGAAGAGTGGTTAATATAACGTAGTTAGTGAAAAACTATTATATTTAGAAACGTCGTTTATAACTTTTGTTGCAACATTTATTATAAGGAAAATAAGTTTGTTAAGTAATTCCATAAAGTTTACTTAAGTTGTGGATTTTCTCAAAATACTCTAAGTGTTGGATTTTTAGAAAATTTGGGCATGACCCATTCGTTTATACAACGTTTCCATTTATCTCACTTGTTGCAACTTTACTCAATTACTTCGCTAATAAGTGCAAAATACTTTTAGTGACATATGTCAAGTGTCGTGAATATATATTCGTCGTTAAATTGTTCGTTATCTTAACCTTTAAGTAATAACACCAAATTTCGACACGAAGTCAATATTTCTTCAAAAAGTCAACAGAAGTTAATCTCAATGTCATTTTAGGAAAAATGTCAATTTTTACCCTTTCGGAGACTAAGCGTCTCAAAACAAGTCCAAAAATAGTTATCGTTATATTTATCGTTTCGTTAAACGTTTTTAACTTCGGCGAGTCGGAAAATATTCCAAAATCATATTTATCATTTTTCTTTTGTAATTGGTCCGAAACTTCCAAAATAAGCCCAATTACTATTTTTGACTCAAAACACATTTTTAGTTATAACGTATATATCGACACGTTACTAGGAATCATTTTACTCGTTCAATACGCTCGTTTGGTCAAAAAGTCAAAACATCAAAATTTTATATGGGCTTCGGCCCAACAGCAAAACCATGGGCTTTTTGGCCCAAAAATCCATATGGTCCAATTTGTATTTATTTGGTACTTATTAATTATTTTTAATTACTAAACATACATTTTTACTTATCAAATAATCTCCAATAATTAAGTTACTAAATCAAAAGTCAAACTTTGACTTTTGCTACTGTTCATTCGAACAATATAAGCCATTTCAACTTATTTTTATCTTTTTGCTAATTATTTTTAGTAACTTATAACTTATTAAATAAACCAAACTAAATAAACACTTCACTATATTTTTCCACCATTTCACCATTTGAGCCAAAATTTTATGTTTTTTCAAAACCCCAATAATCTTTTATTTTATATATGGGTCGAACCACATATAGCTCACAAAAATCATTATAGTGCTTAAATTAGCGTAAAAACCGTATCTAGTGTTTGTATCATCAAACTTGCACTATATGCAACAAGATTTACCACACGAGCAAGAAATCAACTAATTAACTCATAAACATTCATATATGTCAAGCACTTCATGCAATAGATCAAACCCTAGCTTTACTCATATTATCAAAACATGTACATTTAACATTTTTAAACATCACAATACACCAAATGGACAAGAGATTAACAAATTTAGAAAAGTTTTGAGAATCCTTACAAAGATTGATGTTGTACGTGTGATATGAACCAAGAACACCCAAAACCTTGCTAGTTTTACCCAAATCAAGCTTCCAAATTACCCAAAATCCTTTGCAACACTTGTGATCTTGAATCTTTGTAGAGAAAATTTTTGTAATATGATAATGTGTGTGTGATATTAGGCGTACAATTGCAGCAAATAAGGTGGATGAGAAGTTTATTTTAGGAAGCTTTAAAAGATAAGAATTGGAAATCTTAAAGTTGTTGCACCAAAAATGGTAAAAACTAGATTTCAATGAGATAAGCCTTAAATTTGTCCCATGTGATGTTTTTGTGAGTGAGTGGCCGGATATGGGTTTATTTAGGAGGGGGAAAAATAGTTTTGATCCCGCTTTGGTGTATTGTGTGTCGGTTTAAGTTAAAAAGTTACCGTAAAGTCCCGGTTTGACGTTTTTGGACCCGATAACGTAAAATAAAGTTTTTAACCACGTTTTTGTCAGAAATATAATAAAATGTCATTACTGACTCAAAAATATATTTATTTGACCTTTACCATGTGTATTGTGCTGTCGGTACGCGCGTGCGGTTGTTTTTCAGAAAAATGCGAGAAAGCTCTCAGTAAATTATAATACTTGTCAGTAACTATCAGAAATGTGATAATTTAACTTTACTGACAAAAATAAACTTTTCTGCAGTGACTGTAAGCTACAGTATGCTGGGACAGCTCCCGAAAATGCTTAAAAATACTCAGAAACATGCAATTGCGCACAGAAATGCTTAGCTTAAAAATAATTAATACTCATATAATATTAATTAGCAACGTGAAAATTACCATTTGTCGCAGTAACCAATATCTTTCTACCGTGTGAAAACTCTATTTTATAATATATCCGTAATAATCATAATCTATGTCTAATTCAATTCCTATTCCATTTGCTTTGTTCAAAATCGTTACGTAGCAATACATCGATATCACCTTAGAAATCTAGTTAACACCAACTCATACCAAATAATAGATTATTACTTTGTAAAGAATTCTCACCCAAAACTTAAGTTTATACCAAAGATATCCTAGTATTACCTTAGAAATTCCTGACTCATTACCATAGTATGAACAAAAATTTTCTAACTCTTTTGAAAATAATTAGATAGTATTCAACGTTGTGACTGAACCATTGTAACTGAGTAATCTAAAACTTTTTAAAAGAATAAATACCACTGTGACTGAGCCAAGCATCACATCATTTGGTCCTCAATTATACATAGCCTAGCTACCTATGTATAATTTAGGAAGAATTATGTCATAAATGGAACAGTTATCTTTTCAAATTTTCTAATAACAATTTTCATTCAAAAGCAAAACTTTGGAGATGAAATAAACTGATCATAAAACATCACTTTTGACAAACCACAATAAATACCTACCCTATCCCATCACCTTTATGATAAGAAGTCGACAAAAGTACAAATAAGAAAAATCCTAAGAATTCACAAGGAATTATGGAAAGCACAAATAGCGAGAATTTTATTAGAAACCACGGAAGTTAATACATAGATATATAATCAGCATCGGAAATGCTAATGTTACAAGGATTACAATAAGAGACATAAAATCGCCAATAAACCCTAAGCATAAAGACAAATAAGTTTTATTTCACATTTATTGAAGATTACATAGAACTACAACAAAGACTTATTTTAACAATCCTGAAGTAAGACTAGTGCCTTCATATCTTATCCACAAAATATGATAGAACCGTGAGTGGTATTAGGAATGCCAAAAGTCCGACCACAACTTCATAATCTTCATCTGGAACGAAATTCAAATAGGTGACGACAATGATGATAAATATGATCGCAATCGCAGTAATTAGACTCGGCATCTTTGGAATTATTAAATGAGAGAAAATGGTTGGTGGAAGAATAGGAAATTAAGTTGGATATTTATAGGCTAAAAATCTAGCCGTTGGGACCAAAACTAGCCGTTAGGGACACTTGTTAGGAATATAAATATTCAGATGAAGGCTCGGTCACCCCGAGCATCTAATTAGCATTTATATAGCTCGTAGGCTTATATATATTCGTTTAGTATTATTAGTAATATTAGTATTAACTTAGTCGTATTTATATTTGTGGAGTGGGTCGGGGCTTTCCCCACTGTCAGCTCACTCCACAGCCCACTAGGGGCACCAATATGTAGTAGTATATAAGCCCCTTCCCACACTTGGGAAGGGTTGGAACTCTTGTCACTTTACACACACATTAATCTAATATTCACAAGTTTTCCCTTTCAACTCTCTCTCTCTAGTTCTTGCATCTAACTCAAACCATGGATCTAATCTTCCATGAATCAAGACCACCTGAATCAACCACACAATCAAGATGGTTATTTCCTACAATTGGTATCAAGAGCCATGATTAGATCCGATTGATTGTGTGTTGATATTATCATTTTTGCTGTTTCGTACCAGTTTTTTTTCTCTAACTGTTTGCATCTATTTCTATTGTTGTTCGAATCATGTGTCTGCTGCTCGTACCACATATACATCATTTATACGTGATTAAAAATCTTGAGTCTAATTTTCTTTGTTTTGGGCTTTATACTCTTTTGGGCCTTAACTGTTTTCTGGTATTAACGCATGAGTTGTTGTACACATATGTGATTAAATTCATTGTTTTAAAGGTGTGACTTGTGTTGTTAATGAGCTGATGGTTTTATTCTTGGTTCATGATGTGGCTCATGATATGGTTCATGTTACTTTTGTTACACTTTGGTGTTTAAAATCATTGTTGTAACGTGAGAATTGTGATGTGTGGTATAAGATTTGTCTTGGCAGCTTTGTGGTTCTTGGAATGATGTTCTTGGTTGCTGCTGGTGTTAAATGGATGTTCTTGAATGCGGTTTGTGGGTATTTTTGGGTGCAGTTTGGATTGTAACCAAAAAGGGGTAAAAGACAAAAGTGTGAGAGTGACAGCTTTGACTGGTCAAACATGCGGTTTGTCTAAGACGCGGTTTGTCTCTATGTTCATGAACGCGGTTTGTCTGTATAGTCATGAACTCGGTTTGTCTATATGCTCACGAACTCGGTTTGTCTATATACTCACGAACTCGGTTTGTCTACATGCTCACGAACTCGGTTTGTCTACCATTTCATCGATGCGGTTTGTCTGTCACTCGGTCAAATGGTCAAACGACAACAACAAACAACAACGACACAATCCTAAACCCAGTCAACAACAGTGTACTAAAGTATCTATTCTAAACAACAACAAACAGTTGGACAATAACTTATCATCAATTCGACCCACATCCGGCCAATAAAAAAAAAAAAATTAAACCAATCTCAGTTTTTCGCGTATTTATTTTGTGTGGTTCTTCAAACTCAAAGATCTTAAAAGATCTAAACACAAAAACGAATACATCATAGATCTTCAAAAACTCAAAGCAAAATAAAGTCACAACATTTAGATCTCAGTTGGGTGCACCTTTAATTCAAATCGATAACGATTTTTTTGTGACCTTAACCATCATCGATCTATAGAAGAACAAAGCTTCATATTTAACTTTTCGAATGTTATAAAGAACGAACCAAAAACAATACGGTTTTGATTCATTCTTTTTCATTCGGTTCTATAAAAGAAAGCATATGAAAAGAAAAATCTCAGATATGTTCTATTGGTGTTCGGATCTATAAAGATCGTATGTGTTAAGTGCAAAAGTCATCATCGATCTTGTAAGAAGATTAAGTCCTTATTAATATACGAAACGTAAAATAGATATCAAAACAAAAGTGTTTCAATATCACTTTCTTTCGTTCGATTTAACAAAGAAACACAAGTGCAAACAAAACTTACCGGTTATTATTGAGATCAACGAAAGAAAGAAAGGCTTCTATTAGAATCGGACTTTATCAATAACAAGGACGAATCTTTTGGTGGCTGCGTGTTTTTGGGTTAGAGAAGAAATGGTGTGGTAGGCGAAGGTTATGATAAAATGAGATTAGGGTTTGACTTAGGTGTTAAATGGTGTTAAGTACCCGAAATATTAGGGCAACTGTGATTTGGATCGGGTAATAATTTCATGACATGGGCCGTTAATGTGTCTATCCGGATTGGGTGATTTTGTTGTTTATATTCGGATTGGGCCGAGTTTGGTTTATTTGACGATTGGGCTGGTGTATTGAATCAACATCCAATGTGTTTGGATTGCAGCGAATGGTATGAGAAAATAAGTAAAGTTGCTTGTACTTAATTTTGACTGAGTTGAAAAGGAATTATTCAAATGTATTTTCAATACATTGAATTAATTTTTGGTACAATATTTTGCAAGATGAGTGGTACTTTAGTTGTTTTATAACTTCACGAGTACACACATGTCTCAGCTAGTATTCAGGTATATGATTGTCAAAGTGATTTCAGAATTGTGGATTTGGTAGCGTTGTCCTATGGGTGCCTGCGATTTGAGTGAGTCTGCAATTTGATCTTTGTGATTTGAGTTACAGTTGACAAATTTCAATTTGATTAATTGTAATTTGTCAAGTTGCGTTTTTGACTTATTGCGACTTGACGGATTGCGATTTGACCAGTTGCGATATGACGTTGCGAGTTGACACTTGCGATTTGACTAATTGTGATTTGGTTGATTGCAATCTGACTTGTTACAATTTGACAATCTGTGTCTTGACTTGTTGCGATTTGATCAAGTAGTGATTTGACTCCTGTGACTTGAATTTCGAACATTAATATTACACTTCACTCTAGGCTATTCTTGTGGATTTCACGGTTTCTCTTGTAGATTTTAGAAAATCCCGCGAAAGGTTCGATTTTTCGGTTTAAATCACAAGATTTGTAAAATCCCGTGAAATTAATTTTGGACAAGTAGGCGGGACATGGATTTTTGACATTATAAATACCTGCAAGGTTTGACTATATTTTCGGGATAAGTTTGGGCTACAAGATCGGCAGGAATTGGGAAATTATGATAACTTGGTTGGTTTGTTAATTCACGGGTTGGTGTACTTAGTGTCTCAAACTTCTCGGGGTGGATGGATGCACGATGTTTGATGACCCTTGCTCGAGCATATTTAGGGTGATTAGACTTGGATGTTCAAGAAGTGGATATATACAATAAAGGATGGAAGGTTGGGTATATATCACTACCTATATTTAAAGGAGTTACGTTGTTGTGCTCAATATAGGTTCTAAATCACAAATTTGGATGATTAGACTTGGATCTTCAAGAAATGGATATATACAATAAAGGATGGAAGGTTGGGTATATATCACTACCTATATTTAAAGGAGTTACGTTGTTGTGCTCAATATAGGTTCTACATCACAAATTAAGTGCAAGTATAAGTAGCGAACTTGTCCTTTATCAAGCTTCATCAAGTGATTGTTGTTTCTCAAGCTTCTAATGGGATTGTAGCACAAGATCTTCTCAAGAGGTGGTCAGACTTAAAGACAAGAGGTGATTTGTTTAGAGACGTGTTTTAACCTTTTACTCAATTTAAAGTTATACGCATTTCATTAAGCGGTTTTGGCATATTACGAGCTTAAGTGAATTATTAATCTGCTAAACCATTGATGAGGAGGAAAGCAAGGGGTTACTACAAGAGAGTCTTAATCACCATCTTCGTTGCAGTCGTTTCATTTGTCTCTTTCCATGTTTTGTGCCTGTCAAATTCACGATCATCACAGACTCTTAACTTTGGCAAAAAGGTCATTACATGCCCTTTTTGAGGGGGAGAATTAGCGCGAGTTTCCTAGCGGTTCCGTCTCCAGCGATGTGAATTTTAGCGGTTCCAGTTTCAGTGGTTAAGGTCTTAGCTAATTGCCTAAGATTTCAGCAGTTTGATACTTACTGTTGTGCAGTTTGTTCTTGAATTTATTTCTCGGATAAATCTCAAGAACTGTAAAATCCTGTACACAGTACGACAACTATTCCATGCACTGCACCTGACAACATCCAAGTAGCTGGGTCAGACAGCTTTGTTTGATAGGACTGACTATGAGTCATGGGCACTGTTAAGAATTAGCTCATGTTTCTTCTCCTTTTGACTAGTCAACAGCACAAGATGATCACGAAGTTAATCAGGTATTCTTTATTTGTGATTGAAGTTGAATTTCACGAAGGCGTCTACTTATTTTATCTTGAAGTCGGGGTTGGTTGGATGCATGACCTTCAATGATAACTTGCTCGTGCGTAAAATTTAAGTTGAAGACTTGGGTTATCTAGTTACCAGCATTCGGGGTAACTATCACTTAAGAGTTATTGGAGTACTCAGTGTCACACGTCAATGACGTTGAAGACTTGGGTTATCTAGTTACCAGCATTCGGGGTAACTATCACTTAAGAGTTATTGGAGTACTCAGTGTCACACGTCAATGACGTTGTCGATAATCGCAAGAGGTGTTAATGTCTCATACTTTGGTTGGGTATTGAGCACTTAGAGATTTGCTTGGAGCATTAATTCTCTACACCGTTCTTCCAACATTAGTGCAAGCTTAAGTAACAAATTTGGGGACTTATACTTCAGTTTTCAGTATTGGTATATCGGGTTTTCTTCATCGAGTGGTCACTAATCTATGTACAAGGCTGGTTAGTTGGCCAAAGGTTTTAAATAGTTGTGATGTGATCTGTAACCTTCACAAGATGTTCTTTACCCAAACTGATGTTCACCAAAAATCAAAATCAGTCATGCCACATTCAATCTGTTACTGCCTCACGGTTTCTTCTTGATTTTGTAAAATCCCGAGAAAGAACTTATTTCTCGGTTTAAATCATAGATTTGTAAAATCCCGTGATGATGGACTATGCGCTCTTAACCAGGATCGGGTTAAAACCATTATCAAAGTTCAGTTAAAGCATCATAAAGGGCTAGATTTGGGCATTAACCACAAGACGTGACTAAGGGGTTAGTTCAGTATTATTTATTTGAGGCTGAAGTGAAATTTCATGGGTGCGTGTACTTAGTATCTGAAGATATCGGGGAGGTTGGATGTAGATTCTTCGAGATCCTTGTTCGAGCTTTCAATACAATGACGAGGACTTGGATATCTAGTTATTTTGTCTTTCTCTCTATTACAAAATAACTATCACTTTAAGGAGTCACGTTGTAGTGCTCAGTGTCACACGAAGTCGTGGATATCCAAGAGGTGATGTACGTCTTATACTTGATGGTTGGTTGGTTGAAGAGTATAGAGTACTTAGGGATTCGATGTTGCACGAAGTCTCTACACCGCTCTTTGTCACGCATTAGTACAAGTTTAAGTCACAAGTTCGGGTTATATTACTTCAGTATCAAGTTCATCATATTGGGTTTTCTCCATCAGTGGTCACTACATCAAGCCGACAGAATGATAATGGGGTTGGTAACGAGTTAGATGAGAGAAGAAGTAAAGAGAGTAATGACGTCTGCACAAGTCAGTGCAGGCCTTGCACTTCATCATAATGATGTCTGAATACCTCAGTTCAGGCCTCATTCTTCAAAGAAAAGAAAAGTGTACGCTTGAGTGCACTTTATCTTCAAAAGAAGAGGAATCTTCTTATTTATGGCCATTATCATCAACAAGTTTCATGCTCTTTCCGTGCTTATTCAGTCTTCAAGTGGATCGGCGCACATTGGAGTATATTCTTATTCACTTGTTCAACCAAAAATTGCAGTTGACAAGCATATGCAATTTTTGAGGGGGGGAAAGGGTGAATAAACAACATGTCAGTCTTCAAGAACCGTCAAGTGGAGCTACTTACCGTTGATGGTATTCATATTCACTAGTTCAATCATCAAAAATTGCAGTTGGCAGGCATATGCAATTTTTGAGGGGGGGGAAAGGGTGAATATTAATCTACATGTTGGTTGATGATTGAGAAATGGTCATACGACTCCTGAATACGTCAAGTCAGGAGTCGTGCAAACCATGTTTCTCCAACACTACTTCTTCCGTCTATCAAGGTGTTGAAGAACATGGTCATGGAATGCTAATCTATATATTCTCACGGACTGGTTCAATCAGCAACAAAGGGTTTCTAGTCAATGCTTCATGTATACGTCATTAGGCTACATGTACACATCATGATGATGATTCCGATTAATCGTAACCATCATGGGGGAGAGAAATGTGTACACCAAGGACGCACAACAGGTTCATGTGATCGGGCTTAATCATATATTCCGGTGTTGAGAACCGCAGAGATGATCAGTGGTTCAACTTGTTACCTTGGTATTTACGTTTCACTGTTACGTCATGGGCTGATTAATCGTAACCATCAGGGGAGAGAGAATGTGTACATCAAGGACGCACAACAGGTTCAAGTGATCAGGGCTTAATATCCAAGGATGGATACATACTATAGATGATCAGTGGTTCAACTTGTTACTTTGGTGTTATACGTAAGACTGAAGAAGGTCGAGTCGTCAGTCTATTCTACATTCTCTGTTGGGAGTTATCATCTCATGTGTATGCTGCGGGCTGATGGGTTACATGTAAGGTTACTGGAAGGCATTGGGTGAGATGAAGATGATTGGTATTCTGTTCCTCCACATTGGGCAATCCTGAAGAAGGTCGAGTCTACAGTCTTCTCTACATTCAAAAAAATGTTGAGCTCTTTTCTTACAACTTGATATTTAACTTAATCCCATGACAGTTCTTGTTTGATGAGTTGTGGAGTTAAGTTAGGTTCAAGTTGTTCTATAGTTTAAGGTTAGGTCCAACTTGATTTTAACCTAATCTCATGACAGTTCTTGTTTGATGAGTTGTGAGGTTAAGCTGAAATCAAGTTGTTACTAGGCTTAAATTTGTGGTTTAGCTTAACCTCATGACAGTTCTTGTTTGATGAGTTGTGGGGTTAAGCTAGATTTCAGTTGAGGCTCAACTTAAACTACCGAAAAGATACCTAAGGTTTTTGACGGCGTCACTCTAGGACGGGAGTGTTAGAAGATTAAAGACGGCATGCATTTGGTTATCAAAAGACTTCTTCATATTTCGGGCGTTCATCCAAAGTCTTCTTCCTATTATAGGTGTTCATCAGAAAGGTTGTCAGATTGGGGAGAGCACTAATTCGGGGAGAGTGAAAAGCCAGAATCAATCCCTGATTGAAAGTGCTCACATTGCTCTTCAGCAAGTCAAGTGATGAATACGGTGAAGATTCAGAATGCTGAGGAGTAATGGTTTCTGGTTCGTATCCTTGTACATATATACTTATTCATATTTTATACCATCTTGTAAATAGATATATAGAAATCCTGCAATTTGTAAATAGAGAATCGTAAAACCAGAAAAACCATAAAAATTGAAAAATAGAAAATACCAAAAATAGTTTCACCTAGGCATGTCTTCTGTTTATCGATAACATTTACGGACTTAGAAATGTCATTCAATAATGGCACGGGTCTTTAAATGAAGCTCGAGCAGAAGTTAAAATGAATGGTTAAAACATGTCTAAAATGGCTTGCTATTACTTTAGATAGCAACCCGCGCTTCATATTGGGGAAAGCACGTCGCCAAAAAGGCGGCTGTTCCTCCAACTGGGTGATGTTCACCTGGGCATGGATTACTTCATATCCATGTTTCCTGATTTGATGTACGTTTCAGTGCATCATTTCTTGTAAAAGAAGAGAAATCTTCTTAGTATAACAAATAGTTTTCATTCTATGATTCTTCTGAAAATTATTTGTGAGACACTTGGTGAATATGTGTTGTATGAAATTTGTTTATACTTGGATTATGCATAAAAATTTGTCACTCAATCAACGACTACAAAACCTCATGACAGTTCTTGTTTGATGAGTTGTGGGGTTAAGCTTGATTTTAGTTGAGGCTCAACTAGAATACGGGTCATTGATTGAGGGGGAGAGTGAATTCAAATTTTATATCATCAAACGGGTTTCTTGATTAATTCATGACTCTTAGAAAAGGTTTTGCAGTTAATGGGGTATTAGTTGAAGAGGATATTGCTTAAATATATCAAATGACCAAGTGTGTTAGTTGCTAGAAAGTTTAGGACATTATGTGCAATTTGCTTGTAGTATCCTAGCTTCATATAACTAGAAGGTTCATTTGTATCTCTTTGGAATCCTCGTTTAATCCCCTAGATATATTAAAACTCAAAATCTGAAAGAAGTTAGAAAACCCGATGTGTTTGATGTTCTTGAATGCTCCACTGACATTTGTATGAACTAAGTGAATGAGTTTCAAATGTTGTTTGTCTCTGCTGCTTAATTGTTGTTGATATTGTGCATATGTTCTCAGGATTCGCTTAGGTAGATTGCTATTATGTTAGAATCATGTTCCTAAGATCCTGAATTAAATATTGAAATCTGTGTGAATTGCCATGTTCATGATTGCTAATTGCTCTTCATGCTAGATAGTGGTTTGACATAGTTCCTGATTGGGGTTTGATTATAAGATGAACTTGGTATTATAATGTGGCAAGCTGCTGAAGGGTAGCTATTAAGGAATAGTGTATCTGTATGCATGTATGTCTGTGTTGATATTCTTATGCAGATTCCATAGCCAAAATGAATGTGCCAGTTCCCATTCTAACCATTTAATCAGACGTTCAAATTCTATTGATTGGCTCGAAATTCACCTCAACAACAACGTCGGCAACAACAACAACAACAACACTTTCACCACCGCCACCACCATTCATCTATTTTGGTCTCGCCAAGTGGGGATCAACGACATTTGCGAAAGATTTGTTGGTGGATGGATAGTTGATGTTGACTACTAACTCAGAAAAGCGGGTGATTACATCATCTGCGCAAAAAGGTCAATATCATTTGTGTCATAATTGTCGAATTTGTGCAAAATAAGCAGTGAATCTCCCTCTTAGATTAAGGGGGAGCATAATATGTTCTCATCATCAGAATATATTAAATCGGACACATTTTCTCCCACATTTTCTAACTTATTTAAATCAATTGGGATCACAAATCTCAAAAGGTTTGAAATTTTTGATCGGGGGAGAGAATGTGATTTAAATATGAAACCTGATGAAAATGTGATGTTTTGGACTTAAACGTTAGGCTCTCCCATATGTGCTAAACTCTTTCGTATATCGATGCACATATTGAGGGGGAGCGAATGGACAAAAAGGATTTGGCATAGCATGAGATCGTGACTCAGACTTAACCAATGAATTGACGAAACCTATACTGTCATTGATCGAAAGGACATATCCTGGCCAGGTAATAATTTCAAGCTGGTCTAACCAGTGATGTAAGCGTGTCTCGAAAAGGATGTGTCTGAGTAGAGTGTACCGTTTCGAGAAACTTTCTGTGGACTTGACCAGGCCGGGTAATAATTTCAAGCTAGTCTAACTAGTGATGTAAGCGTGTCTCGAATCGGTCATGTTCACTGAAAGTGGATCAATTCAAAAAGTGCGAGCTCTACCTAACATGTGCAAATTTATAAAACAATCAACCGAGCACATGTTGAGGGGGAGCATTTGAAAAATATAAAACTCTCAAGTGTTTGCAAAAATGTGTTTCAGAATCATGAACACTTTGAGAGATTTTTCAAAGATTTGGTTTGGCAATCGTGGATGAATACCAAAGACCGACCATTTTAATTAATGTATGGAGTTATAAGGATGGTTAGGTTAGGCTCAAGTTCCCACGATCCCGCCAGAGCCGGAGGGATCTACCCAGGGACAATCCACTAGTTAGTGTAGAAGTCCTTAGGTATGATTAAAAAGGAGAAAAGTAGATAAGGGAAAAGTGCCGACTGAGATGGAGCTAGTACTGGAACAAACCCAACAAGGTACTAGTAAGGAAGTCTCGGTAAGCACTGAAGGGGTTGAAGAATGAAAAAGAATTGTAAAGATAAAGGGTGAAAAGAAAGAAGCCCTCCTTACAACTTAGGCAGAAACCGGGTCAATACATATGCTGTCAGAATCACTTAGTTGATTGCTGGCATTGAAGACAAAGTATCATGGACCCAGTGATACGCTGCACAACCCTCCTTAGCCACTCAAGGTCCCTCAAAGGACTCTTGTTTCAATTGTCACGGAGTTCAATACATTTCTATCGTCTCTCTCGCTCCGAGTTAGATGATATTGAAAAGGTGGCAGTTCTCTCCAGCCTCCGCTCACTAAATCAAAACGCACTATCGAGTCTAGAGCCACGAGATTCATAATAAGATCTCATAGGAACACGGATTATTTCTACACTGGTTGTTCATAATTAAGGACACCAGTTGTAAAATTATGAGTCCTACGCAGATCTTAGCAATCTGCCAGAACATTCATGAGAGACTTTACAAATGTAATTCTCAATGATTGAATGGAAATTCCTGCCAGGGTCAACATCAAGCAGCCCTGAAAGCAGGTCACTTCGGTAATTCCTCGTGGATTACGCTTAGTGGTCGCGGCAGTTTCAAACGGTCTACAGTCGTGGAGTGATCTCCAGCGACTCACCTAATCGTTGATGTGCTACGGTTCGATCTTAAAAAGCCCTATGTGGGTTTTCGATTAGGAACGGTCTTGGTAAGGATTAGAGAGAGTTTTCACACTATGCTGTTAACAATCTCGAAGTCCGAACCTGTAAGTACCGGACGTTTTATTGCTAACTGTCGTATGCAGGATCTTCTGGCGATTGTAGCTGATTGCTGTTGCAGCTGTTTGCGATTGTAGCTGATTGTATGCTGTAGCTGGTTGCTGTTGTAGCTGGTTGCAGAAAAGATGCCAATCCCCTACCACATGTTCACACTACATCATCATTGTAATTCAACAAAGTCATGATCAACCAAAAAGACCTTCAACACGGCTTCTGCAAACTCTGATGCTAAAGATCATGACATCAGAATAGTGTGAGCATGTCGGCTCAAAGAATAACACATCACATGGAAACATACTACTGAAAAATGGCTTGAAGACACATGCTGGATGATATTTTCGAAGAATGCTCAAAATCATCCAAGTCAAAGGAAAGGCCATCAAAAGTTCACTGCTGAAAGCACAAAGATACAAGACTTTGAAGAATCAAAGACTACGAGCTATAAAGACAAGTTCAGAAGAAAGAATGCTAGAATTCGAATTATTATTTCCGGGGTGACCTCCCTTAGGGGGAGATTGTTAGGAATATAAATATTCAGATGAAGGCTCGGTCACCCCGAGCATCTAATTAGCATTTATATAGCTCGTAGGCTTATATATATTCGTTTAGTATTATTAGTAATATTAGTATTAACTTAGTCGTATTTATATTTGTGGAGTGGGTCGGGGCTTTCCCCACTGTCAGCTCACTCCACAGCCCACTAGGGGCACCAATATGTAGTAGTATATAAGCCCCTTCCCACACTAGGGAAGGGTTGGAACTCTTGTCACTTTACACACACATTAATCTAATATTCACAAGTTTTCCCTTTCAACTCTCTCTCTCTCTAGTTCTTGCATCTAACTCAAACCATAGATCTAATCTTCCATGAATCAAGACCACCTGAATCAACCACACAATCAAGATGGTTATTTCCTACAACACTATTTACGACCGTTGGTAGGTACTGTTCACTAGCCGTTGATTTTCCACTATTCCTGACCATTATTTTCAATATTCACAACCCCTAGATTCATTAAATGTATTTATCTCGTCTAGTACAAATAAATCTAACTAGATTTTGTTTCCTTGATTTTCGGATGAAAATCTCTCGACAACTCTCTGTTCATAATCACTTTAAACCTGAACTTCGGGACGAAGTTCAAAAGTTAGAGGTGGATACTGCAACAAACCACAAAAATTCCTTATAATTAACAACGGTTAATTATATATTAATCTCTATCAATATTTTAATCACCATTTTTATGGGGAAATTTGAAATTTTTATTATTATCTTATTGGGTTGTGATTACGAAATCACAAAATTCATCGAATGATGGAACAAGTTCTCGACGCGTTTAACAAAACTTATATAATTCACTAATTCTAATTAACTCTTAAATACACCAAACTGGGCCTTAATTATTTTTCAGCCCATCTCTATTTCGATCCACACAAATTCCTAAGCCCAAGTATATAAGCCCAAAATCAATTTGTGATTTTATGTACCAAATTCGACTATAAACCATGCTTCAAAATGCTCTTCGTTCTCTCAAATATTGAACACGACACGTCTATATTTTTATATCATCTCATTACTCACCTAGCCAACTCTTAACGTACCAAGTTTCATCATCTAACGTCGCGTTCTACTTAATATTTGAAAGCAAATCCATTCGACCCAATTCAACTCAACTCGACACAAACTATTATTTCAAAACTTAACCGTTTTGACTCTCGTTTGTTCCTACGTGATTCTAATAATTATTCTATCATAGTTCCATGTTTAAAACCAAGATTTATCATCATAATCTATGTGTTGCACGATTTAATCAAATCGTATATACAAAAAAAGTAGTGATCGACATCTAGTTGACTCACAAGGAACATATACCTTAATTCATGCTCTCACAACCTTATATTTTATTCCTAGAATGCATTTATAAGTCCTACCTCAACTGACAAGAGCTAGAGACTAGTGATATGAATTATTGATATCTATACGTGTTCGTTTAACAAACTCTATATATATCATTTACTCATCACCTTTCTTTCTACCTCAAAATCCATCAACATAACTCTTATTCAACCTTAAAATCATCCTTACAAAGTCAGAATATATCGTTCCTTGTTATTGGAAGCTAACGAGAGCAACAAGTAAAAATCGTATACGTTTATGTTTATCGAATGTGGTCATTTTTACTAATGATCCATCCTTCCCTACGATCCCTCTACTTCATTTGAAGTGTTGTAAGACCTCTCACTACAAGAAAAGTGGCTTTTTAGTACCCCCGTAAGCGTCCTAAATGGTACTTTTTAGGACCTTTCATTTAATAGGACCAACGATGAAAGCGTTTCATGTAAGGCGGTTGTAATAGGTCCAAAGCATCCTAATATCTCAAATACCTTATGAAACCAATTTTATGGTCGTATTATATGTCTATGAATAACATAGAAAACGTCCTAATAAAACCATATGAGGACACTTTTACAATGTTTTGACATGTGCTTACCTACTTTTAATCTTTTGACACACTTAAAAAGGTCCTTAAAAGTTTGTTAGGACGCATATGATGCAACATCATAGCTATTTTAGCAACCAAGAAAAGGGTCCTAATAACTCAAATAAGATTATGATACCAATTTTATGGTCGCATAATAGGTCTATAAACAACCCAAATAACGTCCTAATAAAACCATATTAGGACACTTTTACAATGTTCTAACATGTGGTAACCTACTTTTAATCTTTTGATACACATACAAGCGTCCTTAAATGTTGATTCTTAGGACGGTTATCATATACCATTATAGTTACTTTAACACCAAGAAAAGGGTCCTAATATCCCAAATACGATTATGAAACCAATTTTTTGGTCGCATAATATGTCTATGAACAACCAAATAACGTCCTAATAACAACATATTAGGACACTTTTACAATGTTCTAACATGTGGTTACCTAATTTTAATCTTTTGATACACATACAAGCGTACTTAAAAGATAATTGTTAGGACGCTTATCATGTAACATTATAGCTACTTTAGCACCAAGAAAAGGGTTCTAATATCTCAAAGAAGATTATGAAACCAATTTTTTGGTCGTATAAAATGTCTATTAACAACCTAAATAACGTCCTAATAACAACATATCAGGACACTTTTACAATGTTAAGCGTCCTTAAAAGTTTATTGTTAGGACGGTTAATAAGTTTAATAGGACAATTTCAAAGTCCTGACAAGTCATATGATAGGACGCTATTTTCAGCATGCACTCTATTTTACGATATGAATAAAACATCAACTAATTATTAAATGAATAAAACGAAATTGTATTTCAAATAAGCAATTGTCATAACAAAAGCACCAAACATAAATAAGGTATAGACATTATCCAACATAAAGTCTTGTAACATTAAACAAGAAATTAAAGCAACAAGAAGCTTAGTCCGGGGTCATCATGCATCCTTCCTCAATCCTCACGGACCACCTACAAATAAACATCCATGTATAAGCATTAAGCTCCATGTTATTAAAATTATTGGTATCACAAGTTTAACAAAGACATACCGAGATAAAGGGACAAGGTCATGCTATGGTTGCACCAACACAGTATGCAATTGTGGCAAATAACCCATATGGTCTCACCAACATTTCATCTCTTTTTGTTGGTACTTGAACGTTTACCTCACACCATCCTCGTCCAATCTCTATACCACCATGACTACATCACCATTTCGATCTTTACCCATTACTTTAGAAAAAATATCATCTTGTGGTGTCTCGTAATGTCGAGACCAAGACAAAGTAACGACACCTAACATATCCATACAGCAAGCAAATATCATCTTGTTTTTTGCCAAATATATAATGTTCTCTTTTCGGACAAATATTCTTAAATGGCATGACAAATTTACTTGTATAATCCGTGTGGCAATCTAATTAAGGCTTAAAAACTATAATGTATTGACAAAAAACTAAATTACCTTCTCCTAGTTGCCTCAATGGGATCAGAACCAGGCAATGTAGTACTGCCAACCGTGTATCCTCTGCCATCAGTTGATGCTTCAGATCTTCCACAAAGCATTCGATCAAATATTGAAGCGATAGGATCAATCGCTGGTCTGCAAAAGTAAGTTATGTCATTAACTGAGAAAACATGTGGGCAAGGAAGGTTTTACAAGTTTCAATCTATCAAAATAGCTATTTTTCCATTTTGGACGTCTCAGTAATCAGCTTCTCCATTTTGGGGGAAATTACTTGATTAATATGGTGTAAATCCCATTTGGAAAAAATAATAGTAATAGTAATAGTAATAGTAATGTTACTCTGGGACCATGTGGCCTTGTTTTATTTGTAAAATTGTAATTAGAGGTGGTAATTTTGGAGGTTATACTTACAAATGGGTCAATTTGCTCAAGCGTCACCCAAAGTGTATTTGAAGACAAAAACATCGTAAATAATGTACCAAAAGAAGTATGTCATTATTGTAATGGTAGGTTTGAAGATCATGTTTAACACGCCAACTATTTATAAATACACAAGAAAGTGTCTGTGGGTCAACGAATCAACATAACCCATCTTGACCTGTATAAAAAACTTATCCGTTTTGACCTGCTACCAGCCCGCCCGACCAGCCAAATTTGATAACTAATATTTTAGGTACTCCCACACAAGTAGGAAGTGACCTCAGTGAAAGGCTAGCACTTCATATAGTTTAGTATATGAAACAGTTATTGTGTAGTCTATACTTTTTTCTAGAAGTATCAACTTCTCTCAGATGTTAAAACTATTCTTGAATAAAGAATGCACACTCTGAGATATCCGATATTAGAACTACCCCAAATCATAAGCTTTACAGATGCAATGGCCAAGGTCCACATTGTTATCATAATGCAGAACTGTACAAATTACTTTGGGTCCACAACATCACCATATTTTAGTTTAACTATCACCCATAGGACCCAATTCCTTTGAAGCTAAGTTCTAAACACCCATATGAACGGCTAGAGGTAAAAAATTAACCCAAATACATCCATTAACAATTATATAGGACTGAAACAGTCACCTCTAGACACCCTCTATATTATCACTTTATATTTTTAGCCCTTCTTATTATTTCTTCTCTATTAAGTCATAAATAAACGACTTTCATATGATTTTTGGAATTCAGTTTTTTCCCATATTAAGTTGATCAAGTCAAATTCAAACGTCGCCTAAGTTCGTATGTTTTGTACCTTCATGTCATCCGTGGAAACTCCCAGATACTTGTTTTTTAAAATCCCAGCTTGACATTGTGTTTGATTGTCAGCCTATCAAACTAAGCCAAAGTGACATGAAATGTATCAAATGCTAAGCTAAATCTTAAACAAAGAAGATAATTATTTGTAATCATATTTGATCATTAGTTTCTATAATATTGAAACAAAGGGACAAAAACTTTACTCCGTATTATTTTGGTTGGTCACCCAACCTACTTGACCTGCATACTTTGCCATTTGTTTGTTTTTTTCAGATGATGGTCACATAAGACTCAAAACAAGCAAAAGAACTATGGGAAAGACGCGGAAATGCCCTACTGGACAACCTCAGACGCGGACGCGGCTAAACCTGACAAATTTTTAGTACGGGTCCATAACTAGTGCACAGAGCGTTTCGGCTGATGATTTTGATGTTTCTGTGATAATGTTTAACATAATACATCAATATGCGATTTGTTGTTTCTGTGATGTATATATTTTTTGTTTTTAACTTACTGATGTCTCTGATTTTTGTTAATAGGCAGTCATCCTCTATCAATTTCATGAATATGAGAAGTGTTTCTCCATTTTGGAGAGACTATATCATAAAATTTTCAGATTTTTCTAAACAATTCTAGTATTTTTAATAATTTAATTAGTTTAAAATAGTTTTTTAATTCGTAGTAAATTAAATAATAATCAGAAAAATATAATTCTTTTTTCTAAAATTTTCTTTTATTAAATAGAACTCAGAAAAATTATTTTGGCATTTCTAGGATTAGAATTCCATCGTTTTTTGACGTTTAGGCTCGGGTTTCCCGGTTTAAACGCGTGTTCTATTTTTCTTTACGTTTTTAGCTACGTGTTCTTTAGAGTGTCGTTTTCCTTGCTTATTAAGTCATTTTTAGTTAATGTTCACATATTTTAGATTAAAAAACCAAAATCTCTTGGTTTTCACTATTCAATTTCAAACACGTATCACGAATCGAGATCACAAATTCCATTCATCCTTCGTTGGGGATAACGAACCGGGTTACACATACTTCACTTGTGTTTCCTTGGAAATAATTACACATTGATTTTAGCGAATCAAATTTTTGATAAACATTCTAAAAAATTGATATTTTATGACTCAAATATGAAGTGTCCTATTATGGTGTATGATAATATAACCATAATAAATAATCGTCTTATAAAGGTTAAGGTTATAAGACCCAAGTGTCAAAGGTCCTATTAAGTTTTATTAAAATATAACTTTTCCAATTAAGCGTTCTATAAAATTGATGTTTTATGACTAAAACTTTAAGTGTCCTATTATGGTGTATCAACCTATGAGACCCAAGTGACAAGGGTCCTACTAAATTTTGTTATAATAAAACTGTTGCGAATAACCGTTGTAAAAACCTGATGTTTTGTTACTTAAATAGCTAGTGTCCTATTAAGTTTTGTTATAATAAAACTTTTGTGAATAAGCGTTCCATAAAACTGATCTTTTATGACTCAAATATCAAGTGTCCTATTATGGTGTATCAAGTTTTGAGACCCAAATATCAAGTGTCATATTAAGTAATGTTTAAATAAAACTTTTGTAAATAAGCGTTCTAAAAAACTGATGTTTTATGACTCAAATAAGAAGTGTTCTATTATGGCGTATGGTAATAAAACCATAACAAATAAGCGTACTATAAAGGTTAATGTTAAAAGACACAGGTGTCAAGGGTCCTATTAAGTTTTGTTAAAATAAAACTTTTGCAAGTAAGCGTTCTATAAAACTGATACTTTATGACTCAAATTTCAAGTGTCCTATTATGGTGGATGAATTTATGAGACCCAAGTGTCAAGTGTCATATCAAGTTATGTTTTAATAAAACTTAATTTGAATAAGCATTATAAAAAGCGGATGTTTTACGACTCTAAAAAGAAGTGTCATATTATGGTGTATCATAAAAAAAAACCATTATGAATAAGCGTTCTATAAAGGTTAACATTATAATACCCACGTCTTAAGGGTCCTATTAAGTTTTGTTATAATAAAACTTTTGCGAATAATCGTTTTAAAAAAATGATGTTATATGACTCAAAAATGAAATGTCCTATTATGGTGTACGATAATAAAACCATTGTGCATAAGCGTCCTATAAAGGTTAACGTTATAATACCCACGTGTCAAAGGTCCTATTAAATTTTGTTATAATAAAACTTTTATGAATAAGCGTTTTAACTAACTGATGTCTTATGACTCAAAACTCAAGTGTCCTATTATGGTGTATTATAATAAAACCATAATGAATAAACGTCCTATAAAGGTTAAAGTTATAAGACCTAAGTGTCAAGGGTCTTATTAGGTTATGTCATAATAGGACATCTAGTGATCAAGTGTCGTATTACACTATCACATAATGGGACACCAACAACTAAATGTCTTATAAAGTAATTTATTAGGATCTATATTTTAAGTGTCCTATTAAGTTATATGATAATATGACCCCAAATAATCAACCATCCTATTATATAACTTTTTAGGACACCGCCTAAGTAGCAAATATTTAAAAAGGACCCTAAACGCTCATATGTCCTATTAAACAGTTTTTTAGGACTCCATTATCATACCGTCCCAGACAAAGGGTCCTAAAAAGCCACTTTTCTTGTAGTGTCTCTAATTCAGTTCCAATTCATTTCATTTTTATTTCATGTAGCATGCATCGTTTTCTTTCATGTTCTCACTTATATTATTCTACTTTATTTCTACGTATACATAAAATTATATAGAACCACAAACGTGACACGACTCCATCTTGGAAGTCATAGAAGTCTCGTACACACTCCTTTCAGGTTTACTTTCACGTTACATGCATCGTTGAATTTATTCTTGATCTTGTTCCACTCGTTTATAAAAACTGCCAAAAGACTTAGAATTATTTCAATATCATCTTCTATATATAAATGCTCCAGTCGACTAGAAAACAACCTTGTATCGCAAAATTTAACTTAATAACCATGCTATATTTTTACACCACTCGTTAGACCACCTAGCTAGCTAACACTTTCATTCTTACAACTCGTAAAAATAAACTCATTTCGACACTCTAAAAATACCAAAGCAAATCGCAGAAACTGTCTAGTAAAACAATTCAAAATAGCGACTTGGGCTTTTCAGCCCAATAAGCGAATTATAAGCTCTATGCATAAGCTGGTTTTTCAAAGCTTTTTGATATGAATTTAGAACTTGAAAAATGATATTTTTGATGAGCTCAACTCGTCTCACGACTTACGGATTTTAAAACGTTAATGGGCCACTATATTGATCGTTAAAGCCCATTAGATAATATAATAAGCTTTAGACCTTATAAGCTGTTAAAATAAGCTTTTTATGGCTTCAATAAGCTGCGGAAATTTTAACATAATTATTCCCATCATTTTTGTAAAATTGGACTAAAAATGTAACGCGACAACACCTGGAGGGACCAAAACTGCCGAATGGTAAAACTATGGACTGAAAATGTAAAAACAGTATCTTTAGGGTATAAAATGACATATTATTAATTCCCAAGCTCAGATTGATATATTGGACAAGTAGTGGACTAGAATTGTAAATTATATATAATAAGGACTAACGGTGCAACGCTAACGCCGTTAGGGAAAAAAGTGTAAAATTGGAAAAGAACAAGGACCAACATATTCTATTTGACATTCTTAGTTTATTTTCTATTTTTGTCATTTCAATTCACGTCACATGCATATTTATTTTTTTTCATTTATATATTATTTAACGTTACGTTAATAACATATTTAACGATATTTCAACTAGTTTTCTTTACGTAATATTTCATCATAAAAACTTTGGAAATAATTTAATTATCGTATCATGTGATAATAATTATAATCTCAATAACCTCATTTACATATCATCTTTTCATAACGATTAATATATTATTCATTAATTGTTATTCGTTATCCATTTATCGTTACACGTTACTCGTTTCACAATCACCAAATAGTATTTGGTCAGATTCTCAGACATATTTATTTATCAGGTCTTGTTTCGAAGCCGTTACCATAATCTCATCTGGACCTACTTTTCATCATTCTCAATATCACTTAAGGTGAGTCATGGCCCCTACACTTTTAATACACGTTTTATACTTTTGGGGGAGATACATGATCAAATATATTTTACTACTTTTATGAATAAGTATATTAATAACTTACATGATTCAAATCAATTTCCTAATTAATAATTACTTGATATGGTTTATTCTTAAAATATGATATATATATATATATATATATATATATATATATATATATATATATATATATATATATATATATATATATATATATATATATATATATATATAATATATATATATATATATATATATATATATATATATCTCACATGCTAATTGTAACTTAACTATTGAACTCAGATGATGATATTTCTGAATTGATTGATATAACATGATAATTGTTTCACTATAACATCTTGAATGTTCCCCATATCTTTATATGTTATTTCCATGTTTCAATGGAAATATTTTCTAGGATGAGCAATAGTACTTAAAGTTCATCGTTACCTTGATATTGCCTAAGTACCCCCTTATTGTCAAAAATTCCCTTATATCATGAGCCATTAATCACTTGTAGTGAACGCGAATATAGTGAACAGCTTCGAAACCTGTTGGAGGTTGACCACCTATCCCACTAATTACTTGACGGAATGCCAATGCGGCTAGTCGTAATTAGTCGCGATGCACTATATTTGAGAAAAATAGGAAATGACAATCACCTATTACACGAGGGCATTATTTTACGTCATTGATTTGATATTGATCACCTCTGTTTTACGGTACACTGTTAACATTTGCGTGTCTTGAGCCTTAGAGCAATATCCATAAGAGAATATATGTCTTCAACATATCTCTAGATACAGCTGTATAGGTATTTTACCTCACCACAATTATAGATCTAAGGCATAACATCATTAATTCCATCTCGTGTTATGGATTATGATCTAGTACTTGAACTTGACTAAATACATATATGATTTATTTGTGTTTATATTCAACATCACTCATTACTTATTTCATCACTGTTAGTATTTATTAAGATTATTACTTTGTTCTTGAAATTATTGAAATGAACTGTTTATCAGTACTTGGAACTCATTTTAGATAATCATATTATCTCTGAAATTATTAAAACTGATTGTTTAATCATACATGAATTTATCTCAAATATTACTATATACTTCTGAATTCAATAAACTAAATGGTTTTCCATTAAACTCTATGAACTCACCAACCTTTGTGTTGACACTTTTAAGCATGTGTATCTCAGGTAATTAACGGAGCAGGACAAGACACGGAGCGGGCATTTATTACTCTGATAAATTAAAATGGTGTAAAAATCAAATATGTCATTCTTTCAAGCCTTTATATCTTTTATGGGATTTTTAAATCAAATGTTTCATCTTTGTATCAAAAGTATTTACTTGAATGACAAATAACATTCAAAATGCCTCTTACGAGCCGTTGTCTGTGATTTTGACTTCGATCCTCCCCGTAACACCCTAATTACTTTTCCGCTGCTATATCTCAAATTAGGGGGTGTTACACTTTTAGGAACTCATTTTTTACCCGCAACTTCATAATACCAGGCTCATCAATCTCAGCAGTACTAACCTTTAGAACATTTACTTTCCAATACTTATCTTCAGAACATTTAATTCCCAACAATCCTCCCCTAAACTTGTGATTTATCCCAAATCATCAAGTTTCTTCTAAATTAAATGAGGATTGTGAGAGTCTTTCAAACACTACATAGTCAGACTCTTTGATCTGAGCTTTTCTTTTTTCAGCAAGATTAACTATCTTTCTGTCTAACTCATCTGCCATCTGTGAATCACTTTCAGCCATTTTTCTTTGTCTTCAACACTAGCAGTACCTTGCTCATGCTTCAAGTATTGACTAAAAGATGGTGCAATTTCCTTGGATGGAGAAATTATAAGAGGCAATGGTGCTGTGTATCTTGGATGATTGAAGCCTGATATTATATTCCCTGTAATTGCTCCAAAAAGTCAAATCATCTCTCAGCAAGCCATGCAAGTAATGAACAAATGTAGTGAACTGAAATTAAAACTGAAAGAGCTTATTCCCAGCATCCATCAACTGAAACTGGAGCTTTTTCTTATTATTGGCATGATTCTGAAGGCGAAGCTTCCAGTGTAGGTGGAGATACAGCAACTGTTGCTGAGCCAAGTGTGGGAAAAGACAAGAGCATACAAGATGATGATGCATTTACTAGACTCATGCACTTCTTGAACTTGATCAATTTGAGCAATTTTCCTCCTCAATCTTTCTTCTTTGTTTGATCAATTTAAACTTCCTCCCCTGATTCTGAGCATACACAACCACAATCTTTCATCCTCTGATAATCTTCCTCCCCAACATTTTCATCAATTTGGGCAATTTTTGATACCAAGATATTGTGGTGCATGGCATGGATTATGGGGAAGACAAGATTGTTTCATTCATGGTGAGATTTAATTATCTCAATTTCTCTACTTCGTCTAGGGATGTTCGTACAAGAACGTGTTTGTTTTGTCATCATCAAATAGGGGAAGATTGTTGGGTTTTATAGATTTGATGATACAAAACAAGAAGAATGAAACATGAGGGTCTATTTGTGACAAAGAGAAAAAAATACAAAGATAAGAAGTTAAAGAAGATATTTTAGGAAGGTTCCTAATAAATATCTTCATTATTGATAGTTATCTCTTTATGTAACCCTACTCCTCTATTATATAAAGAGGATAGGGGCTGTTATTATTTGTATGGGTTAAGATGTAACTCCATCAAAGGGGTGTGTGTGTAAACCTAGGCGTATGGTTCTTGTGTTAGACGCCTAGAGTTAGTGTTTGGTTTAAGCCTCAAGGATCTTTGATCCTTGTTAGAGTGTAACCGTGCTATACTTGATCACATAGCATTGGGGTTGTTTGTATTGTTAGTTTTAGAGATGATAACGAGAAGAAATCTTGTAATCAATAATAATGATTAGTTTTTTATTCCGCTGTGCATCGTATTGTTATAAATCGTTATTATTGTGTAATCCCTAGATGAGGTCGAACCAACCTCGAGCTTTAAACGATCTTCACAATTGGTATCAGAGCCTAGGGGCTCGTGATCGTGGGATTTGATGAGTGGCCTTTTAATCATCATTTTATACCCGAAAAACCCCACAAAAATGACCAAAAATACCCAATTGGACCAAATATTGTTGCATATATCCTTGGATTGTGTTTTATGTGTTTCAGGTACAAAAGGATTGAAAACGGGGCAAATATGGACAAAACCGAGCTTGATATGGAAAAGAGTTCAAAAGCCGAAGCCAGGAAAGATATTCTTCATGCGGATTTAATTCGAGCTAAAAAAAGAAGCTAAAACGGCCCTTGGAATATTTTTAGTTGGCAAAATTGATCCTTGGAATAACTTTGCAAAATGGGCAGATATGGTCCCTGAAGTTTCTATGTTTACACTATTGGTCATTTTATTAAATCCTAAAACCTATCCTATCTAAACAACCGGATCCAAAAGAATAACCCAATCCCACATTTAACAAACCCATTCACTACACCAGCCCATCACCACAAGGCCCAATCCCTTTTTTTTGGTTAAATCTAATACGGGGTCAAAGCATTGGTCAAAAACTCAGATAACCACTATTTCACCTTCTTTAACCTCCCAGCTTTTCCCACCATTAAGGTAACCACTCTCCCCATCACTTTCACCCCACCTCCATCCAAAAACAACCCTCGCATACCATCACCCTTGGTCCCCCTCCACCTCATCAATCCAAGGACAAATTTGTGATCAACGGCTCAGATTGGAAGTTGTGGGCATCAAGAAAAATCCGAGGGTCAAGGATTAAAGAAGAAAGCACAAGAAAGGATCCCACTCACACAAGAAGCACACGGATGAGAAGAAAACCCTAGATTGTAGTAGTATAAATAGGAGTTTCTGTAGCAGTAGATAGGTTAGGTAGTTTTAGCTTATTTTTAAGGTATTGTTTAACTTTTAGTTTTTTTTATTATTCCAGTATTGTAATTTAACTCATGTTTTTATATCATTTCAGTTTTTAGATTAATTATTCAAAAATCCAAAATATTGCTTCTTTTTACCTTATTGCTTATTTAACTTTTTGCTTATTTAATCTGCTCATTAGCCTCAGTTATGGTTTGTCTAGCTATTTTAGTCACTAGTTGCTTTCATTTAGCTTAGAGTTTATTTCAGGTTCAAAATTACCCATAACAACTCACCACAGTCCACACCTTAGCAGACCTTAGTTTTTGAATTTTTCTATTTGCAGCCTGTTTTGTTGAATTTTAAAATGCTCATGTTAAGGTGTAATAAGCCTAAAATTGGCACAGTCATAGCTGGCCAGCTTATCTAGCATTCCATTTTTTTTTTAGATTTTTAGAATTTATGTTGAGTATCTTTTTGAGGGCTTGGAAAGGCCCTTTTATGCCCTGCATATGATTGATCAACAGACCCCATGATGCCTTTTGGCTTATTTTGTGCTTATTAGAGCTTATCTCTGATATTTAAAGCTTATTGTAATTTTGATCTTAGATCTTGGATAGATTGTAGCTTATTATCATGCCCCTAGCTTTTTAGTAGCTTATTTGCCATTTTTGCATTGCCTTAGCTTGTTTTCCATTTCATCATATCTGATCAGATAAGCCAGAGCGTATCTGAGCTTATTTGTGAGTTAAAAAAAGTTTTTCAGTTTCAAAAGTACTTATTTGTTATTGCTTAATTAAGTTTCAAAAAGAAAAACAACAAAAAATTAACTTTGCAAAAATTAGGCATAACTGGGGGTCGAACCCCAGACCTCTAGCTCACACACACAACACCAAACCAACTGCCCTTGGGTCTTATTTCAGTTATGGCTTGCATTATTTATTTTATAACACCTCTTTCCTTTTTAAGCTTATTCGACCCTTTTAGCTTTTTCCCAGCTTATTGGAATAAGCTGTGAACTTTTTTACATTTTTTCTAGGATTAGTATTGTTTAAAGTATTTTTAGAAAAAATTTCAGATTTTTCTCTTTTCATTTAGTATTTTTAATTATTTATTTTCTTTTAATTTTTTCTAATTCGTATTTAATTATTAAAAAGTCAAAAAAAATACAATTCTTTTTTCTAAAATTTTCTTTTATCATTTAGGACGTAGGAAAATTAATTTGGTATCCTTAGGATTAATTTTCATAGATTGTTACGTTTATGCTCGTTATTTGATTTCCGTTCGCATTTTTAATTTTTTTTTAATAGATATTAAAAACCAAAAGTGAACCTCGTTATTTCAAGCATTTTAATACCAAACCGAAAACGATATCCTCAATTTCACGCCTCGTTGGGACACGACCCGGGTATTCCTTATCCGGTTTATTATATCGATTTTGCGTTAAGTGTTGCTCGTTGACTTTTCTTCGTGAAAGTTTAACTTGTGATATTTTAACCAATTATCAGGATTCAACAAGGTTTCGTTTGTCGAAGAACAGGAAGAAAAATTCGATTTTGGTTCAATTTTCGCAACTTTTTGCAGAGCAGTTTTGCAAAGGCAATATCTCATTCGTTAGCCGTTGGATCAGGATAAAATTTTTGCTGGAGGTTCTCTACATATCAAGGAAGATTCTCACCAGAGGGATCTTCAATCTGAGCCTTTGATTGAAAGATATGGTGTCTCAAAGTCTGCTGCAGAAACATATTTGTAAGTCGGATCTGGTTCGTATTTTCTAAAACTCACTACAGAGCTGTTTTTGAACGGCGATAACTCCTTCGTTAACCGTTGGATCGGGCTGAAATTTTTACTGGAGATTCTTCATATATCAAGGTACAATTTCACCGAAGGGATCTTAAATCTGAGCTCTCAATTGTAAGTTATGATGTCTCGAATTCTGCTGAAAAAACGTATCTTTTAGTGACACTTTAGTGACACTAAAATGCGTCGTCTGGTATTATGAAGTTGCTGGTAAACAATGAGTTCCTAAAAGCTCATAGGGTTCTAATAAACCCTCACCTGGATGTTGTGGTGATTAAAGTTCTAGTGATAAAGTCGAAGGTAGCAAAATCCTAATTTTGGTCAGTTACTACTGCTGCTATGTTTTGTTCTACTGCCAAAGGAAACTTACTACTGCTTTCGAGTTTTTACTACTGCTACGTTTTGAGTTTCTACTGCTAGAAGCTTTTTACTACTGCTGAATATAGTAAGTTTCTACTGCTCGACTTAATTTCTACTGCTACGCTAGAGTGATTCTACTGTTGTCATGTTTTTCTGCTGCTAGCGTTATTTGTTACTACTGCTTCCTATCAAACTTTCTACTGCTACGCTAGAATTAATACTGCTGCTAGAAGTTTGAGTTTCTGCTGCTCTACGTTTTTAATACTGTTCATGATCATTGTGCTGCTATTCGAAGTATCTGTTGTTTGGTCATGAAAATTACGAGTAGTGAGGGGAAGCATATATATTGGAGATTTGGAACAAGTTG
The DNA here is from genome assembly GCA_021014915.2 of Artemisia tridentata subsp. tridentata. Taxonomy (NCBI): domain Eukaryota; kingdom Viridiplantae; phylum Streptophyta; class Magnoliopsida; order Asterales; family Asteraceae; genus Artemisia; species Artemisia tridentata. The sequence goes on from CP139502.1 coordinate 313,348,076, forward strand.
GTTCCAAAACACACACACGGGGAAGACATACACGAGGAAATTTTGGATTTTGGTTACTGATCTTAAAGGATTAAAGGCTTGTTCTTATTTATTCTTATTGGCGAAGACGATTATTTGTTATTTATTTGAAGATGAAGTGGAATTTTTCAAGGTTGTGTTTTATTATATCTTAAGGTGGGTGTTACACTTTAAAGATAACTTGTTCGTTCGTTCAAGTGAATACGAATTGACAAACACTTAAATGAGTTACAGTGTAGTGCTCAGTGTCTCATTGAAGATGAGTTTATTGTCAAGAGATTGCGGTCTCCCTATACATCGATTTGGGTATACGTTCAAAGTCAGTTTTAGTACAAGACATAAGACACAAGATTGGTTTATTCTACTTGTTTTGTATCATCAAATCTATAAAACCTAACAATTAATTGAGAGGATCAATCAGCCCTTTACCACTTGTGAGGACTGATTAAAAATACACTTAGGATGTTAGTCCTTCTAACGTATGTATGTGATACTTTGAGTGAATATTATTAAGTATGCAGAATCTACTTAACCACACTTAGAAGGATATTGGTTATGGAAATGGAACAGTAATGCTTTTGTGATGAACAATGAACACAGAAAGTATAACACCAAACGATTCAATTTTATTGAGAATAATACGAGTGATCTTCACTATCACTAGGGTTACAAAACCTTGAATCTCTATTACAAAGATAACTATTTCTGTTATGTTCAACTCTCTTAGTTAATATCTAATAGTACATACTTATCTCTAGGCTAAGATCTCCCTTTTATAGTCCAAAGGAGATCTCCCTTTTATCAAAGATAGTATCTATCGTATATACTTGAATTTTACACACAAAATATCTTTTTCATACTTATCCATTTAGCAGTAGTATGAGTGACTCCAACAGCAGTATTCAACCAGCAGTACCTTTGTTTGTACTAGCAGTACTAACTTATCAGTTAGTACTGTTAGTTATAACTTGAACAGACTTCAAATATATACTAGCAGTTAGTACTGTTAGTGTATTCTTCTCAGCAGTACTAACCTTTAGAACATTTACTTTCCAATACTTATCTTCAGAACATTTAATTCCCAACAATCCTCCCCTAAACTTGTGATTTATCCCAAATCATCAAGTTTCTTCTGAATTAAATGAGGATTGTGAGAGTCTATCAAACACTACATAGTTAGACTCTTTGATCTGAGCTTTTCTTTGTTCTGCAAGATTAACTATCTTTCTGTCTAACTCATCTGCCATCTGTGAATCAATTTCAGCCATTTTTCTTTGTCTTCAACACTAGCAGTACCATGCTCATGCTCCAAGTATAGACTAAAAGATGGTGCGATTTCCTTGGATGGAGGAATTATAAGAGGCAATGGTGCTGTGTATCTTGGATGATTGAAGCCTGATATTATATTCCTTGTAATTGCTCCAAAAAGTCAAATCATCTCTCAGCAAACCATGCAAGTGATGAACAAACGTAGTGAACTGAAAATGAAACTGAAAGAGCTTATTCCCAGCATCTATCAACTGAAACTGGAGCTTGTTCTTATTATTGGCATGATTCTAAAGGCGAAGCTTCCATTGTAGGTGGAGATACAACAACTGTTGCTGAGCCAAATGTGGGTAAAGACAAGAGCATACAAGATGATGACGCTTTTACTAGACTCATGCACTTCTTGAACTTGATCAATTTGGGCAATTTTCCTCCCCAATCTTTCTTCTTTGTTTGATCAATTTAAACTTCCTCCCCTAATTCTGAGCATACACAACCACAATCTTTCATCCTCTGATAATCTTCCTCCCCAACATTTTCATCAATTTGGGCAATTTTCCTCCCCTGTTTGGAAGATCTCTCACCATCATCTGAACTTGACTCCTTTGATGAACCAAAAGAAGTTCATTTTCCATTTTTTGATACCTTATCATACAATATTGTACATAAAGCCATCAATTCCTTAAATTTCATATGCTGCCCTCATCACTTCCAGGTGTGTGAACTCCTGTGAGAGGTGAATCATGGGGCATTGACTCATAATCCATCATTAGATGGGTTTCTGAGCCACCCTGAATCCAAAAGGTTTTAAGAAACTTTTGACTTAGCAGTATGAACTTGATTTTTAATGAAAAATCATACTGCTTACAACCATTTTGAAGGGATTAAGTGTAGTAACAGATACTTAATCAAAATTTCGGTTTAAATTAACCTCTGGTTGTGTGAGAACTAATGTATTCAGTTATAAATAACTGCCTGTGTACAGATAAACCCATTCGAAGGGCTTTCTTGACAGGGTTTCCAGCTCGTAGCAGGTGTTGCCTCTAACAAAAGTGTTAGATTCACATTTGCTCGCTGTTCTTTCTATCATATATCCTTAGATTAACTCATTATACTAAAAAGTATAAAATGATAGAAAGTGAGTTGATTTAGTTACTATCTGATCAACTAAACTATTAATTCAAAATGAAATATCATAATAAGTTTCAAGAGAGAAGTTTTAAAGAATTTATTAACTTAGGTATACACCTTTGCTAATGAGCTCCCAAACTATGACTATCATCAACTTATTATGTTAGCAACTTGAATTACCAACTTTTACGTGTTCATACTTGGCACTTGTAACATCCTTTGTGCTCAATTTTCCATACCTGTAATTGTTAGTCCAAAACCAAGAAAACAAAATGAAAAGCATTTGTCTTATAGCAGTATTATCATATGACTAACAGTATGAACAAAACAATCCAAATTTGTACTAGCAGTACAAACTTTTCAATACCAGTACTAATTGATAATGCTAGCAATAGAAATCCAATTTATATACAAAAATCACATAGTTTTAAATCATTAATGATTAAGCATTCCAATACTTGCTACCAAGTATTGAAATCTACCTACATCAAAAGCTTTTGTGAGAAGATTTGCAAAGTTGTGATCAGAATCAATTTTAACCACTTGAATCAACTTTTTCTCATTGCAGTCTCTAATAAAATGATGTCTAATTTCAATGTGTTTTGTTTTAGAATGTTGCACTAGATTTTTAATTATGCAAATTGTACTACTATTATCAATATATATGACAGTGTTCCTGAAATTGTACCCATAGTCAAGAAGTTGATTTTGAAGCCAAAGCACTTAACCACAGCAACTTGCAGCAGCTACATACTCAGCTTCAGTTGTTGAAGTAGCCACAATTGTTTGCTTCTTACACTGCCATGAAATGAGTCTACATCCAAGGAATTGACATCCTCCAGTTGTTGACTTTCTATCCAAGCTTGCACCTGCATAATCACTGTCTGAATATGCTACCAAGTCAAAAGGTGATTCCCTAGAATACCATAGACCCAACCTAGGTTGACCCTTGAGATATCTAAAAATCCTCTTGACTGCTGTTAAATGAGAAACCTTAGGAGTTACTTGAAATCTTGCACAAGCACAAACAGAGAACATGATATCAGGTCTTGATGATGTGAGATACATCAAAGAGCCTATCATAGATTTGTATGTGTGTACATCCACATTGTCTCCATCTACATCTTTAAGAAGAGGCTTCTCAGAGTCCATTGGTGTGCTTGCCACTTTTGAATCAGCAAACTGAAATTTCCTTAGAATCTCTACTACATATTTATCCTGGTTGATAAATATGCCTTCACTTGATTGCTTAACTTGCAGACCCAAAAAGAAAGTAAGTTCCCCCATGGAACTCATCTGAAACTTATCATGCATAAGTTTCTCAAACTCTAAACACATCTCCTTCCTTGTAGATCAAAAGATGATATCATCCACATACACCTGAACTAGCAAAAGATCCTTCTTGTGCTTCTTGATGAATAATGTCTGATCAATCTTGCCTCTTTGGAATCCATTTTCAATTAAGTAGGAAGCCAGAGTTTCATACCATGCCCTTAGAGCCTGATGAAGGCCATAAAGAGCCTTGACAACCTTGTACACCTTGTCTGGATATTCTAGATCAATAAAACCTGGAGGTTGTGAGACATAAACCTCCTCTTCAATAGTACCATATAAAAAAGCACTCTTGACATCCATTTGATAAACTGTGAAGTTCATGAATGAAGCATAGGCCAAGAATAGTCTAATTGCTTCAATTCTTGCTACTGGAGCAAAAACCTCTTCATAGTCTATACCTTCATCTTGTGTGTACCCTTGGGCTACAAGTCTAGCCTTGTTTCTTATCACTATGCCCCTTTCATCCCTTTTGTTCCTGAAAACCCATTTAGTGCCAATTACCCTTACACCCTTGGGTAAATCCACTAGCACCCAAACCTTCTGAATTTTAAATTGGAGAAGCTCCTCTTTCATAGCTTCTACCCAGCTTGAATCATCTAAGGCTTTGAGAACATTCTTGGGTTCTGCTTGTGAGAGGAAACGTACAAATAAACAAGAGTGTGCATCTTCATGCTGCTTTGATGCATAAAGAGCATCAAGTAACCCTTGTTGGTCTGAAGACATAAGTTGATTCCTTGTCTTCTCTCCTGATTGCATATCACCAATCACATTGTCCAGGGAGTGGACTTTGTGAATCCTTGTGTGTGGTGTAGAAGGAACTTGATAATGAGGTGGGAGATTGTTGAAATCCACTTCATCTTCTGAGAATTCTGCTTCATTTGAGTTTGATGATCCAGCAGTAGGATCAATTGGCTCAGCAGTAGAGACTTTTGGCCTAGCAGTAGAAATATTTAGCCTAGCAGAATCAAGTTGGGTCTCAGCAGTACTATCATCAATATAACTGTTAACTTGATTCTCTTGTTCCTCAGTTCCATCTTCCTTGCTTTCACCTTCAATCCCTTCTTAAGCTTCATCAGAAGAAGGTTCATCATTCATTGAAGTTGAATCCACACTTGTCCATATTGGCATCAACAAATAATCTTGATCTTTCTCTTTTCCTAACCCTGCCTCATTTGTTGCATCATCAGCTTCTGAACCTGCAAAATCATTAGTTTCTGCAACAACAGGCACATAATTCATTGATTGGGTTAGTGTCTCAAGATCAAATAGCCATTTGGGACCTTCACCTGCTACATTGGATTTGTTTTCTCGAAATTCCACATGCAGGTTTTCCTCAACTCTCCTAGTTCTTGAATTGTATACTCTAAATGCTTTGCTATTGAGAGAATATCTAACCAAAAATCCTTCATCTGCTTTACCATAAAATTTTCCTAGATGGTCTAAGGTATTCAGAATTATCACATGACACCCAAAAGGTCTAAGAAATCCTATTGCAGGAGTTCTACCTCTAAAAAGTTCATAGGATGTCTTATTGTTAGACTTAACAACCAAAACCCTGTTCTGGACATAGCGAGTAGTACTAACTGCTTCAGCCCAAAAAGTGATAGGCAACTTAGAGTCAACTAATATAGTTCTAGCAGCTTCTATGAATGTCCTATTTCTCCTCTCAGCAACTTCATTCTGCTGAGGAGTTCTAGCAACACTAAATTCTCTTCTAATACCCTTTTCTTTGCAGAATTCATCCATAACTCTATTCTTGAACTCTGTCCCATTATCACATCTAATGACTTTTACTTTCTTGTCTACTAAGTTTTCTATCTCTGTAATGAATGTCTTAAGAATGCTAGAAGTCTCATCCTTAGAACCTAAAAAGAAAACCCATGTAAACCTGCTATAGTCATCAGTAACAACAAGACAATATCTCTTATGCTTAATACTACTCACAGAAGTAAGTCCAAATAAGTCCATATGAAGCATAAACAATGATTGATCAATAGAGTTAAAAATCTTGGGCTTACAAGTGGCTTTATGTTGTTTGCCTATGAGACAAGCAACGCATGTTTGGTCATTTTCAAATCTTTTCTGAGGCAAGCCTCTTACCAAACTATTTTTGACAATTTTATTTATGGTTTTGAAATTAATGTGAACAAGCCTACTATGCCATTTCATAGATTCATCCAATGTGGCCGTTGCAACAAGACAAGTAAGAGCTTCTTTAGGAATAATCTTCTTCATATCAACACTGTACATGTTGCCCTTTCTTGGAATTTTAAAAAGTACTTGACTTTCATCAGGCATCTTAAAATCAGAAGAAAGCACAAGACATTTAGTGTTAGTAAAAAGAACTTTGTTCTTTTTGTCACACATTTGTGAGACACTAAACAGGTTATACTTAAGCTCTTGCACATAGTACACATCTTCAAAATCCAATTTACCGATTTTAAGAGTACCTTTACAGTAATTCTTCCTCCTATTCCTCCACCAAAGGTAACATAACCTCCATCCAATGATTGAAAGTCTGAAAGATAAGACATGTTGCCTGTCATGTGCCTTGAACACCCATTATCTGAATATCCTTGATCTTCATCATCTGCTTGTAAATGTTCCTGCACATAAATAAGAAAATTAGTTTCCTTGGGGAACCCAAGCCATTACTGACTTGAGTTTGCCTCGTGCATCAATGTAATTAAATCTTTTGAGAACAGTTGATGCACCATTGGATTTAAGAGATCTCCAAATCCAACATGCTGAGGCCTTAACAGCATTAGCCCACTTTTCCCTAGCAGCAGTATGAACTGCTTGCCTAGCAGTATGAACTGCTAGCTTTGCAGTTGTACCCTTTGGTTTCCAAATTTGTTTTAGAACCACTGCTTTAGTATGAAAAGGCCTTTTAGCAGTTGTTGGTGCATGTTTGTAAGTTATTTGTGCACCTTTAACTGCTTGTTTTAGGTAAACAGTCTTAAATGTTCTAGCAGTACTAACTGCTTGTCTAGCAGTAGAAACTTGTTTTTGGCCAGACTTTAATGAAACTGCTCTGGGTGTTGTTCTAGTAAAATTAGAGTGACTTTTAGTTGTATGCCTTTTTGTTAGGATTCGACACACGGTTAAGGTGGTTAAACCTTTTGTACTTTGTGTGTATGATATATTGAGTTAATATGATTAAGAATGCGGAATCTACTTAATCACACTTAGAAGGTTATTTGTGTTATGGAAATGGAACAGTTGTGTTTGTTATAAGACAATGAACAATGAAAGATTATCACCAAACGATTCAATATTATTAAGATAATAATACGAGTGATCTTGAGTTATCACTAGGATTACAACCTTGAATCTTAAGTTTTTCTTACTTGTGATATTTTTGTATTTGTTCTTGTTCTAACAGTTATAAAAGTTCTAAGTATTCAACAATTACTTTAGACACTTATTTTTTTTAACACACACTTGAACACACACTAATATCTAGTCTAAGATCTTCTTTTATAGTCCAAGAAGATCTTTACAATATTGCTTAAAGTCTTGATAAACTACTTGCTAACTTATCTTGAGTGTGTCAGTACATAAGATACAACATGTATCTGTGTACACAACTTGTTAACTAAGCACATGGGGTAAGATATTATCTACCATATATTGTTGACCAAAATATACATAATATCTTTTCATACTTATCCACTCAGCAGCAGAATGTACATTAGCAGCAGCAATGTTAACACTAGCAGTAGAATCCTTCAGCAATAGAATGTTAAGCCTAGCAGCAGAATCATTTATCGCTAGCAGCAGAATCAAATGTTCTAGCAGCAGGAACAAACATTACCAGCAGGAACCAAACGCTCTAGCAGCAGAATCATACTTAGAGTATTTTTTTGAATAGAACCCGATATTAAACTTCTTGAATATTTAATTCCCAACAATCCTCCCCTAAACATGTGAATCCAATTCAACATGTTTCTGAATTAAAATATGGATTGTGAAGATCTTTCAAACACTTCTGTTCTTCAAGATTGAATATCTTTCTTAGTAACTCATCTGCTTTGTTCTTTGACTTTAACAATATCAACACACATCTTAAATACTGACCTAAAGATGTTGCAACTTCCTTAGATGGAGGAATTATAAGAGGCAATGATGCTGTGTATCTTGGATGCTTGTTTCAACAAGTGAAATCATCTATCAGCATGCCTTTGCAAGTGATGAACAAACGTAGTAAACTGAAATTGAAACTTTTCTTTGTTTGACCTAGATAGAACTTTCTCCTTTAGTTCTGATATTGTCATTTTCAACCTCCATGTCATCATCTTGTATGCTCTTGTCTTTTCTTCCCTTACATTGGGTTTTTCTTCCTTTCTTGGGCTTTTATTTCCTCCCCTGAAGCAAATAAAATTTTAAATCCTCCCCTTGTTTGGAAGATCTCTCACTATGTACCAAAATATTTCTCTCCATCATCTGAGCTATCTATCATAATATGTTATCAGACAATGATGTACATGTTGCCATCAATTCCTTAAGAGTTTAATTTGCTGCCCTCATCACTTCTAGGTGTGTTAACTCCTATGAGAGGTGATTCATGGGGCATTTGACTCATGGTCCATCATGTGATGGTTTTTGTGAGTCTCTTTTAAAATCCTTTTTAAGAAACTTTTGCCTTAGCAGTATGTTCATGATTTTAGAATTGAAAAATCATACTGCTTTCAACCATTTTGAAGGGATTAAGTGTATAACAGACACTTAATCAAAAATTTTGGTTTAAAGCAACCTCTGGTTGTGTGAGAACCAATGTTTTCAGTTATAAATAACTGCCTATGTAAAGATAAACCTATTCAAAAGGCTTTCTTGACAGGGTTTCCAGCTCATAGTAATTGTTACCTCTAACACAAGAGTTAGATTCACTTTTACTAGCTGTTCTTTCTATCAGATATCCTGAGATTAACACATTATACTTGAAAGTATAAAATGATAGAAAGTGAGTTGAGTCAGTTACTATCTGACCAACTAAGTCATCAATTCAATGTGAAATTTCATACTTAGGTTTCAAGAAAGAAGTTTTAAGGAGTTTTAAATTCCCAAACTCAGTCCATCATAAACCTAATATGTAGCAACTGGATATTCTGATTCTGCTGCTTCCATTTCACTTGAAACATCCTTTGTGTTCTCATGATCATACCTGAAATTGTTAGTCTAAAACCAAAAGAACAATGTACAAAGTACTTGTCTTGTATTAGAATAATCATAGGACTAACTGTATGAATAACACAATTTAAATTTGTACTAGTAGCACAAAATTTTGTAAATAGCAGTAGTATCTTTTAAAACTAGCAGCACAAACAAAAATTTATTTACGAAAACACAAAGTTTAAAATCATTGAGGATTAAGCATTCCAATACTTGCTACCAAGTACTGAAACCTTCCAACATCAAAAGCTTTGGTTAGCAGATCTGCAAAATTGAATTCTGAAGCAATTTTAAGAACTTGAATTAATCTTTTCTCATTGCAGTCTCTTATAAAGTGATGTCTAATTTCAATGTGTTTTGTTTTAGAATGTTGCACTGGATTTTTAATAATACAAATTGTACTACTATTATCAATATGAATAACAATGTTTAAGAAATTGCACCCATAGTCAAGGAGTTGGTTTTGAAGCCATAGAACTTGACTACAACAACTTGCAGCAGCTACATATTCAGCTTCAGTTGTTGAATTAGCCACAATTGTTTGCTTCTTACACTGCCATGAGACAAGTCTATACCCAAGGAATTGACATCCTCCAGTTGTTGACTTCCTGTCCAAGCTAGCACCAGCATAATCACTATCCGAAAATGCTACCAAGTCAAAAGGAGATTCCCTTGAATACCATAGACCCAACCTTGGTTGACCCTTGAGATATCTAAAAATTCTCTTGACTGCTGTTAAATGAGAAACCTTTGGAGTTACTTGAAATCTTGCACAAGCACAAACAGATAACATGATGTCAGGTCTAGATGATATAAGATACATCAAGGAGCCTATCATAGATCTGTATTTGTGTACATCTACATTTTCTCCATCTAAGTCTTTAAGAAGATGTTTCTCAGAATCCATTGGTGTGCTTGCTACTTTTGAATCAGCAAATTGAAATTTTCTAAGTATCTCTGCAACATACTTGTCCTGAGAGATAAAGATTCCTTCATTTGATTGCTTAACTTGTAGACCCAAAAAGAATGTGAGTTCTCCCATAGAACTCATCTGAAACTTATCATGCATAAGCTTCTCAAACTCTAAACACATCTCCTTCCTAGTAGATCCAAAGATAATGTCATCCACATACACCTGCACTAACAGAAGATCCTTCTTGTGCTGTTTGATGAAAAGTGTCTGATCAATCTTTCCTCTTTGAAATCCATTTTCTAATAAGTAGGAAGCTAGTGTTGCATACCAAGCTCTTGGTGCCTGATGAAGGCCATAGAGAGCTTTAACTACTCTGTACACTTTGTCTGGATGTTGTGGGTCAATGAAGCCTGGAGGTTGTGAAACATACACCTCTTCTTCAATTGTTCCATATAAAAATGCACTCTTTGACATCCATTTGATAAACTGTGAAGCCTAAAAATGAAGCATACGCTAAGAAAAGCCTAATTGCCTCAATCCTTGCTACTGGAGCAAAAACCTCATCATAGTCTATACCTTCTTGTTGTGTGTACCCTTGGGCTACTAATCTAGCCTTATTCCTAATCACTATACCCCGTTCATCCCTTTTATTCTTGAAAACCCATTTAATGCCAATTACCTTTGCATTCTTAGGGAAATCAACTAGCACCCAAACTTTCTGAATCTTGAACTGAAGAAGCTCCTCTTGCATAGCTTCTACCCAGCTTGAATCATCTAAGGCTTTTAGAATGTTCTTTGGTTCATCTTGTGAGAGAAAACATACAAACAAGCAAGAGTTTGAAAACTCATGCTGCTTTGAAGCATAAAGGGCATCAAGAAGCCCTTGATGGTCTGAAGAAATCAATTGTTGTCTTGTCTTCACACCTGATTGTACATCTCCAATCACATTATCTAGGGAGTGGACTTTGTGAATTCTTGTTTGTGGAGTAGAAGGAACTTGATAATTTGATGGAAGATTATTGAAATCCCCCTCACTGTCTGAGAATTCTGCTTCTTTCATTTCTGAAGGGCCAGCAGCAGAATCATTTGGCCTAGCAGCAGAATCACAAGCAGAAACAATTTGTTGTTCCTGAGTTCCATCTTCTTTCCTTTCATCTTCAACACCTTCTTTAGCTTTGCCAGAAGAAGATTCATCAGTTGTTGAAGTTGATTCCACACTTGTACTTGACCATATTGGCATCCAAACATGATCTTGGTTTGTCTCCTTTTATAACCTTGCCTCATCTGTTGCTTGTGAACCTGAAAAATCATTAGTTTCAACTACAACAGGCACATAATTCATTGATTTGGTTAGAGATTCCAGATCAAATAGCCATTTTGTTCCTTGACCTTCTACATTGGATTTATCTTCCAAAAACTCCACATGTAGGTTTTCCTCTACAATCCCAGTTCTTGTATTGTATACTCTAAATGCTTTGCTATTAAGAGAATATCCAACAAAGAATCCTTCATCTGCTTTACCATCGAATTTTCCTAAATGGTCTAAGGTATTGAGAATTGTCACATGACATCCAAAAGGTCTAAGAAATCCTATTGCAGGAGTTCTACCTCTAAAAAGTTCATATAATGTCTTATTGTGAGGTTGAATAACTAAAACTCTATTTTGAACATAGCAAGCAGTGTTGACTGCTTCAGCCCAAAAAGTTATAGGTAGCTTAGAATCAGCTAACATAGTTCTAGCAGCTTCAATTAGTGTTCTATTCTTTCTCTCAACAACACCATTCTGTTGTGGTGTTCTAGCAACACTAAATTCTCTCCTAATACCTTTTTGTTTGCAGAAATCATCCATAACTCTATTCTTAAACTCAGTCCCATTATCACATCTAATGACTTTCACTTTCTTGTCTACTTGGTTTTCTATGAATGTCTTAAGGATGCTTGAAGTTTCATCCTTAGAACCTAAAAAGAAAACCCATGTAAATCTGGTATAGTCATCAATTATAACAAGACAATATCTCTTATGCATTATACTACTTACTGAAACAGGTCCAAATAAGTCCATATGCAGCATAAACAATGATTGATTGATAGAGTTAAAAATCTTGGGCTTACAAGTGGCTTTGTGTTGTTTGCCTTTAAGACAAGCAATGCATGTTTGATCATTTTCAAATCTTTTGTGAGGTAAACCTCTTACCAAACCATTCTTAACAATTTTATTTATGGTTTTGAAGTTAATATGACCAAGCCTTCTATGCCATTTCATTGATTCATCCAATGTGGCCTTTGCAACAAGACAAGTTAAATTCTTTTTAGGAACAATGTTCTTCATGTCAACACTGTACATATTGCCCTTTCTAGGAATTTTAAGAAGCACTTGACTTTCATCAGGCATCTTAAAATCAGGAGAAAGTACAAGACATTCAGTCTCACAGAAAAGAACATTGTTCTTTTTGTCACACATTTGTGAGACACTAAAAAGATTATAATTTAGCTCTTTTACATAGTACACATCTTCAAAATCTAAATTTCCAGTTTTAATGGTACCTTTACTGGAAATTTTGCCACCAACACCTCCTCCAAAGGTAACATAGCCTCCATCTATTGATTGAAAATCTGAGAGATAAGACTTGTTGCCTGTCATGTGCCTTGAACATCCACTATCTGAGTATCCTTGATCCTCTTGTTGATCAATTGAATGTTCCTGCACATAAATGAGAAGTATTAGTTTCTTTTGGGACCCAAGCCATTACTGACTTGGATCTGCCTCTTGCATCAATGTAATTTAATCTTTTAAGGACAGTTGATCCAACATTGGATTTAAGAATCCAACATGCTGAGGCCTTAACAGCATTTGCCTTGTTTCCCTTAGCAGCAGAATGAACTGATTGCTTAGCAGCAGGAACTGCTAGCTTTTCAGTTCTACCTTTTGGTTTCCAAACTTGTTTTTGTACCACTGCTTTTGTTTGAATGGGCCTTAGAACAGTCTTTGGTGCATATTTGAAAAATGTTTTTGCACTCTTAGCTGTTGATTTTGGGTTAACAGTCATAGATGGTCGAGCAGCAGGAACAATTAGTCTACCAGCAGGAACCATTTGTCTACCAGCAGGATCTGTGTTTGAGATAGACTTGCTTGAGACTGTTCTGGGTTTTGTTCTATTAACACTAGAGCTAGAGTGAAAGTGAGTTTGAGGAGTTTGCCTTTTGAAATTCACCCTATTGTTTTCATACCCAGTTACCCAATGGTTGCAGAAAGCTGCAAGATGGTCAAAACTACCATATGTGTAACAAGCTTTGTTATAAAAAGCAAAGTCATCACCGAGTTGATGAGACTTGAGGTTATTCCAATTCCTTTGGTTACCTCTGGGCTTGTTGGTGGTTCTATATTGCTCACAATATCTAACTGGTTGCCTAACATGCTTAATGTTTGATTTAGGCTTAGCAGTATTGTGTTTGACTATCTTAGGAACACTTGTTCCTACTTTCTTAACCACTTCAGGTTTAGACATAACCTGTTCTTCTTCATCACTATCAGTTGTACAGTCTTCAACAACTATAGCATCTAATTTCTTAATAAAGGACACCTTGTCCTGATAAAGTAAAGTTTTATCTAAACTTTCACTTACTTTTTCTACCTTAAGACTCTCAGTAGTCTTAGAACCATATTTCATTATTGGTTCTTGAAACTCAGGTAAACCTGAATTCCATAGGTCAATCCCTGGGGGTTTTGGGATGCCTCTATAAGGAGGTGGGACACTCTTATATCCTAACCCTGACTTGGCTCTATTAATCACTTGACATTCTATTATGTTGTGCACACCTTTAGAAGCATGTTCTAGTGCCTCTGTAGTCAAGTGAATGTTTCCATTTTCCTTTTTGACCCTATCAAACGCTTCTCTCAAAAGCTTAATTTCAGCATCTCTAAAGAATATGTCCTGTCTTAGGAGAGCTTTGTCATCAGAAAAAGCTAATTCATTTTCCTTATAGTGTGTGATTTGTTTTTCTAGAGTCTCTAATCCACATTTATAGTTTATAAAGTTTTGAAAAGTGTTGCTTAGCTCTTTCTTTTGTTCATCATATTGTTTGATTAAAACTTGTAGAGCATTAAGAGCAGTGCAAGTATTTGAACAAGCTTTATGATTTTGAACCTCAGTAGCAGAAAAAGCCATAAGTACCATCTGAGTAGGAGTTTCTTCTTCATCTGCCATGAAGTTCCAATCAAAACCTAAGACATCAATAGCTACCATAGCTTTTGGCTCAATAACCTACTCTGTTTTGGATTTGCTTCCAAAACCTCTATTCTTGCTATCTTGCTGCCTTGGTCTTCTACATTCTCTTGAGAAGTGCCCCATCTTGTGGCAGTTATAGCACTCTATCTTTGACTTATCAAAACCAGCGGCATCAGTGTTGCTGATTATGAGCTTCTTCCCCGTCCTTTGATAGAACTTCTTGGCTCTCATGCTAAGAAGAGAAATTTGCCATTTTAGATCCATTTCCTCCAGATCGTCATCATTGATCTCTTGGAGGTCTTCATAGGTGAGCATGGACCCATTATTTTGACTTGTAAGAAAGGCACAACAAGTCTTTTCATCCAAAATACCCATGGTACTGCTTGATGAACTAGCAGCACCAACATCATCAACAACTTTCACCTCTTCACTTGATTAAGAGGTACTAGGAGTTGACATAAATGCCTTGTTCCCAGTATTAGAACTAGTACCTCCATTCTTCTTCAAATCTTGCTCCACAATCTTGAAGTTGCTATACAAGTCCATCAGTTCCATGGTGTCTAGGTCTGGCTTGTTCTTCCAGACAACAACATGCATAGCCCACTCTTCTGGTAAGCTTCTCAGAAATTTTGAGTTCAAATCTTCTTGAGGCATTTCAATCCCAAGAATAGCAAGTTGGCTCACAATATTTTGAAGCCTATTAAACATGTGGTCAAGAGATTCATTGTATGTAGAGGAGAAGTTTTCAAACTGCTGCTTGAGCAGTGTCTTGTGGGTTTTCTTGGTGGCTTCATTTCCACCATATCAGGCAATAAAAGCTTCAAATAATGACTTGGCATCTTTGAACTTGCTGAAGTTTAGAAGTTGATCATTGGGAATGGTCATCATTAGCATGCTTCTTGCCTTCAAGTCATTTTTCTTCTTTATTCTTTCTTCTGCAGAGTTGACACCACTTTTCTGTCCACTGTTGATGTAGTGGTGGTAGGCTGGTAAGAGTCTCCATCTTCAATGATTTCTCAAAGTGCATAATCTTGCACTTGGAAATATTGCTCTATCCTTAGCCTCCACATCTCAAACTCATTCTGTTTGAGCATGGGAATCTTCGCAGCAACATTTGTCTGAATAGATTCAACGTCCATTTCTACTTCTTTTTCTAAATCAAATATCAGCCTGTGCTCTGATACCTGATGAAGCGAAAAGTGTACCGCTTTTAGGGGGTCATTTAAGCCCTAAATCGTATTTATTTGATCAAATATTGCCCTAAATCGTTCCTTTTGTCATTTTAGGTACTTTGGAGAAGAAATCTGGAAAAGGAAGCATTTTGGATGTTTTTGGAGCATAAAAGTGAAGAAAACGACAAAGTCTCCAAAGCTGCTGGAAAAGTACACATGACGGCATCAAGAATTGCTCCTGACGGCGTCATGGCTTGGCAAAAGAGGTGGATATGACAAATACACGTGACGCGCCAGAAAGTTTTACAATGGAAAGTCTGACGGCGTCACCCTTTAAGGTGATCAAGGCCATCACGGTTTAAGCTAAAGAGAGACGGCGTCAAGCCCTATTCTGACGGCGTCAGCCCATGATAGGCCAGAGCGGATTTTGGAGGACTAAAAAGGGACGGCGTCAGGAAGACCATCCGAGAACCCTAGCCACGGCGAGGTGACGGCGTCAAGTCCTACAACGTGACGCCGTCAGCCACTAAACTCTATATATAGTTTTGCAATTTTTATTCATTGTGTGCAACTTTGTGAGGAGAAACCCTAGACGAATTTTCTGCCATTTTTAAGGGTTTTATACCCTTGGATCTCCCATGTTTAATTGAAGATAAGTAATCATTTAATCATTCAATATGTCTATGTGTTGTTTGATTATATCTTGTTCTTGTCTTTCGATTAACATGCTAGGCTAGATTTATCTTGTGTTTGCTTAGATCTAATGAAACCTAACTATTGATTATTAGTTGTTGGTGTGTTATTAATTGTATTGGATGATTGTTTATCGATGTTAGGCTTAAGAAAACTGGCTAACCTCCTATACGGTAACTTGCTTGAACGTCTTAAGAAACATGAACCAATGCGTACTAGGTTTATATGGTTGTATTTAATGCATGAGTGAATTCTAGTGATCCCATGTTAGGAGCTTCTTAGCCGGCTCGACATAGGAGTGAAGTAGGAGCTTGTAGAGTTGGGGAAGTACGTACGCCACCCCACGATTGGTATTAAGGAATACACCCGTCATTCACGCAATTAATACACACTAATCAACCGGTAAAAGATAGTTAGAGAGTAAGGACGTCTAAGTAAACACATTTCTCTCCATATAAGTTTCACAACCTTTTCATTTTCAGTTATTTTATTTTATTTGCATTTGTAGCTATTTGGGTTAGTTGACTAGCAACTAATTCCGCCCACTCCTTCAAACCCGAGATTTTACTTGCTTTCATAAAAATATAAAAATACAAAAAGAATCTTCCCTCACCCTTAGACCTATTAGAGTAGTTTTTCAATCCTAACGACACTATTCCCCTAGAGAACGATCAATCCCCCGGTACTTGCCACTACACTATACTACATCGGTCAGGTACACTGCCTGGTGGGGATTGCAAGCCTCTTGAGATCCCTCGAGAGGTAAAACCTGTTGTAAGGTCGCAAAACCACGCATCAAGTTTTTGGCGCCGTTGCCGGGGAATAGTTATTGTTTAGGTTGAATTTTTATTTTATTAGGTCTACTCACTAGATTCCTTTCTAGTGAGATTTTTATTTTTCTAGGTTTTCTTTAGTCTATCTTATTTCTTTGTACTTTTGTTTGTGACACCTTCCACCTACCTCATGAGTAATAGTGATCGCTTGATCCCTGTTATTCGTATTTTCCGCCGTGCAAACTTCCAACTACCCGTTCCCGCCCCCATCGTAGAAAACAACAACCTTTCACCCGACCACCACTTTGGTAACAATTCTGAGATGGAGGAGTCTGACCATGAGAATGACTATGCAGTTAGTCCATTTTACGACTAAGACTCCGATGAGGATGCTGGTAATGGAGAAGTAGTTAACGAGGAATGGAGAAAAGAGGAAGTTGATCCCTTTAAGTATGTTGACCCTAGGACTAAGATCGAAAAGGATAGCCTCTTTAACATGCAATTTCCATGTAAGATTGGTTATCATAGTTTTCATGCTTATCTTAACTCATCTTTGCCTATGAACATTATCTCTCGCGCTAATTATAATAAAATCATGGTAGATGAGCTAGAATATCAAGGAGATAACATTGTTGCTAGGATTAAGCCACTACACGTATTCGTAGGAAGTTTTGTGTATTTGGTGGATTTTATGGTTATGAAGAACTTAGGAGAATTTATTGATAACAAATTAACCCAAGTCATTTTTGGAGAACCCTTCAAAAGGTTGACCAACCTTGACGAAAAACTTGTGGACGGGTTAATTACATTCTCGGATGGGGATGAAGATTTTGTTTACCAAATGCCCCGATCACATCCTAGGTTTAAGAACTTCTCCATTGAATCTTGCAATAGACTTGTGCCTATTGACTTGTTAAGTGAGAATGATAAGAGGAAGGGGCTCAAATATCCACATGAGAAAAATAAGAGATATTATCATGGATGTCTAGAGCTGAATGATGAATACAAGAAAGATGAGGCAACAATTAGATGGCTCACACTCGGATACGTGAGCATAAGCGACACTAGATAAGCCTGACTTTGAGTCTAGCTACAAGACTCGTTAATAAAGAAAAGCGCTTCTTGGGAGGCAACCCAAGCTTTATTTGCTTTGTGTGTTTATTTGTTTGTTTGTTTGATTTTATTTGCTTCCGTATGTATGTTTAATTTTTATTATTATTGATTCATTTTCAAAACTAAATTGTGAAAATGCTTTATCTTGTTTTTAACTTCGTCTTAACTACATATAAATGTATTTTGCAAAAGATAAGTGTAAGGGAAATCCAAATCGGTTTATTAGAACAAATGAACATGAATCATAACAATATTGTATGCACTCATTTTTAGTGCATTATTGTGACAACATTTGTTTAAACCCTTAGTTAATTATCTAATTGATTATAGGTTGCTAAGTCGAGTCATATCCTTGTACATATTGTTTTGGGATGATTGGGACTCATGGGTAAAGTACTAGTGTAATGGAGTAATGGGGAAGAACAACATTATTACCCCTATATGTGCTAAATATTTTAAAAGTACTCCAAGTGTTTCGATTATCTTAATTCGAGTCATTAGAATAGTTATTTGTAAAGTTATGTAAAAGTTCAAGTGTAAGGGGAATGCAATGCCCCTATGATGTATTATTTTGGATGGTAGGGCAAAAGTGTATGAAAAAAAAAAAAAAAAAAAAAAAAAAAAAAAAAAAAAAAAAAAAAGTAGAAAAAACATACGGACTACCATCCCGTTTCATTTTATGTTTATTTTATGTTTTTGTTATTTTGTTTTTAGCTTAAGTCGAGTCTAGTCTTTGCTTAGCAACGCCATATTGTACTCGTAATCAATCAAGATCTTTAACTCGCCACCAGTAAAATATCCCTTATCCAACAAATCCGTGTTTATCATATCCCTACACCTAAAGTTATAACCCGTTTAAAAGCCCTCTTTGATAGTTTATCTTAGGTGCTTACGCCTAGTGGATGAGGTTTTTGATCCTTTCCCAAGCCTATTGTAATCTATTTGCTATAACAGGTAGTGAGAGATATTATCCGTTTTCATTCATGAGATATTCTTTTATGACACCTGAGAGATGTGAGTATCTAAACACTACTTGTGAGGTGCTAGTTTGTAATCTCCGTGCTTATTATGATTAAAGTGGAACGACTATTTGTTGTAATTACTTTTATATTAGCATTAAATGACCCCTAACTTGTATTTTGATTAGAATAAAAGCGCATTTGCTTGTGGACAAGCAAATCTCAAGTGTAAGGGTATTTGATGAAGCGAAAAGTGTACCGCTTTTAGGGGGTCATTTAAGCCCTAAATCGTATTTATTTGATCAAATATTGCCCTAAATCGTTCCTTTTGTCATTTTAGGTACTTTGGAGAAGAAATCTGGAAAAGGAAGCATTTTGGACGTTTTTGGAGCATAAAAGTGAAGAAAACGACAAAGTCTCCAAAGCTGCTGGAAAAGTACACATGATGGCGTCAAGAATTGCTCCTGACGGCGACATGGCTTGGCAAAAGAGGTGGATATGACAAATACACGTGACGCGCCAGAAAGTTTTACAATGGAAAGTCTGACAGCGTCACCCTTTAAGGTGATCAAGGCCATCACAGTTTAAGCTAAAGAGAGACGGCGTCAAGCCCTATTCTGACGGCGTCAGCCCTTGATAGGCCAGAGCGGATTTTGGAGGACTAAAAAAGGACGACGTCAGGAAGACCATTCGGGAACCCTAGCCACGGCGAGGTGACGGCGTCAACTCCTACAACGTGACGCCGTCAGCCACTAAACTCTATATATAGTTTTGCAATTTTTATTCATTGTGTGTAACTTTGTGAGGAGAAACCCTAGACGAATTTTCTGCCATTTTTAAGGGTTTTATACCCTTGGATCTCCCATGTTTAATTGAAAATAAGTAATCATTTAATCATTCAATATGTCTATGTGTTGTTTGATTATATCTTGTTCTTGTCTTTCGATTAACATGCTAGGCTAGATTTATCTTGTGTTTGCTTAGATCTAATGAAACCTAACTATTGATTATTAGTTGTTGGTGTGTTATTAATTGTATTGGATGATTGTTTATCGATGTTAGGCTTAAGAAAACTGGCTAACCTCCTATACGGTAACTTGCTTGAACGTCTTAAGAAACATGAACCAATGCGTACTAGGTTTATATGGTTGTATTTAATGCATGAGCGAATTCTAGTGATCCCATGTTAGGAGCTTCTTAGCCGGCTCGACATAGGAGTGAAGTAGGAGCTTGTAGAGTTGGGGAAGTACGTACGCCACCCCACGATTGGTATTAAGGAATACACCCGTCATCCACGCAATTAATACACACTAATCAACCGGTAAAAGATAGTTAGGGAGTAAGGAAGTCTAAGTAAACACATTTCTCTCTATATAAGTTTCACAACCTTTTCATTTTCAGTTATTTTATTTTATTTGCATTTGTAGCTATTTGGGTTAGTTGACTAGCAACTAATTCCGCCCACTCCTTCAAACCCGAGATTTTACTTGCTTTCATAAAAATATAAAAATACAAAAAGAATCTTCCCTCACCCTTAGACCTATTAGAGTAGTTTTTCAATCCTAACGACACTATTCCCCTAGAGAACGATCAATCCCCCGGTACTTGCCACTACACTATACTACATCGGTCAGGTACACTGCCTGGTGGGGATTGCAAGCCTCTTGAGATCCCTCGAGAGGTAAAACCTGTTGTAAGGTCGCAAAACCACGCATCAATACCACTTGTTAGGATTCGACACACGGTTAAGGTGGTTAAACCTTTTGTACTTTGTGTGTATGATATATTGAGTTAATATGATTAAGAATGCGGAATCTACTTAATCACACTTAGAAAGTTATTTGTGTTATGGAAATGGAACAGTTGTGTTTGTTATATGACAATGAACAATGAAAGATTATCACCAAACGATTCAATATTATTAAGATAATAATACGAGTGATCTTGAGTTATCACTAGGGTTACAACCTTGAATCTTAAGTTTTTCTTGCTTGTGATATTTTTGTGTTTGTTCTTGTTCTAACAGTTATAAAAGTTCTAAGTATTCAACAACTACTTTAGACACTTATTTTTTTTTAACACACACTAATATCTAGTCTAAGATCTTCTTTTATAGTCCAAGAAGATCTTTACAATATTGCTTAAAGTCTTGATAAACTACTTGCTAACTTATCTTGAGTGTGTCAGTACATAAGATACAACATGTATCTGTGTACACAACTTGTTAACTAAGCACATGGGGTAAGATATTATCTACCGTATATTGTTGACCAAAATATACATAATATCTTTTCATACTTATCCACTCAGCAGCAGAATGTACATTAGCAGCAGCAATGTTAACACTAGCAGCAGAATGTTAAGCCTAGCAGCAGAATCATTTATCGCTAGCAGCAGAATCAAATGTTCTAGTAGCAGGAACAAACATTACCAGCAGGAACCAAATGCTCTAGTAGCAGAATCATACTTAGAGTATTTCTTTGAATAGAACCCGATATTAAACTTCTTGAATATTTAATTCCCAACACTTTTTAAATTCACCCTATGGTTTGAATACCCAGATACCCTTAGGTTGCAGAAGGCTGCAAGATGGTCAAAATCTCCACAAACGAAACAAGCTTTGTTATAGAAGACAAAGTCATCATCTAGTTGGTGAGACTTGAGGTCATTCCAATTCCTTTGGTTACCTTTAGGCTTGTTTGTGGTTCTATATTGTTCACAATATCTTACTGGTTGCCTAACATGTTTAACATTTGTTTTAGGCCTAACAGTATGATTTTTGACCAACTTAGGAACACTTGTTCCTGCTATCTTAACAACATCAGGTTTAGACATAACCTGTTCTTCCTTATCATCATAAGATGTCCAGTCCTCAATGATTGGACCATCTGATTTCCTACCAGAGGACACCTTGTCCTCAGGAAGTGAAGTATTACTTACATTTTCACTTACTTTTATAAGTTCATCAACAACTACATTTGCTTTTGGTTGAACACCATATTCTAATATAGGTTGTTGAAATTCAGACAAGCCTGTGTGTTCTAGGTCTATCCCTGGGGGTGCAGGAATTCCTCTGTAAGGAGGTAGGACATTCTTATATCCTAACCCAGAATTGGCTTTGTTGATCACTTGACATTCAATTATTTTGTTCACACCTTTAGAGGCATAGTCTAATGTTTCTACACTTAAATGAATGTTTTCATTTTTCTTTTTAAGCCTATCATACTCAGTTCTTAAAAAGCAAATTTCAGCATCTTTAAAAAATGAGTCCCTTTTAAGAAGAGCTTTGTTATCAGAAAAAGCAAATTCATTGTCTTTATAGTGTATGATCTACTTCTCTAGGGTAGCTAAACCTATCTTATAATCTGTTAAGTTTTGATGAGTTTTGTTTAGTTCTAACCTTTGATCATCATAATGTTTTCTTAAAGTTTCTAGTTCTTTAAGAGCAGTGCAAGTATTAGAACAAACTTTATCGGGTGAAGGCTGAAAACACGCAACATAGTTATTCAAAAGACACGATGTACGCAACAAACTTTTAAAATTACCATTGTACGCAATTTACTTTCAAATTTGGTGCAATGTACGCAATATGACCGGGAACCAGCAGGTTACCAGGTTTCAAACTTTGAAAATTGACAGGAATGGTCCCTGTGGCATGCGTTGACTTTCACCGGTCATCCCTTGACTTTTTTTCACTTAGAAAAGTTACAATAATGGTCTCTATGGTTTGCGTTGACTTTCACCTTTAGTCCTTGTCTTTTCTTTTCACCGTTTTTGTCCGTTTTTTTACGTTTTCGTCCGTTATTTTTACGTTTTGTCCGTTTTTTCTTCCGTTTTTGTCCGTTTTTTCATACGTTTTTTACGTTTTCGTCCGTTATTCTTACGTTTTTTTTTTTTTTTTCCGTTTTCAATCCGTTTTTGTCCGTTTTTCTTACGTTTTTTTTTCGTTTTTTGTCCGTTTTCCTTACGTTTTTTTCCGTTTTTGTCCGTTTTTTCTTCCGTTTTTGTCCGTTTTCACGTTTTTTTACGTTTTTCCGTTATTCTTACGTTTTTTTCCGTTTTTCATCCGTTTTTGTCGTTTTTCTTTTCATTTTTTTTCGTTTTTTATCCGTTTTCTTCCTTATTTTTTTCCGTTTTTGTCCGTTTTCTTCCGTTTTTGTCCGTTTTTCATACGTTTTTTACGTTTTCATCCGTTATTCTTACGTTTTTTTTTCCGTTTTTGTCCGTTTTTCTTACTTTTTTTTCGTTTTTGTCCGTTTTCCTTACGTTTTTTTCCGTTTTTTGTCCGTTTTCTTACGTTTTTGTCCGTTTTCTTACATTTTTTTCGTTTTTGTCCGTTTTCTTACGTTTTTTTTTTCCGTTTTTGTCCGTTTCTTTTTACGTTTTTGTCCGTTATTCTTACGTTTTTTACGTTTTCATATGTTTTTGTACGTTTTCATACGTTTTTGTACGTTTTTCTTAGATTTTTGTCCGTTTTTCTTACGTTTTTTCACGTTTTCATCCGTTATTCTTACGTTTTTTCGTTTTCTTCGTTTTTTATCCGGTTTTTTCATACGTTTTTATCCATTTTCCTTACGTTTTCTTACTTTTTTTCGTTTTCGTTTTTTTTTTTGTCCAAGTTTTTTTTTTCCGTCCGAATTTTTTTTTGATTTTTTTGTCCGAATTTTTTTTAAAAATAAAAAAGTTCAAAATTTTTGTCCGAATTTAAAAAAAAAAAAAAAAAGTTCAAAATTTTTGTCCGATTTTTTTTCCTTTTCTCTCCGAATTTAAAAAAAAATAAAAAAGTTCTAAATTTTTGTCCAAAATTTTTTTTTGACCAAATTTTTTAAAAAAATAAATAAAATTATAAAATAAAAAAATTCAAAATTCGGGCAAAAATTTTGAACTTTTTTTATTTTTTTATTATTTTTTTTAAAAAATCGGACAAAAAAGAAAAAAAATCGGACAAAAAAAAAATCAGACAAAAACGTAAAAAAACGTAAGAATAACGGACAAAAACGTAAGAAAACGGACAAAAACGGAAAAAACGTAAGTAAACGGACAAAAACGGAAAAAACGTAAGAAAAACGGACAAAAACGAAAAAAAAAGGGACAAAAACGTAAGAAAACTGACAAAAACGGAAAAAACGTAAGAAAACGGACAAAAACGGAAAAAATGTAAGAAAAACGGACAAAAACGAAAAAAAACGTAAGAAAAACGGATGAAAACGGAAAAAACGTAAAAATAACGGACGAAAACGTAAAAAACGTAAGAAAAACGGAAAAAACGTAAGAATAACGGACGAAAACGTAAAAAACGTATGAAAAACGGACAAAAACGGAAGAAAAACGGACAAAAACGTATGAAAACGGAAAAAACGTAAAAATAACGGACGAAAACGTAAAAATAACGTATGAAAAACGGACAAAAACGGAAGAAAAACGGACAAAAACGGAAAAAACGTAAGGAAAACGGACAAAAACGAAAAAAAACGTAAGAAAAACGGACAAAAACGGATGAAAACGGAAAAAACGTAAGAATAACGGACGAAAACGTAAAAAACGTATGAAAAACGGAAGAAAAACGGACAAAAACGTATGAAAACGGAAAAAACGTAAGAATAACGGACGAAAACGTAAAAATAACGTATGAAAAACGGACAAAAACGGAAGAAAAACGGACAAAAACGGAAAAAACGTAAGGAAAACGGACAAAAACGAAAAAAAACGTAAGAAAAACGGACAAAAACGGATGAAAACGGAAAAAACGTAAGAATAACGGACGAAAACGTAAAAAACGTAAGAAAAACAGACAAAAACGGTGAAAAGAAAAGACAAGGACTAAAGGTGAAAGTCAACGCAAACCATAGGGACCATTATTGTAACTTTTCTAAGTGAAAAAAAGTTAAGGGATGACCGGTGAAAGTCAACGCATGCCACAGGGACCATTCCTGTCAATTTTCAAAGTTTGAAACCTGGTAACCTGCTGGTTCCCGGTCATATTGCGTACATTGCACCAAATTTGAAAGTAAATTGCGTACAATGGTAATTTTAAAAGTTTGTTGCGTACATCGTGTCTTTTGAATAACTATGTTGCGTGTTTTCAGCCTTCACCCTAGAACAAACTTTATCAGATTGTACCTCAGTAGAGAAGGCCATGAGTGCCATCTGAGTATAAGCTTCTTCTTCATCTGCCATGAAACTCCAATCAAACCCTAATCCATCAATAGCTACCATAGCTTTTGAATTTGGCTCAGTAACCTCCCCTGTTTTGGACTTGCTTCCAAAACCTTTGCTTTTGCCATCCTGATGCCTTGGTCTTCTACATTCCCTTGAGAAGTGCCCCATCATGTGGCAGTTGTAGCATTCTATCTTTGACTTGTCAAAACCAGCAGTATCATTGTTGCTGATAGTGATCTTCTTCCATGTTCTTTGATAGAATTTCTTAGCCCTCATGCTAAGAAGAGAAATTTGCCATTTAAGGTCCATCTCTTCCAAATCATCATCATTGATTTCCTGGAGGTCTTCATGAGTAAGCATAGACCCATCATTCTGACTTATGAGAAATGCACAACATGTTTTCTCATCCATAATACCAATAGTACTGCTTGATGAACTAGCAGTACCAACTCCCATATCAACCTTTACATCTTCAACTGGATTTGAGGTACTAGGAGATGACACAAATGCCATGTTACCAGTGTTTGAACTAGATCCTCCAGTCTTCTTCACATCTTGTTCCACAATCTTGAAGTTGCTATACAGATCCATTAGGTTAATGGTGTCAATGTCTGGTTTGTTCTTCCAGACAACAACATGCATAGCCCATTCTTTAGGTAAGCTTCTCAGAAATTTGGAGTTTAGATCTTCTTGAGGTATATCCACCCCAAGAATAGCAAGTTGGCTCACAATCTTCTAAAGCTTGTTAAACATGTGATCTAGTGATTCATCGCTTGTTGAAGAGAAGTTTTCAAAGTTCTGCTTGAGAAGAGTCTTCTGGATCTTCTTGGTGGCTTCATTCCCACCATACCTTGCAACAATGGCCTCAAATAATGACTTGGCATCCTTGAACTTGCTGAAATTTAAAAGTTGATCATTTGGAATGGTCATCATTAGCATACTTCTGGACTTGAGGTCATTCTTCTTCTTTACTCTATCTTCTGCAGTTGTTGGGATGGTCTCCATAGTTGTCACTATCTTATCATCAACTGTTGATGTAGTGGTTGTAGACTTGAAAGAGTTTTCTTCTTCAATAATTTCCCAAAGTGTATAGTCTTGCACTTGGAAATATTGCTCTATCCTTAACCTCCACATATCAAACTCATTCTGCTTAAGCATTGGCAACTTAGCAGCCACATTAGTTTGAGATGTCCCCATGTCCATTGCTTCTTCTAAATCAAAGGTATCAACCTGAGGCTCTGATACCAATTGAGAGGATCAATCAGCCCTTTACCACTTGTGAGGACTGATTAAAAATACGCTTAGGATGTTAGTCCTTTTAACGTGTGTATATGATACTTTGAGTGAATATGATTAAGTATGCGGAATCTACTTAACCACACTTAGAAGGATATTGGTTATGGAAATGGAACAGTAATGCTTTTGTGATGAACAATGAACACATAAAGTATAACACCAAACGATTCAATATTATTGAGAATAATACAAGTGATCTTCACTATCACTAGGGTTACAAAACCTTAAATCTCTATTACAAAGATAACTATTTCTGTTATGTTCAACTCTCTTAGTTAATATCTAATAGTTACACACTTATCTCTAGGCTAAGATCTCCCTTTTATAGTCCAAAGGAGATCTTTACAATATTATCAAGTCTTGTCAAACTACT
Organism: Artemisia tridentata subsp. tridentata; assembly: GCA_021014915.2. Lineage (NCBI taxonomy): Eukaryota > Viridiplantae > Streptophyta > Magnoliopsida > Asterales > Asteraceae > Artemisia > Artemisia tridentata. The sequence goes on from CP139502.1 coordinate 313,374,675, forward strand.
TGCTTGTTATGTGTGTCAGTAGCAAAGATACAACATGTTCTGTGTATACAACTTGTTGACTGATCACTTATCAAAGATATTATCTACCGTATATACTTGACTTTTATACACAAAATATCTTTTTCATACTTATCCTTTCAGCAGCAGTATACGCGACACTTATCCATTTAGCAGTAGTATGAGTCACTCCAACAGCAGTATTCAACCAGCAGTACCTTTGTTTGTACTAGCAGTACTAACTTATCAGTTAGTACTGTTAGTTATAACTTGAACAGACTTCAAATATACACTAGCAGTTAGTACTGTTAGTGTATTCTTCTCAGCAGTACTAACTTTTAGAACATTTACTTTCCAATACTTATCTTCAGAACATTTAATTCCCAACAGGGTTGGTATTTATAGGCAGAAAAAATCTGGTCGTTATAGGGACACGGCACCACTAAACCACACACGGTACCACTAAATTTAGTGGTACTGTGCCAGACAAAAACGCTCCTCCTTTTGTCTTTTCTGGTGAAAACTTATTTGGGGAAGTTTGAAGCTGATTTTGGGGGGAAAAATAGCTGTTATATATTTTGAACTTAATTTTCCATTAAAACATTTCTTAATTATTCAAAAATAATTTGTAAAGTATATTTTTGAAAGAAATGTTTTGTCACATAAAAATGTGATGTCTAAAACACAAATTCACTTCTTTGATCATTTGTCAAGTTGTAAATTTGTTCTAGAGTGATTTGCGTAGAAACGAGAACTTTCGATTAAAAACTTGTTTACGTTAATTTTAACGTAACGTGTTTTCACATTTTGTCATCCTCAAAATGTGAAGTTATCGAAAGATAGAAATAACATTTTTAGAACATTATTTGTATCAACAATCTCCCCCTTTTTGATGATGACAAAACATAAACTCATTTTAGGTTAAAATTAGTTTTAAAAAGTTTTTAATGAGTTTATTCCCATTTCTCCCCCTTTTTGTTGAAGCAAAGAGGTTGCTAAGGCTCCCCCTTGATGTATACTCCCCCTCGTTTGGAGGACACCAAGGAATTGAGCAATGATTTGTGCTACAAAACAAGGTTAGATAACAAATATACAAGATCTAACATGTAGCACTTATGACAAATATCCAACCACAAATAAATGACTAAGTAGCCAAGCCCCCAAACATAAAACAACCACATAAAAGAAAACATTCATTCATAAAAAAATGTCATACATAGGTATGACTATAAGAGAAGCATAAAAAGAGACAACAAGAAGCATAAAGCCTTAATGACTAGAGGCAAGCTTCATTTTCAAAAGGGTCCTAAAAATTTATTTTTGAAAAACTAAACATGAACATGTTTAGTTTTGTGGGCTAGGAGATGGTGGAGATGGTGGTATCATTTGGGGTGGTGGTGGTGTCGAAAGATGCTCCACATAGGAAAACATGAAATGAATCTCATCTCTCAATGAGAAGATGAGGTTAAGGTTATGGAGGCAACATAGGAAATTAGCACTATATAGATAAAAGGGATGGGGTTGGATGGGTTGTGCCATGATAGGGGAAGGAGGTTGTGGTGAGTTTGTTGGTGATGGAGTTGGCATGGCATAGTCTAATGGAGTTATGGGTGAGAGTGTATAGTCCAAAGAGGATGGTATGGTGTTGAAGGAGGGAGATGATGAAGATGTTGTGTAGGTAGAGGATGTTTTGGAAGGTGCATTAGGTGGAGATGGTGAGTTTGGAGTGGCTTGGGAAGGTGGTGTCATTACTTCATCATCTTTTGTAAGATCCACAAAGAGAGGCTTTGAGGGTGGTCTTACGGTTATCCTAGGTTTCTTTGAGATGTGAGTGGTGGATTCTTGTGTAGATGACTTGGTGTTTGGGTGATGTGAGGTTGAAGATGGGATGCAAGATAAGCATGCAATGGTGAGGCCTTATATAGGCAAGAGTTGGGAAATTTGAATTAAAGGTGATGGGAGTGTCCTATGGTGTAGGAAGGGAATCTTGGGGTGTATGTGAGATTGCAAAATTTGCAAGTTTGAGGTTTGAGGTTCAGGGATCTAGTGGAAACAGTGAAAATCCGTCAAACAAGGGCACGGTACCTCTAAATACCACACGGTACCGTTAAATTTAACGGTATCGTGGCCTATTTAATGGTAACGTGACACTGTAGTCACGAATTTTCCTGTGCAGGCTAGTTTTGGGAAGCTAGAGAGATGTTTTCTAGGGGAACTATTTCCTGGAAATGATAGTGCCTCAAATCACTAAAGATTTATTTGCCTAATGTGTCCCATATTAAGCTACTCCTAGCATATAAAGATTATCATGTGATTTGTCAAGATAATCATAAGCATGCAAACATAAGAGACAAAATAAGCTATCATCCAAATATCACATAAAATATTCATGCAAAGTGATAGATTAAGTGTCAAGCATGCAAGATAGCAAATAGTATTAATCCCTAATATAATTATCCTAAATAGATCCTAATTAGTAGTATTAACCCTCCTTAACTACTTATGACTTGAGCATTCCCCCGTTTTCATCATACTCGTATCTTGAGCATGCATTTCCTCCTCAAGATTTTGATCATCAAAGGGTGCATAATTGGTGGAGGATTCGGAAATGAGGATGGATGAAACATACGACTCATTTAGGGGTTTCATGACGGGATCGAAGAGAGATTATTGAGGACCACTAAGGTATGGGTGATAGTTCATGAGGTGGTGATAAAGACGAGTTAGGAACATCCCATAGGGTATCAATTTATTTTTGTTACCCTTGAGATGTACAATTCGGTTAGTGAAGAAGTAGGCGAGATTGTATGGTTGTTGGGTTAGGAGATAGTAAATCATATGAGCACAACACGCCGGAAGTTGCTCACGATTTCCTGTTAGGCTTAGAACATTTTCTCGCAGGATGACTGCCCAAGAAAGTAGTTCATGACGAATCTCTTCCAAACGAATTTTCGTTGGATTAGGGTAGGAAGAGTACTTATGAGTACGAATGAGTTTGGTAAGTTCGGTTGGAGAAGGTATGTAGGAGCAATAAGGACTATCCTCTTCACGATAGATGAAGAGGGACTCAAAACACCAATCTTCAGTATAGGCAAATTGCCCATGATTGTGAATTTGGAGAATTTGAGCAAATTGCTCAAGAGTTAGGACGAAGATTGATCCTCGTTACGTACAAGTTCAACTTGTCGAAAGAATTCCAACACAAAACGAGGACAAATGTGCTCGTTTATGTGAAGCAGACAATCGAATCCTATAGCTCTAAATGAAGTGTTGATATCCCGATGATAAACTAGGGATGGATCAACGACTAGACCTTCATGAAACCGACGGGTTTCAAGATTAACATAGGCTCGAATGTGACTACCGGGTGTTGTGGGTTCACGAGAGATTTCGGGTGTATAGGTATCGGCTAGAAGATGATCAAAATCATACTCATGAGACATTTTTGTTTCCTATAAGAAATTTTTTTTAGGAAAAATTATAATTGAGAGAAGTTTCATTAAAGGCACGTGCCTAGTGTGTGCCTATACGCAAACTATGTGGAGGTGCGGTAATCTCGACTCTAGAATTAAAATAATGAGATTACCCAAACACTTCTAATTTTAATTTCGCTCAAGCAAATATGTCGAAAAGTACATATTGATTATGTAATTCGATCAATATTCGTGAGATCATGTATGCATGAGAAAATGTTTTTAGTTTGTATCAACAATGCACGAAAAATGTTTCACGATCCTAGTTTCGTGAAAGTTTACGAAAACAATGGAATTGGGGTGTTTGGCGACTTCAATGTTTTGGCGCAAAAAGTTTTAAGTTTGAAAGATGTTAATGTTAAAGACTCTTAATGCAATAACCATTATCCTAAACATGATTCCTCTTAAATCTAATTGCTTAAAAGCAAAATTTGGACTAAAGTGTATGGGTTTATGCAAATCCTAAGTTAAGGGAATCATGAGGGTTATACATTGCCTAATCTTAGTCCTAATTTCATATGGACTTAATTAAAATTGAAAAACCCCAATTCAATTTTTATGCATGAACAAACCCTAGACTCAAAATTAAGGAAAATTAGAGTAAGATAACTTACAATTTATTTAGAAAAAGTGGAAGTGATTGATAATCTTGAAAATCAATGTCTTGAATATGATCTTGAAGGGGTGTAATTGAATTTTGATCTACTGGGATGAAATTTCATCCCATTTTGATTTTTGACGAGTAAGTCTCGCTGTTTTAGTGAGACTTTTTGACACGAGGAAAGAATTTATACCTAATAAATTCTTTTGATGTTGAGAACCTAGACTAGACGAAAGAGGATGACTTCAAAGAGTCATGAGACGAGACGCACGAGATGACTTCAATATTTCCAGTGAAATATTTAAATAGTCATGAGATTTATGGAATATGTTCCATCATTCCTAGACCTAGACGAAGGTAGTTGAAGGATTCTCGTTTGAGAGGTTTGGTTAGAATGTCGGCGATATTGTCTTGAGAAGGAACTTTCTAAATATAAATGTTTCCTTTCTGAACGTTATCGCGAAGGAAGTGGTGATGAATTTCGACGTGTTTAGTACGGGAGTGTTGAACGGGGTTTTTGCTCAAGTCAATAGCACCTTTATTATCGCACATAATGGGAACGTCATCTAGATGGATGTCATAGTCATTGAGGGCTTGTTTCATCCATAGTGCTTGTTGACATGCCTTTCCGGCGCTTACATATTCGGATTCGGTCACGGAGATAGCAAGAGCCGTTTGTTTCTTGGAGAACCAAAAAGTTAGACAACAACCCATGAAGGTACAAACGCCACTCGTGCTTTTTTGATCCACATAATCTCCCGTATGATCAGAGTCGGCATAGAAAACAGTTTCTACACCGGTCCCATTGGGATATAATAATCCCAAGTGCATGGTGCCCTTAATGTATTGGAAGATACGCTTAACCGCTTCAAGGTGAGAGGTTTTGGGATCCTCTTGGAAGCGAGCACAAAGGCAGACACTAAACATGATGTCAGGCCTACTTGCCATGAAGTATAATAAACTTCCTATCATACCTCTATACTTAATACTATCCACGGACACACCTTCTTCATCTTTCGTGAGTTTTATTTCCGTGGACATGGGAGTTTTCATGGGCTTACACTCTTCTAAACTAAATTTCTTAAGCATCTCCTTACTATACTTAGATAGATTAAAGAAGATACCATCTTCCATTTGTTTAATTTGTAAACCAAGGAAGAAATTTAATTCGCCCATCCTGCTCATCTCAAACTCAACACGCATGATCTTAGAGAAATCATCGCACAGTTCTGGACAAATTGAGCCAAATATAATGTCGTCGACATATATTTGAACAATGATGAGATATGAATCACGTTTCTTCGTGAAAAGTGTGTTGTCAACCACTCCCATGGTATATTCATGTTCAATCAAGAATGCCTTTAGTCTATCGTACCAAGCTTTAGGAGCTTGTTTGAGACCATAAAGAGCTTTCTTGATTTTATAAACATGATTCGGTTTCTCGAAATCAACGAATCCCGGAGGTTGTGCAACATATACCTCCTCGTTGATATAACCATTTAGGAATGCACTTTTCACATCCATTTGGTATAACTTAAAGTCTAAGGCGCAAGCATAGGCAAGGAGTATTCTAATTGACTCTAATCTAGCTACGGGTGCATAAGTTCATCGTAATCTATTCCTTCTTGTTGGTTATAGACTTGTGCTACTAACCTTGCCTTATTCCTAGTTACGATGCCATTTTCGTAGAGTTTATTCCTAAACACCCACTTAGTTCCTATGATGGTTTGATTCTTAGGTGGTGGTACTAAATCCCAAACTTGGTTTGCGGTGAATTGATTAAGCTCCTCTTGCATGGCAACTACCCAGCTTTCATCCTTAATCGCTTCACCGACATTCTTAGGTTCTACAGTTGATATAAAACAAAAGAAATTACTTTTGTTTTGAGCTTGTGACCTAAGGGTTCTTTGGTTTAGGTTTCCTATGACATTTTCAATAGGATGGTTCTTGGTTTCCTTAATGTTGACAACCTCGTCAACTTCAACTATTTCATCCTCAATGTCATCTTCTAAGGTTTTCTTGTCATTAACCTTAATGGCTTCATCCTCATCTAAGTCATCATCCACCAAGGGTGATGTCATAGTTGGTGGAGGACTTTCATCGAATGTCACGTTGAGTGACTATTCGACTTTCATTGTTTCCTTGTTTAGGACAACATAGGCTTTAATATTTTGGGAGTAACCTAGGAAAACACCTTCGTAAGACTTTGGGTCAAACTTGGTGAGGTAGTCTTTAGTGTTTAGTATGAAGCACTTGCTTCTAAACACTCTAAAGTAATCAAGAGTAGGTTTTTTACCTTTCATGATTTCATAAGGTGTTTTTCCTAAGATAGGTCTAATTAGAATCCTATTAAGTATGTAAGTTGAGGTGTCCACCGCATTACACCAAAATTTTTGCGAAATTGATTGTTCATTCAACATCGTTCTACTCATCTCTTGTAGAGTACGATTTTTCCGCTCAACTACCCCATTTGATTGTGGAGTGCATGGAGCCGAGAAATTATGTGTAATACCATTAGCATCACAATATGCTCCAAATTGCACTTCATTATCAAATTCCCGACCATGATCCGTCCTAATCGAAACTATTGTACACTGATGCGTGGTTTTGCGACCTTACAACAGGTTTTACCTCTCGAGGGATCTCAAGAGGCTTACAACCCCACCAGGCAGTGTACCTGACCGATGTAGTATAGTGTAGTGGTAAGTACGGGGGATTGATCGTTCTCCACAGGGAATAGTGTCGTTAGGATTGAAAAACTACTCTAATAGGTCTAAGGGTGAGGGAAGATTCTTTCTTGTATTTTTATATTTTTATGAAAGCAAGTAAAATCTCGGGTTTGAAGGAGTGGGCGAAATTAGTTGCAAGTCAACTAACCCAAATTACTACGAATGCAAATAAAATAAAATAACGAAAATGAAAAGGTTGTGAAACTTATATAGAGAGAAATGTGTTTACTTAGATTTCCTTACTCCCTAACTATCTTTTACTGGTTGATTAGTGTGTATTAATTGCGTGGATGACGGGTGTATTCCTTAATACCAATCGTGGGGTGGCGTACGTACTTCCCCAACTCTACAAGCTCCTACTTCACTCCTATGTCGAGCCGGCTAAGAAGCTCCTAACATGGGATCACTAGAATTCGCTCATGCATTAAATACAACCATAAAAACCTAGTACGCATTGGTTCATGTTTCTTAAGACGTTCAAGCAAGTTACCGTATAGGAGGTTAGCCAGTTTTCTTAAGCCTAACATCGATAAAAAATCATCCAATACAATTAATAACACACTAACAACTAATAATCAATAGTTAGGTTTCATTAGATCTAAGCAAACACAAGATAAATCTCGCCTAGCATGTTAATCAAAAGACACGAACAAGATATAATCAAACAACACATAGACATATTGATTGATTAAGTGATTACTTATCTTCAATTAAACATGGGAGATCCAAGGGTATGAAAACCCTTAAAAATGGCAGAAATTCGTCTTAGGGTTTCTCCTCACAAAGTTGCACACTAATGAATAAAAATTGCAAAACTATATATAGAGTTTAGTATCTGACGGCGTCACGTTATAGGACTTGACGCCGTCACCTCGCCGTGTCTAGGGTTCCCGGATGGTCTTCCTGACGCCGTCCCTTTGTAGCCCTCCAAAATCCGCTCTGGCCTATCAAGGGTTGACGCCGTCAGAATAGGGCTTGACGCCGTCCCTCTTTAGCTTAAACCGTGACGACCTTGATCACTTCAAAGGGTGACGCCGTCAGACTTCCTTTGTAAAACTCCCTGGCTTATCATGTGTATTTTTCATATCCACCTCTTTTGCCAAGCCGTGACGCCGTCAAGAGCAATACTTGACGCCGTCACAGGTACTTTCCAGCATATTTTTGAGACTTTGTCGTTTTCTTCACTTTTATGCTCCAAAAACGTCCAAAATGCTTCCTTTTCCAGATTTCTTCTCCAAAGTACCTAAAATGACAAAAGGAACGATTTAGGGCAATATTTGATCAAATAAATACGATTTAGGGCTTAAATGACCCCCTAAAAGCGGTACACTTTTCGCTTCATCAAATACCCTTACACTTGAGATTTGTTTGTCCTCAAGCAAATGCGCTTTTATTCTAATCAAAATACAAGTTAGGGGTCATTTAACACTAATATAAAAGTAATTACAACAAATAGTCGTTCCACTTTAATCATAATAAGCACGGAGATTACAAACTAGCACCTCACAAGTAGTGTTTAGATACTCACATCTCTCAGGTGTCATAAAAGTATATCTCATAAATGAAAAGGGATAATATCTCTCACTACCTGTCATAGCAAATAGATTACCATAGGCTTGGGAAAGGATAAAAAACCTCCTCCACTAGGCGTAAGCACCTAAGATAAACTATCAAAGAGGGCTTTTACATGGATTATAACGTGAGGTGTAGGGATATGATAAACACGGATTTGTTGGATAAGGGATATTTTACTGGTGGCGAGTTAAAGATCTTGATTAATTACATGTACAATATCGCGTTGCTAAGCCAAGACTAGACTCGACTTAAGCTAAAAACAAAATAACAAAAATATAAAATAAACATAAAATGAAACGGGATAGTAGTCCGTATGTTTTTTCTATTTTTCTTTTTCTCATTTTTTTTTTTTTTTTTTTTTTTTTGTATTTTTCTTGATTTTTTTTTTTCCATACATTCTTGCCCTACCATCCAAAATAATACATCATAGGGGCATTTCATTCCCCTTACACTTGAACTTTTACATAACTTTACAAATAACTATTCTAATGACTCGAATTAAGATAATCGAAACACTTGGAGTACTTTTAAAATATTTAGCACATATGGGGGTAATAATGTTGTTCTTCCCCATTACTCCATTACACTAGTACTTTACCCATGAGTCCCAATCGTCCCAAAACAATATGTACAAGGATATTACTCGACTTAGCAACCATGTAATCAATTAGATAATTAACTTGGGGTTTAAACAAATGTTGTCACAATAATGCACTAAAAATGAGTGCATACAAGGTAGGCTAAGGCGATTTGGGTGTACATTTAAGTGGGGTGTAACAAATTATTCCTTTAAGTAAAATGCTTAAAGGTCGAAATGAAAAGATAGGCTCTGAGGGGTGTACTAGGGGTATCGTGTATTAAAAGGAGTACAACGCAAAGGGTGTGGGAGAATTACTTGACCAATGTAGCCAAAGTAATTATAACAAAAACACAGGTGTAAAACAATGGGTTAATCCTAATGCCTCTTATCATGTAGTAAATCTAACTACACGAATATAGTCTCACTTGTGGCCTCGGAATGGTCCTAACGCAAGTTCTAGAATCTAAGTGCTACCGGTACACACATCATAGCATAAATGCTTTTCCTACCAATTCTAGGGGCGAACCTCACATATTTGGGGGTGGAAAATTTTTTAGTGGTACTATTTTTGTGCTAGTCATATAACTCCTATCCGTGAGATGCTCATTAAGATCAAAGTTTCACTCCTATATGTTGTAAAAAATTTTAAATTTGGCACTAAAATTGCCCTAACAGGTATTTATCTCAGTTTTATTACACATCTACCATCAAACAAACAAAAATCAAGTGCAATTGTATTCTCTAAAGTATCGTATTTTTACCCCCCCCCCCCCCTTACACTTAAGATGAACATTGTCCCCAATGTTCAAATAACAAGATGTAAAAGTAATAAGGTAAAAGAATGAAATCAAATACTCCCCTGATTCGTTTGGTGGATTAAGAGGTAACATGGTTAGATCTTCTTCCAAGAGAATGTAGAAGCTCTAAGACTAATGCATCGCCAAAAGCTTGATTCCACATACATCTCCTTGTCCAAAATAACCTGTTAAACCTGAGAAAAAAAACACGAAAACCTGCATAACATCGGCGGGATAAATTCTATATAAGGATATAATGCTTGTGGAATGATAATTTTGCAGATTCCTGGAGTTTATAAGTTAGAGATTTAATAAAAACTTTTTATGAAAACAAAACTTTCAAAAATTTCAGATAATTAAAACCTGACGCCGTCAGGTTGTAATGCCTGACGCCGTCAGAAATGATCTGACAGAATTCTCATGTTATGTTTCCGGAAAATTTCTGGAAATACCTATACCTTACTTCCTGGAAATCCTGCAAAACATCATTATGACTCGATACAAGCATTTGACTCAAACAAATACTAATATGTATGTTAATTTATTATTGTTACGATTCATGTTCATTTGTTCTAATAAACCGATTTGGATTTCCCTTACACTTATCTTTTGCAAAATACCTTTATATGTAGTTAAGACGAAGTTAAAAACAAGATAAAGCATTTTCACAATTTAGTTTTGAACATGAATCAATAATAATAAAAATTAAACATACATACGGAAGCAAATAAAATCAAACAAACAAATAAATAAACACACAAAGCAAATAAAGCTTGGGTTGCCTCCCAAGAAGCGCTTTTCTTTATTAACGAGTCTTGTAGCTAGACTCAAAGTCGGGCTCATCTAGTGTCGCTTATGCTCACGTATCCGAGTGTGAGCCATCTAATTGTTGCCTCATCTTTCTTGTATTCATCATTCAGCTCCAGACATCCATGATAATATCTTTTATTTTTCTCATGTGGATATTTGAGCCCCTTTCTCTTATCATTTTCACTTAACAAGTCAATAGGCGCAATCCTATTGCAAGATTCAATGGAGAAGTTCTTAAACCTAGGGTGTGATCGGGGCATTTGGTAAACAAAATCTTCGTCCCCATCCGAGAATGTAATTAACCCGTCCACAAGTTTTTCGTCAAGGTTGGTTAACCTTTTGAAGGGTTCTCCAAAAATGACTTGGGTTAATTTGTTATCAATAAATTCTCCTAAGTTCTCCATAACCATAAAATCCACCAAATACACAAAACTTCCTACGAATACGTGTAGTGGCTTAATCCTAGCAACAATGTTATCTCCTTGATATTCTAGCTCATCTACCATGATTTTATTATAATTAGCGAGAGAGATAATGTTCATAGGCAAAGATGAGTCAAGATAAGCATAAAAACTATGATAACCAATCTTACATGGAAATTGCATGTTAAAGAGGCTATCCTTTTCGATCTTAGTCCTAGGGTCAACATACTTAAAGGGATCAATTTCCTCTTTTCTCCATTCCTCGTTAACTACTTCTCCATTACCAGCATCCTCGTCTGAGTCGTTAAATGGACTAACTGCATAGTCATTCTCATGGTCAGACTCCTCCATCTCAGAATTGTTACCAAAGTGGTGGTCGGGTGAAAGGTTGTTGTTTTCAACGATGGGGGCGGGAACGGGTAGTTGGAAGTTTGCACGGCGGAAAATACGAATAACAGGGATCAAGCGATCACTATTACTCATGAGGTAAGTGGAAGGTATCACAAACAAAAGTACAAAGAAATAAGATAGACTAAAGAAAACCTAGAAAAATAAAATAAAAAACTCACTAGAAAGAAATCTAGTGAGTAGACCTAATAAAATAAAAATTCAACCTAAACAATAACTATTCACCGGCAGCGGCGCCAAAAACTTGATGCGTGGTTTTGCGACCTTACAACAGGTTTTACCTCTCGAGGGATCTCAAGAGGCTTACAACCCCACCAGGCAGTGTACCTGACCGATGTAGTATAGTGTAGTGGTAAGTACGGGGGATTGATCGTTCTCCACAGGGAATAGTGTCGTTAGGATTGAAAAACTACTCTAATAGGTCTAAGGGTGAGGGAAGATTCTTTTTTGTATTTTTATATTTTTATGAAAGCAAGTAAAATCTTGGGTTTGAAGGAGTGGGCGGAATTAGTTGCTAGTCAACTAACCCAAATGACTACAAATGCAAATAAAATAAAATAACTGAAAATGAAAAGGTTGTGAAACTTATATGGAGAGAAATGTGTTTACTTAGATTTCCTTACTCCCTAACTATCTTTTACCGGTTGATTAGTGTGTATTAATTGCGTGGATGACGGGTGTATTCCTTAATACCAATCGTGGGGTGGCGTACGTACTTCCCCAACTCTACAAGCTCCTACTTCACTCCTATGTCGAGCCGGCTAAGAAGCTCCTAACATGGGATCACTAGAATTCGCTCATGCATTAAATACAACCATAAAAACCTAGTACGCATTGGTTCATGTTTCTTAAGACGTTCAAGCAAGTTACCGTATAGGAGGTTAGCCAGTTTTCTTAAGCCTAACATCGATAAACAATCATCCAATACAATTAATAACACACTAACAACTAATAATCAATAGTTAGGTTTCATTAGATCTAAGCAAACACAAGATAAATCTAGCCTAGCATGTTAATCAAAAGACAAGAACAAGATATAATCAAACAACACATAGAAATATTGATTGATTAAGTGATTACTTATCTTCAATTAAACATGGGAGATCCAAGGGTATGAAAACCCTTAAAAATGGCAGAAATTCGTCTTAGGGTTTCTCCTCACAAAGTTGCACACTAATGAATAAAAATTGCAAAACTATATATAGAGTTTAGTATCTGACGGCGTCACGTTATAGGACTTGACGCCGTCACCTCGCCGTGTCTAGGGTTCCCGGATGGTCTTCCTGACGCCGTCCCTTTGTAGCCCTCCAAAATCCGCTCTGGCCTATCAAGGGTTGACGCCGTCAGAATAGGGCTTGACGCCGTCCCTCTTTAGCTTAAACCGTGACGACCTTGATCACTTCAAAGGGTGACGCCGTCAGACTTCCTTTGTAAAACTCCCTGGCTTATCATGTGTATTTTTCATATCCACCTCTTTTGCCAAGCCGTGACGCCGTCAAGAGCAATACTTGACGCCGTCACAGGTACTTTCCAGCATATTTTTGAGACTTTGTCGTTTTCTTCACTTTTATGCTCCAAAAACGTCCAAAATGCTTCCTTTTCCAGATTTCTTCTCCAAAGTACCTAAAATGACAAAAGGAACGATTTAGGGCAATATTTGATCAAATAAATACGATTTAGGGCTTAAATGACCCCCAAAAAGCGGTACACTTTTCGCTTCATCATACACCCTAGTTGATTTTGGACTTTCTTACTAAAGATTTGGAATTCCTCGAAAGCTTGTGTCTTATTCTTAAGAAATCTAGTCCAAGTGTACCTAGAATAGTCATCAACTATTACTAAGGTGTAGTAATTTCCTCCGTAGCTCCGTACGGCGGATGGAACAAATAATTCCATGTGAAGGAGTTCTAGGCATCTAGAGGTCGAGACCATATTCTTAGCTTTGTGACTAAAATGAGCTTGTTTTCCAACTTTACAAGCGTCACAAAAATGTTTATCAAACTTAATCTTAGGTAGATTTCTAACTAGTTCCTTAGACGCCAATGATTGTATCAAGCGCATATTGGCGTGACCTAATCTCCTATGCCATAGAGTGGCATTATCATCTATGGTTGCCAAGCAAATCTTATCCTGAGGCTTATTTCCTATTTTCATAACAAATAAGCCATTCCTCCTAACTCCTTTGCCTATGGTTTTACCATTCTTAATTATCTCACTACCCTCTTCAGAGAATATAACTCTACACTTATTCTCTACCATTTCACTAATGCTAAGCAAGTTAAAATCTAAGTTATCTACGTGCTCAACATTTCTAATAGTGAGGGAGTTTTGAATAATCGTACCTCTGCCTATGATGTTGCCCTTAAGTTTGCTACCGAAAGTGACATTACCTCCATTGTATGCCTTGTATGATGAGAATAGACTCCGGTTACCCGTCATATGGTTACTGCATCCACTATCCTTGACCCATTCGTCGGGCTCCAAGTCGATCCCCAAGCATATCTATTGAATAAGATAAACATTCAAACATTTGGTCCCCAATATCTCATGGGTCCAAAGTTGTTAGCATTAAACATCTCATGCATTAGTTGCATTTGGTTAGGATGTTGGAACGGAGGACAAATTTCCCATGTAAGTAACTTTGTAGTTGACGGTTATTCCAAGTTACGGGATAGTTACTTGGATAACTTTGTCTTCTAGAGTTACCTCTCGGTAGAGGAGTTCTTGACTGAGGTTTAGGAATATTTGTTTTTCTAGGTGGTGGAGTCTTTGACCAAGTTTCCGGTTTTACAAATCCAGGCCCGGGGTTTGACAAGGGTTTGTAAAAGCTTTTGACTTCCTTTATACTAGCAATAGGTACTTTGGTGCCATTTACAACTATGTGACTAGGTTTAGGGCTTAAATTATTTTTTAATTTCGACTCAGTTCTGTCTCCAGTACCCGACGGTACCATGGTACCACTAATTTTAGTGGTGTCGTATGTACCTTTAGTGGTACCGTCCACCTGTTCGACAAAATTTGAGGATTTGACAAATTTTACTTGTTTCGTTTTACTTGTCAAAGCTTTATTTGGGTCAAATCCTAAGCCCGCTTCGGTATGTTGACCATACCTAACATTTTCAAGTATGTCATTAAGTGTCTTTGTTCCTTTTTCAAACTTAATGATTCTCAAAGCATTTTCTTTGAGTTTCTCATTCTCTACTTGAAGACTTATGCATGACTTACATTCTACATCTTCTTCTTTATTTTTCTCAAGTCTTTTGACTTGATCCTTTAGTTCTAAAATTTGCACTTCAAGTTCATGCAATCTTAATTTTAGTGTTTTGTTTCTACCTAAAATTTTAGAACTTACTTCGCATAGTTTATTATATTCGTCATGTAATCTATTATCATCTATTGACGAATTATCATCACTATAATAAGAAGAGTCGGAATGTACCTCATTAGAAGCTTGAGCCATTAGGCATGTTTCATCGTTGGTCTTCTTCTCTTCTTCTTCACCGCTATCACTCCAAGAGCCTCCTATGAAAGCTCATTGGTTGTTGGTTCTCCGTGGTTTAGGACATTCTCCTATGAGGTGATTAGGATCTCCGCATCTAAAGCATTTCCTATCACTTGTCCCTTTCTTTTCAACTCGGTTCTTTTGTGATGGCTTCTTGTCATCACGAGGTTGCCTAATGAACCTACCTATTCTCCTAAACAACTTTTTAAAGTCTCTAACGGCTAACGCATACTCTTTATCTTCACTATCGGAACTCGAACATTCCTCATCACTAGACTCCTTCTTGGCTTTCAATGCTAGAGATCTAACTCTCTCGCTTTTGCGTTTAACTATATCGGAGTCTTTCTTGATTATCATCTCGTGAACTTTCAAGTTTCCTATTAGTTCATCGAGTGATAATGTCACCAAGTCCTTTGACTATTCAATGGCGGTGACCTTTGCTCTCCATTTAGGATGTAGAGCCCTAAGGAACTTCCTAACATAATTCTTGCTAGAGTAACCTTCATCAAGAGCTATAACACTAGTGATAATAGTATTAAATCTAGCAAAAGCATTATCTATTGATTCATCTTCCGAAATGGAAAATTGTTCATATTGTTGAACAAGAAGATCTATCTTGTTCTCTTTGACTTGATTATTACATTGGAGAGTGACTAACAAAGTTTTCCCAATATATTTTGCCGTATTACACATGAAAATTCTTTCAAATTCCTTTTTAGGAAAAGCATTGTAAATCATCATTTTAGCCTCATTATTTTTGGCTAGTTTTCTTTTAAGTTCATCACTTTGTTTGTTATAAGGAACTATTACATCCTTTCTAGTTTCCTGATTCTTTTGAATCGGTTGAAAGTCACCCTCGGCAATAACATGCCAAAGATCAATGTCTTTTGATTTCACATACGTTTCGAATCTTTTTTTCCAATAGATAAAACAATCGATTTCAAAAAGTAGTGGTCTTTGCAAAGATTGCCCTTCTAGATATTTGTCGGAATCCATTGATCGATTCAAGTTTTAAAATACAATTTACTTTAAAATCTTAACTGACGTGGCCTCTGATACCAATGGTGGAAAACTAGAGGGGGGAGGGTTGAATAGTTTTACCGGTTTTTAAGTTGTCTCAAAAACTTTTACTAATTGAAAAACTTTGATTCGAGTCTTTATGTGCAATCAATCAACACCAATATGAACAACACTCTAAACTAACTAATTATAAGTAATGAAAGTAAAGAGAAGAGATGGAAAGATCAAACCGGGACAAAATGATTTATAGTGGTTCGGCTACGAAGCTCTTCTTCGCCCTACTCCACTCCCCGAGTACCACACTCGAGAGTTTCAAGCACTATGTCAACAACCTCCCTTTAGGCGAAGAAAACCGTACACGTCGCTTATCCTATTTCCGACACTAAGCTAGATGTCGAGTGCTAATCTTAGCTATCACCAATCTACGATGATCTACCCGATCCTTTCTACTTCACACACTCAACACACAAGAATCAAGAGATCCCCAAGATCTCACAAGATCACAATGATCACCTCTCACTTGACTCAACCTATTCTATCAACTCTTGATCAACTTGATCAACTCACAAGCCCAATGGCTACAAGAGATATTCACTATCTCTATAAGATCACAATAATCTTCTCTCACACTCTCTCAAAAGAAAAATGATCTTGATGTATACAAGGATACAACAAGTGTGTAACAAATGTTACAAGTGCTCTAACTACAACTACACCTCTTGTATCTTCTTGGATACCTTGAGTTCTTCTCTTGCACTAGAAGAGGAATGAAGAGGATCTATAGGTTGGATGATTGGATCACTCTTTAACAAAAGAAAACTAAACTAAATGATCAAGAAGAAAAGATGTGAAGAGAGTATTAAACTCAGAAAGTTTTGTGTGAAAAAGGATACCCAAAATCTGTGAAGTGGGTTGGTATTTATAGGCAGAAAAAATCTGGCCATTATAGTGACACGGCACCACTAAACCAAACACGGTACCACTAAATTTAGTGGTACCGTGCCAGAAAAAAACACTCCTCTTTTTGTCTTTTCTGGTGAAAACTTATTTGGGAAAGTTTGGAGCTGATTTTGGGGAGGAAAATAGTTGTTATGTATTTTGAACTTATTTTTCCATTAAAACATTTCTTAATTATTCAAAAATAATTTGTAAAGTATATTTTTGAAAGAAATGTTTTGTCACATAAATATGTGTTGACATAAATAAATGCCTAAAAACATTATCAATATTTATTCATATCTCTATGTTTTGATGATCACAAAATGTAAACTCATTAAAACATAAACTTATAAATTAAACAAGTACATAGTTGTAAATATTCACTTCTACAACTAAAATCACTTAAGGTATGAATGAACTAATGCTTAATGCATTATATGATCAAAGGAACATTTTCTTAATAACTAGATTTTTTATAAAACATCAAAAACATTTTATATATTTTTGAAAAACATTTTTGGTATTAAATAAAAATATTTAATCTTTTATAAAAATATGAATTCAAATTTTTAACCAAAATCAGTTAAAATGTTCCAGAAAAACCTTCCCCACAAAAGGACAAAATTGGCCAACGTTCAGTAGGGGCGGCCCCCTTAATTTTGCTAGGCGGCCCCCTTAATAATTAAGGGGACCGCCCCCGCTCCAATAGGCTCCAGCTGTCCAGATTTTTCCCTATAAATACCAGCCTTCCCCTGGATTTTTACTCAACCTTTTGCACTAAAACTTTCTGTTGTAGATCTCATTTCATATCTTACATAAACCTTTGATCATGTAATCTTAAGCATTGGTTTCCAAGTGATCCAAGCTTCCACCATCCAAGTGCAAAAGAAGAATACTTCTATCAATCAAGATTAGAAGTATTACAACTTAGTATCACTTTGTTACTTAAGTTGTGTGTTTAACAAAGTTTGTAGATCATTCATTCATTTGTATGTAAGGTGTGTGTTGTAGATTAGTGTTGTGTGTAAGTAGTGAAGATGTTGTAAAAGTAGTTGTGGTATAGAAGTTGTGAGGTCAAAGTGCAGAAGTCGTGAAGCCGTTGTGTAGAAGTCGTGAAGCCGTTGTGTAGATGTCGTGAACCCGTGGTGTAGAAGTTGTGAAGCCGTAGCTTAGAAGACGTGAAGTCCTTGTGTTGAAGTCGTGAAGCCGTAGCATAGAAGTTGTGTAGCGGTCATGTTGAAGCCATGAAGTCCTAGTCGTGAAGTCCTAGTGTTGAAGTCATGAAGCCGTAGCATAGAGGTTGTGTAGCGGTCATGTTGAAGTCGTGAAGTCTTAGTCATGAAGACATAGTGTTGAAGTCGTGAAGCCGCATCATAGAGGTTGTGTAGCGGTCGTGTTGAAGTCGTGAAGAAGTCGTGAAGCAGTCGTGAAGCCGTTGTGAAGTAGTCGTGAATAAGTTGTGAAGAAGTTGTGTTGTGAAGTTGTGAGATTGGTTCTAGCTACGATTAGAACTCGACATTTATCTTTGTGTCGTTAAACCCGTGTAAGCCAAAGTTGTGTACGGTTTTCTCCGCCATAAGGGAGCTTATTGAAGTTGTGAAGAAAACTCTCGAGCAAGGTGTGCTCGGGGAGTGGAGTAGGGCAAGGAAGGTGTCCTTGTAGCCGAACCACTATAAATCTCTCGTGTCTCGGTTAGACCTTTCCATACCTTATTTATTTCTTTACTTGCATTGTCATTACTTTCATACACATAGGCTTATATAATTGCTAGTATTAATTAGAGGTCGACTTCACATAAAGATCAAATTGAAAATCCATTCAAGAAACCAAAACTTTTACAATCAATTTAAAAGAATACATATATAACTAATAATAAGATTTAAGTTTTTTTTTCATAACAAACTAGAATCTAAAGTTTTTTTTTTTAAAGTATAAAACAAAGTTTTTATAATAAATTAAAAAGACGTAAAACTATTCAACCCCCCCTTCTAGTTTTCCACAATTGGTATCAAGAGCCACGTCAATCAAGATATTTAAAATATACTGTATTTTAAAACTTGAATCGATCTATGGAATTCGAAAAATATCTAGAAGGGGAATCTTTGCTAAAACCAATACTATTTGAAAACTATACTTTTCTTGAATGGAAAAATAAAAAATTTGAAACTTATGTGAAATCAATTGATCTAGATCTTTGGCATGTCATTTCGATTGGTGATTTTGAAAGTCAAACAAAAACATATTTTGAAAGTTAAACAAAAACATATTTTGTAAGTTAAACAAAAACTGATTTTGAAAATCAAACAAAAACGGATTTTGAAAGTCAAATTGATTATTTGAAAACGAAGAATGAAATAAATAATAAAGCTAAAATAATTATTTATAAAACCTTGCCGAAAGTTGAATATGAAAGAATATTCTTCTATAAAACGGCAAATGATATTTGGAAAAATTTCTTAAACTTTCATCAAGAAAAATGTCAAGCCAAAGATAAGGATTTTGATCTTGTACATGAATTCGTTATCTTAGAAAATTTAATAGATAAACATGTAGATAAAATAGATACATGTGCTACTAGTTCAAATGTTGTTAATGTAGGTGTTAGCGACGAAGACTACATGAATCAACTCAAAAGTGAACTCAATCCAAGATCATGGAGTGACACAGACGAAGGAGAAGATCATCATCCGACTCACCTATCATTCACACGTCGATCATCATCTGAGACATTACGAAGAAAAGCTAGGACGTGAGGTAAGTTCTCTTTTTAAATTTCATAAGTAATTACTTCATGCATATAATCTTATTAATGCCTTAGGATACGCTTAGTCTGATAGGTTGCCTTGCCTTTACACTTTAGTTATATTCGTTCTGTGGCTTAATGAACTAGAAACTCTTTAGTTAGCCCCCCTAAGTATTAGTAAACCAAGCAATCTTCATATTTGGTACTCTTCGATAGGTAAATTTAGGAACTTAATTTCTTCTAAAAAGAGAATGACTACTGGAGAATCTATTGACTAGAAACTCAATTTGACCTAACGGTTGAATTGCTTCTATGTGAGAAGTTGGGTGTGTGTAACCCGTAAAAACGGTCGTGTTTAGCCTGAATTGAGCACCACTAGTAATAGTCTCATACTCATTCTCCAACTTGAATACATTATTCTTCCTAAATATACCTAACAATAGTTTACTGTTATGAACTTTGCTTTTCACTAAAGCTTTTCATTCCTAGATGTATGTCATCCTGCATATATAAAATTTCTAGATGTTTACTTGCTCCTATGTGATTTGACTGCATGCCTTCGTAATTATTTGTTTAGTTGAATGCATTGTCATTATAATAGCTTTTGTTTTTCTCTAACTACTCTGACATGATGTATTTTTGTATTTAGTCATAATACATGCGTAAATGTCATAGGATATGTAGAAAGAGGTAGCATGTGACAATAGACTTGAGCATGAGATCTTTTATAAACCATTATTTTTTAAAACCTATAATTAATGGGACTTATTTTTAAATTTGCAAAAACTTCACATTTTGGAAAAATAATTTTTCAGAAGATTATGACACATTTCTATTTTACATGTTTCACCATCCTACCTTTCTTCCAAACTTGTGTCCATAATTACGTATTTATCAAAACCAAAGATTGGAAAAATATGTTTTCTTTCCTCATAAAAATATTTTGAAATAAAACCAAAACTATTTCATTAAAATATTTTTCACATCCACATAAAAACCCACTTTCAAACATTGTTGAATAATGCCAAAAACATTTCTTTAAATCATGCATGGTGATCTCATATCTGTCATCTATATTTATGTATGTGACATTTATAAGTGAACTAAATTTGAAAATAACCATAATTTATTCACTAAGACCTCACTTGGTACAAGTCTAGAAGTCCATGCTATCACAACTCTACATTCCCATGCACATAGATATTCATTAGGATTATTTAACTAGCCTTTTAATCTTCCTAAGTATGATACTATGAATTACTTGGTGCTATGTATTATCTTCTTGTCTAATATATGTATATACATGTTATATGCTTAATGAGTAGTTTGCATGTTAGATAAAGCTGCTTAAATAAATATGCTTAGCATATATGAGTTATTAAATCCTAAATTGCCTTGAAAGAAGTTGGACTTGCTTGAAACTAAACCCAAAAACACAACCTTTTCTACAAATTTATGCCAAAAACCCATTTCCAGTAATCTGGAAGTCAGCAGATGGGCGGCCCCCTTAAATACCCAGGCGGCCCCCTTAAAATTAAGGGGACCGGCCCCTATTTAAGGGGACCGGCCATCTGGAGTGACGGATTACTGATTTCTTTTTCAATTTCCAACCCATTTTATCCTATACTTCCCAAAATTCACAAACACATTTTGTCACAAACCACCCTCCAAAATTTACCTTTCACAATCACATCATCACTACACCATAAATACCCATTTGGAGGAGGAAGCTTGGCATTTGCCATAACCCAACAAATGATGTTGTTCAAACTCAACCAACACCTAAACCTCATCCTAATGAACCCTTTCACACACATAACCAATCATCCATATGTCCACCTTCATTCACTCATAATTACCCAAGTTCACAATTGTCTCCACCACCAAAAGTGTCACCACCCCTTCCATCAAATAACAACCACTCTCCATTATCATCACCTTCCACTCAACACTTGAAGTTCATTGAAGAACTCAAGGAAGCCCATGAGCTTAATGCTCTCCTTGCTTTGCACCTTGCTCAAAGCAACTTAAACCCATCACCATCCATATCACCATCATTACCATCATCACCACATCACTTGAGTCAAATTGAGAAACATGTCAACAATTGTCCTTGTTGCATCTTTCTCCAAAATCAAACCATCATTACCATCATCACCATCCATCTCACCATCATTACCATCATCACCACATCACTTGAGTCAAATTGAGAAACATGTCAACAATAGTCCTTGTTGCATCTTTCTCCAAAATCAAACCATCACCTTAAATGAGCGTCTCACTTGGATTGAGTATCTTCTCACTAGATCTAATCCAACACCACCACTTGAACAACATCAAAACCCTTATTCAACATGGTCAAGTCCAAGCTCTCCACCTCCAATTCCTCCATCAACACTTTCTCAAACATCCATACACCCAAACTTACAACCCCATTAATCCAATATTTTTTACCCCCTCTTTACCATCATCCATCCAAAATAATTCAAGCTTTTCATGTCTCAAGCAAGTCAAATGGATCTCTTAGGCAATTTAAAATTTTCTACTTATTGTATGCTATAAGCAAAATATGTGTTGTATCAATAATTATGTTTTTAACATAATTATTTTCAACTAATGAATGCTTTATTTCTTGTCTTTAATATATGATTGTTATGCTTATTGCTTGTATACTTGATATCATGATATATATATACATGCTTGATGATTAATAACATGCTTATTCCATAATATGTTTTAAATATATGCATGCGTGATGCGTGCGATGTGTCGTTGCGGTTTAGCAGTATTAATGCCTACTCAAGTTTTAAATTTATATTTAGCCGACTTATCAATAACACACACACTTAACGAGCAGTGTACCCGGTCAGTATGAATATAATGGTAAGTAGAGTGTCAATCACTAAGAGTGGAACGTATTATCTAGTTATTCTAACCAGTATTTTAATATATTAAGTTAGCTATACAACCTAATCTAACGCAAGGGGGTTCAGCCTAAGAGACTGGCACGATTTGGTTGCAATTAAATAATAAACTAAACCAATAGGCACGAATCAGCAAGTAGCACACACGTACACAGATAAATACACGAGACAATAAGAAGACCTGTCCTGATAGATAAGTAGTTTGTCACTTGTTTTATTGCTAGTTTTATATGAAGTGTATAGTTCGATGCAACGCACCGAGATTAAGTCCTTTCTCGTTGGTTCTAATCTTATCGGCGAGTAAACCCTTAATGATTACTTATGACTATCCTATTTATCTTTCTTCCTACTTTTCTACAGACGATAGAATGCATAGGCGATCTAATAAATAGGCCAGGGCAGAGGCATGGCGACCCGATCAACGCTCAGCTAGACACAGAGGTTATCAATGCACTAATAAAAGTCACCAAAGACATCAACATATAAACTTTAATTAATGGGAAAGCAGTTTTAAGGGAGTGCAATCTTTCCGTTGTCACATTACACAAGCCACCAATCCTGATGAATTAAAGTTTACTAACACAATAAAACAAAACTACTTAATGAATTAAATACATGCAGGACCTTCTTATAGCTCTTGTATCTTCGTTCAAGGTGTGTCTTGTGCTGCTGCCTTGACTGAATTCGTCCTAAGGTTTCTGTACTTCGGTCTTCTGTCGAACTTCGGAACTCTTAATTCGTCTGGTCTTTGGGGTATTTATAGTTTCTGTCTGAGGGTAGGATGCGGCGCATCTAGTAAGTAGATGCGGCGCATTGACTTAACTTCGCGTGGGGTCCAAGATTAATATATTCAGGAATATTCGTAGACCGCCAGAAGATGCGGCGTAACTCCATAAATTGATGCGGCGCATGTCTTCTTGTATCTTGGATCGTATCTGGTGAAATATTGATAGTGATGCGCCGTATGTAATAAGTGAGATGCGGCGCATCTGGAGCAGATTTGTCTTGATCTTGTACATTTCGGTAGACTCTTAACTTCTTGCATGTTTTGCTCCATAATTAGTCCAAAATCGCCAAGTTTCACCAAATGCTTGTTTTTACCTGAGAATTACAAAAGTAAACGATTAAGTATCAATCCTCATATATAATATAATAAAACAAGTCAAATTAATAGGATAAATGATGGTAATAAAATGTACTTATTTGAGTGCATCAATGCGTATTTAACATGTTTATGCCACTATTTAATCATTCTTGATGTACATGATTCAAATGGAGCTTGCTGCAAAAACACCCTAAAAAATGACCCTTTTCTGGAAAATTTTCAAATTTGGTCGCCTGGGAAAACACCAGATAGGCGGCCCCCTTAATTCCCTAGGAGGTCCCCTTAATTTTAAGGGGGCCGGCCTACAATTAAGGGGACCGACCATCTGGGCAGTAAAATTTACTGTTTTCTTTTGCATCTTGCGACCCCTTTTATCTAGCCCAAACCTTACCTAAATCAACCATCACCTCCATCAAACACCCATTTTCATTCACCATGCTATCACCAAAATCATCTCTAAGACACCAAAACTCCATCACCACCACCTCAATGTTAATCCCCAAGTGCACCAAATGCACCATCAAAAACACCCTTTCATCCATCAATAACCACATCAACACACACCTTACATATCACCAATAACCTCCATCAAGAGCATCAACTCCCTCTCCTACTTAAGAACCTCCATTCACCCAACTTGTCATTTCCATATCACCAATAACACCTCTTGATGCTCATTTCTCATCATCACCAATACCAACACATCCACAACCAAACCATCATCTTTGGTCTTAGAGATGAGATACACTACATATTTTCATCCCTTAAACACATGCTTAACAACCAACCTCCACCACAACCTCCATCATTTTCACCCACTACACTACCACCACCTTCATTCTCACCAAATTAAGCATATGCAATGCTTAATCAAAAATAATTTTTCAAACCATTTTGTATGCAAGCCCCATGGAAGATCATGTACTCCTAGAATGATTATGTAGATTGCATTACTTACTAGCTAATGTAGGATTGAATATAATTTTGGATGGTTGTGCATTTATACACAACATTTTTAATGAATGTCTTTATATGCATGCTTATTTTTGCTATATATATGCTTGTGCTTCTAATATTTTTCTTACAAGTATTCCATATATCGATTCCTTGGTACCCTCAAACGAGGGGGAGCACACATCAAGGGGGAGTTCTCGTCCCGACAAATTTTGTCTCAAAAACTTGTCGGCATAACCTTTTTGATTCTACAAAAAGGGGGAGAAGTGAATATAAACTCACTAAATACTTGTCCAAAAATAACTTTTTGGATTTAATGAGTTTAGGTTTTGTAATCATCAAAAAGGGGGAGATTGTTGACATAAATAAATGCCTAAAAACATTATCAATATTTATTCATATCTCTATGTTTTGTTGATCACAAAATGTAAACTCATTAAAACATAAACTTATAAATTAAACAAGTACTTAGTTGTAAATATTCACTTCTACAACTAAAATCACTTAAGGTATGAATGAATGATGCGTGGTTTTCCGACCTTACAACAGGTTTTACCTCTCGAGGGATCTCAAGAGGCTTGCAATCCCCACCAGGCAGTGTACCTGACCGATGTAGTATAGTGAAGTGGCAAGTACCGGGGGATTGATCGTTCTCTAGGGGAATAGTGTCGTTAGGATTGAAAAACTACTCTAATAGGTCTAAGGGTGAGGGAAGATTCTTTTTGTATTTTTATATTTTTATGAAAGCAAGTAAAATCTCGGGTTTGAAGGAGTGGGCGGAATTAGTTGCTAGTCAACTAACCCAAATAGCTGCAAATGCAAATAAAATAAAATAACTGAAAATGAAAAGGTTGGTGGAACTTATATGGGGAGAAATGTGTTTACTTAATTTCCTTACTCCCTAACTATCTTTTACCGGTTGATTAGTGTGTATTAATTGCGTGGATGACGGGTGTATTCCTTAATACCAATCGTGGGGTGGCGTACGTACTTCCCCAACTCTACAAGCTCCTACTTCACTCCTATGTCGAGCCGGCTAAGAAGCTCCTAACATGGGATCACTAGAATTCGCTCATGCATTAAATACAACCATATAAACCTAGTACGCATTGGTTCATGTTTCATTAAGACGTTCAAGCAAATTACCGTATAGGAGGTTAGCCAGTTTTCTTAAGCCTAACATCGATAAACAATCATCCAATATAATTAATAACACACTAATAACCAATAATCAATAGTTAGGTTTCATTAGATCTAAGCAAACACAAGATAAATCTAGCCTAGCATGTTAATTAAAAGACAAGAACAAGATATAATCAAACAACACATAGACATATTGATTGATTAAGTGATTACTTATCTTCAATTAAACATGGGAGATCCAAGGGTATAAAACCCTTAAAAATGGCAGAAATTCGTCTTAGGGTTTCTCCTCACAAAGTTGCACACTAATGACAAAAAATTGCAAAACTATATATAGAGTTTAGGATCTGACGGCGTCACGTTATAGGACTTGACGCCGTCACCTCGCCGTGTCTAGGGTTCCCGGATGGCCTTCCTGACGCCGTCCCTCTTTAGTCCTCCAAAATCCGCTCTTTTGCCAAGCCGTGACGCCGTCAGGAGCAATCCTTGACGCCGTCAAGTGTACTTTTCCAGCAGCTTTGGAGACTTTGTCGTTTTCTTCACTTTTATGCTCCAAAAACGTCCAAAATGCTTCCTTTTCCAGATTTCTTCTCCAAAGTACCTAAAATGACAAAAGGAACGATTTAGGGCAATATTTGATCAAATAAATACGATTTAGGGCTTAAATGACCCCCTAAAAGCGGTACACTTTTCGCTTCATCAAATACCCTTACACTTGAGATTTGCTTGTCCTCAAGCAAATGCGCTTTTATTCTAATCAAAATACAAGTTAGGGGTCATTTAACGCTAATATAAAAGTAATTACAACAAATAGTCGTTCCACTTTAATCATAATAAGCACGGAGATTACAAACTAGCACCTCACAAGTAGTGTTTAGATACTCACATCTCTCAGGTGTCATCAAAATAAATCTCATAAATGAAAATGGATAATATCTCTCACTACCTGTCATAGCAAATAGATTACCATAGGCTTGGGAAAGGATCAAAAACCTCCTCCACTAGGCGTAAGCACCTAAGATAAACTATCAAAGAGGGCTTTTAAAACGGGTTATAACGTTAGGTGTAGGGATATGATAAACACGGATTTGTTGGATAAGGGATATTTTACTGGTGGCGAGTTAACGATCTTGATTAATTACATGTACAATATGGCGTTGCTAAGCCAAGACTAGACTCGAATTAAGCTAAAAACAAAATAACAAAATCATAAAATAAACATAAAATGAAACGGGATGGTAGTCCGTATGTTTTTTTCTACTATTCTTTTTTTTTTTTTTTTTTTTTTTTTTTTTTTTTTTTTTTTTTTTTTTTTTTTTCATACACTCTTGCCCTACCATCCAAAATAATACATCGTAGGGGCATTGCATTCCCCTTACACTTGAACTTTTACATAACTTTACAATTAACTATTCTAATGACTCGAATTAAGATAATCGAAACACTTGGAGTACTTTTAAAATATTTAGCACATATGGGGGTAATAATGTTGTTCTTCCCCATTACTCCATTACACTAGTACTTTACCCATGAGTCCCAATCGTCCCAAAACAATATGTACAAGGATATGACTCGACTTAGCAACCATGTAATCAATTAGATAATTAACTAAGGGTTTAAACAAATGTTGTAATAATAATGCACTAAAAATGAGTGCATACAAGGTAGGCTAAGGCGATTTGGGTGTACATTTAAGTGGGGTGTAAACAAATTCTTCCTTTAAGTAAAATGCTTAAAGTTAGAAACGAAAAGATAGGCTCTGAGGGGTGTACTAGGGGTATCGTGTACTAAGAATGAGTACAACGCAAAGGGTGTGGGAGAATTACTTGACCAATGTAGCCAAAGTAATTATAACAAAAACACAGGTGTAAAACAATGGGTTAATCCTAATGCCTCTTATCATGTAGTAAATCTAACTACACGAATGTAGTCTCACTTGTGGCCTCGGAATGGTCCTAACGCAAGTTCTAGAATCTAAGTGCTACCGGTACACACATCATAGCATAAATGCTTTTCCTACCAATTCTAGGGGCGAACCTCACATATTTGGGGGTGTAAAATTTTTTAGTGGTACTGTTTTTGTGCTAGTCATATAACTCCTATCCGTGAGACGCTCATTAAGACCAAAGTTTCACTCCTGTGTGTTGTAAAAAATTTTAAATTTGGCACTAAAACTGCCCTAACAAGTATTTCTTTCAGTTTTATTACACATCTACCATCAAACAAACAAAAATCAAGCGTAATTGTATTCTCTAAAGTATCGTACTTTACCCACCCTTACACTTAAGATGAACATTGTCCCCAATGTTCAAATAACAAGATGTAAAAGTAAATAAGGTAAAAGAATGAAATCAAATACTCCCCTGATTCGTTTGGTGGATAAAGAGGTAACATGGTTAGATCTTCTTCCAAGAGAATGTAGAAGCTTCAAGACTAAAGCATCGCCAAAAGCTAGATTCCACATATATCTCCTTGTCCAAAATAACTTGTTAAACCTGAGAAAACAAACACGAAAACCTGCATAACATCGGCGGGATAAATCTATATAAGGATATAATGCTTGTGGAATGATTATTTTGCAGATTCCTGGAGTTTATAAGTTAGAGATTTAATAAAAACTTTTTATGATTCTGGTAGAAAAACAAAACTTTCAAAAATTTCAGAAAATTAAAACCTGACGCCGTCAGGTTGTAATGCCTAACGAAGTCAGAAATGATCTGACAGATTTCTCATGTTAAGTTTCCGTAAAATTTCTGGAAAAACCTATACCTTACTTCCTGGAATTCCTGCAAAACATCATTATGACTCGATACAAGCATTTGACTCAAACAATTACTAATATTTATGTTAATTTATTATTGTTATGATTCATATTCATTTGTTCTAATAAACCGATTTGGATTTCCCTTACACTTAACTTTTGCAAAATACCTTTATATGTAGTTAAGACGAAGTTAAAAACAAGATAAAGCATTTTCACAATTTAGTTTCGAACATGAATCAATAATAATAAAAATTAAACATACATACGGAAGCAAATAAAATCAAACAAACAAATAAATAAACACACAAAGCAAATAAAGCTTGGGTTGCCTCCCAAGAAGCGCTTGTTTTTGTTCGAGTCACGAGCCTGACTCTACCCTTATTTAACGGAAATAGTGGAGGTTTTCCCTACACTTAGGATTAAGTGTGGGTGAAAGTAGCGATACGCACCTTTAGGGTGGAAATATGCCACGTGAGAAAAGAGTGACGGGTGAATTATATGCTCAAAGGTGCGGGATCCTATCATCATAACCTTACCTAATTCAATTGGGTTAGTGGGCGGATTAA
Source organism: Artemisia tridentata subsp. tridentata (assembly GCA_021014915.2). Taxonomy (NCBI): domain Eukaryota; kingdom Viridiplantae; phylum Streptophyta; class Magnoliopsida; order Asterales; family Asteraceae; genus Artemisia; species Artemisia tridentata. The sequence continues at coordinate 313,403,727 of CP139502.1, forward strand.
GATTTTCTCCTAGAAAGGGATCATCTTCTATCAACTTTGAGAGACTCCAAGTTAAGAATCCACTTTGACCTAATAAACCCGGTTTAAACCCATAATGTTTCTTGTGATCAATCATAAATGGGCGATGCAAGTATGTAAGGTCATGGTTCACTCCTATGTTAGCTTCCTCTCTACAAGGCCTAGAGTCTACTACCTTAATCTTAACATTACCCGGACTACATGGTTTGATGGGTGGATCGGGACCTAATTCAATTCCTAAGTTCACATCTAAGGATGGAAGATTAGGTAACGGTTTTGGTTTAGGCTCCGGTTCATCAAAACTAGGAACTTCCATAGAACTAAAAGAAAGGTTATGACTACAAGTATTCAAACCTATTTCTTCTAGTTTTGTTTCTTCCAAAGGTTCTACTTCAATTGGGGTTCCTATAGTCCCTTCTACTTCTTCCTGGTAAGTCACGGGCGGTGTGTATGCCTCGAATGATGGTAGGACTTGTGGGGTACTTTGTAGGTTTGTGTTATTTACCTCATCCTTCCTTGTCTCTATATCAATTATATCCACATCATGTGTTTTAGTAGAATCTAACCCAAACATGTTCCTAAGTATCTCAAATCCTTCTCTAGCCATTTCAAGTTCTAAGTCCGATTCATAAGAATCTTCCCCGATAACATGATTACTATGTTCAATTTGCCTAAAGGATTCATCATGTGTTCCTTGAGATTCAAAATTATTGATCATAAAACCTAGGTCTTTTTGCTCAATATGCTCATGTTTGGCTAAATCCTCCTCAATTGTTTCCTCAAGTTGTGATGTATACGAACCCATTAATTCATTAAACTTATGGTTCACGGTTAGGAGGCTTTCCTCAAATTTTTTCCAAAGGGTCTTATTAAAAGGAGTTGATCCTAACAATGATTGTTTAATAGAAGCCACACATGCACATAATTCATCAAACCTATCAAACTTTACACCCATCTCCTCTTGTATATATCTAAGATCACTTAAAAATTCATTGGAACAACAGGAAGCAAATCTATCCGTGTAAAGTAATTGTTCCTCTATTGTTAATGAACTAAATGGAATTTCATCTGCCATGGTGACAAATGAAAATGGTTTTACAAACAAAGGGCACAAAGAAAAAGATAGACTAAAGAAATCTAATAAAAAGAAAATAAAAATCTCACTCGATAGGAATCAAGTGAGTAGACCTAATAAAATAAAAATTCAACCTAAACAATAACTATTCCCCGGCAGCGGCACCAAAAACTTGATGCGTGGTTTTGCGACCTTACAATAGGTTTTACCTCTCGAGGGATCTCAAGAGGCTTGCAATCCCCACCAGGCAGTGTACCTGACCGATGTAGTATAGTGAAGTGGCAAGTACCGGGGGATTGATCGTTCTCTAGGGGAATAGTATCGTTAGGATTGAAAAACTACTCTAATAGGTCTAAGGGTGAGGGAAGATTCTTTTTGTATTTTTATATTTTTATGAAAGCAAGTAAAATCTCGGGTTTGAAGGAGTGGGCGGAATTAGTTGCTAGTCAACTAACCCAATTAGCTGCAAATGCAAATAAAATAAAATAACTGAAAATGAAAAGGTTGGTGGAACTTATATGGGGAGAAATGTGTTTACTTAGATTTCCTTACTCCCTAACTATCTTTTACCGGTTGATTAGTGTGTATTAATTGCGTGGATGACGGGTGTATTCCTTAATACCAATCGTGGGGTGGCGTACGTACTTCCCCAACTCTACAAGCTCCTACTTCACTCCTATGTCGAGCCGGCTAAGAAGCTCCTAACATGGGATCACTAGAATTCGCTCATGCATTAAATACAACCATATAAACCTAGTACGCATTGGTTCATGTTTCTTAAGACGTTCAAGCAAATTACCGTATAGGAGGTTAGCCAGTTTTCTTAAGCCTAACATCGATAAACAATCATCCAATATAATTAATAACACACTAATAACCAATAATCAATAGTTAGGTTTCATTAGATCTAAGCAAACACAAGATAAATCTAGCCTAGCATGTTAATTAAAAGACAAGAACAAGTTATAATCAAACAACACATAGACATATTGATTGATTAAGTGATTACTTATCTTCAATTAAACATGGGAGATCCAAGGGTATAAAACCCTTAAAAATGGCATAAATTCGTCTTAGGGTTTCTCCTCACAAAGTTGCACACAATGAATAAAAATTGCAAAACTATATATAGAGTTTAGTGGCTGACGGCGTCACGTTGTAGGAGGTGACGCCGTCACCTCGACGCGGCTAGGGTTCCCGGATGGTCTTCCTGACGCCGTCCCTCTTTAATCCTCCAAAATCCGCTCTGGCCTATCAAGGGTTGACGCCGTCAGAATAGGGCTTGACGCCGTCTCTCTTTAGCTTAAACCGTGATGGCCTTGATCACCTTAAAGGGTGACGCCGTCAGACTTTCCATTGTAAAACTCTCTGGCGCGTCACGTGTATTTTTCATATCCACCTCTTTTGCCAAGCCATGACGCCGTCAGGAGCAATCCTTGACGCCGTCATGTGTACTTTTCCAGCAGCTTTGGAGACTTTGTCGTTTTCTTCACTTTTATGCTCCAAAAACGTCCAAAATGCTTCCTTTTCCAGACTTCTTCTCCAAAGTACCTAAAATGACAAAAGGAACGATTTAGGGCAATATTTGATCAAATAAATACGATTTAGGGCTTAAATGACCCCCTAAAAGCGGTACGCTTTTCGCTTCATCAATGAACTAATGCTTAATGCAGTATATGATCAAAGGAACATTTTCTTAATAATTAGATTTTTTATAAAACATCAAAAACATTTTATATATTTTTGAAAAACATTTTTGGTATTAAATAAAAATGTTTAATCTTTTATAAAAATATGAATTCAAATTTTTAACCAAAATCAGTTAAAATGTTCCAGAAAAACCTTCCCCACAAAAGGACAAAATTGGCCAACGTTCAGTAGGGGCGGCCCCCTTAATTTTGCTAGGCAGCCCCCTTAATAATTAAGGGGACCGCCCCCGCTCCAGTACGCTCCAGCTGTCCAGATTTTTCCCTATAAATACCAGCCTTCCCCTGGATTTTTACTCAACCTTTTGCACTTAAACTTTCTGTTGTAGATCTCATTTCATATCTTAAATAAACCTTTGATCATGTAATCTTAAGCATTGGTTTCCAAGTGATCCAAGCTTCCACCATCCAAGTGCAAAAGAAGAATACTTCTATCAATCAAGATTAGAAGTATTACAACTTAGTATCACTTTGTTACTTAAGTTGTGTGTTTAACAAAGTTTGTAGATCATTCATTCATTTGTATGTAAGGTGTGTGTTGTAGATTAGTGTTGTGTGTAAGTAGTGAAGATGTTGTATAAGTAGTTGTGGTATAGAAGTTGTGAGGTCAAAGTGCAGAAGTCGTGAAGCCATTGTGTAGAAGTCGTGAAGCCGTTGTGTAGATGTCGTGAACCCGTGGTGTAGAAGTTGTGAAGCCGTAGCTTAGAAGACGTGAAGTCCTTGTGTTGAAGTCGTTAAGCCGTAGCATAGAAGTTGTGTAGCGGTCGTGTTGAATCCGTGAAGTCCTAGTCGTGAAGTCCTAGTGTTGAAGTCGTGAAGCCGTAGCATAGAGGTTGTGTAGCGGTCATGTTGAAGTCGTGAAGTCTTAGTCATGAAGACATAGTGTTGAAGTCGTGAAGCCGCATCATAGAGGTTGTGTAGCGGTCGTGTTGAAGTCGTGAAGAAGTCGTGAAGAAGTCGTGAAGCAGTCGTGAAGCCGTTGTGAAGTAGTCGTGAATAAGTTGTGAAGAATTTGTGTTGTGAAGTTGTGAGATTGGTTCTAGCTACGATTAGAACTCGACATTTAGCTTTGTGTCGTTAAACCCGTGTAAGTCAAAGTTGTGTACGGTTTTCTCCGCCATAAGGGAGCTTATTGAAGTTGTGAAGAAAACTCTCGAGCAAGGTGTGCTCGGGGAGTGGAGTAGGGCAAGGAAGGTGTCCTTGTAGCCGAACCACTATAAATCTCTCGTGTCTCGGTTAGATCTTTCCATACCTTATTTATTTCTTTACTTGCATTGTCATTACTTTCATACACATAGGCTTATATAATTGCTAGTATTAATTAGAGGTCGACTTCACATAAAGATCAAATTGAAAATCCATTCAAGAAACCAAAACTTTTACAATCAATTTTAAAGAATACATATATAACTAATAATAAGATTTAAGTTTTATTTTTCATAACAAACTAGAATCTAAAGTTTTTTTTTTTAAATTATAAAACAAAGTTTTTATAATAAATTAAAAAGACGTAAAACTATTCAACCCCCCCCCCTTCTAGTTTTCCACAAAATGTGATGTCTAATACACAAATTCACTTCTTTGATCATTTGTCAAGTTGTAAATTTGTTCTAGAGTGATTTGCGTAGAAACAGGAACTTTCGATTAAAAACTTGTTTACGTTAATTTTAACGTAATGTGTTTTCACATTTTGTCATCCTCAATACGTGAAGTTATCGAAAGATAGAAATAATGTTTTTAGAACATTATTTGCATCAACAGATGATAATCCTCTTTTCCACAAAATCAAATTGCGAACATAAGCAAATATGCTGAATAATACCATGTACGAAGATTCCTCTTAGACATTTCATCGAATCATGAGCTTTTTTTGCTCCTAATGCAACCTCTAAAAACTTAGTTGAATAGTGATATTGGGTGAAGGTTCATGAATAAACATCATAATGTTAGAATTGAAATAAACATAAATAAGCATCTAAAAAAATATAGAAAGTTAGATAATAACATTTTTTTGATTCAGAAAAAAAAGTTAGATAATAACACAAAAGAGACGTGTACATTTAGACAACCAAAGAATGCTGCGAAAGTGGCGAACACTTCAACCAACGTGGCGTCTACTTCTAAACAAATTGCAAAAGATTGTAATGTGGTTAGCGTTTCTAACGCGTTTGCTGCTTTTGATGAGATAGATGATTCTACTATGAAAAATGTTCAACCAAGTGGTAATTCCAATACGCCTACTGTTGATTAGGATGAAGGTGCTACTGTAATTTAGCATCTAGTGGTAATGCTGCTATTAATGTTGATGGAGGATACGAGGAAAACAATGAAAACAACCCTAATTCGTCCAATGCTGTTCCATCTTCAAAGAGAACACATGACATGGTTAAAGATGAAAAAAAGTTGGTAATCCGTTTTTTAAGATTAGGTGTAACAATTCGTATTTTCAGGTTACTATTTATCCCCGTATTTTACAATTCATTTTTACTATTCACTCCTGTATTTTTATTTATCATTCACGTAAATAAACCTATTTCTATGATAACGTGAAAGTTTGACACTCGTCGGGTCATTTTTGCAAAAGTTATTAAGAAACCGGTTTCGCAAAACCGTGTCTCAATTTTACATTTTGGTCTAAACGAAATTTAAACATCCCGATATGTCTATCCAAATATTCTAAACAAGAAAAAATGTGTTTTTCATATCTTACGAGATTTCCACAAGTTTTGGATTTTTATGTTTTCTGATTTACGCGTATCGCGATTTAACCATTCCGGTTTTAGACTTAACGAAAATTTAACACCAACCGACACTAGACTAGTCCCATTCTAGACATTATAAGCCTTTTAGGTTCATAATAATCATATAAGAAAATTTACATCTTACTTTTCTCATTTTTACGTAAACTTCGTACATTTTACGTTTTACGCGTTTTAAACCTACGTTTTCAGGTTTTAACAGCGATTACGCACTCCGTTAAACTTATCACCCATTTAATATACTTAGATATAGTATATTGATATATTTTAACAATTTTTACAAGTTTCATATTTTTATGATACCCGGCTTTAAGTTTCGTGATTTAAATACTTACCGTTAGCGATTACCGGTACCAAAACTCACTCCGTAAATCAAGATAATATCAAAATGACTAACCAAGTCATCCATATATGCATATGAACGAAATTTATGCACATCACCAAGTCTTGGTGGCTTGGTGATAAACCATAGAACCTTTAGAGCATCATGTGTATCATTATAAGCCATAGAACCAAAATGCATATATGTGTAACATTATGAACCATAAAAACCATTAAGCATAGATGTGTATCTTTTCTAGCCACATTAGTTACAAGACTTAACCTCCTCATTATCGTATAAAAGGGAACTCAACCTCTTCCTTTCTTCTTCATTCCAACGCCTAAACACAAATCCATAACACATTCATCTTTGATTTTCAAGTTCTAAACACAAGAATCAAAAGTGCACAAGAGGTGTTGAAGGATTTCAAGAAGTGGAATTGTTCCTTGTTCTTAGTTCCTAGTTCTCTTATTAAGGCCAAATGTTGTAAGACTTAAGCACATCATTATTCTTTGATTTCATACTTTTTATATGCTATATTTGTTAGTTATATTGATCATGTTGTAAAAAACACAAGTAAACATTTATATAAACTTACATGTTACCTTATAAAAGTAAAACAAATGAAACTAGTGACTTTATGCTATGAAAATCGACCAAACTAAGTACTCATGACCTTGGGTAATTACTTATAGTTAAATTAGAACTTACAAGGAAAATATAGCAATTTAATCACACAAAACGGACTTACGAGTCAAAAGATACAACAAGTTAAAAATAAGCCGAAACCTTAAAAGCTGTTAGAATGTAAGCTGTCCATAAATTAAAAACGCAATTTTGACCACATTAGAGTCTGAATCATAAAAAGTAGAAAACACGAAAGTTATCCGGAATGATGTTTTACGTCTAAACGCCAGAGATCTGGGCCTGAAAATACACGAGGTGGGCTAGGCAGTAGGGCCTGTTTAGACCCGAACACATAATTTTTATCCAAAACTTTTTCTTGAATGACCTAGTTCACGACCACGTTATTTCACAAAACTTCACAAATTTCACTATATACTTATGAATATCGTTTTTATCAAATAAAATCGCCTACCTAAACTTCATGATAATGACTTTTGTAAATCGACAAGAACTTATGAAACCATTTTGAGTTACTTGCCATAGGACTTTATAACACTTGTTAAGCACTTGTGTCATAGAATCAAACAAGCAAAACGTATATTTTCCATATTGAAGCACTACAATATTAGGGAGCTTCGTGTGAGGGGTTTCATTTGGGTAAACGTATCAATGAGTTGCTGGATTTACGAATTAAAGTGTCTTACCTTCTCGAACGTTTACTACATGACCTCTGTAACCTCCCGTAATTTTCCCCTATGAATAGTAGATGCTAATAAATGATTTAATAAATCATTACGTTGTTTAATAAACATTTCTACTAGTAACAAAAATTTCTTTTGTTATTTTTGCTACACTATTTAAATCACAACGATACTTGTGACTACCGACTACCTAGAAACGATGCTTACACACGAATCTTGATAGTCTAAATTCGCGAATTATTTAAAACATTAACGTTTAATACTTAACGTCTATATATATATATATATATATATATATATATATATATATATATATATATATTTCGACAATTAACCAAATGTGATCAAATACATTCCCGATCTCACGAAAATTATCACTAACACTCAGTAAATATATTGGACCTCAAATGGACCACCAAACTCACTGGGCCTCGACCCAATCTCGCTACAAACCAAACAAGCCAAACGAGCCCTTATTACTTCCATTTCTTTTTCTTTCTCGGCCCAATCCACCAACGAGCCCAACAATAAAACTAAAGCCCAAGTTTTGGCATGTAAAATATCCGGTTTGACTGTTTACCTACCGAACGATTTGGCTATTATACAAACAAATTAACTTAACAACTATATTAATACTCTACCCGACACCATTCTCGACTTAGCTGAGAATCGAGAGAAATAAGCATCTCACTCAAACTCGATCATTTAATATCTTTAAATATGTCAAAGTTCAACTCACACAACATGCCACGAAACACAACTCAAATTCCACACTTTGGCCTAGCCGACTTCTGTATCACTCCCAAATCGACACAAATCATATTTTGACTAAAAAATTAATTCGTTCCAAACTCTTATCCTCTAAACAAGATATCAAACGCACCCTACTTGTTTGTCACATCAAAAATGTGAGTTAAACATTTGAGATACACAACCGAACCACAAGACCAATTCTTAAAAATTCATTTGTCTTCTACTACTTGGTTCCATACGCCGGCTAATAGCACCAAAGCAACCATAATTTAATTCACTGCCACACTCTACCATCATTTGAGAAATTATAATACACCAACTAGGGCCAAGACAAAACACAAATCATACTTCCTTGTTTCCTTGTTCTCGGCTAGACACAAAGAGGAAGATTCCTACGCCAACTTCCTTCCTTACTCTCGGATACTCAAAGGTAATCATGATGCACAATGTATCATACTATGTTAAAAGGAATTGATCTTCCTACTCCTACAAACAAGAGTTAACGCAAAACGTGGAGATTTTGACTTCATCCCTTTGTTCGAACATTAACACGAGTGCATCATTTCACTCCCTTGCACACGCTATTGACCTCAACTTTACCCATCTCATGATTTCGTCCCCCACTTGTGTCATTTAGTATCCTACATGCATGCACCAAACGACCCTATAAAAGCATGCATGCATGCATTCGACTTAACTCATACACACCCAAAACATTTCACTTACAAATATTACTAAGTCCTTAAAACATGCTAAGCACGCCTAGTTTTGGTACGAATTGAGAAGGTTTGAGCCAAGCAACGAGCCACATCTTACACGCTCTTAAATCTTCGAAGTATAAAGAATCGAGCTACACCATTCCTTCGTCCTAACTCCGTCTCATCATAGTGATACGTCCCACCTTTGAAGTGAAGTAAGTCACTTTCTCATTTTTCTATTTTATGCATTCGTTCACATTCGCATGTCACCATTTCATTTGGTCTCGATAATTCGTAAACCACATTAACACCACATAAGTTTTATTCGACATTCTATATTTATGTCATGCTAACTATCAAGAACAATCAATATTCGAACAATATATAAACGAGTAAATTATAAACATCACACGTTCCTAAGTCATGTTGACAACCTTCGAGTTCTATAAAAACACTTAGGATATTTTAAGTTCTTAAAACTGTTTTCGACAACCTAAGTCACTTAACTTTGGTCTTATATTTCTTTAACTCGACATGCGACTCGTGCATTTTATAACCCGACCTAATAAACAAGCTAGCAAACTAACGAGTTGCGTATTTCTTTTAGCCTAGAAAACCCAACTTGAACCTAATTTAAACTAAAAGTAAATCGATCAAGCCATATTTTTAGAAACTAAAACTATTAGCGATCGGGCTAATAAGCCCAATACGCCAATTATAAGCATATCGTATAAGCTAATCGTATAAGCTTAATGATTATGTTTTCAAAACCCAACGACAAGCCCATAACCAGGCCCAACTCCCCTCTAAGCCCATCAAATCGTAAAACCTTAATGGGCCACATTAGTAACTCGATTAGAAGCCCATAAGCTTAAAAATAAGCTCTTAACGAAATAAGCTGTTCGTATAAGTTATAAAAGTCATTTTTAAACTTAATATGAAATAAAAATAATAAACTTTGAATTTTATAAACTTTGGACTCGATTTGCAAAGAATTGCTAACCGAGGGACTAAAGTTGTCAAAATTGGAACTTTCGGTAAAGATTGTTATTTTAATAACTTTGTGATGAAAACTGTAAATCTAGAAACTATTGAGTATAAAATGTAAATATTAAAAGTTTTGGACCTAAAAGGTTATAAAACTTAACCGAGGACTAACGGTGCAAATGTTATACCGTTAGGGCTAAAAGTGTAATTTTGTAAAAACCTAAAGAATATTTCTAACTTATAGTTGTGGTAATATTTCACAAACCCAAAACCCGAACTAAATATGTTTAGTCGGCTATTAATAATTCTATCTACGTAGTTTATTAACTTGTATATATATATATATATATATATATATATATATATATATATATATATTTACAAAACCACTTAACGAAATCGTTAACGTAGAATCCAACTTATCGTTATCCTAAGTTATAAAACGACGATCCCTTTTGTCAACCATTACACTCCGACGAACGATCACACATCCGAAAATGTTATATATAGATCCATATATATAACTCTATATATATTTCTTTTTAAATATATATAAACTTTATAATCCTTTTTATATATAACATTTTAGTTTATATATAACTTTGATCATTTAAACGCGCACATTATAATGTGACAAACAAAACAATAAAACCTTAAACGATATGATTCGCGATAAACCAAACTTAGACTATCAAACCACTAAACTTGCCATATACTATATAGGTTGTGTGTTGAAGCCGTTTTTCTCTTTCATCGTTTGAATAACGATACTACTGCCACTACCGCACTACCAGGTGAGTTCATAGCCCACACTTTAACTTTTAAATCTTTTGTGGGGAGATACATGCTACAAAACCTGAACACAAACTTTTCGTATGCTACGACTGTTATTATTATTGCTTAAGTAGCTATTGCCAAAAGTCCATCAATCATGAACCTTAATCACTTGCGAGTGAACGTAAATAATTGTGAATAGATCTATTAGGGACTGACAATCCCCGTTTGGGTCTGCTAGGATGAGCCACCCAGGCGCACTTTATTTGAACAAACTTATGGGTTATTAGCAAATACCCATCACGAGGGCCTTTATACTTTACATCATATTTGATGCCCGTTAAGCGTTGCGTGTCATGAGCTTAATGCAATAATAAATTGATTTTAACTTGTTTAATTGTAATTCGATGCAATTAACACTTATACTTGTGTTCAAACTATTAAACTTAAACCTATGAACATCACTCAACTTTTGTTGACTTTTAGCATGTTATCTCAGGTAACTAAGGACTGGAACTCAAGGCAACGGAGTGGGCATTATAACCCTGTATGGGTGGTTTAAATAAATGTTTTATCATTCAAATTTAAATAAACATGTTCAACTATGAAACATCTTTGTATTCTAAACACTTGTATTTTGAATGATAAACTTAAAACGTCTTTTAAAGTCGTTTTCTATGATTATGACGAAAGATCCTCTACGTAACACCCAATTAAGTCTTCCGCTGTTGCTATCCGAAATTAAGGGGTGTTACAGATTGGCATCAGAGCTCATGGTTATAGAGAACCAGATGTATTTTAAACACTGGACTATAACTACATTTTTTAAAACGGACCATTGTAAACCACCTTATGCCCTCCGTGCCTACACACTTCCAGCATGATTAGATGTTGCTTACTATATGAGTTCTTAATAAAGTTTAACATAGTTATGATTATAGCTTACATTTACTATTCGGGATTATTACAGTACTATGTCTTCAAAACCCCATCCCATCGCTGTATCATCTGATTCAGAGAATGAGGATCCTATGCCAGACTTTGCTACGGCAGCTATTCCGATGTCACCTGCTACTGACCGGTACATGGAAAGCCAGCAATTTCTACCGGCATCCGACTTGGAGATTTCCCCTCCAGTATCACCCATACCATCACCTGACCCGATTCGCCGGCATGGACGAGTACGACAACTCCAGCCGTACGAACCCGAACCCTTTGACCAACTTTACCGACGCCCCGGAGAAGGTTTTGTTCGCAAACACACTCCCCGAAAACGAGTACGTACACCACCAGCACTGATCGTACCACCACCACCCCCACTCATACCAACTCCGACTCCTGTAACATCACTACCTCCAGCTCCTGAGCATACCAGGACACCACCGCTTACACCACTATATTCAGTTCCCCCGCCTACTATTTTCTATCACCAGAATACCACTGTTCCGTTACCATATTCTATTCCACCCCTTGCTTCTCCACCCTCAGCTACTCTTAGCGAGCCTCTGCCACCTTGCAAGAGGACATACTGTTTGGTTCCATCTTTATCGGATCCATATGCCCAGGTTAGAGATGAGACTACAGTTCGCACCGGGACCCACAGGAGGGTCGATGCACGCCGATGGACATACTTGCTACCTATCATCCGTCACTGGAGATCCCAGGAAGGAGCACCGAGAGCCATGGAACTAGGAGAGAGTTCGACTACAGCTACTTCGAGGATTCTTCCGGTTACCGGAGAACCCATCCATCACACCATACCTCTATTGGCAGCCAGATTAGTCAGACATGAGGATCGTCTGGATGACATTGCAGAGATTCTTGATGACTTACCAATAGAGAAAATTGACGCACTTGGGGAAGAAGTGGAAAATCTTGTGATTGGTCAGTTGGCGATGGAGGCAGTCTTTGATCGAGTAGGTGCTAGTTTAGAAGAAGCCATTGAGACTATTTCTATACTAGGAGATGCTACTACTTTGATGCAGACAGTGATTGAGACACTAGACTCTGAGCTTGATCGAGTTAGCTCTCAGGTTCTGATTCTTAGACTTATGGTTGAGGATTCCCTGGCTAGGGAAAGAGCTCGAGACCAGACAGTGAAGACCTTGATGGCAGCAATTGCAGATCTTCAGCGCCGTTTAGATGGTGCACCAGGAGGACCATAGATCAGAGACGTGTCAATATAACTAAGAGATGTCTTAGCCTACCAATGTTGTATTAATAAATAATCTTGTATCTTTATGTTTTGTAAAACAAATCGAACAAGTTATTAATCCTATGTTGTGTGGATGTATTATATTGATGTTGATTTATGTATTCCATGGTTGTTTCTTGCATATGCGTTATGATTTGCCATATATTGTCTCGCGAAATTTTGGTTCATACAGTGCAATTCAATCATTTATGTTCTCATGTGTGTTGTGAATAGATTCAGACATCTTGTGAATGAATTTGTGATATGATAATTGCTGTACCTACAGAGATAAACCAGAATTATTAAACTCAATTGTTATGGTTAAAATTATATTATTATAATCCATATTCAATTACCTTCCAAAGTAGCCTAACCTAACGTAATCATTATGAGATTCTAAAAATATGCTTTTGCAATATTGATAGAACTATGGTACGTACAAGGAAAGCAACCTCCGCCGCAAATCATGAAACTTCAACTGCTACGCCTACAATGACTCCAGAGGCTATCCGAAAAGCAATCGCTGACGGTGTAAATGCAGTCTTGACAGAACAGGCGGCAGCAAATGCACGCAACAGTGGCACTAGTCTACCGACAGGAGAAAGTGTAACTGCTGTAAACCGCAAGTGTACCTACAAGGATTTCATAAGTTGTCAACCAACTTCTTACAAAGGTACTGAAGGAGTAACTGAACTTGCTCACTGGTTCGAACGATCTGAAACTGTTTTCCAGAGAAGCGGTTGTACCGAGGAGAACAAAGTCACTTTCGCTACTGGAACTCTCATGCAAGATGCTTTGTCATGGTGGAATACTACAGTCAAAGCCATGGGAATGACGGCAGCCTACCAGCTCCCTTGGACTGAGTTTAAAACCAAGATGCTAAAGAAATACTGTCCCCGTTCCGAACTAAGAAAATTGGAGGATGAATTCCATCTACTAGTAGTAAAAGGAATTGATCTTAAAACATACAACATGAGATTCCAAGAGCTTAAAATATTATGCCCTACTGTTGTACCAACTTTCGAAAAAGAATTGGAGAAGTATATCGAAGGACTTCCCCGTAGTATTGAGGGAAATGTCACTTCATCAAATCCGTCAACTCTAGAGGCAGCTATGGAACTTGCCCAAAAGCTACTGGACCGAGAGGTCAAGTACAACAATGAGCTCAAGAGAAAGCTCGACGACAAAAGGACCACTCACCACCATAATAACAATAACCACCGCAACAACAACTTCAACCATAGGAACAATAACCCATACCATCAAAACCGAAACACTCGTCACCATCATCAAAACCAAAGACAAGAAACCACCAAGGCTTATGCTGCTACTGAAGGAAAGGGATACCAAGGTCAGAAATCCCAGTGCAACAGGTGCAAACTACACCACAGTGGACCTTGCTCAATCAAATGTCTAAAATGTCAGAAAATGGGCCATCAGACAAAGGATTGCAGGAATCCTGCTACTGGTAGCAACCTACAGCCTGTAACTCCGACTTGCTACTCATGCGGAGAAGTAGGTCACTTCAAGAGTCACTGTCCAAAAGGAAACGGTCAGCCAAATAACGCTTGAGGAAGAGCATATGTGTTAAAAGAGGAAGATGCCCCACTAAACTCTGACGTTGTCACGGGTACGTTCTTACTCAATCAACATAATGCTAGAGTATTATTTGATTCTGGAGCAGATAGAAGTTTTGTGTCAACTACGTTTGCTTCTTTGCTTAACATTACCCCTTCCAAACTAAACGCCACTTTTGAAATCGAAATGGCGGACGGAAACCTAATCGGCACCGACTCCGTAATTTGTGGTTGTACCATAATCCTACAAGACAACCCTTTTCCTATCGACCTCATGCCCATTCAGCTCGGTAGTTTTGACGTAGTCATTGGTATGGATTGGTTATCTCAAAACGCCCCTTTTGAAATCAACTGGGACGGAAACTAATCGGCATCCACTTAATTTTTTTGTACCAAATCTACAAGGACACCCTTTTCCTATCGACCTGCAGCCATTGCCGATTTTGGTTCATTGTATGGATGGTATTCAAACCCGTAGAAACTTTGCGAGTATGATGTGCGCATTCCCCCATAAGGTGAAATCTCTTAATTGTCCGAGGTGCAATGTAAACACGATACGGTATCCATCCTATATAGATGGTGAATGTCATGAACAAGGATGTCAAAGCATTATGTTCAATGTAACGGGAGACTAAATCAAAGATAAGATTCGATACTTTCCGAATGTGTAATTGAGTTTCCAGGGAATGACAATCACCGAAAGAATTTACGTTACCACTACCTCAGGAATCAGATTGATTGTCACACTCAAGACCAAGGTTACGCATCGAAATGAAAATTATCAGAACATTGAGAGATTGGATAAAGGCTTTATCCGACCCAGTATACCTTGGGACCCATTCGTTAAGAGAAGACGATCTTTCCAGTAATGTGTATTTGTATTACCGGGAATTGATCAATCACTGTAAAGAATCGTTCATACCTAGATCGACGATTGTTTGATCAACTACATGGATCGAGTGTGTACTCGAAGATGACTAGTCAGGTACCATCAGTAATTCGAGAGAGGAATTCCCAAATCTTTAGGACACGTTATCATACGATTCAAGTAATGCCATTTGTTTACAATGCACCTGCAGTGTTCATGGATCTATGAACGAGTGTGAAACATATCGGATAAATTCTATAGTATTCATAACGATATCCTAATTACTCCCGCACGAACAAGAATCCAAACTTCTAAAAATTATTTTAGAGTTACTCAAAAAGGAACAGTTGTATGCCAAGTTCTCCAAATGCGACTTTTGGATTAGAACTGTACAATTCCTTGGGCATGTTATCAACAGTCAAGGCATTCACGTAGATCCAGCTAAGATTGAGGCCGTCAAAAGTTGGACATCTCCTACAAATCCCACAGAGATACGCCAATTTTTGGGTCTAGCCGGTTACTACAGGAGATTTATTGAAGGTTTTTCAAAAATCTCAAAGCCTTTGACCGAATTAACTCAGAAGAACAAGAAGTTTATCTGGGGAAGAGAGGAAGAATCAGTTTTTCAGCTACTAAAGAAAAAGCTATGTGAAGCACCAATATTAGCACTACCCGAAGGAAGTGAAGACTTCGTAGTGTATTGTGATGCCTCATATCATGGTTTGGGAGCTGTACTGATGCAACGAAACAAAGTGATAGCTTATGCTTCACGACAACTCAAACCACATGAAGCAAACTACACGACTCATGATTTAGAGTTAGGAGCAGTAGTATTCGCCCTTAAGTTATGGAGACACTATTTGTATGGTACTAAGTGTACAGTGTTCACCGACCACAAAAGTCTGCAGCACATCTTAGATCAGAAGGATCTAAACATGAGACAACGTCGCTGGTTAGAGTTACTCAGCGATTACGATTGCGAAATCCGATATCACCCAGGAAAAGCCAACGTTGTGGCAGATGCACTAAGTAGAAAGGAACGACTGAAACCTCTTAGAGTCAAATCGTTAGGAATAACCATTCGTTCACCCCTGCCCTCACAAATACTCGCCGCTCAATCCGAAGCTCTTAAGGAAGAGAACCGACTTAGTGAAAAGATTCATGGTATGCCAGAACATAGGAAAGGCTTTGTGCAGAGAGCAGACGGAATGCTCTGTTTCAAAGAAAGAAGTTGGATTCCTCTATACGGAGGTATACGTGATCTCATTATGAATGAGTCTCATAAATCCAAATACTCCATTCATCCAGGTTCTGACAAGATGTACCAAGATCTCAAGAAGCTTTACTGGTGGCCAAACATGAAGGCTGACATAGCCGAGTATGTCGGAAAATGTTTGACTTGTGCACGAGTAAAAGCGGAATATCAGAAGCCGTCCGGATTACTCATACAACCCGAAATTCCTGTATGGAAATGGGAACGTATTACAATGGACTTTATCACCAAGCTTCCTAAGACATCAACTGGACTTGACACCATCTGGGTTATCGTTGATCGTCTCACAAAATCCGCTCACTTCTTAGCAATCAAAGAGACTGACGAGATGGACACACTCGCAACGCTATATCTAAAAGAAATAGTTTCGCGACATGGAGTGCCGATCTCAATCATCTCAGATCGTGACAGTCGTTTCACATCTCATTTTTGGAAGTCTTTGCAAAAAGCCTTAGGAACCAAATTGGATATGAGCACTGCCTATCATCCACAAACCGATGGACAAAGCGAGAGGACAATCCAAACCTTAGAAGATATGCTCCGAGCATGTGTTATTGATTTCGGAAAAGGTTGGGATAAACATTTACCTCTAGCTGAGTTCTCCTACAACAATAGTTATCACGCCAGCATTAAGGCAGCACCATTCGAAGCCCTCTACGGTCGAAAGTGCAGATCGCCTGTTTGTTGGACCGAAGTTGGAGATATACAACTCACCGGACCCGATCTCATTCATGAGACGACAGAAAAGATAGTTAGGATTAAGCAACGACTGCAAGCGGCAAGAGATAGACAAAAGAGCTATGCCGACGTAAGGAGAAAACCTCTAGAATTCCAGATTGGAGACAAGGTCATGTTGAAAGTATCTCCTTGGAAAGGAATGGTACGTTTCGGAAAACGTGGAAAACTTAACCCGAGATACATTGGTCCATTCAAAATCCTGGAGAGGATAGGACCAGTGGCTTATAAACTCGAACTTCCCGAGGAACTTAGTCGAGTTCACGACACCTTTCACGTATCAAACCTTAAGAAATGTTTGTCAGATGAATCTCTTGCAATTCCTTTGAAAGAGATTCGACTCGACGACAAACTCGTCTTTACAGAAGAACCCGTGGAGATCATGGACAGAGAGGTCAAACAACTAAAACAGAACCGTATTCCCATTGTCAAAGTCCGATGGAACTCTAAACGAGGACCGGAATATACTTGGGAACGCGAAGACCAAATTCGAGCTAAATACCCACACCTATTCTCGTAAACACTCTATTACCTATCTTAGACTGGAATTCCGGGACGGAATTCAGTGTAAGTGGTAGGTACTGTAACCTCCCGTAATTTTCCCCTATGAATAGTAGATGCTAATAAATGATTTAATAAATCATTACGTTGTTTAATAAACATTTCTACTAGTAACAAAAATTTCTTTTGTTATTTGTGCTACACTATTTAAATCACAACGATACTTGTGACTACCGACTACCTAGAAACGATGCTTACACACGAGCCTTGATAGTCTAAATTCGCGAATTATTTAAAACATTAACGTTTAATACTTAACGTCTATATATATATATATATATTTCGACAATTAACCAAATGTGATCAAATACATTCCCGATCTCACGAAAATTATCACTAACACTCAGTAAATATATTGGACCTCAAATGGACCACAAAACTCACTGGGCCTCGACCCAATCTCGCTACAAACCAAACAAGCCAAACGAGCCCTTATTACTTCCATTTCTTTTTCTTTCTCGGCCCAATCCACCAACGAGCCCAACAATAAAACTAAAGCCCAAGTTTTGGCATGTAAAATATCCGGTTTGACTGTTTACCTACCGAACGATTTGGCTATTATACAAACAAATTAACTTAACAACTATATTAATACTCTACCCGACACCATTCTCGACTTAGCTGAGAATCGAGAGAAATAAGCATCTCACTCAAACTCGATCATTTAATATCTTTAAATATGTCAAAGTTCAACTCACACAACATGCCACGAAACACAACTCAAATTCCACACTTTGGCCTAGCCGACTTCTGTATCACTCCCAAATCGACACAAATCATATTTTGACTAACAAATTAATTCGTTCCAAACTCTTATCCTCTAAACAAGATATCAAACGCACCCTACTTGTTTGTCACATCAAAAATGTGAGTTAAACATTTGAGATAACAAACCGAACCACAAGACCAATTCTTAAAAATTCATTTGTCTTCTACTACTTGGTTCCATACGCCGGCTAATAGCACCAAAGCAACCATAATTTAATTCACTGCCACACTCTACCATCATTTGAGAAATTATAATACACCAACTAGGGCCAAGACAAAACACAAATCATACTTCCTTGTTTCCTTGTTCTCGGCTAGACACAAAGAGGAAGATTCCTACGCCAACTTCCTTCCTTACTCTCGGATACTCAAAGGTAATCATGATGCACAATGTATCATACTATGTTAAAAGGAATTGATCTTCCTACTCCTACAAACAAGAGTTAACGCAAAACGTGGAGATTTTGACTTCATCCCTTTGTTCGAACATTAACACGAGTGCATCATTTCACTCACTTGCACACGCTATTGACCTCAACTTTACCCATCTCATGATTTCGTCCCCCACTTGTGTCATTTAGTATCCTACATGCATGCACCAAACGACCCTATAAAAGCATGCATGCATGCATTCGACTTAACTCATACACACCCAAAACATTTCACTTACAAATATTACTAAGTCCTTAAAACATGCTAAGCACGCCTAGTTTTGGTACGAATTGAGAAGGTTTGAGCCAAGCAACGAGCCACATCTTACACGCTCTTAAATCTTCGAAGTATAAAGAATCGAGCTACACCATTCCTTCGTCCTAACTCCGTCTCATCATAGTGATACGTCCCACCTTTGAAGTGAAGTAAGTCACTTTCTCATTTTTCTATTTTATGCATTCGTTCACATTCGCATGTCACCATTTCATTTGGTCTCGATAATTCGTAAACCACATTAACACCACATAAGTTTTATTCGACATTCTATATTTATGTCATGCTAACTATCAAGAACAATCAATATTCGAACAATATATAAACGAGTAAATTATAAACATCACACGTTCCTAAGTCATGTTGACAACCTTCGAGTTCTATAAAAACACTTAGGATATTTTAAGTTCTTAAAACTGTTTTCGACAACCTAAGTCACTTAACTTTGGTCTTATATTTCTTTAACTCGACATGCGACTCGTGCATTTTATAACCCGACCTAATAAACAAGCTAGCAAACTAACGAGTTGCGTATTTCTTTTAGCCTAGAAAACCCAACTTGAACCTAATTTAAACTAAAAGTAAATCGATCAAGCCATATTTTTAGAAACTAAAACTATTAGCGATCGGGCTAATAAGCCCAATACGCTAATTATAAGCATATCGTATAAGCTAATCGTATAAGCTTAATGATTATGTTTCCAAAACCCAACGACAAGCCCATAACCAGGCCCAACTCCCCTCTAAGCCCATCAAATCGTAAAACCTTAATGGGCCACATTAGTAACTCGATTAGAAGCCCATAAGCTTAAAAATAAGCTCTTAACGAAATAAGTTGTTCGTATAAGTTATAAAAGTCATTTTTAAACTTAATATGAAATAAAAATAATAAACTTTGAATTTTATAAACTTTGGACTCGATTTGCAAAGAATTGCTAACCGAGGGACTAAAGTTGTCAAAATTGGAACTTTCGGTAAAGATTGTTATTTTAATAACTTTGTGATGAAAACTGTAAATCTAGAAACTATTGAGTATAAAATGTAAATATTAAAAGTTTTGGACCTAAAAGGTTATAAAACTTAACCGAGGACTAACGGTGCAAATGTTATACCGTTAGGGCTAAAAGTGTAATTTTGTAAAAACCTAAAGAATATTTCTAACTTATAGTTGTGGTAATATTTCACAAACCCAAAACCCGAACTAAATATGTTTAGTCGGCTATTAATAATTCTATCTACGTAGTTTATTAACTTATATATATATATTTACAAAACCACTTAACGAAATCGTTAACGTAGAATCCAACTTATCGTTAACCTAAGTTATAAAACGACGATCCCTTTTGTCAACCATTACACTCCGACGAACGATCACACATCCGAAAATGTTATATATAGATCCATATATATAACTCTATATATATTTCTTTTTAAATATATATAAACTTTATAATCCTTTTTATATATAACATTTTAGTTTATATATAACTTTGATCATTTAAACGCGCACATTATAATGTGACAAACAAAACAATAAAACCTTAAACGATATGATTCGCGATAAACCAAACTTAGACTATCAAACCACTAAACTTGCCATATACTATATAGGTTGTGTGTTGAAGCCGTTTTTCTCTTTCATCGTTTGAATAACGATACTACTGCCACTACCGCACTACCAGGTGAGTTCATAGCCCACACTTTAACTTTTAAATCTTTTGTGGGGAGATACATGCTACAAAACCTGAACACAAACTTTTCGTATGCTACGACTGTTATTATTATTGCTTAAGTAGCTATTGCCAAAAGTCCCTCAATCATGAACCTTAATCACTTGCGAGTGAACGTAAATAATTGTGAATAGATCTATTAGGGACTGACAATCCCCGTTTGGGTCTGCTAGGATGAGCCACCCAGGCGCACTTTATTTGAACAAACTTATGGGTTATTGGCAAATACCCATCACGAGGGCCTTTATACTTTACATCATATTTGATGCCCGTTAAGCGTTGCGTGTCATGAGCTTAATGCAATAATAAATTGATTTTAACTTGTTTAATTGTAATTCGATGCAATTAACACTTATACTTGTGTTCAAACTATTAAACTTAAACCTATGAACATCACTCAACTTTTGTTGACTTTTAGCATGTTATCTCAGGTAACTAAGGACTGGAACTCAAGGCAAAGGAGTGGGCATTATAACCCTGTATGGGTGGTTTAAATAAATGTTTTATCATTCAAATTTAAATAAACATGTTCAACTATGAAACATCTTTGTATTCTAAACACTTGTATTTTGAATGATAAACTTAAAACGTCTTTTAAAGTCATTTTCTATGATTATGACGAAAGATCCTCTACGTAACACCCAATTAAGTCTTTCGCTGTTGCTATCCGAAATTGGGGGTGTTACAGATTGGCATCAGAGCTCTTGGTTATAGAGAACCAGATGTATTTTAAACACTGGACTATAACTACATTTTTTAAAACGGACCATTGTAAACCACCTTATGCCCTCCGTGCCTACACACTTCCAGCATGATTAGATGTTGCTTACTATATGAGTTCTTAATAAAGTTTAACATAGTTATGATTATAGCTTACATTTACTATTCGGGATTATTACAGTACTATGTCTTCAAAACCCTATCCCATCGCTGTATCATCTGATTCAGAGAATGAGGATCCTATGCCAGACTTTGCTACGGCAGCTATTCCGATGTCACCTGCTACTGACCGGTACATGGAAAGCCAACAATTTCTACCGGCATCCGACTTGGAGATTTCCCCTCCAGTATCACCCATACCATCACCTGACCCGATTCGCCGGCATGGACGAGTACGACAACTCCAGTCGTACGAACCCGAACCCTTTGACCAACTTTACCGACGCCCCGGAGAAGGTTTTGTTCGCAAACACACTCCCCGAAAACGAGTACGTACACCACCAGCACTGATCGTACCACCACCACCCCCACTCATACCAACTCCGACTCCTGTAACATCACCACCTCCAGCTCCTGAGCATACCAGGACACCACCGCTTACACCACTATCTTCAGTTCCCCCGCCTACTATTTTCTATCACCAGACTACCACTGTTCCGTTACCATCTTCTATTCCACCCCTTGCTTCTCCACCCTCAGCTACTCTTAGCGAGCCTCTGCCACCTTGCAAGAGGACATACCGTTTGGTTCCATCTTTATCGGATCCATATGCCCAGGTTAGAGATGAGACTACAGTTCGCACCGGGACCCACAGGAGGGTCGATGCACGCCGATGGACATACTTGCTACCTATCATCCGTCACTGGAGATCCCAGGAAGGAGCACCGAGAGCCATGGAACTAGGAGAGAGTTCGGCTACAGCTACTTCGAGGATTCTTCCGGTTATCGAAGAACCCATGCATCACACCATACCTCTATTGGCAGCCAGATTAGTCAGACATGAGGATCGTCTGGATGACATTGCAGAGATTCTTGATGACTTACCATTAGAGCAGATTGACGCACTTGGGGAAGAAGTGGAAAATCTTGTGATTGGTCAGTTGGCGATGGAGGCAGTCTTTGATCGAGTAGGTGCTAGTTTAGAAGAAGCCATTGAGACTATTTCTATACTAGGAGATGTTACTACTTTGATGCAGACAGTGATTGAGACACTAGACTCTGAGCTCAACTACTTTTAATTTCAATCACCATTATTTGCAAATTGTTTGTTTTATCTGAACTAAATGTTTATTTATACTAAATAACATTATTTCCATACTTAGAGTTTCTATATCATGGACCATTAAGCACTATGCGTAGTGAGTACGAATATTATGGTTAGATTTATTGGGATTAATGTAACCATTAAGTTGACTTAGTCAGAGCAAACAAACGCAACAAACATTGGAAAACACTAGGTATAACAACAGATTACCTACTAGGCTATGATTGAAACAATTATTCCAGTTTCTATTGGTATGAGATTTACATTTTGATTTTCATAAGGATAGTGCAATAACAAACAATTTTCAACGCTTTGGGTGTATAACAACGTAACCCATACACGGAAAACAACATGATTGGTGGCCCCCTTCCGGTTAGGTTATCGAGGTTATCAACATCTACAAGAATGGGATGATTTCATGTACTTGGTACAAATTATGTGATCTAATAGACTTGGTGTAATCTCGAACTAATAGAATTGGTATAATAACAAACCAACAGACTTGGTACAAAAACAGAAACTTAAGGTTTCGATGTCAGGAACTAAGAGCAACAGAAACACAACCTATATGTGATATTTTATTTAGTACAATAGTCATACACATGGAATCCTAGAAGTTTACATTTATCATTTACATATACTTGTTACCAAGATTTACTTATAAAGGTTTTTGCAATTATTTCAATAAACTCTATGAATTCACCAACCTTTGTGTTGACACTTTTAGCATGTTTATCTCAGGTTCATAATGAAAGAAGGATGGCACGGAAGGGCACGGAACTTCAAGAGGGATATAAATTTTACTATAATTCGAAAACTCATTTAATGTAATTTGTAAACCTTGAAACTACTGGGATCTCATTTTGTAAACTCTGATATTTATATAATTCGAATGATAAATGTTTTAAAATGACTCAATTAGAGTTTGTTTTTTATTGTTCTAACTGTTGTGCCATGAAGTAACACTCAATTTGAATTTCGCTGCGTTCACGAAATTGGGGGTGTTACATTAGGAATTTGGTTATTTCGGATAGTGATATGATGATGAAGTTCTTGAGAACTACAATGAAACCACAAGTTTTATGGCATTTGACGGTTCTAAAAGTGGTAGTGGAGTTGGCATGAAGAGCTTATTAGAGGAGGAAGGATGACACCTATGACTAAAACCCTTATGATGATAATGAACTTGATGATTGTGGTCTGACTGATGCACAATTGAAATTTTCTAATGCATATGACATTAGTCTCCGTGGTCAGCTTATATAAGTTGTTCATTTTTATTTGTATAAGTATGACATACCATTTCTTATACTAGTTTAGGTCTTAATCACTGTAGGCGCTTTTGGTTTGTCTTTTTGGGCTAAAGTGTGAGACTCACCCACATCCGTTGTATTTAATTATTTTTTTGAAATAATAATATTTTACCTGGTAACCTTTTTACAAAAAAAAAAAATCGTTTTATCTACAAAAGATATTAGAAAACATATTTAATTTCAATTACGCATAACATAATAGAGCAACAGTTTCTACAAATCATAAGCATTGTTATATACGTGTGCGAAGAAATCATAGAGCAGCACATCAAGGGAAAGAAGATTCAAAAGAGGACGTGTAGACAAGAGATATTTAAATAATTGATGAGAATCTTCGCAGCACATCAAGGGAAAGAAGATTCAAAAGAGGTTGTGTAGACAAGAGATATTTAAATAATTGATGAGTGATGACTGATGACGAAGATGGGAATCGAGAAGGAGCTGAGAGAGTAAAATTTTAAAGTCAAAATCCCTCATGAAGCACCTCAAAAGAAATTGCACAAATATTATAATTCTTTTAAATAAATTAATAAAGCGCTGAAAGTATAAAGCATAAAAGGCACGTCGATAACAAATTTGCACCATTAAAATATAATTAGATACGCCCACGAAAAGATAAGATCATTTTAATGGTGGAGAATTACTGATCGACATCAATGGGGCCCCACTGCCTAAAAATAGTACTCGTAGTAAATATTCCATAGTCCATACACATTTGGTCACGTATGCATATCAGCATGCAACCAGCCCTATATAACGTTCACCCTTCATACGTAGTTCAACCGCAAAACAAAATAAATCTTATAGATCATACGTAGTTCAAAAGTGAAAATGTTGGGAAACGTCAAGGATAAGGCACTAGAAGGGAAACAAGCGACCACTGATGCGGCAGGTTCTGCTGGAGACAAAGCGTCGGAAATAGCGAAATCGACTCAAGAGGGTGCCGTAGCGGGGAAAGATAATACGGGTGGGGTGTTGCAAAACACGGGTCAGACGATTATGAATGCTGCGCAAAGTACTGGCCAGACGGTTATAGATTTGGCGAAAGGTGGGACCAAGAATGTTAAGAATACTTTGGGTATGGGTACTCCGACCACCACGAAAATAGCACAATCGACTCAAGATACTGCGGTAGCGGGGAAAGATAAGACGGGTGGGGTGTTGCAAAGTACTGGCGACACGGTTGTGAATGCGGCGCAAGGTGCGACCGAGACGGTGAAGAATACTTTGGGCATTAAGAAGACTTAATTTGAATGTTTAGATGTTTACAAAACATTGTTTTCGGATTGGCTAATATGTTCCCTAATTTGTTATGCTTTTATGTTCTAGCTAGGTTGGTTGTAGTACGTATGTATTTACCCACCCTTGTATCCTTATAATTTACCTTTGCAAATAAGTTGACAATTGCTTTAATTATGCTGACTAATTTTTATTTGGATGGTGATTTTTTTTTTTTTTTTTTTTTTTTTTTTTGTTGTGTTTAGATATATGAGTTACGATCAAGGAAATAGAACTTACTAGATTTTGCTATTTTGAACTGCTAAATTTTAGTGAAGTTTTAAATATTATTTGAAGTATGATCGTGTTAGGTTCGAAAAGCTTTAGAGTTATGATCAAAGAAATAAAACTTACTAGATTTTCCTTTTTTTTCACCCCTAGTCCTGTATTTATTGTCTTATATGTAGGTGTTAGTCAAATAGTCTTCAAATCTCAACGGGAGTTCCGATAAAACTAGCTTAACCAACTCCAGTTAGAGCAATCGGTATGGATTCGTTGCGGTTCGCCATGGCTGATGTGGCAAGCTTGTTGGTACCGCCTGAGCTTGTTGTGGCTCGCCATGCTCCTCTTCGTCTTGCAGATGGCGAGGTAAGTTTCTACTTTTTTTTTTTTTTTTTTTTTCTTTTAATTATTACTTCATCCGTCTCAAAATTATTGTCACATAACAAAAAATACATTCTTTTAGAAAAATGTCACTATCACTGCTTTCTCTCTCTTACTTTTTTGCCAAATGACAAGTTTACCCTTAACCAATTAGTTACCACTTTTTTAAAGTTTGCAATATTAATTTCAACCAAGGGTAATATAGTAAACTTTAACAAATTCCACTACCTATTCACTTTCTATTTATGGCATGTGACAATAATTTTGGGACAGACGAAAATGAAAATTTTGATAATAAAATTAGGACGGAGGGAGTAATTTATAATGGTTTGTGTGTATGAATAAGTGGTATGTGGGGCCTGAATAAGTAAGTTGTGATATGTTATGATAAAGGGGGTTTGTTAGTTGTGGTTTGTTGTGATTACGTGGCACCCGTGGGGCCCGAATGAAGAGCTTGTAGCTCGCCATGACACCTACTGCTTTTAGTGGTCAAAATAAAGCGCTGAAAGTATGAAAGTATAAACGCATGTCGATAATAAAGTTGCTCCATAAAATATAAGGGCAAATTACGCCGTTGGTCCTCAAGGTATTGGTGGGTGGCGAATATAGTCTTCAAATCTAGGAAAGTGCACCCGCAGTCCTCAACATCACGTTTCCTCACAGTCCAAAACTCTAACACGCACTTTCATACATTAACTTAAACACATATCTTTTTCAACATCTTCACCACTGCCATTATCTCGGTCTGCGACCTTCTTTTCAAAAGAAAATGTCAAATTTAGTGGACAAATGAAATGAATTGAAAGTATATAACCTGAATTGATTTATTATTAGATTTAGATCATGAATATAATTATAAGAGAGCTCGGTGCATGAAGCACCCAATAAATATTATTGGGTTTCCACCTTAGCAAACACCTAACAAAACCGCAATAGCAAAAGCACCCCCAACTATAACTGTTGTTGGTGCAAGTGGGTCACACACACACCCAAAAATACTCTTATCACTCAAAACTAAAAAAAATAGTCCAATGGCAATTGCCCGGCGAAGAACCCAATGGTGAGCGAATGACACCATTGGTGGTGCAAAATAGCGGCGCCATTGGCTAGAGAAAACCCCAATGGCATGCCATTGGAACCCTTTCACTGTACACTCTAAGTATCACACTAATTAATTGTCTATCAACGGAACTTGTTTTTACCTACCAAACTTGCCCATCTTACTGCCTTTGTTGAAATTCACTCAATCTGTCAATCATTCTAGATAAGAGATTAATTCGAATGCCATTGGGCTAAATATTTGGTTTCTATCGATGTTTATTTTAACATTTTTATTATGTAATTTTTGTTATATAAACGATGAAATTAAGGTGCTGTTTAGTTATTACGAGACTATAAGTTTGAATCTGATTCGCACACCTGAATCTGAATATGTGGTTGAAAAGTTTGAATCTGATTTCATCTTAATCTGAGTAAGTGTTGAGAAATCTAAATCTGAATAAGTGGTTGAGAAATCTGAAAAATCTAAATCTGATTTCATCTTAATCTGATTTCATCCTTGTTTTTGTAAATCGTCTCAATGCGCTAAACAATCAGTTTTTACAATGTAAACATAAAACGATCACATTCATTCGAAAAATAAACTTTACTAAATAAATAAAAAAGTTATAATATAATTAGTTAAACATATTTTAAACAAAACACGCAATCTCGACAAGAATAAAACGTGTCGGGGTTTAGATTGAACTTTTCTAAATAATTTACTAAATAGATGGCGTTAGAGTTGAGATATATTAGTCCGCTAAACCGAACCCTTCAATTTGAAATACAAATGATTACATGTCATCTTATACATTTTTTATGAAATAGAATATATGGAATGATTCTATTTAATAATTTTAATACGAAAGATAAATGTGAAAGAAAAAAAAGAATAAAAGAATCACTCAAATAAAAAAATCATAACCAAAGAAAAAAAAAGTAAAAAATAAATTAAAAAAAAGAAAAAAGAACTTTAAAAGGTGTTAAGAAACCTTTTCTCCATCTATTTTAATAAAAGGTTTATATCTCTTACAGTCTCTTAATAATCAGGTTAAAGCACACACTCTTAACACTAATTGGCTCTTAATGACATAAAAAAACAAACAAGTCTTTTGGGTCAAATATCTGATCGCGTCTTAAATGAATCAAATTAAGGGGTTGTTGAGCTATTTTAGAATAAACAAACACCATATAAGACCATTTTTAGTCCATTTTTGTTATATAAATTTTGTGATACACATAGTTTTAATCAACTGATAGATAAACAACAGAGAGTGTGTGTTAACAGAAAAATTGCATCTTTAATTCAACCAACAAGTGATACACAACAATTTAACGATTGCAGCAAGGTTTTCAAGATCGGGATCATACCTAGGATCGTTTTCGTCTTTGCAAGATCGTGATCGTAAGATCGGATCGGGATCCTAAGATTCTACTATAATGCTATTTTTTAATGATCTTTGTAATATTATTCAAATCTACAAATTATTATATATTATAAACATGAAATTATAAGAATATTTTATGAAAATGTTGTTATAAAGTATGAATATGGAATGTTTAAGAAGAATCACATGTTGTTTTTTAAATTATATAAAAACATAAACCATAAATTTGTAGTTTTTTAGTTTGCGGTTCGAGAAAAGTAAGATCGGATCGGAGTAGATCTTAAGATCCTATGGTTAAGATTGGGATCCTATAAGATCTTAAGCTTGTTAAGATCCTACGTAGGATCCGGATCGTTTTTGCTTCGTAGAATCGTAAAATCGTAAGATCCTAAGTTCAGGATCGGGATCTTAACAACTATGATACACAACAAATTAACGATTGCATCAATCAATATAAAATAATACACATGTATTGTTTAGTGATACATAGATCGAACTGCCAAGAAAATCAAGTAATACTAACCTCGTAATGTTTACCAGATTGATACACAGGAGTTATCGGATTAGTAGTTTAATACACAATTACAAAATATGATACACAAAGTAATTAACAAAAATGTCGAGATCCTTATTAGCGATGCACAAGATAATTTACAAAATCTGATACATGAGTCAAAACTAACAATTTTTATAGCATTCTAGATTCTTACTACACATAGACCTAGTGCAATAACTAAAATATTTGTGGTGCAAAGGTTCAATAAGAGGGTGGTGGTGGTGGTGGTGGCGGTGGCGGTGAAGAGGTTGAAGAAGATATGTGTTTGGGTTAATGTGTGAAAGTGGTTGTGTGTGTTTAATGTGCGTTAATGTTGTGGAAAAAGACGAAAAAGCCCTTGCAGCTAACCAGATTTTTAACGAGCGTTAGGGTTTTGGTCTGTGACGGAGTGAAAAGCGTGATGTTGAAGATTACGAGTGCACTTTTCAAGATCTAAGGACTATATCCGCATTCGCTCAGACCTTGAGGACCGAAGGTGTAATTTACCCAAAATATAAATAGATACGTGTACGCCTATGAAACGATAAGATTATTTTAATGATGGAGTATTGCTGATCGACATCGATGGGGCTCCACTGTCCTAAAAACCATAAGTATGCTATAGACAGTTTAGTCACAAATTCATACCCACATGCACCCCTATGGCCCTATGGCCCTATATATATAACATACACCCTTCATGCATCTCAACCACAAAACAAAATAAATCTTTCAACTTATACATAGTTCAAAGAGATATTAACAAGTGAAAATGTTGGGAAACCTCAAAGCAGGGAAAGATAAGACAGGGGGGGCGTTGCAGAGTACTGGCGAGACGGTTATGAATTTGGCGAAAGGTGGGACCGAGAATGTTAAGAATACTTTGGGTATGGGTACTCCGACCACCACGAAAATAGCGCAATCGACTCAAGAGACTGCGGTAGCGGGGAAAGATAAGACGAGTGGGGTGTTGCAAACTACTGGCGACTCGGTTATGAATGCCGCACAAGGTGCGACCGAGACGGTGAAGAATACTTTGGGTATTAAGTAGACTTAAATTGAACGTTTCGATGTTTACTAAACCTATTTGGTAATTTGTATATGTTTTCGGTTGGTGTGAAGTACGGATAGTATGTTTCTTTGTTATGCTATTATGTTCTACCTTAGGTTGGTGTGAAGTACGTATAGTCGTATAGTATGTATTTACCCACCCTTTGCATGTACCTTATAATCTACCTTTGCAAACATAGAACAATAAGAATGGAGTTCGTAAATTATCCTAAAGCTAAGTCCGCAACTAAATTGATTCAATGATTAACTTTTAACAGTTTGTGTTGAGGAAATCAACACACAAAATTCTTAGGTGGGCAAGTTGATAATATGAACCGGATGATTGGTTGCTAAAGCAGATGAAACCTCTTGTTGCACACATTGTTGAAACTCAAGTTTCAAGTTCATACAGGTCGATCTCTAGCATACCATATCAATATATATGTAGACCATTGAGGATATCTAATTTATGGTTCAGATTAACAAACAGTAACACACAGTGCTTAAACAATTTAAAACTCACATACTTGTACTGATGATACATGGCTGTTAGAGAAGAGTAAGGTGTTTATGTTCATTTCTAGGCCTATAGGACTTTTTTTTTCATATATATGGCAGCTAATATCACAAGTCTATCCACCCCAGACCCCAAACTGATGCAACAACTAACATGAAGCAATCTAACCACCTGGCAGCCATCCACAACCTTACGTGGTGAAACAAAAAATTGCTTATGAATTTTCTGATGTCGGAAAAGATGAAAATAATGGCTTAACAATGTTGTGTGTCTCACGGATGGCACCATGTTTACGTATGGTACGTTAATCATTGGTTTGGGTGATTTGGTGAGGGATAATGTATGTTCGGTTTCCCACGTTCGGTAAGAACCCCGAGATAAGATTGATGATCTTGAGCCAGGGTAACACACATACAACTATAAAGTGTGTAAATGTGTGGTGATTGATTAGCCTCGAGTTGGTTCATTTCACGAGCTGAGCCAGTATTTCTAGAGATGCTTTTAGGGTTTTGTGCCACCTATGAATGCAATCCAATGGCTAAGGATGGTCCACGTGGTAGATATCCAAAGGAGGAGACAAAAATAACACGTGGCGCAACATTCTTAGCTCTGCCCGATTCATGAAATGTTTCATGCACGGTTGCACATACCATCGAGATAAGATCCCAGTCTACGCAAATGAAGTAACGACACGTGTAGTTTGTTTTAATGCTGTTGGGGATAAGATCCGAGTCTATCCGTTGCATGGATATGTTTGTCCGGGCCTATACTTGGCCTGGGAACCTTGCTTCCCAAGTAGCTTTAATGGGCCAGTCTTGGACTTGTTTTAAGTGTATGGGCTTTAGTTATTTGGGCTGAAACTCTTATCACATCTCAAATGAAGGGAGAAAAATTATAAAAGGTGCATGTAACATGTGTGTTTGTGATTTCTTCTAACCATTCTTATAATAATAAGGCACTGCAAAAAGTACATAGTCACCAATACCATAATTATCGATATTTGAACTATAAGAACATGTAGAAGCATTTTATATACAAATAAGGCACTCCAAAAGTATAGTCACCAATACCATAATTATCGATATTTGAACTATAAGAACATGTGGAAACATTTTATATACAAAAATGCAAGAGTATCAGTAAAATAAAATAAAAAATGATATTTTAAAGTTTTGGGTGACTTTTAAGTATAACCACATATTTAGTATCATTCCTTTTTTGGATTCCAATGTTAACTAACCAAACATTATACATGTAATGAAATCCATTAATTGATTCCAATTGACGCATACAAAACACACTGTTAATACAAATAATGTCAAAAACGTCATTTGCATTATTCGGTCTCTATATGTTTTGATAATCACAACATATAAAAACGTGATACGTAAAACTACATTTGATAAGTTTTTAACCGAGGAAAATCGTTTCAATAACGTACCGACCACAACATCAATTCAGGTATGAACAAACACAATACCGACATTAGTTAAGTGATCAAAGAATTTATTTTTTACTAAACCTCACATTTTTATGTGACAAAACATTTTTACAAAAGTATTTTTGTAATTAAAAAAAATATTTTATTAAAGAAAATAAATTTGAATTTCAAATCTCCCAACAGCTAGTTTTCCAACTCAAATCAGATAAGTTTTTCACCAGATAAACTTTCACCACATCAGGATAAAAATAGGAGCGTATGTCGGGACGGTCCCGTAAACATGGCGACGGTCCCTTATATATACGGGACCGTCCAACTTTAAGGGACCGTCTCCCGCTCCTCCTGATGCCTATTAATATTGCATTGTTTTCTCGGAAAAACTAACCCTCTTTGCACAAAAACATTCTGGTATATCTTCCTCCCTTCTTTGATCACTATAACGTGTCGATATGTGTTTATAAGTAATCCCTTTACCCTCTATATCAAAGTGCAAGAGAAGAACGCTCGTATTTGTCAAGAAACGAAGTGTTGTAGATTGGTCATCATACACACGTAACTTGTGTTACGATTCTCTTCTTCCCCCAAACTCTCTCATTGTATATATTGTAAATTTGTATATCCGACTTGTGTGTGAGTTGTGATTAGGTGTGTTAGGATAAATACGGACAAAGTGTAAGTCCGTGAAGTGGTGTATCTAGATTAGGACTTTGTATAAGTTGGAGTGTCGATGTGTGAAGACTTGGACTTGGTGTGAGTCCGTGAAGTGAATACTAGGACCAAGTGAAGGTTCATGAAGACTTGGATCGGGTGTAGATTCAAGTGGACGGGGTGATCGTCCGTGTGAAGATTTGGACGGGGTGATCGTCCGTGTGAAGATTTGGATTGTGTGTAAATCCAAGTGGACAAGAGTGCTTGTTCGTATAGCCACGTGGGCTTTGTGTAGATTGGTTCTAGCTAGGATTAAGACCCGACATTCCGCTTAGTGTCGTTAAACTTGGTGTAAGCTTTGGTGTACGGTTTGCTCCGCCTGAAGGGAGTGTGTTGACATAGTGATTGTGAACTCTCGAGTGTGGTACTCGAGGAGTGGAGTAGGACGAAGAGTGAGCTTCGTGCTGAACCACTATAAATCTCCGTGTCTCGGTTTGGTTGTTTTCTTCCTTTACTTCTAGTCTTTACTTTACTTATTTTACGCACTACTATTGTGTTCATAGATATCACATAACTTTGAACAAACGGTTTTTCAAAAAGAACATAAAAGAACTAAAAGTTTTAAAACGTAATTCTAAACGGTGAAATTATTCAACCCCCCCCCCTTCTAGTTTCTACACACACCCTAAGAAAACCATCACTTAAAGTCCGCACCAAGCGCAGCTCAATACTACACTCGTTTAACATAGATAGAGAATTTATACCTTTGATCCCAATATAGGGACATGTTTAAAGAGGATCACCACACCCATATAGGCTATATCGCATTATCACTTACCAAAGTGCTCCTAGAGAAGTGTTCAAGAAAGTAGCATTATCACTAGATGCATATTTGAGGGTGGTTGGAGAAGGAACGAAAACAGTCATAGGATTTCCAACTTAGGCTACATACGTTTGAATCAAAGACTTATCCACCCCAGGTAACCTGAACAGAGAAAAATTCATCCGGTTACTCGTTTTATATGACAATTACAAATGTTATATTGTCAACTTCTAGCTGCTTTTCTAAAGAGGATCTAATAAATTAACTATAATTACAAACATTGAAATATACGAGAAGGAGTTGCCCGCGTGTTGCGGCAGGTGAGATTGCTCCTCAACCAAACGACTGTAAGTTCAAGTCGCAAAATATACATAACTTTTATATATATATATATATATATATATATATATATATATATATATATATATATATATATATATATATATATATATATATATATATATATATAGTGTAGCGTTCAATGCAAAACCAATTTTTTGTACAGAACTGTACAGAACCACTTTGGACCAATCACAATTTAGTAAATTAGTTTCTATTTATTTTATTCAGCTTTTAATGGGAGGATATTTTTGGTGTTTTACATATGCTAGAGATAACTGATAAATATCCTACAATCAATGAGAATACGGTTTTAATTATACGTATCTTCCTCCCAAAATTTCTCATGTATATAATATTTCAAAACCCTAATTCCAGGCCAAAAAAACCTAAATTATTTTCATCCTACTACTCAAAACATGATTGTCATTGATCAACATGATATTCGCGATACAGGGGAGGGTTCAATGTCCCAGGATGTGCAAGACGATAATGATATTGTTATGTTATCTGAACATGAAGAACAACATGGTAATTTGTTGTTTTTTTTATCAATTTGGTACATCAACATGTATGTTGTATAAAACATGCATTTGTTTTAATTCTTTTATCTGAACGAACAACATATATACGGTGTTAGTTTTTTTAGTTTTGTTTAACGAACAGGAAGTACCACAAGGTAATTTGCGTTTTTTTTTATGGTTTTAGTATGTGAACAGGAAGAACAACTTCAGTTTTTGATGGTTTTAAGGTTGTAGGATTTTTAACGAGCATGTGTGATGAAGCGAAAAGTGTACCGCTTTTAAGGGGTCATTTAAGCCTTAAATCGTATTTATTTGATCAAATATTGCCCTAAATTGTTCCTTTTGTCATTTTAGGTACTTTTGAGGAGAAATCTGGAAAAGGAGGCATTTTGGACGTTTTTGGAGCATTAAAGTGAAGAAAACGGCAAAGTCTCAAAAATCGGCTAAAAGTTACTCTTGACGGCGTCACAATTTATACTGGACGGCGTCATGCTTTGGCAAGAAAAGTTGGACGTGAAATTTACTCATGACGGGCCAGTGAAAATAGCATGTGAATTCTGACGGCGTCACGCTTTAACTTGATCGAGGGCGTCACGGCTTAAATCATAAGGGGACGGCGTCACGTTCATGGTTCGACGGCGTCAAGCCTTGATAAGCCAGAATGGATTTTTGAAGAGCTAAAGAGGGACGGCGTCAAGAAGGTCATCCGGGAACCCTAAAAGCGGCGAGGTGACGGCGTCACACTCCATAAGGTGACGCCGTCAGATCCAAAAATCTATATATAGTTTTCTAATTTTTTGTCATTAGGGAGAGCTTAGTGTGTGGAGTTTTGGGAGAAAACCCTAAGACGATTTTAGCTACTTTTTCAGGGCTTTTTGCCTTGAGATCTTCCATGTTTCATTGAAAGATAAGTTATCAATTAATCATTCAATATGTCTATGTGTTGTTTGATTCTATCTTATTCTTGTCTTTTGTTTAACATGTTAGGCTAAGTTTATCTTGTGTTTGCTTAGATCTAATGAAACCTAGCTATTGATTATTGGTTGTTAGTGTGTTGTTAGTTGTATTGGATGATTGTTTATCTATGTTAGGTTTAAGAAAACTGGCTAACTTCCTATTCGGTAACTTGCTTGAACGTCTTAAGAAACATGAACCAAACGCGTACTAAAGGTTTTTATGGTTGTATTTAATGCACAAGCGAATTCTAGTGATCCCATGTTAGGAGCTTCCTAGCCGGCTCGACATAGGAGTGAAGTAGGAGCTTGTAGAGTTGGGGAAGTAAGTACGCCACCCCACGAATGGTATTAAGGAATACACCCGTCATCCACGCGACTAATACACACTAATTAACCGGTAAAAGATAGTTAGGGAGTAAGGAAATCTAAGTAAACACATTTCTCTACACATAAGTTTCTCACCACATTTCATTTTTGTTATTTTATTTTATTTGCATCCGTAGTAATTTTGGGTTAGTTGACTAGCAACTAATTCCGCCCACTCCTTCAAACCCGAGATTTTACTTGCTTTCATAAAAACTATAAAAACATAAAAAGAATCTTCCTCACCCCTTAGACCTAATTAGAGTAGCCTTTCATACCTAACGAACACTATTCCCTGTGGAGAACGATCAATCCCCCGTACTTACCACTACACTATACTACATCGGTCAGGTACACTGCCTGGTGGGGTTGTAAGCCTCTTGAGATCCCTCGAGAGGTAAAACCTGTTGTAAGGTTACAAAACCACGCAATCAAGTTTTTGGCGCCGTTGCCGGGGAATAGTTATTGTTTAGGTTGAATTTTTATTTTTATAGGTCTACTCACTAGATTCCTTTCTAGTGAGATTTTTATTTTCTTTTTATTAGATTTCTTTAGTCTATCTTTTTCTTTGTGCCCTTTGTTTGTAAAACTATTTTCATTTGTCACCATGGCGGATGAAATTCCATTTAGATCATTAACAATAGAGGAACAATTACTTTACACGGATAGATTTGCTTCCTGTTGTTCCAATGAATTTTTAAGTGATCTTAGATATATACAAGAGGAGATGGGTATAAAGTTTGATAGGTTTGATGAATTATGTGCATGTGTGGCTTCTATTAAACAATCGTTGTCAGGATCAACTCCTTTTAATAAGACCCTTTGGAAAAATTTTGAGGAAAGCCTCCTAACCGTGAACCATAAGTTTAATGAATTAATGGGTTCGTATACATCACAACTTGAGGAAACAATTGAGGAGGATTTAGCCGAACATGAGCATATTGAGCAAAAAGACCTAGGTTTTATGATCAATGACTTTGAATCTCAAGGAACACATGATGAATCCTTTAGGCAAATTGAACATAGTAATCATGTTATCGGGGAAGATTCTTATGAATCGGACTTAGAACTTGAAATGGCTAGAGAAGGATTTGAGATACTTAGGAACATGTTTGGGTTAGATTCTACTAAAACACATGATGTGGATATAATTGATATAGAGACAAGGAAGGATGAGGTAAATAACACAAACCTACAAAGTACCCCACAAGTCCTACCATCATTCGAGGCATACACACCGCCCGTGACTTACCCGGAAGAAGTAGAAGGGACTATAGGAACCCCAATTGAAGTAGAACCTTTGGAAGAAACAAAACTAGAGGATATAGGTTTGAATACTTGTAGTCATAACCTTTCTTTTAGTTATATGGAAGTTCCTAGTTTTGATGAACCGGAGCCTAAACCAAAACCGTTACCTAATCTTCCATCCTTAGATGTGAACTTAGGAATTGAATTAGGTCCCGATCCACCCATCAAACCATGTAGTCCGGGTAATGTTAAGATTAAGGTAGTAGACTCTAAGCCTTGTAGTGAGGAAGACAACATAGGAGTGAACCATGACCTTACATACTTACATCACCCATTCATGATTGATCACAAGAAACATTATGGGTTTAAACCGGGTTTATTAGGTCAAGATGGATTCCCAACTAGGAGTCTCTCGAAGTTGATAGAAGATGATCCCTTTTTAGGAGGAAACTCAAAATCACCCATTGACCAAAGTGAACTAGGCAAGGTTATGATGAAAGGAGCACACCCCTTTGAGCATATAATTCATCCACCACTCTTTCCTCACGTGGCATACTCCTACCGAGCTGGTGTGTATCGCTACTATCACCCGCACTTAATCCTAAGTGTAGGGAAAACCTCTCCTTTATCCATTAAATAAGGGTAGAGTCAGGCTCATGACTCGAACAAAAACAAGCGCTTCTTGGGAGGCAACCCAAGCTTTATTTGCTTTGTGTGTTTATTTATTTGTTTGTTTGTTTTTATTTGTTTCCGTATGTGTGTTTAATTTTTATTCTTATTGATTCATGTTCAAAATTAATTT
The DNA here is from genome assembly GCA_021014915.2 of Artemisia tridentata subsp. tridentata. Taxonomy (NCBI): domain Eukaryota; kingdom Viridiplantae; phylum Streptophyta; class Magnoliopsida; order Asterales; family Asteraceae; genus Artemisia; species Artemisia tridentata. The sequence goes on from CP139502.1 coordinate 313,441,411, forward strand.
GTGAAAATGCTTTATTTTGTTTTTAACTTCGTCTTAACTACATATAAAGGTATTTTGCAAAAGATAAGTGTAAGGGAAATCTAAATCGGTTTATTAGAACACAAATTAACATGAATCATAATGATAATAAATTAGCATACATATTCGTATTTGTTTGAGTCAAATGCTTGTATCGAGTCATAATGATGTTTTGCAGGATTTCCAGGAAGTAAGGTAAAGGTTTTTCCAGAAATTTTCCGGAAACTTAAAATGAGAATTTTTGTCAGGTCATTTCTGACGGCGTCAGGGTTTATAACCTGACGGCGTCAGATTTAATTTTCAGAAATTTTTGAAAGTTTTGTTTTCATAAAAAGTTTTTATTAAAATCTCCAACTTATAATCTCCAGGAATCTGCAAAATTATCATTCCACAAGCATTATATCCTTATATATAGATTTTTCCCGCCGATGTTATGCAGGTTTTCGTGTTTGTTTTCTCAGGTTTAACAGGTTATTTTGGACAAGGAGATGTTTATGGAATCAAGCTTGTGGCGATGCATTAGTCATGGAGCTTCAACATTCTCTTTGGAGGAAGATTTAACCGTGTAATTTCATTATCCACCGAGCGAATCAGGGGAGTATTTGATTTCATTCTTTTACTTTTTGCTTTTACATCTTGTTATTTGAACATTGGGGACAATGTTCATCTTAAGTGTAAGGGGAGGGTAAAAGTACGATTTTAGAGAATACAATTGCGCTTGATGTTTGTTTGTTTAATAGTAGATGTGTAATAAAACTGAGAGAAATACTTGTTAAGGTAATTTTAGTGCCAAATTTAAAATTTTTTACAACATATAGGAGTGAAACTTTGATCTTAATGAGCGTCTCACGGATAGGAGTTATATGACTAGCACAAAAACCGTACCACTAAAAAATTTTCCACCCCAAATATGTGAGGTTCGCCCCGAGAATTGGTAGGAAAAGCATTTATGCTATGATGTGTGTACCGGTAGCACTTAGATTCTAGAACTTGCGTTAGGACCATTCCGAGGCCACAAGTGAGACTACATTCGTGTAGTTAGATTTACTACATGATAAGAGGCATTAGGATTAACCCATTGTTTTACACCTGTGTTTTTGTTATAATTACTTTGGCTACATTGGTCAAGTAATTCTCCCACACCCTTTGCGTTGTACTCATTTTTTGTACACGATACCCCTAGTACACCCCTCAGAGCCTATCTTTTCGTTTCGACCTTTAAGCATTTTACTTAAAGGAAGAATTTGTTACACCCCACTAAAATGTACACCCAAATCGCCTTAGCCTACCTTGTATGCACTCATCTTTAGTGCATTATTGTTACAACATTTGTTTAAACCCAAGTTAATTATCTAGTTGATTACATGGTTGCTAAGTCGAGTCATATCCTTGTACATATTGTTTTGGGACGATTGGGACTCATGGGTAAAGTACTAGTGTAATGGAGTAATGGGGAAGAACATCATTTATTACCCCCATATGTGCTAAATGTTTTAAAAGTACTCCAAGTTTTTCAATTATCTTAATTCGAGTCATTAGATTAGTATTTGTAAAGTTATGTAAAAGTTCAAGTGTAAGGGGGATGCAATGCCCCTATGATGTATTATTTTGGATGGTAGGGCAAAAGTGTATGCAAAAAAAAAAAAAAAAAAAAAAAAAAAAAAAAAAAAAAAAAAAAATTCAAAAAAAATCAAGAAAAACACAAAAAAAATGAGAAAATGAAAAATAGAAAAAAAAAATATACGGACTACCATCCCGTTTCATTTTACGTTTGTTTTATGTTTGTTTTTGTTTTTGTTATTTCGTTTCTAGCTTAAGATCGAGTCTAGTCTTGGCTTAGCAACATTGTATAGTACATGTAATTGATCAAGATCTTTAACTCGCCACCAGTAAAATATCCGTATCCAACAAAACCGTGTTTTCCTTTTCCCTACACCTAACGTTATAACCCATTTAAAAGCCCTCTTTGATAGTTTATCTTTGGTGCTTACGCCTAGTGGAGGAGGTTTTCGATCCTTTCCCAAGCCTATGGTAATCTATTTGCTATGACAGGTAGTGAGAGATATTATCCGTTTTCATTTATGAGATTTATTTTGATGACACTTGAGAGATGTGAGTATCTAAACACTACTTGTGAGGTGCTAGTATGTAATCTCCGTGCTTATTATGATTGAAATGGAACGATTATTTGTTGTAATTACTTTTATGTTAGCATTAAATGACCCCTAACTTGTATTTTGATTAGAATAAAAGCGCATTTGCTTGAGGACAAGCAAATCTCAAGTGTAAGGGTATTTGATGAAGCGAAAAGTGTACCGCTTTTAAGGGGTCATTTAAGCCTTAAATCGTATTTATTTGATCAAATATTGCCCTAAATCGTTCCTTTTGTCATTTTAGGTACTTTTGAGGAGAAATCTGGAAAAGGAGGCATTTTGGACGTTTTTGGAGCATTAAAGTGAAGAAAACGGCAAAGTCTCAAAAATCGGCTAAAAGTTACTCTTGACGGCGTCACAATTTATACTGGACGGCGTCATGCTTTGGCAAGAAAAGTTGGACGTGAAATTTACTCATGACGGGCCAGTGAAAATAGCATGTGAATTCTGACGGCGTCACGCTTTAACTTGATCGAGGGCGTCACGGCTTAAATCATAAGGGGACGGCGTCACGTTCATGGTTCGACGGCGTCAAGCCTTGATAAGCCAGAATGGATTTTTGAAGAGCTAAAGAGGGACGGCGTCAAGAAGGTCATCCGAGAACCCTAAAAGCGGCGAGGTGACGGCGTCACACTCCATAAGGTGACGCCGTCAGATCCAAAAATCTATATATAGTTTTCTAATTTTTTGTCATTAGGGAGAGCTTAGTGTGTGGAGTTTTAGGAGAAAACCCTAAGACGATTTTAGCTACTTTTTCAGGGCTTTTTGCCTTGAGATCTTCCATGTTTCATTGAAAGATAAGTTATCAATTAATCATTCAATATGTCTATGTGTTGTTTGATTCTATCTTATTCTTGTCTTTTGTTTAACATGTTAGGCTAAGTTTATCTTGTGTTTGCTTAGATCTAATGAAACCTAGCTATTGATTATTGGTTGTTAGTGTGTTGTTAGTTGTATTGGATGATTGTTTATCTATGTTAGGCTTAAGAAAACTGGCTAACTTCCTATTCGGTAACTTGCTTGAACGTCTTAAGAAACATGAACCAAACGCGTACTAAAGGTTTTTATGGTTGTATTTAATGCACAAGCGAATTCTAGTGATCCCATGTTAGGAGCTTCCTAGCCGGCTCGACATAGGAGTGAAGTAGGAGCTTGTAGAGTTGGGGAAGTAAGTACGCCACCCCACGAATGGTATTAAGGAATACACCCGTCATCCACGCGACTAATACACACTAATTAACCGGTAAAAGATAGTTAGGGAGTAAGGAAATCTAAGTAAACACATTTCTCTACACATAAGTTTCTCACCACATTTCATTTTTGTTATTTTATTTTATTTGCATCCGTAGTAATTTTGGGTTAGTTGACTAGCAACTAATTCCGCCCACTCCTTCAAACCCGAGATTTTACTTGCTTTCATAAAAACTATAAAAACATAAAAAGAATCTTCCTCACCCCTTAGACCTAATTAGAGTAGCCTTTCATACCTAACGAACACTATTCCCTGTGGAGAACGATCAATCCCCCGTACTTACCACTACACTATACTACATCGGTCAGGTACACTGCCTGGTGGGGTTGTAAGCCTCTTGAGATCCCTCGAGAGGTAAAACCTGTTGTAAGGTTACAAAACCACGCAATCAATGTGCATGTGTGTTATGGTTTGATTAATATTGTTAAACCTATGTTGACAATGTTTTATATATTTTGTAGATGATTTTGATATTGAGTTGTCTGAAGAAGATTCTGAGTTTCAACCTACTCCAAAAGGGACACCATATTGGATCCCAAATGTCCTCGTAGATGAAAAACCTAAGATAGGTCTCTATTTTGACAGCTTTGAGGAAGCGTATAACATGTACCAGGTCTATTCTCAGAAGGCCAGGTTCAACATACGTAAATCAGGGTTCAAACGTAAAAACGGCCAAATCACACACAGGTATGTTGAATGCAACAGGGCCGGTAAACCAAGAAGGACAAAAGAAGTAAATACTCTCAAGGAAGGTGCCGAAGAAGATGGTGAAAATGATGGTAACAAAAAAGAAAACGCAGGACTATGTCTAAGGCTTGCAATTGTCCTGCAAAGATCTGTTTAAAAAATATTCCCGGAACAGAATCTTATAAGGTGTTTGATTTTGTGGAAAACCACAATCATCCACTAATGAACGAGAACAATATGGACCTATCACGAGCTCGACGCCAATTGCAATTTGGTGACTATGTTTTTATTCATCGTGCTTCGCTTTCTAATATAGGTCCTACTGTAGCTCATCGATTAAAAGTCGCTCTTGTTGGTGGATATGATAAAGTACGTGGAACACCCACGGATTGGAGGAATTTTAGGCGTTCCGTCAATTCATTCATCGGAGACAGGGATGCACAGATGTTAGTCGATAAAATGATTAACCGAAAAGAACATTTCCCGGATTTCTCTTTTGAATATCACACCCTTCCTTCAAACGAGTTGGTCAGTTTGTTTTGGGCTGACGAAACAATGAAGTGCAACTATGTTGCGTTTGGTGACGTGGTTTCATTCGATGCTACTTTCAAGACCAACAGGTAATTTTCATATCTATATATATTTCCATTAGAAATGCTCACTAAATGTTTTACTAATCTAAACCCTTTTTTTTCAGGTATAGATTTGTTTTTGTACCATTTACTGGCATCGACCACCATCAAAAGTGTGTCACTTTTGGTGCTGCGTTACTGTCTGATGAAAGTTTCGAATCGTATTGTTGGATGTTAGAGGCGTTCTTAAAAACTCATAAGAAGCAGCCACCGTTTGCCGTAACAGACCAGGATGGTGCGCTAAGGAAGGCTGTCGTTAAAATGTTTCCCGAGTCGCACCATCGGTTATGTATGTGGCATATCACACAGAAACTACCGGGCAAGGTAATCTTATGATGCCCACTTTTATATTCTTCATTTTAACAATATTGAATTTGCTATTATAATGTTATTTTATAACATATGCGCACATAAAACAGGTATTAGGTGATCTTGCGTCTGATTCTCTATTTAGGAAAGATTTCCATAAACTAGTATGGAATATGTACATTGGGCCTGAAGTTTTTGAACAACGTTGGGATGATTTGTTAACTAGGTATAATTTGCATAACAACAAATGGTTGTCTGACATGTACGGAATTAGAGATAGGTGGGTCCCCGGCTATTTTAACGAGATTCCTATGTGTGGTTTGATGAAGACCACGTCTCGATCGGAGAGTTCCAACGCGTTCTTCCATATTTATTCACACGAAGGTAACACGCTTGTACAATTCATGCTTTGTTTCGAATCCGCAATGGAGAAACAAATATACACACAACGTGTGTTAGACAATGCTTCAGATGGGGGCAAACCGGCCCTGTTTACTGAATTACCAATTGAGAAGCATGCATGTGACGTTTATACACCTTCCATATTCAGAGAGGTACAACAAGAAATACGCAAAAGTTCATATGCATGCTCACAAATTAGTGCTCATTCTGAAGGTAGCGTTGAGACTTGCACCGTACGACACAGGGACAAGAGAGCTAATACAATTATAGATGCTCAGGTATGCAACGTCAATTTATATTCAGTTTTGCATGATTTTTAGCCCTATTAATTCTTATGTGCGTATGTGCAATATTAATTTATATCCTTTTTTCCTCCATAATATTTTTATATGATACTTTACAGGTTGTTTTGAATCAACTAGATGGTACTGTCAACTGCTCGTGTGGTCATTATAACCGACATGGGTTCTTGTGTCGTCACGTCTTTTGTGTCTTTCGTACTCATGAAATTGTCAAAATACCTGCTATATACCTAAACCGTCGTTGGACAAAGGATGTTCTTCCTGTGCATTTGCTTGAGAAAAGACATAGATACGGTCCTTGCATTGAAGAGACAGATAGGTTAGCATCTGAGCTTCATTCAACACTTGAGGATTGTATTAGTATTATCAGGAATGACAGTGACAAGTTAGCTGAGTTTCTTTCAACTGTCAAAGAGTGGAAGAAAAAAATTAAAGATGAGACGCCAACACCAAATGTTGAGCCAAATAAGGATGCGTTATATGCGGATTTGTTGGGTGTTACTGTCCCTGATAAAGTTATAATTAAGAATCCTAAAACAAAATTTAGAAATAAGGGTTCCAGAAGAATTAAAGGTGCGGTTGAACAAGGTAAAGGGAAAAAAATTGCTAGAACCAACAGGAAAGTTCCTTTCAAACAGCGTACATGCAGCATTTGTCATAAAAAGGTCATAACAAGGTTACATGTCCGGCGTGAAATATTGAAGATGACGATGAAGTTGGATCTGATGAAGATGAAGGTGTTGATGAAGATGAAGTTGATGAAGAACATGAAGTCGATGAAGAAGATGAAAGTGAGGAAGAATAAGTAGGTTTCGAGTAAATATTTACGAGTAGTTTATATCTCGTTATTTTAGACTTTTTAAATTTCGATGAACTTGTTACGAGTAGTTTACTACTAGTTTAATTTAAGTTATGTTAGACTATTTTAACTTCAAGTATCATTAACTTGTGCGGTCATGTTTTATTTGTACTTTAAGTTAACGTATCATTAACTTATGTGGTGATGTTTTATTTGTGCTGCATTAACTTATGTTAGACTATTTAAGTTCTGTTCGACTATTTTAAGTTCACGTATCATTAACGTGTATCAGTCATGTTTTATTTGTACTTTAAGTTAAAGTATCATTAACTTGTGCGGTGATGTTTTATATAGACCAGTACATATGTAGTAGACTAACATTGATGCACCACAAATAAAACATCAATGCACATTTTAAAATCCAAATACATTACAAGATAATTCAACTTTAGATAGTCTCACAACTTAACTTAAAATACTTGTAAACATGAAACTTGTGAATTACAAGCACAAACATTCAAAAACAACTTTTTTTATGTTGCTCATATGTTCTAAAATAACCAACCAAACACCTGTTACACTTAATATGCGTGACTAGAATTCTGACTAGGCTACACTTAATTGTTCCTTCATGTTAAAAGTACTTGTGCGGTGATGTTTTATATAAATAAGTACATATTTAGTAGACTAACATTGATGCACCACAAACAAAACATCAATGCACAATTTAAAATCCAAATACATTACATGATAGTTTAACTTTAGATAGTCTCGTAACTTAATTTAAAATACTTGGACAATATGAAACTTGTGAATTACAAGCAAAAACATTCAGAAACAACTTTTTATTATGTTGCTCATATGTTATAAACTTACTGATGTTGCTCATATGTTCTAAACTTACCAACCAAACACTTGCTAAACATAATATGAGTGACTAGAATTCTGACTAGGCTACACTCAATTGTACATTCATGTTAAAAGTAACATTAATCATTAGAATTCATTCCATAGAGATAAAGGTCGACACAATGACACTAAATTGTTCATTCACCAAAATGACAAACATTATTTAAAACCGTTTTGAAATAACCTAAAAACAGTTGATTAAACCAAAATAAAAACAAGTTCTTCAATTTTTCAATTCCCCTTTATCGGCACTTTGAGTGGCTTCATACCAACTCCTCCTCCAACCGCAATACCTGACAGCTTCTGAATCACTCTTTCCTTAAAGATGTTGCATTCGTACATAAGGATCTTTGATGCGTATTTGTTCCTTAAACTTAAAAGTTGCTTTTTTAGCTTACGCCTATCTCCAGCCAGGCCACAATCCAACTTATCCAATCCTATACCCATGCATGTCTCCATGTGCCGCATCACAACGATACCAGATTCTGTTTCCATAGTATTAGTTGGCCATTCAAACTCACCAACTTCTAGTTCAGATCCAATCATTTTATGATTTTTCACCATCAGATATCGTCCAAAATCATTTCGCTGCATTTAATACCATATTTTGTTAGCATATATTCAGATTCTCTGTACACTTTCCAATTTAGTTTTCAGTAATTAATGTACCAATTCATCTGACATAATAATTATACGTACCAGCATTGTCGCTAGTGTCACGTCGTCACACCTTCCAATTTTATTATTTTTAATTTTCTTAACGATCTTCTCTTTCTTGTGATGGTCAATTAGTAAGACAGAAGACCTTTTAAGATCGGCAACAAATAGAAATTTATGTCCATCATTATCAACTGGGATAAAAACCTGCATTTTAATAGTGTGTCAGCTTTATAAATTCATTAATAATGGCAACTTTTCGTTTAGACAAGGATCTACATGCTATGCCTTTCATTTTATTAAGAATGCATATATGCACTTTAAAAATGATACATATATGCACTTTAAAAATGATACATATATGCACTTTCAAATTGTTACACGTACGCACTTACACGGACCCTTACTTATTACAAACAAGACTTTAAAACTTACGATATCGATGTCCTTTAACAGTTTCCATTTACTGTCCTTTTCCATGGCAATCGCGCCATATTCCATAAACGATTGAAATCTGTCATCAGGACTCCGCAACTGATTGTACACTTTATAGTCCTGCATCATGTGCATTTTTAATTTAATAATGTTGAATTCAATTTCAATTATATATTTATATGATCAATCATATTTCAGAAATACTAAATACAAGTCCAATATCATTATCATATTTGCACCAACTGATTAATTACATGCATACGCTACTCTTACCACCACAAATGTCGGTAAAAACATTCTGAAAGGATATTCTTTGCTTCTATAAGCTTCCAGGTAATTGAGTACAGCACCCCATGTGTCCAGAATGTTGTTTTCAACAAATTCATGTTCGTCCAGACTCTCCAGCTGTACGTGTGTAGACTGTTGCCCAGTTATTGTTCTGAACAAAGGATCACTCCTGTAAAATAATATTCAGAAATATGTAAACATCAAGTAAAAAAAATGTTACATGTATGTATCATTTTGAATAATAAATCTAAAATTACTATGCTTCATTTATATACTATTTCCTAACCAATTAACAAATTTCAGAAGCATGTTGTCTACAATTAAGCAAAAAGGTTCATTTATAGTCAGAACACATACGCAAAAACATTTATTTTTCAATCACATATATGCATATAACAGTTAATCAACATTTTTTACTTCTTGCAACATAAATATGCATATAACGCTTTGCCGTTCAAAAAAAATATATACATATGCATATAACGAGTAACTAATTTACTTACGTATCATCTTCAATAGTTTTAAACAGGTATTTCGTGACCCTCTTTTCCTCTGCGTTTAACAAACCGTTAATATCTACCACTCTCGTGGTAAATGGCGACCTCTTAGCTTCAGATGGTGGACCAACTCTTTTCCCTTTATCACGCTTAAAGTTGCCAACTACCGTTACGGGTGGACAAACACGGATAGGTACTGGATTTGAAGTTTCGATTGCCAAATTTGGTACTGGTTTAGTTGCTACAGGTGTAACAACCTGCTCATCGAGATCTTCAGATGGTTGCGTAAACCCAAGACTAAAACTTGGACCATCAAACATGTCAAACTGTTTAGATCTTTCAATTGCAGCATCTACTTCATCTACACTTCTTTCAACCTCCTTTTGTGTTTGAATACCCATAATGAATTCGGGCGAGTCAAGCCCGGAAAATGATAACTTGTCCACCTGTGCATTTGCTAACATATGTGTCTCTGGTCCCATATTATATGTTTGTGAACCAAATCCATCCACATTTACCTTTCCACTTTCAGCACTACCAATATCAGCATCTCCGTCTCCTAGACTTTGGACACCTTCAAATATCATAGCTTCAACACTCCCCAAACTTGCTCCCTCTTTATTTTGCACATCTTCTTCTGTGTCTTCCGCTCTGTTTGCATCCGAAACTTTTTCATTAACACTTCCTTGGTTTCTAAACCCTTGGTAATTCAAAACAGCCATGTATTTCTCAAAGAAACCAGCGAGCTTTCTTTCTCCCGGGAACATATGTTCCGCTGCAGCCATCGTTTTTTCAAACCCGTACCTTTCCTTACTGATAGAGTTAATGTACTTGTTTAACTTCCACAAACATCCCTGAAACATCAATTGCATTAGTGTTCATTATCTACTCAAATGTATATGCAATCCCAATAAAAAAAATATAAATCGTCAGAATACGCATTACCTCTATAGTATCCGGCATAGGATCTTCTTGCTCAACAAACGGTCCTTCTATTTCACCAAAACCAAAACCTCCAGAATTAAGTTCTTCAGTCTCCCGCTCACTAAGTAACTCTGCTGTCCATACTGATGTTGGCGGTCTCTTCCGTCCAACAGAAAGAGAGTTACACTTGGTTCCATCAACATAGGCCATCTGTTTCATACGAGAAACAATAATTAGTTTACCTACGACATATATAGTGTTCATGGAAAACATATATGCAGGGGGAAAATCATTTTGTTTACAATATACATTTTAAACATATATCCAGCTTAACGAATAAAAAAAATCATTAACAAATTTACTAATCACTTACAGTTAGAAATGTATGCGGCCCACGAAAGTAATTGTTCTTCTGTCCCTTTTCCCACCCGTTCTTACATGAGTGCAAACACTTCCAACCATATGCGCACCAGTTAATGCTCGCCATGTTTGTATCTGGGCTTATATAATCGAGTACCTTCAAATCACACACCCCCTTTGGTTTGATGTGACCCATTAATGAAGTAAAAAGGACAATAAAGTTTTGTTTGAAGTTCATATCCGCACTGTTTGATTTGCGGATCCTAAATTTTACGTCACTTGGTTTGATGTTTTTGGGGTTATCATATTGCTCCATCCAACTACTTACCATTTCCTCATTTCTCTTAACCTTTTCATCCATTATATCAATTCCCTCATTTCTTATTCCCAGCATATCGCTTATCAAATCCTTGGTGATTTCCAGAGAACCTTCAACCAACTTAAGTTCCATTTTTTCAGCATCAAACATGTCTACCACATAACATCCTAGTTTTGACGGAATGCCGTCAACTTTAAACTCAACAAGGTCACCGAAACCTAACTGTTCTAGGCACGCTTTTTGTGTAGGCTTAAGTGTCGAGATAGTGTTGTATAATGTTTTTGGGCTGGATCGTGTTTGTAACACAGGGTAAGTAGATGTGGTTTTTGGGGATGATGTTGGGTTACGTTTAACTGGTGCACATATTGATGTGCATACTTTCTTTTTGTTAACAGAAACTTTTTTATTAGCCTTAGATGATCCAGCTCCAAGATCTGTAATCATTTATAAAATTAACTTATCAACATCAATGATTTTTTAACAACTATTCAAAAAATTTACAAATTTATATCAAAATGTGTTACCAGCCGATTTCAGTTTCTTCACAGATATAGTTTCACACACTTCAGATTTTCCAACGCCATCTGCTGTAATCATTTACAACTTTAATACATTCATACCAATGTTATTTTCGCGTCACTTTATAAATTTTAAATACTACTTACCAGTAGCTTTTTGCAATTTCCTGAGACGACCTGATTCCCTTGTTCTTTTAGTACCTGTTTGTTCCATGGTATATGACACAAACATATGTCATCAAAAAACATCTATGCACCAAAACAAACATTTAATTTAAACTAATTATTTTGCCCATTTGTATTACAATCAATCACAATTAAACATTATTGCACAAAAAATAAGTTTCTATAAAATTTTACCCATCCCCAAACACTCATGTAATACAATTTTCAAATACTACAAGTACTCCTCTACAAATTAACAAACAATCATAACAGAAGTATTTAACATTTATACCTGAAGAAGGAAAAGTATCTATTGAGTCATCATAGTGGTCTGTTTCTTCAACTTTTGCTTTTCCTTTACCCCTTCCTCTTATCCTTAAACCTTGTATGTATAAATCAAATGCAATGTTAAATCATAAATTTATCATAACACCCCCTGTTTTCACATCAATGTTAAATATGTTTACATACTCAATTTGATGACATTGTGCAGTGATGATTTATTTGTGGTTCATCAATGTTATTTCACTTAATTTTACACATGTCAAAGAACTCATGTACAATAATATAACATAATCAGTTTGATGAAATTTTCGACGTATTCAAACACCTCTATTCTTAAATTTCATAACATGTTTTCATAACCCAAACACCCCATATCCAAACACTAATGTCCAATATTCTTACATACTCAAACTGATGACATTTTACACATATCCAAACAACCTTAAACACAAATAACACAAATGCACTAAACTATCACAATTAACATGAAACTTAACAGATGCATTTGTGTTTCATAATCAAAAAGTTAATTAAAAAAAACTGTGATTACTAATAAAATCAGCAAAACAAGTATGTTACTTTCACAATTAACCTGAAATATATCAACCTTAAACACAATTAACACACATGCTTGATAACTAATAAAAATATATCAATCTTAAACACAATTAACACAAATGCACTAACCTATCACAATTAACCTGAAACTTAACAGACGCATTTGTGTTTCATAATCAAAAAATTAATTAAAAAAAAAAACTGTGATTACTAATAAAATCAGCAAAACAAGTATGTTACTTTCACAATTAACCTGAAATATATCAACCTTAAACACAATTAACACATATCAACCTTAAACACAATTAATACACATGCTTGATAACTAATAAAAATATATGAATCTTAAACACAATTAACACAAATGCACTAACCTATCACAATTAACCTGAAACTTAACAGATGCATTTGTGTTTCATAATCAAAAAATTAATTAACAAAAACTGTGATTACTAATAAAATCAGCAAAACAAGTATGTTACCTTCACAATTAACCTGAAATATATCAATCTTAAACACAATTAACACACATGCTTGATAACTAATAAAAATATATCAATCTTAAACACAATTAACACACATGCACTAACCTATCACAGTTAACCTGAAACTTAACAGATGCATTTGTGTTTCATAATCAAAAAATTAATTAAAAAAAAAAAACTGTGATTACTAACAAAATCATCAAAACAAGTATGTTACCTTCCATGTTTCTTCAGCTTCGATCGATATGAAGTGTACCCGTTCTTTTTATATGCAATTCTCTTAAAAACCCTAATTATTTGGGGGATTTCCTTTGTTACTAACAGAGTATGTGAAATAATTTGAGGGATTTTGTTTCTTATAGATATGTCAAAATTGAATTTTGAGAGAATTATGGAAGAAAATGGGATTGGAATCAAAGAAGTAATCATTCTCTCTCTGGAACCGCTCCTGAATTTTTGCAACTGAAACTCCATTACGAACGGTTAGAGGTTAATGATTTTTCATGAATACCAATTGTACCCTTTTTATCAAATTTCAGAGGTTAATTATTTACATAAATGCCATCATCCATTATTTACCATTGATCAAATAATCCAAGGGTATACATTGGTCCAAAGTGGTTCTGTAAAGTTCTGTATAAAAAATTGGTTCTGCATTGAACGTGACCCTATATATATATATATATATATATATATATATATATATATATATATATATATATATATAACGTGACCCTATATATATATATTTTAAAGGCTCAAAAAACTCGATAATAACTCAAGTTGAGCCTATATAAACTCGAACTCGACTCGTTAATATTTCGAGCTCATTTTGGCTCGAGCTCGAGCCTGGATAAAATACGGCTCCAACAAGGTCGTGTCAAGTTGTCATTTGAATGGTGGAGAATTGTTGATCGACATCAAAGGGGCACACTTTCCAAAAACAATAAATATGCTATAGGCATGTTTGTTAAATTTTTACACCCTCATGCACCTCTATATAATATTCAACCTTTCATGCAACTCAACCACAAAACAAATCTATCTCTCAAATCACATATAGTTCAAAGAGAAATTAACAAGTGAAAATGTTCGGAATCGGAACCAATAAGGAAAAGACCATAGAGTCTAAAGACCAGCCTGGAACCTTCGTGTCAGAGACAACCACTGCGGTTGTAGACAAAGCGTCGCAAATGGCGCAATGGACTCAAGAGACTGCGATAGCAGGGAAAGATAAGACAGGTGAGGTGTTGCTAAATACCGGCGAGACGATTAAGAATGCGGCACAAGGTGCAACTGACACGGTTAAGAATACTTTGGGTATGGGGGGTGATGGTACCGCAACTATTAAAAAGACTTGAATCAAGATGTTTACTAAACATTGGTTTATTGGCTAGTATTTTCCCTTTGTTGCATTTTCCCTTGTATCCTTATAGTCTACCTTTGCAAATAAATTAAGGATTGTTTCCAACTGCATAATTTATGTAAGATGTTAATTATTGTTCTGTTGTGTTTACTGTTTAGATCGATATATGAGTTGTGAAAACTCGAACTTATTAGACTTTACTTGAAATTTTGCTGAAGTTTTAACTAGAAGCTAGAAAACAGGTAACAAATTTACAACGCGTTAAAACAAGCTCTGAGATCCAATCCATTCAAGGTACTCTTTTACCGCGATATAAATCAAATTTTTTTTTGAACGGCGAAATTTTATAAAACTAGCAAGGAGCTAGAAAACAATTACAAGGAAATAAATTGGAGATTCTTTTACCAATCATCCCAAACTCGTTGTTGTATAAATTAGAACCACGTACATGGAAACGTAAGACCTTCTAACAAAGACATAAAGCTTAGTAGCTAGCTAACTTGGTATTGGTTGGTGCACACCTAGGGGTTGGAAGTTGGAACAATAAACATCTAACAAAATATCAAATATCACATGTACAAATTCTAGCTGTCCATATCTTATCCGTAAAAAAAGATTTTTATTGTTTAAAATAAATTATTTGGTTGGTGCACACCTAGGGGTTGGAAGTTGGAAGTTGGAACAATAAACATCAACAAAATATCAAAGATCACATGTACAAATTCTAGCTGTCCATATCTTATCCGTAAAATAACAAAGACATAAAGCTTGGTAGCTAGCTAACTTGGTATTGGTTGGTGCACACCTAGGGGTTGGAAGTTGGAACAATAAACTATCAACAAAATATCAAAGATCACATGTACAATTTGGGTGAGTTTATCCACCATACTGAGGGCATTCAATCATTGAATATATCGCTAACTTGTACGGTGTACATCACGAATTATACAGCATGATCAAACCCTCCCTAATATGACAACATATGAAGGGTATATATAACATATCCCCTACAAATTCTGTCCATATATATCTTATCCGTAAAAAAAGATCAACAAAATATCAAAGATCACATGTACAAATTCTAGCGGTCAATATCTTATCCGCGCGGATTTTACATGTAAAGAGTATACGTTATTTTAATATTTCTTTAAATCCATTTTAGTTTTTACTTATAAAATATTTCCAGCATATACAAGTAAATTCTAATTACCAAATTCATAATATTATAACTTTATCTAAAACGTTAAAAGTTCCTTGTAAGAAAGAAATCAAAAAGTCTTGCCAATCTAAGTTATAATTAAATGTTAAATTGATTAACTACAAATTATATAATTATAAACTTAACAGTTTTCGTAAATGAGATAAGTCACAAAGATTATTTCTCCAACTTTTCGATTAGGGCGGCCGAAGTTAAATAAGTAACAGCGACCATTTACATAACTTTACATTATACAAACAGTCCCCAAATTTAACCACTAGTACAAACAGCGCCTTGCCGGCGACTTTTTTTGCACCGTGCCGATGTCATGACGTCGGAATAATTAGCTGTCGACGTCATGTCGTCGGCACGAGCTTGTCGAGAAAGCCTCGTCGGGACTGACAATACCGACAAACAACGCCGACGACAATGTGGGACCCACATGATTTTCCGGTCAAACGTTTTGTTGTTCGACAATAATATACCGACACCAAGTCGTCGGTATAATACAAAATAATTAACGATTAAATTAGCTAAACTAATTAGAGTCAACGAAGTCAAACAAATGTGTAAATAATACCGATAACATGACGTCGGTAGTATTTACAATAGTCAACGTGAAGTCAACAACTTTGTAGATAATACCGACGTCGTGTCGCTGGTGTCATTTACAATAGTCAACGAAAAATCAACAAAATTGTAAATAGTACTGACGACATGACGTCGGTACTATTTATAATAGTCAACAACTTCAATATGATACCGACGACGCATGGCGTCGGTATCATATGCACAAGTCAATAACATATTTATTATACCGACAACATGTCCACGGTATTGAAGTTGTATTGCAGCTGCACAGCAGCCTGCGCAGCTGCAATGCCCAGATTTTTACCGTAAATATTTTCAGCAAAAATCTACACAAACCTGGTTTCTAACCTGCTTTCTATAACCACTACATACAATACATTCCAATACAAACAACGGCTGAAACGGCTATAAACTTTATAACGGCTAAAACGGTTATATATAACCACTAACACTTAATAAACTTTACAAAACGGCCATAAACTTTATAACACCCTCAAAATACATTATAAATTTTACATAACGGGTGTTATAATCGCTAAACCTAGCTAATATATCTACAAATGTTGCAATATCCACAATGTTCAAAGATAATAAGATTCGGGTCGTCAAAATATAGTTTCAAAGATAAAAACAACACAAAATAACAAATAATATATACCTCTACGGCCCCTCGTCGTCATCCTCATCATCATTGTGGGAAACTAGAAGGGGGGTTGAATAGTTTACCGGTTTAAATTCCTTTTAAAAATCTTGTTTTAAAAGTTGGCTATTGGAAACTTTGATTCGAGCTCTATGTGTAATCAATCAACATCAATATGAACTACACACTAAGCTAACTAATAAAAGTAAAGGATAGAGTTGGAAGGATCAAACCGAGACAAAGGATTTATAGAGGTTCGGCTACGAAGCTCCTCTTCGCCCTACTTCACTCCCCGAGTACCACACTCGAGAGTTTTAAACACCATATCAACAACCTCCCTTCAGGCGGAGAAAACCGTACACGTCGCTTATCCTATTTCCGACACTAAGCTAGATGTCGAGTGCTAATCTTAGCTAGCACCAATCTACCAAGGTCCACGTGACCAAACACACAAGCCCAATGGCTTCAAGAGATCACCAAGATCTCAACACGATCACAATGATCAACTCACTCTACTAACTCTATCCTAATGACCCTTGATCTTCTTGATCAATCACACAAGCCCAATGGCTTCAAGAGATGTTCACTATCTCTTATAAGATCACACTTGATCTTCACTCTCTCTCACAAAAGATAAATAAACTTGATGTATGCTATGATACAACAAGGTTGTAACAAGTGTTACAAAAACCTAACCACTACAACTCTTGTATCTTTCTTGAATACTTTGAGTTCTTCTCTTGCTAATGAAGAGGAATGATAACACCTTGTATCAACTTGGATACTTGTGTTCTTCTCTTGAAGAGGAATGATAACACCTTGTATCAACTTGGATACTTGTGTTCTTCTCTTGCTAATGAAGAGGAATGAAGAGGATCTCTTGGTGGATGATTGGATCACTCTTAAAACAAAAGAAAACTAATCTAAATGACCTAAAGAAGAGAAAGGTGTGAGAGGTTTAAACTCAGAAGTTTTTCTGTGTGAAAGGGTGCCTAAAATCTGTGGAAGGGGTTGGTATTTATAGGCAAAGAAAATCTGAACGTTACAGAAAAAATAGTATGGACGGCTCCACTAAACATGCGACGGCTCCACTAAATTTAGTGGAACCGTGGAGCCGTCCTAGACTAGGACGCTCCAAATTTTGTCTTTTCTGGTGAAAACTTATTTGGGGAAGGTTGGAGCTGATTTTGGGGGGAAAATAGCTGTTGTGATTTTCAAACTTATTTTTCCAATAAAACATTTCTTAATAATTCAAAAATAATTTGTCATGTGTATTTTTGAAAAAATGTTTTGTCCCATTAAAAATGTGAGCTCTCAAAACCAAAATTTACTTCTTTGATCATTTGTCAAGTTTGTAAATTTGTCTAAGAGTGATTTGCGTAGAAACCGGGATCTTCCAATTAAAAACTTGTTTACGTTAATTTTAACGTAACGTGATTTCACATTTTGTCATCCTCAAAACGTGAAGTAATCGAAAGATATAAATAACGTTTTTAGAAACATTATTTGCATCAACAATCTCCCCCTTTTTGATGATGACAAAATATAAACTCATTTTAAGTTAAAATTAGTTTTAACAAGTTTTTAATGAGTTTACTCCCATTTCTCCCCTTTTTTGTCGAATCAAAAAGGTGACGACGGCTCCTCCTTGTAGTGTACTCCCCTTCATTTGGAGAACACAAAGGAATCGAGCAATGGTTTGTGATACAAAACAGGGTTAGACGACAAGTATACAATATCTAACAAGTAGCACATTTGACAAATATCCAACCACACAAAAAAAATAGCTAAGTAGCCAAAACGAAAAGCCCATTTCATAAACATAAAATAAATGTCATACATAAGTATGACTACATCAAGAAAGCAAATTTAAAATAACATGAAGGCACATAAACATCAATAGTAGTATGAGGCTTCAAGATTTGCTTCCAACTTCAAAAGGGTTCCTAAGCATTTATTGGAAAGACTAAACATAACCATGTTTAGTTTGGGCTATTGTGTGGTGGAGGAGGTGGAATGTCACAACCGTGATTTTTAGCATGTTAGTTTGACCTATAGTCTCAACTCATTTAACTTTTGCATGGTGTGTATCACTTGCTTATTTGTGATATGCGTATTATATGTGGTATATGAGTGGTATAAGTGCGTATGTGGACCACTAAATCCCTTGGTGTGAGATTTTGTCATGTTGAGTAGTGTCGGATTTCGGGATAAGTTCATTTTGATCGCCTTTGTGGTGTGGAAATGACTTGTGTATTTTGTTGGAGTTTTGTGGTTCTGTGTAACGATTCTTGGTTCAAGTGTTTTGAGCGTAAGTAAGTTACGTGGAGTTGGTTATTATGGGTTATGTTAATATTAAGTATGAAAAATCTATTTTTGGAAACTTTGAGTGAAAATGATATTTTTTTCGGTTGTCGTAAAATTTAAGTTTATCGCGTAAGACATTAGGTTTTGATATGGGGTTTTTATAAAATATCAAAAATACAAGGTTTTAAGTGTAATAAATAGATTTAATAAATAAATATATATATATATATATATATATATATATATATATATATATATATATATATATATATATATATATATATATATATATATATTTTCGGCCGACTAAGGGTAAAAAAAAAAGAAAAGGAAACCAAATTTTATTAGAATTGCAAAACTTGGTGGAAAAGTTATCTATCTAGGGTTTCCTATAGGTCTATAAATACAAACCAAAAACCCTCATTCCCCTCTTTGTGAAAAATTCGGCCAAACCTAAAGGGAAGAGAGGAAGAATATTTTTTTTAGGGTTTTCATTCTTCAAGAATTAAGGTAAACATATAATACTTATGCTTAAATAATTTTTATGATTCATGTAATACAAATTGTGATGGATCTAGGGTTATATTTAAATATGTAATTAATGAGATAAAACATGTTAGGATTAATAATCAATGATATTATGATGATTGGTGAGGTAATTAGGGTTTAGAACATGTTAATTAATGGGTTACGAATCTGGCAGAATTATATGGCTGTAAAGATACGATCGTAATTAATAGATGAGGATGAGTTAGATCACTAATTTTATGTCTAAATTATATTTCAGGGAAAGAGCTTTCCAAAAAGACCGACCACGATCAATTTAGAGGTCGGGAAGGTAGTCAAACGATTTTTGTAAATTAAGGTGTCAAAACAGTTAAATCGGGACAGAATTAGGGTAAAAGTGTTGAGGTCAATGGTGACTTTTAAAGTGTAATTAGGGTTAGGCCTTCTGTGGGAATTGAGTTCTATATTATATTTGACTTCCACGCGAAAATTAGACGATAATAAGTTGTGCGAGTGTGTCTATGAGGTCAAAACTTTTTGATGTCCGATCAGATCCGAATCTGGATAGATGACATGTTTGATTTTTCATTGAGTACTTGTGTGTGTTTTTAGTGCATGGCCTTCTGGGAAAAGCTTGTATGCTTATGAAGGATCATGGTTAATTTTTGGTGTGAGTTGTGAAGCGTTATTCGCTGTGATTTTATGTGGGTGAAAGTACCCTATAAATCTGAGTTTTTAAAAGTTTTATTTAAGGGATTTAGTGAGTGTAAAGTATTGGGTGATGATTAGTATGGAGTCTAGGTAATCCCTAGTGGGTTATATTAACATTAGACATCCATCATATATATGTGTTACATGGACTATAGCTTTTGGCTTGGTCGCGTGTAATGTGGGATTGTTTGTTTGTATAGATTTGTGTGTTGATAACTTGGAAGCTGCAGAGTTGAGGTGAGTTCATAGTCTCATATTTTTACTTTGTTTTAAACTTGGGATGGAGATCATGCTTGTTAAAATTGTTTTTGAGTTACTGTGATTATGTGTTGTTAAAATGCATGGACTTGTAATGGTTATTGTATGTATACTGCATGTTATTGTGGTGTTTAATTGTGGTGATTATTTGAGTGGGAAAGTCCTAGTGGCTCTACTCATTATAATTATCTTGGATCGTTGGGCGCGTTCCGTCCCAATTGTGCTGGTATTTGGATCGGTGGGCACGTTCCGTCCTAATTGATGTGGTGTTTGGATCGGTGGGCACGTTCCGTCCCAATTTATACTTGGATCGGTGGGCACGTTCCGTCCCGTAAGCTGTGATTGCATGTTAGTTGTATGATAACTTTACTTTTACTGTCCTGCAATGCTATACTATGTTTTATAATCACAGTAAATCGATAATCGAGGTGTTTTGTGTGTCTTAAACCTATGAATCTCAGCAACATTATGTTGACGTTTTAAGCATCATTTTCAGGTGAGCATTCTAAGGCTAAGATAGAAGGGCGCGATTAGAAGAGACCTAGTTTGCATTGAGGATGGCTTATCTTTGAGTTTAGTTTGATTAAGATGGATCTTGTTTGTGATACTTGAATGTCTTTCATTTTTACTTTATGTTTTAATGGAGATACCTTGGAGATTGTTTTGGATATTTATTTTGGGGTATCGTTACGACACTTTGTGTTTGTACTTTGCTCTATTTATTTGCATGTAGTATTTTCTCTATTTAGACACCAAGTGTTGTGATGGTATCCATGATGTTGCACTCGCGTTTCCGCCATTGGCGAGGTGTGACAGATTGGTATCAGAGACTTGGTTATAGAGAATTAGGTGGTTGATCCTAGACTATAACCTAGGAATCCCTCATATAGTTGCATTTAGGGCCTATGTGTTAGTATTGTACTTTATGTGTTTTTCCTTCTTGAGATTATGAGTAGTTTCGATTGAGTTTTAGACGTCTGTTGGATCCTCATACTTGTTATCATATGTGTCATTTGTAGCATGGCACCCCTTGCGAGTAGGAGGTTTCGTTGGGCAATTGTTGTCATGACGGGTTGCAAGTGGGATGGTAACTTGAGACGGGTGAACATGAGGATTCAGATTCCTGCAAGCATGTGGCCGTGTCTGATCGAGGAGAAGCTGACCATAGTGAACGTAAGTGGCACGGAGGTAAAAGTGTACGAGACGGAAGTAACCAATAAGGATGGTTTCACGACTAGGTATCCTGGAAAGTGTCCCAGATTTGTAGAAGATGGAGGAGTAATTCGGGCTGAGCCTCTGGATTTGTATGGATTTATGGATGGCATAGAGGAAGAAGGAAGGAATCCCGCGAGCGGCTTTGCGAGTCGTCCGTTACCACAGCCCGAGGGAAACCAAAATGGATGGCTAAATGAGGAGGACGAAGTAGATTCAGATTTGGAGTCCACCGAGAGTAACACGATTTAAGCATAGGAATAGGGCTCGAGTCGCGTGCGACATTATTGTTTAGAGTTATGTTTTGGGATATTTGTTTTTCCTTTGTGGTCTTTTGATGTTAGTATTGATGGAATGTGGATTTTATTGGATTTTGGAATTTTTCCCATGTGATTAATAATAAGGCTCGAGCAGTTTTTGAATAATTCATGTGTATATGATATGTGATATGCTCTGAGTTTGTGTATATGTTATTGTGAGATGTTGTTATTGTTAGGTGTGGTGTTGGAAGCGAGTGCACATGTGAAAGGATACATCTATAATTATGGGTGGCCAACATAATTATACATGTATCACGACACATGTGGACTTATGGCCAATACTACATTGACCAATGATGACATGCTTACGTGTGTTAGGATTTGTGATTAGTTGTGATATTTGTACTAATGGGGAGTACTTGTGTTAAATGTGGATATATATATATATTCGCGAATGTCGTGAACGGCGCCTAACGATTTGCGTGTCCAGGTTATAGCACCAAAGAGATCAAGACGCCTATTTAAGTCACCAATGAGTGGAGCTTATCGGACGCCGAAGAAGCGGACGCCTAAGGGACGAAAGTCGACACCCACCATGGGAGATAGTAACCCTATTTTTCAGCAGATGATTAATCAGCAATTGGAAACGATGCTGCCGGAAATTGTTAATCAGTTGAGCATTCAAGTGGGGGATGGTGCTCGACCAAGTGGTGCTGGAAATAGTGGGAGTGGTAATAATGGATGCTCGTACAAGGAATTCATGGCTTGTAAGCCTAGGGAGTTCGATGGTAAGGGTGGTGCGCTAGTGCTCACCCGGTGGATCGAAAAGATGGAGGCTGTGATGGACATTAGTGGGTGTGCTGAGGATCAGAAAGTTAAGTATGCGGCGAGCTCCCTGAGCAACAAAGCTTTGACTTGGTGGAATACACAAGTCCAGGCTAGGGGAAGGGTTGCTGCAATGGGTATGACTTGGGAGGACTTCAAGGCTTTAATGATGGAGGAATTCTGCCCAAGTAATGAAATGCAAAAGCCGGAAGAAGAATTCTGGAATCATGCGATGGTAGGGGCTAACCACGCGGGATATACTGATAAGTTTCACGAGTTGGCCAAGTTGGTTCCTCACTTGGTAACTCCTGAATCCAAGCGAATTGAGAAGTACATTCGGGGGTTGGTTCCACAAATACGAAGCATGGTTAGGGCTACGGAACCCGCGACACTTCAAAGTGCTATCCAGAAAGCTGGGGCGTTAACGGATGAAGCTGTTAGAAGTGGAGTACTTGCAAAGACGGGTGAGAAAAGAAAGGAAGAGGCTGAAGCGGGTAAACAGGGTAGTTCTGGGACTGATAATAAGAAAGCAAGGCATGGAAAAGGGTTCGTGGCGGCAAATCCTGTGGTAGCAGCGAGTCCTGCAATGGCAGCTACTCCGGTGGGGACAGGAAATGTCGACAGAAGAGGGTACAATAATTTTCCCAAATGTGCTAAGTGCAATGGCTATCACCATGAGCAAGCTGGATGTCGTATGTGTTTCAGGTGTAACAAACCTGGACATTTTGCTAGGGAATGTCGTGCGGTAATCACACAGGCGACACCAATCAATGCGGTTGGCGCAGGGTATGGCCGTAAGGCGTGTTATGAGTGCGGGAGTGCAGATCATCTCCGGAATGTGTGTCCTAAGTTGAATAGGGCACCTGGGCAGTCGGGAAACAGGTTGGCTATCAAAGGAGGTCAAGGACAAGGGCATAACAGGGATGTAGCCAGAGGAAGAGTGTACACTATGACTGCAAACGAGGCGCGGCAAGACCCGAACGTCGTTACTGGTACATTTTCTCTTAATGGTCATTATGCTACTACCTTATTTGATACGGGTGCAGATTATTGTTTTGTGTCTACTGAGTTTGCTAAGTTGCTGAATATTGAACCTAGTAAGCTTAGGTCTAGTATAGTGATCGAAATAGCTAGCGGTAGGGAAGTGGAAGTTGATACGGTTTTACATGGGTGTACTATAGTACTAGAAGGTATCCCATTTTTGATTGACTTGATACCTTTTGGGCACGGGAGTTTCGATGTGGTGATAGGGATGAGCTGGCTATCTAAGCATAGGGCTGAGGTTATATGTCACGAAAAGGTTGTTCGAATTCCTTTGGAGAGTGGCATTATACTTCGGATTCAAGGAGAGAGTGTAGGAAGTGATTTGAAATCCCTTAAGAGTGTGAAAGCCAAAGAGGTTAAGTTAGAAGAAATCCCTGTAGTATGTAAGTTTCCTGGTGTTTTTCCTGAAGACTTGTCTGGATTGCTTCCAATCCGTCAAGTTGAGTTTCGTATTGAATTGATTCCTGGAGCGGCGCCTGTGGCGAAATCTCCATATCGATTGGCACCCTCAGAAATGCAGGAGTTGTCCAAACAACTACAAGAACTTCAGGATAAAGGGTTTATTCGACCTAGTCATTCTCCGTGGGGAGCACCTGTGTTGTTCGTGAAGAAGAAGGACGGTTCATTCCGAATGTGTATTGACTATCGGGAGTTGAACAAGTTAACGATTAAGAATCGGTATCCTCTCCCGAGAATTGATTATCTTTTTGATCAATTGCAAGGTTCTCGATTTTTCTCGAAGATAGATCTACGTTCGGGGTATCATCAGCTAAGAGTGCATGAGGAGGATATTCCGAAGACCGCCTTTAGAACTCGTTATGGACACTTTGAGTTCACGGTTATGCCATTCGGGCTGACAAATGCACTTGCGGTATTCATGGATTTGATAAATCGTGTTTGCAAGCCTTACTAGGATAAGTTCGTGATTGTGTTCATAGATGACATTTTAATTTATTCCAAGACGAAGGAGGAGCATGGAGAACATCTGAGATTAATTCTTGGATTATTGGAGAAGGAGAAGTTGTACGCCAAGTTCTCAAAATGTGAGTTTTGGCTTGAGGAAGTACATTTTCTTGGACATGTGGTGAATAGTGAAGGAATACATGTAGACCCTAGTAAGATAGAAGTGGTCAAGAACTGGAAGGCTCCTACGACGCCGTCAGAAATACGCTCATTCTTAGGATTGGCAGGATATTATCGAAGATTTATAGCGAATTTTTCGAAGATTGCTAAACCCCTTACTTTGTTGACTCAGAAGAACAAGAAGTATGTTTGGGGAGAAGAGCAGGAGGTGGCTTTTCAGTCACTAAAGGATAGTTCGTGTAATGCACCTATTCTGACGTTACCTGATGGGCCAGATGATTTTGTTGTGTATTGTGATGCATCGAATCAAGGATTTGGATGTGTGCTAATGCAAAGAGGTAAGGAGATAGCTTATGCATCTCGACAGCTAAAGATTCATGAGAAGAATTATACGACTCATGATTTGGAACTTGGTGCTGATGTGTCGTTGTATAGGTGATTATTCCTTATCAAGTTTTACATTTATATTTTGCCGACTTAACCTATAACAACACTAACGGGCAGTGTACCCGATCAATGTAGCCTAGTTGGTAAGTAGGGTGTCGATCACTAAGAGTGAGATTTCTAATATACTAATTCTAGAGGTATTCGACTCTTCTAAACTAACGTAAAGGGGGTTCAGCCAGAGAGACTGGCACGAGTTTGGTTTTATACTAAACTAATTAAACTAAGCTAAACAAACGCTAGAAGCTTGAAGGTAACAAAAATAAGAAGAACGTGTTAACCAAGTTCAGTCATATATGATTAAGTTTTGATAAGTTTCTAATACATGTAGTGATGGTGCTCACGACTAGGCGCGGTCTATCCTAAATAGGCGAGGAAGGGGCATGGCGACCCAAGCAATGCTCAGCTAGACACAGAGGTTATCAATGTACTAATAAAAGTCACCAAAGCGTTGGCTCTAATCTTATCGGCGAGTAAACCCTTAATGATTACTTATGTCTATCCTATTCTAGATTCCATTTTAAGTCTTTTTGACTGACTAATCCTGTCACAATTAATCAGAACCCGCATAAAGCTGCTTAATGATTACCACATTTATATATTATTTAGCCCTTAAGGAGCTTACATTAATCACGCAAACGATATTAATGAAGTATAAACTAATAAAGTAATCAAAACGAAGACCAAGCAACCAATCGAATTAGAAACTAATTAAACCATCAAATACTCATAAACTTGGCTAACACATAAGAGTGTTAGCCCATAATCTCTGTACCAAAATACAAAAACATAATCAAGACGAATAGAGTGTGAAACATAGTGAATACGATTCGCTAACCGAATGATTAAGTAATATAACAATGATAAGAGATGTTCTTCAAGTATAATTGGGTCTTCAAGGGTGATCTTCTGCTGTTTTGAGAGGCTTTGATCGTCTGGGAATGGCCCTAAGGGTTTCCAAAGATCCCCAAATTCGTTAATGAGTTCGGTATTTATAGATTCTGAAATCTGGGTCGATACGGCGCATCTATAGAGTTAGATGCGCCGCATCTATAAGTAAACGTAGCCTCCAAGTCTGAAACTGACCCAATACGGCGCATCTAAATACCAGATGCGCCTCATCTCCCAATACGGCGCATCTAAGGACCAGATGCGCCGCATCTCCTTCAGATACATGTAGATCTCCTTTTTCTCTTTCCGTGGCCGCTTGAATCACCTAAAACGGAGTCCGGATGAAGATTTTATGGCCAAAATACGAAAGCATCTTCAAGTGTCGACTTGTAATCTTGACTTCTTCATTAAGCTTCTAATCTTCACTTGATCTCTTGAATTCTTGGTAAGGATTGTATATGGCCGATACGGCGCATCGGATTGGTCCGATGCGGCGTATCAAGGTAACTTCGCGTGGGGTCCAGGATTATAATATTTGCGAATATTCTTCAATATCTTGGATATCTGGTGAAGTCTTGAGATTGATACGCCGCATATCAGGAGCTTCATGCGGCGCATCTGGAGTAAAACAAGTTGGTTCTTCTCGTTGACCAAGGTTTCATATGCGGCGCATGGGATAAATCCATGCGGCGCATTCTTCAAAGTCAGGCAATGGTCCTTAATCTCTTCAATTCAGTAGACTTTTCCAATCTTGCTTGTTTTGCTCCATTTTTAGTCCAAAATCGCTTAGTTTCACCAAATGCTTGTTTTTACCTGAGAATTACAAAAGTAAGCAATTAAGTATCAATTCTCATATATAATATAATAAAACAAGTCAAATACATAGGATAAATGATGGTAATAAAATGTACTTATTTGAGTTCATCAAATATCCCCCCACTTGAACTTTACTTGTCCTCAAGTAAACCTTAGATTAAAACTTATGAAAATGTATCCTAAAAGATATTAGGATGTATTTTTATAATTAAGCACTTATTCGTTTTATCATAATTGCACAACCAAACACCTCACGAAATAGGAAAATGAAATCACTGAAATCACTCAACTAATCTATGTGGTAACATTTTAGTAATTCGCTCAATTGCTCGGTCGTGACGAGTATTCTGTCATAAGCTTGGCCATAATACACATCTCCCCCACTAAAGCCAAGGAATAACAAGTCTAAAGCGGTAAAAAGGGTTTGTTGGTTAAGGGTTAATCATTCTTCTTAATCTCTATCGATCTCAAATTCCAGAAAAGGCGACAAAATCACAAATACATGATCGAATCCACGAACACGATACTTGCAATTGCTCAAATCCTTAACTCGAATAGGCTAAAGATAGGACCAAGTAATCTTCACCAATAATATTATATCAAAAAGGGCGACAAAATCATAAATACATAGCCGAATCCACGACTACGATACTTAAGATTGCTCAAATCCCTAATCTCAATAAATCAAAGGTTTGGATGAAGAATGATATAGGGTATGGATAATATTTGGGATATAAATTGGTGTAAAATGAAAAATAAACAAAACGGATAGATTAAAATCCTAAGTGTGGTCAATCACTTTCCCAACCATCCCATGAATAAGACTCATACCATTGAATAACTCACGCTTTAACACTTGAAACACACGCTTTAGGTAGACACGAATTATACTCAACAAGATCTCAATCAAAGAATATCCTTAGTTGGCGTTCCCATAACGGCCAACTCCCATTCAATCCATATATATAATATACAACAACAAGTAGTGGTGATATCTCCCACTTAATACAAAACTTTACATAAGTTGGTTAAAACAAACTTCCAACTTTTCTTCTTTTTTTTTTCTTTTCTTTTTTTTCTCTCTTTTTTTTTTTTTTTTTTTTTTTTTTTTTTTTTTTTTTTTTCTCTTTCAATCAATAAAAAACATTAATGGTGTAAAATTTCACCACTTCACCATCACAAAAAATCTTCATAACTTCAGATATAAAAATAATAGTGAAAGTAGTAAACACACGAAAATAAACTAAAAGTTATACAATATTTACTTTCACTCCAATTGCATTGTGCAATTTCCCGACCTAACCAAAGATAATGAATTACGCACGCGAACACAAGTAATGTAAGGAAACACACTTTGCCTAAAGCAATTAACCAACCACGGATTTTAATCTACAGGGTAGGCTAAGGTGTAAGGGTGTAACGAAACATTATAACAAAGGTGTAAGAAACGAAAGGAATGGCTCTGAGTGTTTTTCTAGGGGTATCTTACTCTAAAAATGAGAGTAACAAAAGGGTTTATACGGGGGTTAACTAACCAGTGTAGTTAGCTAATATCACATAACATATATAGGCTATTTGGGTGTAATCCTAGAAATTTACCAATTTAGACAAGTCATTCCAATTATATAAAATAATACTTATTATGGTGGTCTCGAATAGTATACAAGCCAAGTTCTAAAGTTTACAAGTCACCGGCACACTCATATTTTTGTGAAATTTGGGTAAAATATTGGGAAACTGAGTAGGCTTAATCCTCACAATTTGGAAATAGGGGTCATGTGTGCGGGTTATGCAACTTTGATTTCACAAAAACATGCTAGAAAAATTTTAAATTTGAGCATATTAAGCACATATTAAGCAAATTTTTGAAAAATAAGGACAAGTAACGTTCTAATTCTCCATCCCCTCACTTAAGATAAACAACGTCCTCGTTGTTTAATTTGAAATTAAAAACAGGAAATAGAAAGAATTAGAACGGAAAACTCCCCTGAGATTTGCTCGGTATGATCCTCCATGTAAGAATGCGAGCATATAAAATGTGGGAGTTCATCAGCATCTTCAATCATCCAGACCTGTAAAAATATAGAGACCACAGAAAAATAGACTCGAGAACATCTCGTTAATCATTGGTTAGAAAAATAAAACTACGAAAAATTACAAGTCAGAGTGTCTATGCGCCGCATCCATGGAATATTGGATACGTCGCATCAACAACCTGTAGGAAATATTAAACTGCATGCAATGGGATAATACGCCGTATCGATAGAAACTGATGCGTCGCTTCTTATTTTATTATTTCGAAGACTGTTTTTAATAAATAATTAGATACGCCGTATCTGTACAACAAATGCGTCGTATGTCGGTTATAGTTTAAAATTTTTCTGATTAAAAACAGAATACGTCGTATCTAGGGGATAGATGCGCCGTACTCGAATTATTAAATGCGCTGTATATAAAATTAAAACGCCATACGCCGCATCTAGAATACAGATGCGCCGTATCGTTTGTATCAGCAGAATACAGCGACAGCAGTCATGCAGAAAAAACAAATAAAAATAAACACAAGAAAATAAAATAAACTAAAAAGAAAATAAAAGACAAGCATGGGTTGCCTCCCACAAAGCGCTTGTTTTTGTTCGAGTCACGAGCCTGACTCCACCCTTATTTACTAGGTAATAGGGTGTACGTCCCCCCACTTGGAATCACGTGCGGGTGAAAATAGCAATAAACACTATAAGAGTGTAAATTTGCTATAGTAGAAAGATATGTCAAGTAAAAATGGTACCTTAGTGGGTAGTGATCTCCACTCATTACCTTTCCGGATTTGGTTGATAAATTAGATGTCTTGAACATTCCACATGAGAGACTAATATATTGAGGGTGCATGAATTGTTCTTCATTTATCTTGTCAGTAGTTAGGCGTCCCTCAACTTCTATATAAGATGTGAAAGAGTCTATGGCGAGTATCGTTTCGAGCTCCTCTTCTTTCCATGTAGAGTCCAAAGTTTCTTGCTCTTCAACCATGGTATTATCCAAGAGCTCATCATCTATTTCTTTTGTAGGTTCAACCAAAATTTGGTGGATAACATTAACAGGTGCTAGTTGTGTGTCATCGTGTGGTGTGATGTCTATGATAGGTTGTAAGGTAACAGTTTCCACCACATCGTCATTCGGCTTTGCAACCTGTTTAGAAACACTAACAATGTCATTAGTAAAAATAAAAGGAGAATCAAGGGTGTTACCTATTTGTGTCGTAGATTCCACATGAGCTTGCGTTTTTGATTCTTTTATCCGTTGATTCCTAGCTTTCATCTTCTTTATTTTCTTCTTGTATGGTTTCTTTTTGTTTTCCACCTTCGGTCGTCCAGTAAAAGGAATGGGTATGCATCCACTCTTTATTCGTCCAGGGAAAGGGCCGGGTGGGATATATGGTTCACTTACCTTAAAGCATTCAGGAAAAGGGACGGATGGTGGAATATTGCTAAAGTAAGTTCTTCCATTTTTTTCCCACTGATATTGTACCTCCGGTTTTGGCCTAGGAAAAGGGACAGGTTTATGTTGGTTAGCCCGAAACCTGTTTAGCCTTTCTGAGTCCGTGAGATCTGAATTCCTATTTTCTTCCTGAGAATCCACAAGAAGGTTATCTATGGTTTCCTTGTCATCATGCTTAACTCCGGAATTACTTATCTCATCATGTTGTGGTTGTACATTATCACGTATAATAGCATCAATCTCATTACATCCTTCCACTATACTCTTTTCTTTTGTTGTGACACTAAGTATGCTTATAATATTACGGCAATGTTCTTCAATACGATGTATTGAATCCGTAGTATTTTTATTGTGCTCTTTAAGTGCTTCATGATAACTTGTGTCTACCAACTCTTTTCTTGATAGTTCACCATCTTTTATAAATTTAGTAACGGCTTCTTTGAAGTCATAGATCTCTTTTTGTGGTGGTGGAGTTGGTGGGTAAGGTGAGTGAGGTCCATTGCATCCCTTGTAGCGATTATCGATGGTATATATCCTTTCATACATCTTATTTATTTCCCTGCCAAGGTTATCTATTTGAACAGTAATTGTAGCTAAAATTACAGAATCATCATTACCTTTATGTCTTTTGAATGCCCCATCATACCACCTTAAACAGTGGTTAGCTCTTTCATGTATAGCGGTTAAGGCGTCTTTAGCATTCATTTTAGGTATAAAACTCTGGGAATCTAAAAGCATCCGAGTAGCCACATCCAAACCCATATAGAAGGCAATCACAACCTGCATGTCAGTTAAATAATGTTGAGGACATCTAAAAAGTAATTCTTTAAACCTGTCCCACGCCAAATAAAGCGTTTCTTCCGGTCTTTGCTTAAAGTTGTTGATTTCTTGAACCTTCTTTGCAGTCATTAATGGAGGACAATACTTGTTCAAAAATTTAGCCTTCAGATCGGCCCATGTAGTGATGCTTCTAGCAGGAATAGTTTTAATCCATCGATATGCTTGTCCAGTGAGTGAAATCGGGAATACTTGTAACATTATATGGTCTTTCCCTACATGAGGTGTATGAAACAAATCAACGATCTCGACCACTTTTTCAACATGCTCATTAGCATCCTCATTTTCTGCACCACTGAAAGCATTATCGCGTAGCTCCTTTAGAAAGTGCCCTTTTAATTCAAACCTGGTTTCTCTCCTGAATCTTGTGTACCACTTTTCTTCATCGTATTTTGCATATTGGAAATATTCTTCCATGGTCAGTTCATTAATGTTTTTCTCGATCACCATGATTTCCTGAAAAACAAAACAACCAAGAAGAACAACAGTAGACCAAACAAAAAATAAAAATAAAAACTAAACTAATAAAAATTAAATAAACACAAAAAATAAAAAACGAAAAAAATATTTTTGGGGTCACAGAAGATCGATACGCCGTATCTAACAGACAATAGATACGCCGTATCGACACAAGCCAATGCGCGTATCCAACAGACAATGGATACGTCGCATTAGCTTCCTGCAACATTTTTTTTTTAGAAAATTTTAAAGTTAAAAATCACACAAACTAAAAATTTTTTTGCCCACAGAGCGTCAATACGCCGTATTCACAGACAAGAATACGCCGTATTGAAACAGATAGATGCGCCGTATTCACAGACAAGAATACGCCGTATCTCCCTTCTGAGACAGACACACAGACAACAAACAAACGATAAAACAAATAAACCAAACACACAAAAATAAACTAAAAACAGAAAAATACCAATAAAACTAGCAAATAGATAAATTCACTCCCCGGCAGCGGCGCCAAAAACTTGATGTGTCGTTTTATAGGTGATTATTCCTTATCAAGTTTTACATTTATATTTTGCCGACTTAACCTATAACAACACTAACGGGCAGTGTACCCGATCAATGTAGCCTAGTTGGTAAGTAGGGTGTCGATCACTAAGAGTGAGATTTCTAATATACTAATTCTAGAGGTATTCGACTCTTCTAAACTAACGTAAAGGGGGGTTCAGCCAGAGAGACTGGCACGAGTTTGGTTTTATACTAAACTAATTAAACTAAGCTAAACAAACGCTAGAAGCTTGAAGGTAACAAAAATAAGAAGAACGTGTTAACCAAGTTCAGTCATATATGATTAAGTTTTGATAAGTTTCTAATACATGTAGTGATGGTGCTCACGACTAGGCGCGGTCTATCCTAAATAGGCGAGGAAGGGGCATGGCGACCCAAGCAATGCTCAGCTAGACACAGAGGTTATCAATGCACTAATAAAAGTCACCAAAGCGTTGGCTCTAATCTTATCGGCGAGTAAACCCTTAATGATTACTTATGTCTATCCTATTCTAGATTCCATTTTAAGTCTTTTTGACTGACTAATCCTGTCACAATTAATCAGAACCCGCATAAAGCTGCTTAATGATTACCACGTTTATATATTATTTAGCCCTTAAGGAGCTTACATTAATCACGCAAACGATATTAATGAAGTATAAACTAATAAAGTAATCAAAACGAAGACCAAGCAACCAATCGAATTAGAAACTAATTAAACCATCAAATACTCATAAACTTGGCTAACACATAAGAGTGTTAGCCCATAATCTCTGTAACAAAATACAAAAACATAATCAAGACGAATAGAGTGTGAAACATAGTGAATACGATACGCTAACCGAATGATTAAGTAATATAACAATGATAAGAGATGTTCTTCAAGTATAATTGGGTCTTCAAGGGTGATCTTCTGCTGTTTTGAGAGGCTTTGATCGTCTGGGAATGGCCCTAAGGGTTCCCAAAGATCCCCAAATTCGTTAATGAGTTCGGTATTTATAGATTCTAAAATCTGGGTCGATACGGCGCATCTATAGAGTTAGATGCGCCGCATCTATAAGTAAACGTAGCCTCCAAGTCTGAAACTGACCCAATACGGCGCATCTAAATACCAGATGCGCCTCATCTCCCAATACGGCGCATCTAAGGACCAGATGCGCCGCATCTCCTTCAGATACAGGTAGATCTCCTTTTTCTCTTTCCGTGGCCGCTTGAATCACCTAAAACGGAGTCCGGATGAAGATTTTATGGCCAAATTACGAAAGCATCTTCAAGTGTCGACTTGTAATCTTGACTTCTTCATTAAGCTTCTAATCTTCACTTGATCTCTTGAATTCTTGGTAAGGATTGTATATGGCCGATACGGCGCATCGGATTGGTCCGATGCGGCGTATCAAGGTAACTTCGCGTGGGGTCCAGGATTATAATATTTGCGAATATTCTTCAATATCTTGGATATCTGGTGAAGTCTTGAGATTGATACGCCGCATATCAGGAGCTTCATGCGGCGCATCTGGAGTAAAACAAGTTGGTTCTTCTCGTTGACCAAGGTTTCATATGCGGCGCATGGGATAAATCCATGCGGCGCATTCTTCAAAGTCAGGCAATGGTCCTTAATCTCTTCAATTCAGTAGACTTTTCCAATCTTGCTTGTTTTGCTCCATTTTTAGTCCAAAATCGCTTAGTTTCACCAAATGCTTGTTTTTACCTGAGAATTACAAAAGTAAGCAATTAAGTATCAATTCTCATATATAATATAATAAAACAAGTCAAATACATAGGATAAATGATGGTAATAAAATGTACTTATTTGAGTTCATCAGGTGCGGTGGTATTTGCTCTCAAGAATTGGAGACACTATTTGTATGGCACAAGGAGTGTTGTATATACGGATCATAAAAGTCTTCAGCATATCTTCAATCAAAAGGAGCTGAATATGCGGAAAAGGAGGTGGATTGAACTATTTAGTGATTATGATTATGAGATTCGCAACCATCCTGGAAAGGCGAATGTGGTAGCTGATGCTTTAAGTAGGAAGGAGCGGATTAAGCCTAAGCGTGTGCGAGCGATGTGTATGACTCTACAGTCGGGAATTAAGGGTAAGATATTGGCGGGGCAAGAAGAAGCTCTCAAAGATGAGAATGCGACTGCTGAAATGCTGTGTGGATTAGGTCAACAAATGGAGAAAAAGGGGGATGGTAGACTGTATTTCTTAGATAGAATATAGGTTCCATCGGTAGGAGGTGTAAGAAAGTTAATCATGGATGAGGCTCATAAATCGAGATATTCGATTCATCCAGGATCGGATAAGATGTATTATGATCTTAGAGATGCTTACTGGTGGCCGGGAATGAAGAGGGAAATAGCTGAATATGTTAGCCAATGTTTGACTTGTTTGAAAGTTAAGGCTGAGCATCAGAAACCCTCAGGATTGTTACAACAGCCGCCGATTCCAGAATGGAAATGGGAGAGAATAACAATGGATTTTATTACGAAGTTGCCTAGGACGAGTAGTGGACATGACACGATATGGGTCATAGTGGACAGGCTGACGAAATCTGCACATTTTCTGGCCATTCGTGAAGATTATAAGATGGAAAAGCTGGCGAGAATTTATATTAATGAGATTGTGGCAAGACATGGTGTGCCTGTGTCGATTATTTCAGATCGCGAAAGTAGGTTTACCTCGCGGTTTTGGCAATTATTGCAAAAGGCGTTGAATACATAGTTGGATATGAGCACTGCTTATCATCCACAGACTGATGGGCAAAGTGAGCGAACGATTCAGACTTTGGAGGATTTACTTAGAGCGTGTGCTATTGATTTTGGAGGAAGCTGGGATACTCATTTGCCTTTGGCTGAGTTTTCCTATAACAACAGCTATCATTCCAGTATTAGATGTACACCATTTGAGATGTTGTATGGGAGGAAGTGTAGATCACCTATTTTATGGGAAGAGGTTGGGACAAGCCAACTAATTGGTCCTGAAATAGTGCAAGAGACTACAGATAAGGTGTTTCAGATTAAGGAAAGACTTAAAGCAGCAAGAGATCGCCAAAAGAGCTATGCGGATAATCGCCGTAAGCCCTTGGAGTTTAGTGTTGGTGATCTTGTAATGCTGAAAGTGTCTCCTTGGAAAGGTGTTGTGCGTTTCGGTAAGAAAGGAAAGTTAGCACCTAGGTATGTAGGACCGTTTGAAATTACGGAAAGAATCGGACCGGTGGCATATCGGTTGAGATTGCCTGAGGAATTAAGTAGTGTGCATGATACGTTCCACGTATCTAATCTGAAGAAGTGTTTGGCGGATGCTAGTTTGCATGTGCCATTAGAAGAGATTAAGATTGATAAGACTCTTCACTTTGTTGAGGAACCTGTTGAGGTTATGGATCGAGAAGTCAAGAGTATGAAACGTGGTAAGATAGCATTGGTAAAGGTACGTTGGAATTCAAAGCGTGGTCCTGAGTTTACTTGGGAACGTGAAGATCAGATGAGGACCAAGTACCCGAAGTTGTTTGCTGAAGAGAGTGATGAGACAAGCTAATAAATCTTGGGACGTGATTTTTCTAAGTGGGGGATAATGTCACAACCGTGATTTTTAGCAGGTTAGTTTGACCTATAGTCTCAACTCATTTAACTTTTGCTTGGTGTGTATTACTTGCTTATTTGTGATATGCGTATTATATGTGGTATATGAGTGGTATAAGTGCGTATGTGGACCACTAAATCCCTTGGTGTGAGATTTTTTCATGTTGAGTAGTGTCGGATTCCGGGATAAGTTCATTTTGATCGCCTTTGTGGTGTGGAAATGACTTGTGTATTTTGTTGGAGTTTTGTGATTTTGTGTAACGATTCTTCGTTCAAGTGTTTTGAGCGTAAGTAAGTTACGTGGAGTTGGTTATTATGGGTTATGTTAATATTAAGTATGAAAAATCTATTTTTGGAAACTTTGAGTGAAAATGATATTTTTTCCGGTTGTCGTAAAATTTAAGTTTATCGCGTAAGACATTAGGTTTTGATATGGGGTTTTTATAAAATATCAAAAATACAAGGTTTTAAGTGTAATAAATAGATTTAATAATATATATATATATATATATATATATATATATATATATATATATATATATATATATATATATTCGGCCGACTAAGGGTAAAAAAAAAAAAAAAAAAAGGAAACCAAATTTTATTAGAATTGCAAAACTTGGTGGAAAAGTTATCTATCTAGGGTTTCCTATAGGTCTATAAATACAAACCAAAAACCCTCATTCCCCTCTTTGTGAAAAATTCGGCCAAACCTAAAGGGAAGAGAGGAAGAATATTTTTTTTAGGGTTTTCATTCTTCAAGAATTAAGGTAAACTTATAATACTTATGCTTAAATAATTTTTATGATTCATGTAATACAAATTGTGATGGATCTAGGGTTATATTTAAATATGTAATTAATGAGATAAAATATGTTAGGATTAATAATCAATGATATTATGATGATTGGTGAGGTAATTAGGGTTTAGAACATGTTAATTAATGGGTTACGAATCTGGCATAATTATAGGGCTGTAAAGATACGATTGTAATTAATAGATGAAGATGAGTTAGATCACGAATTTTATGTCTAAATTATAGTTCAGAGAAAGAGCTTTCCAAAAAGTCCGACCACGATCAATTTTGAGGTCGGGAAGTCAGTCAAACGATTTTTGTAAATTAAGGTGTCAAAACAGTTAAATCGGGAAAGAATTAGGGTAAAAGTGTTGAGGTCAATGGTGACTTTTAAAGTGTAATTAGGGTTAGGCCTTCTGTGGGAATTGATTTCTATATTATATTTGACTTCCACGCAAAAATTAGACGATAATAAGTTGTGCGAGTATGTCTATGAGGTCAAAACTTTTTGATGTCCGATCAGATCCGAATCTGGATAGATGACATGTTTGATTTTTCATTGAGTACTTGTGTGTGTTTTTAGTGCATGGCCTTCTGGGAAAAGCTTTTATACTTATGAAAGATCATGGTCAATTTTTGGTGTGAGTTGTGAAGTGTTATTCGCTGTGATTTTATGTGGGTGAAAGTACCCTATAAATCTGAGTTTTTAAAAGTTTTATTTAAGGGATTTAGTGAGTGTAAAGTATTGGGTGATGATTAGTATGGAGTCTAGGTAATCCCTAGTGGGTTATATGAACATTAGACATCCATCATATATATGTGTTACATGGACTATAGCTTTTGGCTTGGTCGCGTGTAATGTGGGATTGTTTGTTTGTATAGATTTGTGTGTTGATAACTTGGAAGCTGCGGAGTTGAGGTGAGTTCATAGTCCCATATTTTTACTTTGTTTTAAACTTGGGATGGAGATGATGCTTGTTAAAATTGTTTTTGAGTTACTGTGATTATGTGTTGTTAAAATGCATGGACTTTTAATGGTTATTGTATGTATACTGCATGTTATTGTGGTGTTTAATTGTGGTGATTATTTGAGTGGGAAAGTCCTAGTGGCTCTACTCATTATAATTATCTTGGATCGGTGGGCGCGTTCCGTCCCAATTGTGGTGGTATTTGGATCGGTGGGCACGTTCCGTCCCAATTGATGTGGTGTTTGGATCGGTGGGCACGTTCCGTCCCGTAAGCTGTGATTGCATGTTAGTTGTATGATAACTTTACTTTTACTGTCCTGCAATGCTATACTATGTTTTATAATCACAGTAAATCGATAATCGAGGTGTTTTGTGTGTCTTAAACCTATGAATCTCACCAACATTATGTTGACGTTTTAAGCATCATTTTCAGGTGAGCATTCTAAGGCTAAGATAGAAGGGCGCGATTAGAAGAGACCTAGTTTGCATTGAGGATGGCTTATCTTTGAGTTTAGTTTGATTAAGATTGATCTTGTTTGTGATACTTGAATGTCTTTCATTTTTACTTTATGTTTTAATGGAGATACCTTGGAGATTGTTTTGGATATTTATTTTGGGGTATCGTTACGACACTTTGTGTTTGTACTTTGCTCTATTTATTTGCATGTAGTATTATCTCTATTTAGACACCAAGTGTTGTGATGGTATCCATGATGTTGCACTCGCGTTTCCGCCATTGGCGTGGTGTGACATGGAAGGATGATGGGTCCTATGGGTGGTGTTAGGAGGTGTTCTAGGTATGAGAATTGAAGACTCAAGTCTTCCCTAAGGTTCATGATGAGGGTTTGGTTGTAGTTGCAACAAGGGCAACTCAAGGTGTGAGGTTGTAGTGGATAAAGGATGGGATGACCCATTAAAGGTTGAGGTGATGGTGATAGGGATAGTGATGGTGATGAGGATGATGTGTTGGTGGCTAGTTCAAGAGGTGATATAGGTGATAGGGTTAGTTTGAGAGCCAAAGGTTGTGGTGATGGTGATGATGATGAGGGTGATGTGTTAGTTCCCATTTCAAGGGAAGTTGATGGTGATGAGTTAAGTGTTAAGGCTAAAGGGTGAATGGGACTAGGTTGAGGTGAATGTGTGTTGGTTCAAGTTGTGGAGGATGAGGAAGTGGGTTTGATAGAGGTTGCCTTGGATGGAGCTTAGGGTGTAGTGAAGGAAGATGATGATTTGGTAGAGGTTATGGGTGTATGGGTTTTATCTTCATTATCCAAGGTGAGATCAATGAAGGCAATGTCATTGGTGATAGGTTTAGTTGATGATTGAGGTGTGTGAATACTCTTGATCCATTGATCAACTAGAGTGGTTTGATTGGTTGGTTTGATGTTGAATCTAGGTTTCTTGTTTTTGTGTGAGGTGGAAGCAATGGTGGAAGACATGATGGTTGAATGGTGAGTTGTGAAGGTGTGAAGATGGAAATGCATGATGTTAGCTTAAATAGCCAAATCAAAGACATGAAAGGTTGAAAAGAATGTTGGATTTGGGGATTTGGGTGCATGGGAATCAGGTTATGTTGGCAGATTTCCTGGAAAAAGAAGTCAAAAAGTAGAAGGAAATAGTGAAAATCGTCTTCTAGAGGCACGGTACCACTAAATGTACCACGGCACCACTAAATTTAGTGGAGCCGTTGCCTATTTAGTGGAGCCGTGGCCTCCATTTGACCTTCTTTCCAGGTCTGCTGGTTTTAGGCAGCCTAAATGGGGAAATTTCTGGGGAATCCATTGGCTGCAAATCTCAAAGCCTCAAACCACTAAACACATAGAATTCCTAAAGCTAGTTTCAACTAGCAACTAACATGATCATGTGATCATCTATGTATTTAGGCAACTATTAAGCATGCATGAGTTCAAGCAATTTTAACATCTAGTGCATGTAATAAAATGAGATAACATGCATGAACTAGGCAAGATTGATTAACATAAAGGTTAATTAACTAAGCAAATTAATCATGTTCAAGTGTGAAGTGTTAAAAGAGAACACTTCAATCAAGTTAATGTATGATGGACATTGTCATGATCTTACTTATAATAGCTTAATAATACTTAAATTAATAGTACTACTTAAGCTAATCCTAACTAGTCTCTTCTTTTCCCCAACTTTTTAATCTTGTTCCCGAGCCCTTTGATCGCCTTGCCGATGGACTTGAATCCCCCGATAGTTTGCTCATGCATCGAGACTTGTCGATTGTACATGGTTGTTTGTCTTCTCATCATCGTGGATAAGTTGTTTTTTCCGAATTCAACATCGGAGGTTTGTGTGAATGATGAGGTGTCAAGGTTACGAAAGAAGGTGTCGGGAGAGGGAGTATTAGGACGAGACGTTCCTTCTTCGTTCACCTCATCATCATCCTCATCCATAGGTTGAGAAGACGAACTGTGACTGAACGAGGAGGAAGAGTGGGGAATATCGAAAGTGGATTTACGACCACGTTTGGACCCTTTGTCCTTATGTTGCTTTGTGCGACGTTGTGGTCCACCAAGTGGTTTCATAACCGGATTGACTAGGACATAGTCGACATCATTGAGAGATGGGTAGGTTTGCATAACCCACCTGAATAAACGAGTAAGCAACATGCCATATGGCATGAGCTCATCGGAGCGACGATGAATATTGGCCATCCGTTTGACCATGTAGTATGCGAGGTTGTATGGTTCCTCGATACTAAGACAGTAGAGCATATGGGCAAGACTTTCCGGAACGTGATCACGGTTGCCTGCAAGGCTTAACGCGTTCTCACGCAGAAGAAGTTCCCAATTTCTAATATCGGGACGAAGCTCTTTGAGGTAGATTTTGTTTGGGTCGAGGTAGACAATAGAACCATCACGTTTTTTATACATGTTGGTGACTCGAGGAATTTGGATTACTTGTTTAATTACTTCAATGTCGGGAATTTCGGTACGATAAGCACCTTCGTTCTCAAGATTGTAGTAAAGAGACTCTAGAGAATGGTCTTTAGTGAATGCACACTGACCATATGAGGGAACACCGAGAATCAGACCAATCTCGGTGACAGACAAGATGATATTTTGGTGTCGAATCCAAAAATCAAGAAAGACGTTTCCGTCAAGATCAGTGTAGGTACGGACACGACTATAAAACTCCAGAATAAAACGAGGACAGACTTGATCGTTTATTTTGTATAAACAATCGAACTCGATAGAAGGGAAACAGACACGGATGTTGTCTGTCGTGACATAGAGTGCATCGACTACACGCCCTTCGTGTATGTATCGATCTTGAACTTTGGCTAGATAAGCCTTTTGTTCAATGGGAATATTTGGGTCGTCAACAAGACGAGGGATGTAGTGATGGGTTTCTTGGTAATCATTACGAGGCATTGTTACCTACAAAAAAATTATTTTTGTATATGTTAATTCGTTGCATTTTAATGATTACACTTCTAGTGTGTGTGCCTAAATGCAAACAATGTGGAGGTGCGGTAATCTCGACTCTAAAACTATCCTAATGAGATTACCCAAACACTCCTATCTTCACTTTTGCTCAATCAAAGTATGTCGAACATTACACATTACTTATGTAATTCGATCCATATTTGAGAGTTCATGTATGCATGCAAAAACGTTTTTAATTTGCATCAACAATGCATGAAAAAGGTTTCATGATCCTAGACTTGTGAAGTTTTTCGAAAAGTGATTGAATTGGGGTGTTTGGCAAACGACTCATCGTGGCGCCAACAAGCTTTAAGTTTGAAAAGCTTTAATGCAAAACGTTCCTAATCCTGTTTTAATAATCCTAAACATGATTCCACTAGAAACAATCAATCATAATCCGATTTTAGTTATTAAATTCGGACTAGGTTTTGCAACATAAGTGGGTTTATGAAAATCCTAGGTTTAGGGAATCATGTGAATGCTACATTGTCTAATCCTAGTCTTAATTTCACAAAGGATTAACAAAATTCGAAAATCCCCAATTCAATTTTGAACTCAAGAACAAACCCTAGACTCAAATTGAAAGAAATTAAGTATGATTTACTTACAATTAGTGTTGTTGTGATTAGGATTTGTTGATTCCAATGCCTCAATCTTGATTTGCAAGAGCTTAATTGAATTTTAGTGTTTGGGTTCGGTTTTGACAGCAAGAGGAAGTGGTTTTGGGTTTGATTGAAAGGATGTGCAGAAGAAAAAAAAGAATGGCGCGTTTTTCAGATGCACGGCACCACGGTTCCACTAAACATTAGTGGAGCCGTGTCTATTTAATGGAGCCGTGTGTCTGATTGTGCCACTTTTCTTCTGTTTTGACTTTTGGCAGATTAATCTTACTTATTTAGTAAGACTTTTTGACACGAGGAAAAAGTTTATACCTAATAAACGATTAGACGAGATGACAAGGAATGACCTTAGTGTTTCCAAGGAAATTGACTAAGTTATCATTGGATGAGAATTGACTTGTAATATTTCCCGTGAAATAATTAGAAGTCATGAGTCGTGTTTTGGTGAATGACTATAATATTTCCCATGAAATATTTAATTAGTCGGAATACGAGACGTAAGGAATGACTTAATATTTCCCGTGAAATATTCAAAAAGTCATGTGACGAGTTGTGAGGGAATGACTTAGAACTTCTAGAGGAATTTCTAAAAGTCATGAGACAAAATAGATAGATGACTTAAGAAGTCATGGGTGATTCGTAGAGAATGACTCCAATGTTTCCCGTGAAACATTTGAGAAGTCATAGAAGGGATAAAACGTTTATAAGATATGATGCAAGGGATGATTTTAATATTTCCATTGAAATATTGAAATAGTCATAAGCGGGATGAGAGGAATAACTTAAGAGTCATGAGGCGATGTGAGGGAAATGAAAAATGAGTCATAGAACAAGACGTGAGAAATGACGTTAATATTTCAAGTGAATTATTAAGAGGTCATGAGGAGAGAGGTGGACGATGACTTTAATAATTCGGAAGAATTATCTAAATAGTCATGAGTGGGGTGACGAGAACGTATTGGTTGGAGTATTGACGATGTTGTCTTTCAAAAGAGAATTTTCAAAGAAAAGATTTCTCTTTTGACCTTATCGAGACGGAGAGGATGACGTACTTCGATGAGCTTCGTTCATGAGCAAACTACAGGGTTCTCGGTCAAGTCTAATGGCATCTTGACTGCTACTCTTCATAGGGGGTTGTCTCATCTATAGTGTTTGTTGTCATGCCTTTCCGGCGCTTACTTACTCGGCTTCAGTCGTGGAGACAATAAGAGTAGTTTGTTTCTTGGGGAACCAAAATGTTTGTTAATCAACCTATGAAGGTACAAACATTACTCTCTATGTTTCAATCCACATTTACTCTCTCATTATCAGAGTTGGTATAGAAACAATTTCTATATCAATCTCCTTGAGATGTAGTAATCTCAAGTGTGTAGTACCTTTGATGTATCGGATGATACATCAAACACTTTGATGTAAGAAGTCTTGGGGCACTTCTTACAAGTGGGCACAAAGCCAAACACTATTCATGATAATGGACCTACTTGCCGTTAGGTAAACTACTTTACCTATTATGGTATGCCCCTAACCTAGTTATATCCGCGCACTCACCTTCTTCGTCTCTTGTGAGATTCGTTTTTGCGGATATGGGCGTCAGTGTCAATTAAGACTATTTCTTAAACTATGTATCTCATACATATAGTATACATAAGTTTACAGGGATACTTAAGTTAGGCAAGATTACTTATATGCAAGGAAGGAAACTTGATTCACTCATCAATGCCTAATTCAAACTTGTCACGCATGATCTTTAAGCGATCATCGAACATTTCTGGACAAGTTGAGTTTGACATGATGAGATGTGAATAAAGTTTCTGTGTTATAGTGCCTACCATGTTAGATTCTAACTACACTATTTCATGCCAAACATTTCTACTAACAAAGGGTGTTTTAAGAAAGCGTACCTGTGCCTGAGGTGTTGCACTTAAAATTAGAGGATTAGACTACCTTTGTTGAATGTTGAGCATATAAGACATGACTTGACTTTTGCGTCACCAGACTTGTTTGATAACGCATCATACTCCTTTTGTTAGACTCTGAAATTTATTTACACTCATGTTTTCCTAGCAAAACAAAAGTTCAAACATCTGGTCCCCAATATCTCATGGGTCCAAAGTTGTTAGAGTCAAACATCCTACGCATTTGTTGCGTTAGTTTAGGATGTGAGAATGGAGGATACATTTCCCATGGTAAGTAACCTTTTGATGGACTATCATTCCAAGTTACGAGAAAGTTACTTGGATGATTTTGTCTTCTAAAGTTACCACTCGGTAGAGGAGTTCTAGACCGAGGTTTGGGAGAATCAATTCTTCCAGGTGGAGAAGTAGTGAACCTAGTGCCACACTTTACAAATCCATGTTCGGGAGATGACAATGGTTTGTAAAAGCCTTTGGCTTTCTCTTTACTTGGTGTAGACACTCTAGTACTATCTACAACTACGTGACTCGGTTTAGGACTCAAGTTCTTTTTCAGAATTGACCCAGTTTTGTCCTCAGCACCAGACGGTACCACTAATTTTAGTGGTGCCGTCTGTACCTTTAGTGGTGCCGTCACCTTCAGACTTGGACATTTCAGACATTACAAATTTTACTTGTTTAGTACCACTTGTAAAAGCCTGATTTGGGTCAAATCCTAAACCCGTGCGGTCATGTTCACTATGTCTAATGTTTTCAAGTATATCATTAAGTGTTTTGGTTCCTTCATCAAACTTAATGATTCTTTAAGCTTTTCATTTTCTACTTGAAGACTTATGCATGACCCACACCCTAAGTCTACTTCTTTGTTTTTCTCAAGTCTCTTGACTTGATCTTTTAGTTCTACAACTTGTAATTCTAGTTCTTGTAGTTTTAGTTTTAGCTTAGTGTTTCTACCTAAGAT
Source organism: Artemisia tridentata subsp. tridentata (assembly GCA_021014915.2). Lineage (NCBI taxonomy): Eukaryota > Viridiplantae > Streptophyta > Magnoliopsida > Asterales > Asteraceae > Artemisia > Artemisia tridentata. The sequence goes on from CP139502.1 coordinate 313,486,144, forward strand.
CTTATTACTAACTACGCATAGTTTGTTGTATTCGTCATGCAATTCTGATGTTTTATACTTTTATGAATTAAGCTACCACTAATTAACTACTAATTACCTACTAGATTTAGAGAGAGAAAGAGATGGAAGGGAGATGATTACACACACTTAGTAACAATAATTCTTATTACATCAACCAACAACCCTTTCCCTAAGGAGGGAAGGGGTATTTATAGTTTTACATGGTAGAGGGCTTGTTGCCCTAATTCTCTTAACTAAAACATCATTAAACATAATAAACTAAATAAACGACACAACCCATGGGCCTTCTACACGGGCTGGGCCTAATAACAAACCTAAAGGCCTGAGCAACCTTAATACAACATGATCAATACTTGAATAATACAAAACTGTTTCCCAACAATCTCCCCCTAAGTATTGGTCATCAAGGTTGCTTGACGTCGTCTTTGCTTCTTTTGGCTTTGACGTCTTCAAAATCTTTGTTCTTTGTTCTTGATAGTGATGTGATACGATATGGTAGTAATCTGCCGTTCTCCAACGATCTTTGCTTCTGAGGTCTTCACGTCTTCTCCACCATGCTCATATATCTTTTGACTTTGGTTCTTCAACTTGTTCTCACTTCTTCAATCTTTAACTTTGAGAAAGGTTGTAGTACTTGAATCTTTAGACTTTTCTTTAACAATTCTGAACTTTTTGATATTTCTGAGTCTTTGTGAGAACTTCTCTTTTGGGATATGAGCATGATGGAGTCTTGATGGTGGTTGAACTCCAGGTCTCCAAGTTCCTCCGCAGCAGCAGCACGAACCAACCGGTACTTACAGGCTCAGACTTGAGATCATCAACAGCATAGTGTGAAGACTTTCTCAAATCCTAACCCAGACCGTTCTGAACCGGATTCCCCCGAAAGGGATAGCACGGACACACCGAAGTGCACCCACGATTCAGTGAGTCGCTGGAGATCACCCCACGACTGTAGACCGTTTGGAGCAAACACTAAGCGTAACCCACAAGGAGTTACCGAAGTGACCTGCTGTCAGAGTTGTTTGATGTTGCTCTGGCAGGATTTCCATTCAATCATTGATAATCACATTTGTGACTTTTCTCATGAATGTTCTCGGCAGATTGCTAAGATCTGCGAAGGACACTTTCTTAATTTTACATCTGCTGCCCATGATGTAGAACAGCAGAGTAATACTAAGTGTACCTAAGAGATCTTTTATGAATCTCATGGCTCTAGACTCAATTAGTGCACATTTGGTCGTCGGAGGCGTGGAGCAGAGTGCCTCCTTTTCAATACCAACCATCTCGTAGTGAGAGGTCGATAGATGATGAAGGGTTCTCCGTGAGAATGAAACAAGTGTCTTTTAAGAGACACCTGAGTGGCTTAGAAGGTTTAGTGCAGTGCGTCACTGGGTCCATGACGTCTTTAGTCTTCAATACCGGTGATGCTCATTAACCAGTAGATTATGAATTGAACCCGGTGTCTGCCCTAAGGTTGAATAAATGGAGGGCTATTTCTTTTCACCCTTTTCTTTGCTTTTCTTTTTAATTCTTCAACCCCTTCTTTCTCCGTTCATTCATTATCTCCTTTTTTTTTTATCATACATAGGACTTTCTAGTTCTAAACTATTGGTATTGTCCTTGGGTAGATCCCTCCGGCTCTGGCGGATCATAGGACGGTTTTCCCTAACCTTAGTCACCTTATAACTCCATGACTATCCTAATGATGCCATAAAACCAAAACCATTGAAAATCTCTCAAAGTGTCGATAATTTGTAAAGACATTTTGTTGACACCTTGAGAGTTTGATGATTTTCATAAAGACTCCCCCTTAACATGTGCGCATAAGTAATAAATTTGAAATTTGCACATGCCGGGAAGAGTTGGCACTTTTTGAATTGATTGATTTTCAGTGAACCTGATCATCGCGAGACACGCTTACATCACCAGTTGGACTGGCTTGAAATTATTACCCGTCCAGATCAGATTCAAAGATCATCGCTCGAAATTGGTACATTCTACTCAGACATATCCATTGCGAGACACGTTTACATCACCCGATAAACTAGCTTGAAATTATTACCCGTCCAGGATATGTCCTTTCGACTACTGACTGTGGTTATCGTCAATTCGAGGGTCAATTCTTGAGTCTTATACTCATGAGATATCATCGTTGCTTCCACCATATTTTAATCACATTTTCATTCTCCCCCTCAAAAATAGCATAATAATGTTGTTTTTGATAAACTTTTGATTAAAATATGCTCTTTTTGAGGTGTTTGTGGAAGAATGTCAAGAACATTTGTAAGTTTGGAACAAAGATTTTTCAAATACTCCCCCTTAACAAGGGAGTACTTGTTCTTATGAGCAGAATTGTTTAAAACTTTGGAAAAAATTTCTGGTTTTAATTCTGCTCATAAGTAAGAAGCTTTCGCTCCTTTTTCAGGATTGAGGCACTGACGCGTACCTCAGGGTCCTTTCTTTACAAGAGCGGGTTGTACACTGTTATGTGTGCACAAGCCGTGGTCAATGATGAAATATAGATGAGATGATGATAAAATGAACAAACAATGAATTAGTACCAGTGTTCATTACTCAGGACGGCGAAACGTGAGAATGTTAGGAATTTTCGCTCGACCTCCAACATAACCTTCCAACCGACGCATCTGCTCTCGAAACTTAATCTTCTTCTCTATCCTTTTCACGAACTTCCTTGCTTGTCTTTTCTCATTCCCGCCCCACTTCAACTCTTTAGCCAACTTCTCATCCTTTAAGATTTTCTCAAGTTCAGATTTGACTTGTTGGATGGTTGGGTCACTGAACTTGCGAAGATCTTCGAAACCCATAAATCTTGTACCAGCTCTCCTTCTATGATAATATACTCCAAATGGTTTGTACCCGAAAGTGTATGGCTGCTGATCACGAAGACTTTCAGGTACGAAGTCTGGCTTGGTGAGATTTATCGTGGTTTGATAACTTTCAACTCCTAGATGAACGTCTTCAACCCGTTGTCTAATCACAATGTTGCGAATGAAGATGAGAAGGGAGTTGATGATATCGTACTGAAGCCGTCCAGGGAGGTGTTCAAGTTTTCCCTGAATCTTCAATAGATACATGTCCTCGATATCATTGGGGTTAAGGAGAGGATAGTCAGCTTCGGTGAATACATACTCCTTATCATTGCTTCGTCTTACAATGATCTTTGTTAGAAAGTTGTATCCATACATAAACTCCGTTTCAGCACTGACGATAGACATAATCCTATGACTGCTCCATACCTCGTCCCCTGTCCTTCTCTTGGCCATCATATATTTGTAGTACAACCTCCGCAGATTTGGCCAATGATGGATCCCAAACACAGCATCTTCATTATACTTCTGTATCTTTCTGCTCCAAAGATTGTTGATTTGTTCTTCAAACCCCTCTAAGGCATACCTGGCTGCCGGTATTTGGTAAGTGAGGTGGCATATCTCTTCTCAGGGTTCGTGTTACCGTACATGAGGTAATCTAAATCTTTGTTGAAGAAGTGTGCTATGGGTAACTTGAGGTTGTGAGGTGGTCCGACAAGAGGTAAGGGTTGCGTGTAGTTTCGAGGAGGTAACGGTTCTACAGATAATTGTTCTTGCGTCCAGTTGATGTTATCGTTTAGGGCTCTGGCTACTTGCTCAATGTTGTACTCGAATTCCAGCTCCGATGTTGAAACAGTTGAAAATTCCATGAATCCACTTTTGCGAACTCTGATGATGTCTTTCAGACCTAGTTGCTGGACTTTCATCACCTTTTTCAATCGTTTGGCGAAGTCTACAACTGATCCTTCCACTGGTTCAGCATTTTCATCGACAGAATAATCGTCAACCATTTGATCAAACCAATCATACTTGGGAGCTGATGAATCGACCCACTCAGGTAATGGAACATCTTTAACAGTAGCAGAAGGAGCAACTACTTCTTGGATTAGAATAGGAGCAATTGGATTATCATGGTCAGAGCTTGGATCATCAAAGATTTCAGTTGCTTCAAATGCTCCGCCTCCACGAGAAGGAATAAACGTTGTTTGGCTGCCTTTCTTTGTTGTGCCAGAAGAGGGTGTGGTGGAAGTCCGACCTGTTGATGATGATGGCTTTGTCCTTTTCTTTCCGTGAGCATCTGGATCATCTTCATGTCGTCTTTTGGTTGATTTGGTGGGTTTGCACATTTCAGTTAGTACTACAACTTCCTCTTCTTCTGCTTTGATGGATTCCATAAGTGCCTCTCGAAGCTTTGCTTCCTTGGGATCATCTTTTAGTTCTTGCAACATCATCCTTTTGCTTTCTAATCTGGATGTATGTTGTGGCACTGTTCTGAGTGTGATTGGAGTGGTTTTGACCATCTTTGAGACTATCTTCTCCAAGTCCTTCTGGACGTATTGTTTGATCAATCTGGGAATGGATTCTTCAAGAAGCTTTTCTACTTCAGCAGTTATCTGAGTATTGATTTCTTCAACATTCTTGGCTGCTTTATCTTCAGCTTCACTGATCTTTTGATATATTTCTTTGAATTCTTCTACTTTCTGTTTCATCTCATCTTCAAGTGCTTGAACCTTTTGTTTTATCTCATTGTACTCTACTGTGGACTGAGCCACAGATGAAGGTTGTGGTGAGGGAGGTATGTTAGTGTCAAATTGTTGTTCTTGCGAATCCTTTTCACTTTCTTCACCATCATCATTATCATCATTGTCTGTATCAACTTTTTCATCTTTATCATCATCATCATCTTCATCATCATCATCATCTTCATCATTATTATCATCTTCATCATTTTTCTCATCTTCCTCATCTTTACCATCTCTGTCAGAATCTTCATCTTCAGAACCAGAAGCCGATAGATCGTGTGCATCAGAACCATCACTTCCTTCCTCAGAACTTCTAAGAGTTGTCGATTTAAAGCCCTCTGATTCTTCTGGTTGTTCAATAATATGTGATGCAGATTCTCCTCTTCTAAGTTTTCCTTGTCTCTCTTCTTCCTCAGCCTGTTTCTTTAAACTTACTTTTCTGGCCTTCTTTAATGCTCTTTTCTCTTCTTCTTCAGTGAGGGGTTCTCGGATTGGAGAAAATCGTATTGTTGTGAACTTGATAGATTTGCCCCTTCCCGGTTTTAGAGTCTTATCTGAAGTGGCTAAAGCAGACTTGAATTTCTCAGCACCATTTCCTTTCTCTAGATTCAACCTTTCTTCTTCTTCTTGTTCTTCATCATCAGATTCATCCCTTAACTGCATCTCTGAAGTTGGTTTAGAAACCACTTTCTTTTTCTCAGGAATTTTTGATTTCTTTGATCGAACAGTCTTGGCTCTGGCTGGGATGTCTTTTCCCTTTGGTGATTCTGTATCTTTTGGTTTGCCACCCACCATTTTAGCCTTAACTGCTTCATCATACTTCTTGTACGCTTCTGTGTTCATAAGTTCTCCACTCAACAGGTATGGTGGAATTCTTGCCCCTTGGATTGAAGAATAGCTTAGAACTTTGGTGAGAATACGGTCTCGTTTCTCAGTATGCATCTTTTCAGTCGAAGGACATTTGAGTTCAGGGTGTCTTTGTATAAAGCGTGAGATGAGAAGTTTCGTGAATCTTGGAAATGGAATGGGTGGTAGATATGTACTCTGACGAAACTTGGTGCCAAGAAAGACCATATCCTTCCAGATAAGATTTGCAAAGTCTAGGTGTTTCAGATTGATTACCCCACAAAAGAATTGCAGGTGTTCCATTCTCGGATGTTCTAACCCAGTTGCTTTTCCAGTGATGCAATTGATGAGAATTGAGTACAAAGTTAGCCAAGGTTGAGGGAAATATTTTCTCTCCACTTTGTAGCTTGAAGTTATCTCAACATCTTGTTCATCATAACCAATAAGCTTTAGTGTTCTGATCATTTCTTCAAGAGTGGGATCCTCCTGGAATTCTGAGAAATCTCCTGTGACTGCTCTTGGAAGGTCTAGTACAGCTCTAAGTGTTTCAACCTTGAAAGTGATTGTTGTGTTGTCGAGTGTAATTGTCATAGTCTCTTCGTCTTTGCTTATGATTAGTGATTCCCAAAACTGATACAAGTAGACTTCAGGAACACTAGCGGTTTTTGACAAAGTTGGACTAATGAAGTGTCTTTCCAGAATATCCCTGATGATGAGACACGTTTCATGGCACTTAAGCTTCTGAAACTCAATCCTTGAATTGCAGTGACCAATCTGTCTTTTCTTTCCTTCTGGTTGTTTGTTGATAGATGCTTGTGACATGGTGCGAGACATTGTTTATCTGTTCAATGCAAACACCAATAGCAATACCAAGAACACCATATATTTGTGTTAGATAAGTGACCATGATACAATGACTCTATCCTATAGTACATACAATACCAGATAGAACATATAGCATAAAACATATATCCAACAATATACATGACAGATCATAGCATCTCGGTTACTGAACCAGTAATGACAACACATAAGTCACATACAACACAAGGTTATACTCATACAGTTACATAACACCTTTATTAGACAACAAGCAAGTCACAATCAATTGAAGCACAAGATAAGCAGCCACATACAGATTCAACTTTAACACAGCTATGGCTAAACACAGGAATAGCTACAATTGCACAATTAAACTCTAAGTCTGCACATTCAATCATTGGTTCAACTGTGAAGTCTGGTTCGATTGTTATGACCTGGTTCGACTAATCTGTCCTCGTTCGACTAATCATGATATGGTTCGACTAAGTGGTTCGATTAAGGATACTCGATCAAGTAATTCTGTCGTTCGATTAGTGTAGTCGTTCGACTAATTTTGTCGTTCGACAAAATTGGTCGTTCGACTAGATTGGTCGTTCGACTGATTAGGTCGTTCGACTAATTTTGTCGTTCGACTAATTTGGTCGTTCGACTAGATTGGTCGTTCGACTGATTAGATCGTTCGACTAATTTGGTCGTTCGACTAATTTGGTCGTTCGACTAGTTTGCTCGTTCGACTAGTTAGGTCGTTCGATTAAACTATTCGTTCGACTAAATTGGTCGTTCGATTAGATAAGTCGTTCGACTAACCTTAGTCGTTCGACTAAACTTGTCGTTCGACTAAAAAAGAATCGTTCGACGTAATTGGATGTTATCTCCTAACTCGGAGATAACATGATCTTCTTGAGTCCTTCAATCTCCTCAGAAAACATATACACATTAAGCAATAATCCACATAGTCAAAGCAGTCCAATTATCACTCGTTCGACTATTAAACCGAACCCTAAGTCAAGAACATGCTCACATAATGTGTATTACAATTGATAAACCCTTATTCACAACACATAATAACCTGTTAAGCATACTTTCTTTCACTCAATAGATTCTCAAATCAACAATTCAAGAAACGCCCAATTCGATTGAATCTTATCGAGATGCTAACAGTTATAATAAGCAAATAACACTCAAAAACAATCAAACAATCAATATTGAGTCTTAATGAATGCTTACAATAGATCAAGATTAAAGAACTAGTGATTCTTGGTTCGTTCGATGAAATAGGCGGGCTATGGAGGTTGGAGAGAGAGGAAGACGAAAATGAGAGTGTTTTGTGTGTGTTTTGACTAAGTCAGAATTTGCCTTTTATAATCCAAAAACACTTTCAACATATGGCACCTTTGGTCCTTAAACTTGTTAACCTATTCATTTTAAAGTCCAAAACTAACCTAAATGTTATAAGTTAACACTTTTAAGTCCTTTATGTCCAACTTATTATTCTTTTAAACCCTTGATAGTCTTGATGAGATAGATAATTGTCATGAAGAATGATAAGATGACGAAGAAAGGTGAACGGTGTGCAAAGATATCTCCCCCTCAAAATATGATCAATGTTTGAAATATCGGAAAGAATTTGAAAGATTGAAATCATATTTTGAAGAAAATTTACTTTTGCAAACCTTAATAGTTGTTGTTGTTGTTTTTTTTTTTTTTTTTTTTTTTTTTTTTTTTTTTTTTTTTTTTTTAATATATATATACAAGATAGTGAGAGAGCATGACTCGATTAGTTGTTCTTGAGAAAGTTCGCTAATTCTTGAGGAGTCAAGCATCTCATTCCAATTTGGTGAACCAGTTTCACAAAACGGTCATGAGGTAAAGCCTTCGTGAAAAGATCCGCCAATTGGTGTTCCGTTCCCACAAAATACAACTCAACGGTACCCTGCTCCACATGCTCCTTGATGAAGTGATATCTGAGAGCGATGTGTTTGGACTTGGAATGTTGCACTGTGTTGCACGAGATAGCGATAGCACTTTTGGAGTCACAGTACATCGGGATTTTGTTGAATATGTAACCATAATCCATCAGTTGTGATCGCATCCAAATGATTTGAGCACAACAGGCAGACATGGCTACATATTCTGATTCCGTGGATGATAGAGACGTACAATCTTGCTTCTTTGACTGCCAGGACACCAGCTTATCACCTAGGAATTGAACACCACCGGATGTGCTCTTTCTTGTATCAATACATCCCGCATGATCCGCATCTGAAAAAGCAGTTAGTGCAAAACCAGAATCCTTTGGATACCAGATCCCCAAATGAATGGTTCCCTTGATGTATCTAAGGATTCTTTTAACAGCAGATAAATGTCTTTCTGTTGGGTTAGACTGATAGCGTGAACATAGGTATGTGGCAAATACAACATCCGGTCTGCTAGCGGTGAGATACATGAGAGACCCAATTATACTACGATAATTTGTAGGATCAGTGGGTTTCCCATATATGTCAGCATCTAGCTTCGGGGATGAGGAGGACATAGGGGTGTTATAGGTGTCACTAGATGTCATGCCATGCTTTTTTAATATCTCTTGTGCATATTTAGACTGACTCAAGAATATACCACGGGGTGATTGGTGAACTTGTAATCCTAGAAAAAAGTTTAGTTCACCGATCATGGACATCTCAAAGTTTTGTTTCATAAGTTTTGCAAAAGCATTTGAGTACTTTTTGTGGGTAGACCCAAAAATGATGTCATCCACATAAATTTGTACGATGAGAATGTCCTCCCCGTGTTTTTGTATAAACAAATTCGGGTCTACAGAGCCTTTAGTGAAATGATTAGCAATAAGGAATGCTGAAAGTTTGTCGTACCAGGCCCTCGGGGCTTGTTTAAGGCCGTAGAGTGCTTTCTTAAGCCTGTAAACGTGATTAGGATGTTCTGGATCGACGAAGCCCTCTGGTTGTGAAACATACACCTCTTCACGAAGTTGTCCGTTCAGGAATGCTATCTTCACGTCCATTTGGTAAACTGTGATGTTCTTATGAGCCGCGTACGCCAGGAACATTCTCACTGCCTCAAGCCTAGCCACTGGAGCAAAGGATTCCTCGAAGACAATTCCTTCTTCTTGGCTATACCCTTTAGCAACCAACCGTGACTTGTTACGAATAACCGTGCCTTCTGCATCCAGCTTATTTTTCCAAATCCATTTTAAGCCCACAACATAAACTCCATCAGGTTTTTCAACGAGTTCCCAGACTTCCAATCTTTTGAACTGATCCAACTCCTCTTGCATTGATTCAATCCAATTGTCATAAGTCATGGCCTCTTTAATATTTTTCGGTTCAGCTTGACAAACGGTGAGAGCGTATACGCAGGTTTCACCATCTGTGTGGAGTTTCTGTCGTGTCATAACTGGGTTATCTGGATTGCCAATCACATTAACTAACGGATGATCCCTTGTCCATTTATGAGTAGATGGGTAGTGTTGAATGTTGTGATTCAGATTTGACGGTTCCATGTTGCTCGAGGAAGATTCTCTTGGTTCGGGAATGGTTGGGGGTGGAGCAAATGGATTGAAAAAGGCATTTCCGTCAAAATCTAGTGGTGTTGGAACTTGGTTAGAAATGGGGGAAGAATCTTCAACTGCTGGTTGAGGTGTTTTATCTATTGATGATGATGGTTCAGGTTGTGGTGCATCGTCAGCAACTACTGTAGAGGTAGATGCTGATGGATCAGGTGCTTGATTTGGGATTTGTTGAGCAGCGGAACTTGTGGAAGCCTCTGACGCACTGTTAACTAAACTGTCATCAAACATAGGAGCAAACAGATCTTCCAGTTCCTTCCTGTTGAAAGGTAATGGTTCAGCTGAAGATTCTGGGAAGTTCAAACGGTTGTGTGCGGGTTCCAAGCGGTCTTGCTCAGAAGCCATTTCTGTGAGTTCATCGAAATTAACGTGTATCGTCTCTTGAATGTCTCCGGTCCGACGATTCCAAATTCTGTATCCCTTGGAGTTCTCACAATAACCAACAAATATCCCTATATCTGCTTTTGCCTTCAATTTACCAAGATCATCTTTATCATTCTTTGGGTAACATAATGCTCCAAAGACATGAAAATAGTTGATATTGGGTTTTCTGCCTTGTATTAGCTCATATGGAGTTTTGTTATGTCTTTTGGTGATCATGCCGCGGTTCTGAGTGTAGCAAGCAGTGTTAACAGCTTCAGCCCAAAGATAATCTGGCAATTGGGCATTGATCAACATAGTTCTAGCTGCTTCCACGAGTGTACGGTTTCGTCGTTCAACTACGCCATTCTGTTCAGGAGTGCGAGCTATAGAATATTGGTGAACAATCCCATGTTTCTCTGTAAATTCCCGAAGGATTTGGTTTTTGAATTCAGTTCCGTTGTCGGTACGAATGATTCTGACGGTGTTGCGAACTTGCACTTGAATCTTTGTGAGAAACGTTATAACTATAGACGGAACTTGATCTTTTGTGCGGAGAAAGTAAACCCATGTCCATCTTGAGTAATCATCCACTATTACCAGAATATATCTTTTCCCATTTACAGACTGAACCCGCATTGGACCACACAAATCCATATGAAGCATTTGTAGGACGTGGTCTGTGCTATGTTCTGTTTTTGGTGGAAAGTGAGCTCGGTGACTTTTTCCCTGTTCGCATGCAGAACACAGATGATCCTTGGCATATCGGAATTTTGGTAAACCATCTACCAATTTATGCTTGGCCAGGTCGGTCATGGTTTTGAAATTGAGATGAGACAATCGTTTATGCCATAACCATGCTTTCGTGGGATGAGCCTTGGAGAGTAAACATATAGGAGTCGAAGCTGTCATTCCTTCAAAGGAGATGGTGTAAAGACTAGTTCCCCGTTTTCCTTTCATCAGATCATTTCCCTGAAGATCACGAATAAAGCAGGTTTTCTCCCTAAATGCTACTTCTAAGTCTCCATCGCAGAATTGACCAACCGAGAATAAATTGTGACCCAGACCTTCAACATAGTACACATGACTTATTTCGATGTTCCCGTTAACATAGTCGCCATAACCCATGATTGTGGCGAAGTGGTCATTCCCGAACCTGACCGTTCCTATAAACTTTGCAATGAAGTTTTTGAGAAGTTTGAGATTGCCGGTCATGTGTCGGGAACAGCCGCTATCAACAATCCATAGAACGATTTGAACCACCTGCATCACAATTAGTAGAAACAGATGGAGTAACGGTTGGACCCGTTGGGTTAGAAGCACATGATTTAAGTATCTTAGGAACCCATTTAAAGTTTGCTGTGTTCTCTAGCCAACGTTGCCATTTCCTACTACTTTCTACTTTCTTCCTAAGGAATGTGCTAGGTGATTTGTTCTTTTTGGGATTTGCTATAGGTGCAACTATGGTCTGCTTTGAAACTGCTAATGGTGGATTCCCTAAAATTGATTTGGCAACAGTGTTAGGCTTAGGGAGGCCACTAGTTTGTTTCGCTTTTCTCTTCAGCAAAGTTTTAGCAACACATTTTTGATGATTACCAGATAAGATACTAGTATGACAAAACACACAAGAAGCATTAATATCATTCATAACTGTTAAAGATTCAGCATTCATTACATCTTTTGTAGAATTACACTTAACCAAGCTAGATTCTATTTTGGACATAACATGCTTCTTATTCTCACTAGATGCATTAACTTCTACTTCTCCATTCTTAGATGTTCCACTCTTAGGTAGCCAGATACTAGTCTTCTTTGGTCTCTTTGTGGTCTTTGATCTTCTACCCTTAGATGTGTCAACTAATCCTGTGGAAGATGAAGTAAGAGCATTAGTGGTTGTCTTTGATGATGCATTCTTAGGTGCGCTGTCTACTTTTTGCATCGTTGGTACAATCTTATGAACTTTGGTTTTGCCTGTTTCTAAAACTTTGATTTTCTTCTTCAGATCAACAATGATGTGTTGGAATTCTTGATTTTGTGAATCTAATTTTCTGTTGAGGCGGACTGTGTCATTCCTGTTTTGAAGAATTTCATCGAGTTCCTTTTCATTTTGAAACAGTTTAAGTCTTAAGAAAGCCTTTGTTTCCTTATTAATTTCAGGAACATGACTGTTTTGAAATGATAAAGACCCTATGAGATTTTGAAATTTTAGTTCAAATTCAGTACTTTGAGTTTGACACCAATCAAGCCTTTTTTGAAGATTAAAAACTTTGTTTTCCACATCATTGTTGATTTGTCGAAGATCCTCATTCTCTTTCACTAGATTCTTAATTTCTATTTGCAACATCTTTGTATCAACAGCATGATCTTTCACAAGTAATTCATTGCATGACTCATAAAGCGAATTCATAATCACAGAAACAATGTCATAACACAGAACTTTTTCTAAGAGTCGATCATTTTCGTTTGCTAAAAATTTCTTTTGAAGTTTTTGACGTTGAACCTTGTCATCTTTAGCTTTGAAAATGGTTTTCATAGATGCTACTTCCGTGTATAACTCCTCTTCCCATTTTGTTGCGCATTTCTTCAGATTTCTGACATGAGGAAGAATTTCCTTTTGAAGAATCTCTTTCTTTTCTTTTTGAACAGGAGAAAGAAAAGAAGAGACAGGAATTTGAGAACTAAACTCAATTTCATTCTCCAAACGATAAATGTCGTCCATAAATGTCTGAAAATATCGAAGAACCCGACATTTTTGAGGCATTTGTGGATCAACAAGATCCTCTGTCAAACAATCTTTGAATTGTGCAGCAGTTGTGGGGACAGAAGTTATAGACGAAGGAGCATTTATGTTTGTGTATGTTAACGTTTGTTCTGGATGGTCCTTAGGAGGGACAAATGATTTGCTCAAATGAGGTCGTGCATTATAATCATAATGTACTCTTGAAAACTCTTTTTGTGAATTTGATCGACCCTCAATCTTGTTTGCAAGAAAATCAGTTTCTTCATCAATAGAATACATAACAACACGTTGAAAGGTATCATCGAACAAAAATGTTGCATTGTATAACTTAGGATTGTCTTTGAGTGCTATGTGTAAATTACGGGGTTTGTCACTTCCAAGTGCAAAACTTACTCCTTTAGGACTCGGTTGCACAGTTAGTTTTTGAATTTGTGTTACAGAATTACCCGTTTTATACACAACATTTTGAAATTCTTTGAGTTTGGTTTCCAAATCCATAATTTCCTCAAGATATGAGTCAACACGTTTCCTAGTGGCTTGCTTTTCTTCAAGAAGATCCTGCTGAGATGTTGAAAGCTCTGATTGAGTTTTTAACAACTCAGAAGTTAAAGCATCAATTTGTTTTTTGAATTCAAATTGATCCTTTTCTTTTTGAGAGAGAAGCTCAGCTTTGGCAACGGTTATCTCACGAACTTGACTTTCTAAATTTTGAACTTTTACGTACTCTTGTTGGAAAGCAATTTCAAAACCTTTTTCACGTTTATCTTGTTTTAGATATCCCGAAAGTTGTAGTTTGTAGCACTCATTGTCCTTCGTTAACAATGCAATTTTCTCTTTCAGATTTTTATTGATTTCATTGCATTTTTCAATTTGTGATTGGGTGGTCATTAACAAGGCCTGAAGCTCTGAATCTTGATCAGTCAAAGGATCATTTTGTTCAAGATAATCCAAATTTTCATCGTCAATCGAATCATCAAATGAAACAACGGTTTTATCATCATCAAATGATACAACAGTGTTTATTTGATCATCTGATGGAGATGAGAATGATGAATCATGTTGAACAGAATTGTCATTTGTAGATGAAGATGCAGATGGTGAAGCAATTTCATGTATAAAAACATTGTGGATCAGGTACCTGAGATAGACCATCGGTGTCATAGACCGGGCCTGTCTCGGACATGTTCATCTCTTGCATGTTTGCCATGAGCATTACTGCAGCATTTGCCTCAAGATCTTCCATCTCATCATCAGATGCAGCATTTGCCATGAAGCTTTGCTCATTTTGTGTCACCATTCCTGCTGCCTTTTCATCTTTAAGAGCCATCAGAAGAGCTTCCTTGTGATATGCACTGCCCATAGTACGAGGCTTTGGACAAGCATTTGCCATGTGACCATTCCCACCACAGTTGTAGCATGTGATTGAAGTATTTGCAATGCCTTTCTGTGCATTCCCAGTCATCTGATTTCTGCTCTGAGTATTACCCACACTGTTCCTGTTACCCCCTGCTGAATTGAACCTATTCCCTCATGAATAACAGCTCTTGATTCCTGGTGTTGGAAGATGAACGAAGACGGTTGTTGGATTTGGTGAACTTGCCAAATGCCTTAGCAATTAATCCAAATGCTTCATTAAGAGAGTTGAATGCATCCTCCTCTTCATCATAATCAGCGTTTGAGTACAACATGGAATCTGAGTTGTTATATGGAACCATTTGATTGTCAGAGTATTGTGATGGTGCTTCAAATGGGATGATTTGGTTAGAAGGTTGTGGTGAAAAACTTGGTTGGAAAGATGATTGACCAAATTCCTGGTTTGGTAGTGGAAAGTTGGATTGAGCAACGAGAGCTAGTGAGTTAGGTGTTGGTGCTGGGATGAAACCGCCTCGTGCTGCAACTTCCTTATCTATCTCAGATTGATGTTGTTTCAGAAAGTCATACATGAGTCCATACTTGACCTCACCAATCTTCTTAGTTTGCCTGACAAATTTTGCATATTTCTGCCATTCTGGTCCAAGGCAACCCAGAAATTTTGAATTGATAGCAATCTTAGGTAACTTGATGTCATGACGATCGAGGTCATTTACAACATTTTTGAAACGGTGGTAGTATGATTCAATTGTCTCCCCTGGTTCCATGATGAAATTGTTATATTCCATGTAAAGCTTTGACTCAAGGTCTTCTTGATTTAACTCAGTCCCTTCCATGAGAAGATGCACATGTTCCCACATGTCTTTGGCAGTCTTTTGAGCATCAATACTTCGGTAAATAGGATTAGGAATCCCCTGAAGTATGTAAGACATTGCCAATTGATTTGCCTCTTGTTGCAATGTTTGTTCATTTGTGTAGTTAGCGACAGCAATGGGAGTTGATGTTTCATCTCTTTCTGTGGTTCCTGGAACAACATTTACTGGAAGTGGAAAGGGTCCTTCTTCAATGGCTTGCTTAAGATATTTCCCATGGGGTTTGCGGAGTTCAATGAATCTGAGAAATCTACTAGCCCACTGCACATAGTTACCAGGTGTCAGCATAGGTGGAGTATCTTGATTTCCAGCTTCATGTCGGGATTGTTGACTGCTGATTGCCTCACACATCTTGTTAAACCAATGTGGTTCTCTGGAGTAGGATGGATTGTTCAGCATTTGATTCTGTTGCATGATTTGTTGTGGGGATACTTGTGGTGGAGGAATAAATTGATGTTGTTGCACATATGCATGATGTTGTGGATATTGTTGAGGAAATTGTTGTTGTTGTTGAGAGTATTGTTGTTGTTGAGGATATTGTTGTAGCTGGTAGTAGTAATTAAAGTGTGGTGGTTGAGACATCGTGTAGTAGCTTGTGATGGTTAAGGATCTTTAAAGGATAAAGACGGTTGTTGTTGAAAGATTAGAAACTCGATTAATCACGTAAGAAATCCAAGAAAAATTTTCTCGTTCGATCAGCTAATCACGTTCGACTAAGCTAGTTCGATCAGGTATTCTCGTTCGACTATCTCGTTCGATCAGGTAAACTTGTTCGACTATCTCGTTCGATCAGGTTAACTTGTTCGACTATCTCGTTCGATCAGGTAAACTTGTTCGACTAGTTCGTTCGATTAGGTATGCTCGTTCGATTAGAACTGCTCGTTCGATTAGAGTTGCTCGTTCGATTAGGGTTGCTCGTTCGATTAGGGTTGCTTGTTCGATTAGGGTTGCTTGTTCGATTAGGGTTGCTCGTTCGATTAGGTTACTTCGTTCGATTAAGTAACTCGTTCGATCAAATTTGCTCGTTCGATCAAGTAAGTTCGTTCGATCAACAAGCTAGTTCGATCAATTGGAAGAGTAAGTCTAACTCGACTACCCTTTTGCTCGTTCGACTGAATGCTCCTTCGATGAAGTATCCTCCTTCGATCACCCCTGCTCGTTCGACTAAAACACCTCGTTCGACTACCCTTTCTCGTTCGACTAAAATACCACGTTCGACTACCCTTTCTCGTTCGACTAAAACACTACGTTCGACTACCCTTTCTCAAGTCTCTTGACTTGATCTTTTAGTTCTACAACTTGTAATTCTAGTTCTTGTAGTTTTAGTTTTAGCTTAGTGTTTCTACCTAAGATCTTATTACTAACTACGCATAGTTTGTTGTATTCGTCATGCAATTCACTATCATCTATTGACGAATTATTATCACTATAATAAGAAGAGTCGGAATGTACCTCGTTAGAAGCTTGAGCCATTAGGCATGTTTTATCGTTAAGCTTCTTCTCTTCTTCTTCACCGCTATCACTCCAAGAGCCTCCTACAAAAGCTCTTTGGTTGTTGGAGTTCGGTGGTTTAGGACATTCTCCTATGAGGTGATTAGGATCTCCGCATCTATAGCATTTCCTATCACTTGTCCCTTTCCTTTCATCATGATTCTTTTGAGATGACCTCCTTTCATCGCGAGGTTGTCTAGGAAATCTACCTTTCCTCCTAAGAAACTTTCTAAAGTTTCTAACGGCTAGTGCATATTCTTCATCTTCACTATCGGAACTCGAACATTCCTCATCACTAGTCTCCTTCTTGGCTTTCAATGCTAGAGATCTAACTCTCTCGCTTTTGCCTTTGACTATGTCGGAGTCCTTCTTGATTATCATCTCGTGAACTTTCAAGTTTCCTATTAGTTCATCGAGTGACAACATCGCCAAGTCCTTTGACTCTTCTATGGCGGTGACCTTTGCTCTCCATTTAGGATGTAGAGCTCTAAGGAACTTCCTAACATAATTCTTGCTAGAGTAACCTTCATCAAGAGCTTTAAGACTAGTGATAATAGTATTAAATCTAGCAAAAGCATTATCTATTGACTCATCTTCCGAAATGGAAAATTGTTCATATTGTTGAACAAGTAGATCAATCTTGTTCTCTTTGACTTGGTTATTACCTTGTTGAGTGACTAACAAAGTTTTCCAAATATCTTTTGCCGTATTACACATGAAAATTCTTTCAAATTCCTTTTTAGGCAAAGCATTATAAATCATCATTTTAACCTCATTATTTTTGGCTAGTTTTCTTTTTAGTTCATCACTTTGTTTATCATATGAAACAATTTCATCCTTTTTAGTAATCGAATTAAATTGAATCGGTTGAAAGTCACCCTCGGTAATAACATGCCAAAGATCAATGTCTTTTGATTTCACATACGTTTCGAATCTTGTTTTCCAATAAATAAAACAATCGGTTTCGAAAAGTGGTGGTCTTTGCATAGATTGCCCTTCTAGATATTTGTCGGAATCCATTGATCGATTCAAGTTTTAAAATACAATATACTTTAAAAACTTGACTGACGTGGCTCCTGATACCAATTGTGGGAAACTAGAGGGGGGGTTGAATAGTTTACCGGTTTAAATTCCTTTTAAAAATCCTCTATGTGTAATCAATCAACACCAATATGAACTACACACTAAACTAACTAATAAAAGTAAAGAGTAGAGTTGGAAAGATCAAACCGAGACAAAGGATTTATAGTGGTTCGGCTACGAAGCTCTTCTTCGCCCTACTCCACTCCCCGAGTACCACACTCGAGAGTTTCAAACACTATATCAACAACCTCCCTTCAGGAGGAGAAAACCGTACACGTCGCTTATCCTATTATCGACACTAAGCTAGATGTTGAGTGCTAATCTTAGCTAGCACCAATCTACCAAGGTCCACGTGACCAAACACACAAGCCCAATGGCTTCAAGAGATCACCAAGATCTCAACACGATCACAATGATCAACTCACTCTACTAACTCTATCCTAATAACCCTTGATCTTCTTGATCAATTATACAAGCCCAATGGCTTCAAGAGATGTTCACTATCTCTTATAAGATCACACTTGATCTTATGGAAGAAGATACGCCGTATCGAGCCTGGAATAAATACGAATCAGAATAAAAGATGCGTCGCATCTTTAACCAGGGATGCGCCGCATTAAATAAACTGACAGAAAGTTTTAAAGTCAAAAATAAAAACGCAGAAAATGAAATAAGATATGACCAGTGCGGGTGATGCGTCGCATCTTATGATGGAGATGCGCCGTATCTTCTGCAGGTCTGACAGACTCGACACAAAACAGAAAAGTAAAATTTTTTCCTCCGGGTTGTCTCCCGGTCAGCACTTGTCTTTATTCCAGAGTCTTCAAGTTAGACTCACGTTCAGCTCCTTATTTTGTTCTTGTTGCGTGCCATCCTTCTTCTTTCATCCTAAAGATGTTCCCGTATAGCTCCGCAACATTTTCCTCTGTTCGACTTAATCTAATATATTCTTTGGTCTTTGTCGCAACATATTCCTCATATGGTCCCAAAGAGTATTTGATGACTTCAATTTTTTCAAAAATTATCATGGGTGGGTTATTATAAGTGATCTCAAGTAGTCGACATTTTCTCTCGATGAATTCTTCTTCGTCTTTATCAACAAACTTGAAATAAGGATCCTTATTCAAATAGTCATCAAGTTCATCAATTAATGACTCATCGTTATTATCATAGGGATAATAATTAACCAAGTTAATGGATTGATAATAATCTTGAGTCTCGTCCCACTTTCTTTTCAATTCCCATTGTAAGCGTCGATTAAGCCTTGTGTAATCATTACATTTTCTATGCACCCATTCCCAGAAAGTAGTATTCGATGCTCCCTTTAGTTCTTTTAAGTATTCGATTCTACCTTTTTCTTGCAAAGCCTCTGCTCTACGTGGGGAGTCTTCAACTTTTTCATACCAATCATAGTCTTCAAAGTATACATCGTTTCCAACTCATTTCATTCCAATTATACTTCCCCCATTGCAGGTTCCATCATTCTTCCAATCACAAGTTGGCCATTCACTACTTCCATCCTTGAAACGGAAAGGTTTACAAGTGTGATTAATATGTCCAAATTCCCATGATTTATCCCAAACCCATGGTATCTGGTCATTCCATTCGTAGTACCAGGTGTTTTTGAACTCATCATAAGTTTTGAATCCTGGTAGATCTCCAGTTAGCACATCAGCGTCGATTTGAAGGAGGTAATTAAATTCTTTGAATTGTTTGCACAAGGGTGTCTCATAATTGAATACATCAATGTCTATGCTGAATAATTCTTCAATTCCTTCCTTGATCGTTGAATCGTCATGTGATGATCCATTGCTGCTCTCTACTTCCTCATCTTCCCCTCTCATCCAATATACCCATAACACATCTTTAGTAGCTCGGTCCATGATCTTATGGTTATTGAACTTACTAGCTAACCAATCTGAAAAATCAACATTGTTAGGATCGTAGTTAACGTCAAAGCTAGTGTTACCAATCATTTTCCTCCTTATCTCCATGAACTCATTAAATTGTTCTTTAAAACTTCGTGTCAACCATGAAGTCACAATCCGTTTGACTTCATTTGTAGGAGCAAATTTGGGATCACCGTATTTAAGTTCAAGCCATTCTTCAAAAGAGATATCCATCAACCTTACCAACTTTTTATGAAACAGTATCTCCGATTCGGCATAAATTCTTTCATCATCCAGATTACTTTTATCTAATCCCCAATACTGTTCGGAATGAGGCATATAAGGAGTTTGTATAGGTTGGATATTTCCTCTACCATAGCTTTTGTTGCTCGATTTGTTGACTGCATTTGCCGAGTTCATGTATTCAATATGGAATTTCCCATATTTTTCTTCGATAGTCGTCCAAGTTAATCCTTTAGATTCAATGATAGGCCATAAGAGTAACAATTCATCTTCAGTGTAGCTCATTAATAAATCATAAGAGAATATCCCATCTTTAATATTGCATAAGCGTTTGAATTCCATATAAGTAGCTTCAAGAGGGGTTTCCCAAGAAAATAAATCGGCATCAATCGTGAGTACATTGAAGTTGACATCTTCATAAACTTCCACTGAGTAGACGGGCATGTTGGTTTGAGATACGGATTTGAGTAAAGCATCGATCGTAGGTAAGTTGCTAGTAATAGCATTGAAATTTTCGAATGAATCCGAAAGCAAGAGTTCCTCTTCCAATTCTGAGCTTTTAGTAATGCTTAATGCTGGGAACTTGCTCAAGCTAACCTCATAGTTATCACACTCGTCATCACTTTCCAGAATTAACCGCTTTTTGGTGCGGGACTTTTCATTGTGCTTATCTTTCATAAGTTCCTTAGCAAGATATCCGTTCATTGACATATCTTCCATAGCAAAACCTGTCATCATAGGTAAAATCGTCAGTAGGATCTGTTTGCTAGAAGAGAAATTAATGAATTTAGAAACGAATATAAAGAATAAAAATGGCTGATATCTGCGAACGATGCGCCGTATCCAGAAAGTTGGATACGCCGTATCTTATTACGTTAAAATTTAATCAGACTTTTATTCAGAAAACAGATACGCCGCTTATAAATTAGAATGCGCTGTATCAAGTTTAAATTATCAAAAATCGATTATATTTATTAAAATTAAATGCGTCGTATTAACAAAAGCTAATGCGCCGTATTTTCGTTACGTTTCAAAATACAAGATTTTTGATTTAGTAGATGCGCCGTGTCGATAAAAATCGATGCGTCGCTTCTGTTTAATAATTCGAAAAACTGTTTTTAATTTAAATAGAAAATACGCCGTATCTGTTAAAACAGATGCGTCGTATGGCGTTAGGGTTTAGAAAAATTTCTTATTAAAAACAGAATACGCCGTATCTTGGGGAAAGATGCGTCGTACTCGAATTTATTAAACGCGTTGTATTTTATAAAAATTAAACGCAATACGCCGTATCTGTGAAAACAGATGCGCCGTATCGTTTGTATCAGCACAATACAACGATAGCAGAATGCAGAAAAAAAAAAAGAAAAACAAAAATAAAAACAAACAAAAACACACAAAAACAGAAAATATGCAAATTATACAATGAATGCAATCTATCTAATATATAACAGGGTTAGTGGTTAGAATCTAAAAATAAACTAAAAAGAAAAACCTAATTAAAATACTAAATCAAATTAACAGATAATAACAATTCACTCCCCGGCAGCGGCGCCAAAAACTTGATGCGCGTGCGTGTCGTTGCGGTTTAGCAGTATTAATGCCTACTCAAGTTTTAAATTTATATTTAGCCGACTTATCAATAACACACACACTTAACGAGCAGTGTACCCGGTCAGTATGAATATAATGGTAAGTAGAGTGTCGATCACTAAGAGTGGAACGTATTATCTAGTTATTCTAATCAGTATTTTAATATCCTAAGTTAGCTATACAACCTAATCTAACGCAAGGGGGTTCAGCCTGAGAGACTGGCACGGTTTGGTTATGATTAAATAGTAAACTAAACTAATGAGCACGAATCAGCGATTAGCACACACGTACACAGATAGATACTCGAGACAATAAGAAGACCTGTCCTGATAATTAAGTAGCTTGTCACTTGTTTTATTGCTAGTTTTATATGAAGTGTATATAATTAAACCTTTCTCGTTGGCTCTAATCTTATCGGCGAGTAAACCCTTAATGATTACTTATGTCTATCCTTCTTTTCTAGAGTATTGGGCATTTGTGATGCCCACGTCTCATATACGCTAGAATAGATAGGCGAGGAAGGGGCATGGCGACCCAAGCAAGACTCAGCTAGACACAGAGGTTATCAATGCACTAATAAAAGTCACCAAAGACATCAACATATAAACTTTAATTAATGGGAAAGCAATATTAAGGGGAGTGCATGATTTTCCGTAGTCACATGACACAAGCCCATCAATCCTGATGAATTAAAGTGTACTAATACAATAAAACCAAACTACTTAATGAATTGAATACATGCAGGACCTTCTTACAGCTCTTGTATCTTCGTTTAGGTGTGTCTTGTGCTGCTTGGGCATCTGAATTCGGCTCTAGGGTTATTTCTTCACACTGTCCAAGACTCCAAAGTCTAAGCTCTAAAACAAAAAACTCTCAAAATTCGTCTGGCCTTGGGGTATTTATAGTTTCTGCATGAGGGATCAATGCGGCGCATAGAGTGAATAGATGCGGCGCATTGACTTAACTTCGCGTGGGGTCCAAGATTAATATATTCTGGAATATTCGTACACCGTCTTCAGATGCGGCGTATCTTGATCTTTGTATGCGGCGCATGTACTTTAGCTGTCTTGGATTGTAACTTGTGAAATCTTGATAGTGATACGCCGTATGTTAGAAGTATATTGCGGCGTATCTGGAGTAGAATGAGCTTGATCTTCTGGATTTCAGTAGGCTTTTGACATCTTGCTTGTTTTGTTCCATAATTAGTCTAAAATCGTCAAGTTTCACATAATGCTTGTTTTTACCTGAGAATTACTAAAGTAAACATTAATGTATCGATTCTCATGTATAATATAATAAAACAAGTCAAATAAATAGGATAAATGATGATAATAAAATGTACTTATTTGAGTTCATCAATAACCCTCCGCTATTGAACCCTCCGGCTTAGCTTTATTTCGAACATAGTTTTTAAGCTTCTTCATGTATCTTTCAAATGGATACATCCACCGAAATGAAACAGGCCCGCCTTCAATAGCCTCTTCAGGTAAATGCATAACCAAGTGAATCATAATGTCAAAAAAAGCAGGAGGATATATTTGCTCGAGACTGCACAAAATATTGATCAACTGGTCTTTAGCTTTCACTATGTCTTTCACCATCAAAGTTCGGGCGCAAATTTGCATAAAAAAGAAACAAAGCTCGATCAATGGTGTATAAGTCTGTGCGTCCAAGTATTGCTGAAGTCCATAAGGAAGTAACCGTTGCATCATTATATGACAGTCATGAGACTTCATGCCCGTTATACTGTTATCATCTTTGGTCACTTTTGACTTGAACTTGGATCTGAACCCATCTGGTAGTTTAACTGTTTTGATGTATTGACAGAAGAGTTTTCTTTTATCTGGTGTGAAGGAGTACTTAGCATGAGGCTTCGAGCACTTCCCGTTTTGTTTGTTTTCGAGCCACAACTCCTGTCGAATGCCTAGAGCTTGCAAATATTGTCTTGCCTTAGCGGTGTCTTTAGATTTGTCAGTCATTAACAAGGTGTTCAAGATACTCTCCAACACATTTTTTTCGATATGCATGACATCTAAATTGTGTGGTAGAGAAAGAAAAGACCAATATTCAAGATCGTAGAAGATAGACCGTTTAGTCCAGTTCAGCTCGACTGTATGATTACGTTTTATCTTCCCACCCTCATAATCCGGATGTTTCCCCGGCACACGTGTGGGCAATGTCGCAAGTTGAGTCAAGATATCAGCCCTGGTATCTTTTCTAGGAAGATCTCTATCATCGGTTTCACCATTGAATGTCGTACAGTCCCTCCTCCATTTATGCTTTTTTTAAGAATCTTCTATGACCAACATAAGCTGATTTGCTTATCACACGCGTAGCCGGAGTGTCTACTTTGCATGTAGGGCAAGCGTAGTAACCTTGCCCTTGCCAACCAGACAAACTACTTCGAGCAGGAAAATCATTGATGGTCCATAAAAGCATCGCTCTCATGTGGAATTGAGTGCCTGTAGCAGCGTCCATAGTCAAGACACCTGGTTTAGTCCATAATTCCACAAGGTCATCAATCAAGGGCTTCAAGTAAACATCAATGTCCTTCGCCGGTGATTTAGGGCCAGGAATCAACAACGTGAGCATCAAAGAAGTCTCTTTCATGTATAACCACGGAGGCAAGTTGTATGTTGTTAATATGACCGGCCACATGCTGTAAGTCTGACTAAGGTTGCCGAACGGATTGAAACCATCAGCAGCCAACCCTAATCGAACGTTTCTTGGTTCTATAGCAAAATCCGAATATTTATTGTCAAACTTCTGCCATGCTTTACCATCAACCGGGTGTTGCATCTTACCGTCCGTAGACTTTTCAGTAGCATGCCAAGTCATATGTTTTGCAGTGTGAATAGACTTGTACAAACGTTGTAGTCTAGGAATGATAGGAAAGTAACGCAACACCTTGTTAGGAACTTTCTTCCCCGTTGTGTTCTTGTCTTTCCATCTACTCGTTTTGCAGACCGGACAATACTCCAAATCTTCGCCATCATCCCCCCGATATAGAAAGCAATCATTTTCACAAGCATGTATCGACTCATACCCTAACCCGATCTTTTTAAATGTCTTCTTTATATTATAGTATGACGGTGGGAGATTGTAACCTAACTTGGGCGGAAATACCTCCTGGAGAAATTTTAGCGTTTTGTTAAATGAAGTATCACTCCATTTACCGCTGACCTTGAGATGTGTAAACTTTGCCATAAAATCCAATGTTGTCATAAAGTCACGACCCGGGTACAGAGCTTGGTTGGAACTTGCAAGTAACTCTTCAAACTCGTTACGCAGAGGAGGTGTCGCTGCTTGAGTCGGCTCGTTACTTGTCTCGCCAATATTTCCATGAGTCGGCTCATTATTCGAAGGAATATCAAGAATATCATTTTGATCATTATTCGGAGGAATATCAAGAATATCATTAAGGCACGTGATGAAGCGAAAAGTGTACCGCTTTTAGGGGGTCATTTAAGCCCTAAATCGTATTTATTTGATCAAATATTGCCCTAAATCGTTCCTTTTGTCATTTTAGGTACTTTGGAGAAGAAATCTGGAAAAGGAAGCATTTTGGACGTTTTTGGAGCATAAAAGTGAAGAAAACGACAAAGTCTCAAAATCGGCTGGAAAAGTACCTGTGACGGCGTCAAGCACCATTGTGACGCCGTCAACCCTTGACGCGCCAGAGAGGATTTTGGATGATTAAAAGGGGACGGCGTCAAGAAGGCCATCAAGAAACCCTAACCGCGGCGAGGTGACGGCGTCAGCTCTATAACGTGACGCCGTCAGATCTGATTTTCTATATATATTCTCATAATTTTTAGTCATTAGTGTGCAACTTTGTGAGGAGAAACCCTAAGACGATTTTTCTGCTACTTTTAAGGGTTTTATACCCTTGGATCTCCCATGTTCAATTGAAGATAAGTAATCAATTAATCATTCAATATGTCTATGTGTTGTTTGATTATATCTTGTTCTTGTCTTTTATTTAACATGCTAGGCTAGATTTATCTTGTGTTTGCTTAGATCTAATGAAACCTAACTATTGATTATTGTTGTTGGTGTGTTATTAATTGTATTGGATGATTGTTTATCGATGTTAGGCTTAAGAAAACTGGCTAACCTCCTATACGGTAACTTGCTTGAACGTCTTAAGAAACATGAATCAATGCGTACTAAGGTTTTTATGGTTGTATTTAATGCATGAGCGAATTCTAGTGATCCCATGTTAGGAGCTTCTAAGCCGGCTCGACATAGGAGTGAAGTAGGAGCTTGTAGAGTTGGGGAAGTACGTACGCCACCCCACGATTGGTATTAAGGAATACACCCGTCATCCACGCAATTAATACACACTAATCAACCGGTAAAAGATAGTTAAGGAGTAAGGAAATCTAAGTAAACACATTTCTCTCCATATAAGTTCCACAACCTTTTTATTTTCAGTTATTTTATTTTATTTGCAATTGTAGCTATTTGGGTTAGTTGACTAGCAACTAATTCCGCCCACTCCTTCAAACCCGAGATTTTACTTGCTTTTATAAAAAAATATAAAAAAAAATACAAAAAGAATCTTCCCTCAACCTTAGACCTATTAGAGTAGTTTTTCAATCCTAACGACACTATTCCCCTAGAGAACGATCAATCCCCCGGTACTTGCCACTACACTATACAACATCGGTCAGGTACACTGCCTGGTGGGGATTGCAAGCCTCTTGAGATCCCTCGAGAGGTAAAACCTGTTGTAAGGTCGCAAAACCACGCATCAGCACGTACCCATGTCACTCATCTCACGTTGTGTTGTGTTATCAAGAATATCATTTTCATCATTATTCGTAGGATCCGGTTCACCGTGATCCTTCCATTGTGTAGAAGTTGGGTCCCACCCATTTTTGCCTATGTGGCTTTTAAGACCTTGGAGAGATACCCATGGAACATTACGACAACGACGACATGGACATTTTATGTTTCTGTAACTATTCAATAACGGTTTGCAATGATCGAGGAAGGCGGCAAGACCATCAAAAAATTCTTTTGAACCAAGATGCTCTAAACGGGTCCAACTCTTATCAATTATCATAACTGCATTTTTATGATGCAATCGGTTATTATATGCACTTAATTAATGATTACGAGTTGTTTTGTTCACCTAGCGCAACTATGGAAGGCAATCCTAACCCACTCTTTGAATGATTCGTCTCATATATGAATGCGTATAACTGATTTACTATTTGAGAAAATTTCGGCAGCATTTCCCCTCAACTCCCCAAATATGTGCATAAAAGACATATTCGTAGGAGTAAAGGAGAAACACTGTCGAAATCATCTCAAATAGTAAATCAGTTATACGCATCCATATCCTAAATGAGACAAAACATTCAAAAAGCAGTCCCAAACAGGGGACTTTCCGAAATTAATTTCTAATAAATTAATTCCAGACGGGTTTTCTATAGGATGATTAACTTCGGACGGGGGCTTTCCGAAATTAATCACTAAAATCCTAAAACATTCACAAAAGTCTAACAATATTACACAAATCGACTATTTTAAGTTAAAAAATTAATAGAATATAAATACATGTTACACTTTTGCAACTGATTCACTACAAAACGTTGATATAATAGATTCACTACCGATTTGGTTTTCGGCTTATGTTTCATAAGCTTATTTTTTGTGACTTATTTTGAAACTATTTTGTTTATATAAGTTTATCATGTCATGATAACTTTATGTAAGTTAAAAAGTTTCAAAATAAGCCATAAAAATTTAGCTTATGAAACATAAGCCGAAAACCAAACAAGCCATAAGCCCGTTATATAAGCCGAAACAAACACCTTCTAACTTGAATTATTCTACTTCTAACGCAAAAATTCTACTTCTATCCTACACCAACTGATTTTTCCGCAAATATTCTAATTGTATCCTACACCTGTAACGCTTTCTCACGTAAACACATATAATCGAGTACATTACAAAAATCCTAAACCGCACTGGAATCTACAAAAATACCCCTATATCCGTCACGCAACATTTCACAAACATACTGATATGTAAAAAATAATACGGATATGAAAAAAATAACAACATATTGTCTCGGCTGTGGTCTCGGGCTCTCGGCTATGGTCTCGGGCTCGGGCTCGGGCTATATTAAAAGAGAGCACATTAATATATAAAAAGTTTAAAAAAAAACTGTTGTCGGCGACATGTCGTCGGGATACCAAAAGTTTTAAAAAAATAAAAAAGGGACCACATTACCTCTGTCTCGGCTGTCTCAGCTCTCGACTCTCGCTCTCGGCTGTCTCGGCTGTATAAAAAAATAAAGAAAAGAAAACAAAATTAATACAAAATTAACACTTAAATTAACACTAAAATTAAACAAAATTAACAAAAAACAAAATTAACAAAAATCAAAATTAACAAAAATCAAAATTACCTGTTTTGTAGAAGAAGAAGAAGAAGTGGGGAAGAAGAAGAATTAAACAAAGGAGGGGTTGAGAAGTGAATTAAACATGAGAGGAGGAGGAGGAGGAGGAGGTGCACAGTGGTGCTCGTGTAGTGGTGGTGGAGCTGTGGTGGAGTTGTGGTGTCGGAGGTGGTGGTGTAGTGGTGGTGGAGTAAATCGCCAGCGTCGTCAATAATTGAGGAGGAGGAATAATTATGCGTTTTTTTTCTAAGTGTTGACCAGATCTAGTTTTGGTATATCTTTTAATGGTCCCGACGTCATGTCGTCGGGATCATAAAGTTAATTTGTCGTTTCTCGTTTGGCGGGACGAATCAAATTTTCGCGAAAATTTTGGCGGTTATATTACCGACGACATGTCCACGGTATTATTACTTTTATATAATTAAAATTTTTTATTTATTATAAATACTGTTATAAAATTAAAAAAAAAATTAAAAATAGTTTTATAAAATTAAAAAATAACTAGTTAAATTTAAAATTAATTACTTTTATATAATTAAAAATTTTTATTTAGTATAAATACTTTTAATTAGTATATAATTAAAATTAAATACTTTATATTTAAAATTAAATACTTTAATTTAAAATTAAATAATTTATAAAATTAAAAAAATTTATTTAATTTAAATATTTTTATTTAATATATAATTAAGTAGTTCTTTTACACACACTTCAAAGAGTAGTCACCTCGAACAAACTTCTTACAAGTACAACAATGGCGGAAGACATAATAATGTAAGAAAGAGAAGAGCCGATGATATCACCCAAACACCATAACCCGACCCGTAAACTTGCCTATTTTCTCAGACCCACTTCACTTTCAACCACCATATGTTAAATGAATGATCCGAGATGGTATGGTTCTACACGAGATGTTAAACGAATAATCCGAGATGATATGGTTCTACACGAGATGTTAAACGAATGATCCGAGATGATATGGTTGTACACGAGATGTTAAACGAATGATCCGAGCAATTATGGAACTCGTGCTCAACAACAAATTTCCAGCTTATCTTGTTCTAGTTTGAAAGATGCAATTCCTAACTAATGAGCCGAGTTGTTTCATTTGCTTGTCGAGTTGTTTCATTTGCTTGCCGAGTTGTTTCGTTTGCTTGTCGAGTTGTTTCGTTTGATATGGTTCTACACGAGATGTTAAACGAATGATCCGAGATGGTATGGTTCTACACGAGATGTTAAACGAATGATCCGAGATGATATGGTTCTACACGAGATGTTAAACGAATGATCCAAGATGATATGGTTGTACACGAGATGTTAAACGAATGATCCGAGATGATATGGTTCTACACGAGATGTTAAACGAATGATCCGAGCAATTATGGAACTCGTGCTCAACAACAAAGTTCCAGCTTATCTTGTTCTAGTTTGAAAGATGCAATTCCTAACTAATGAGCCGAGTTGTTTCATTTGCTTGTCGAGTTGTTTCATTTGCTTGCCGAGTTGTTTCGTTTGCTTGTCGAGTTGTTTCGTTTGATATGGTTCTACACGAGATGTTAAACGAACGAGCCGAGATTTCCCACCAAAACTTTCCCACCAAAAATTTCCCACCATGATCTGCTCTTATATACTAACATCTTATCCACACAACTTCACAACCTCTTATACTCAAAACCACTTAACCTCACAACCACAAACACACACTGTTATCATGGTGAAGATGGCGGAATTTGAAGCTTTTTCTTGTCTTTGTAAACGAGGAGACGTAATTCTGCGAGAATCGCATAAACGTTACTCCCTTGGTAAACAATACTATGCGTGTTCTTTATCAAAGGTGAACAATTACATATTTTTTTGTGTGTTATATAAATAATTTGGTTAGTTGTTAAAAATAATAGTTTTTACTCTTTAACAGAGTGGGACAAAGGAGTTTGAATGCGATTTTTTTTTTTATGACAATAAGTGGTCTCAAGATATTAAAAAGTAATAAAAATTAGCACTTGTGGTATTTGATGAAACTTGATGCACTATGGATTCTTGTGTATCGTGAGAAATTGTTCAAACACTAGCTTTAAATATAAACAATTCTTTTAAGAGTATCACAAAAAAAATCATGTAAATATGTGGTCGTAACAAGTTTTACGTAGAAACAAACCAACAATAAAAAACAATTTAATTGAATTAGTCTAGAAAACAAGTATGTGCTACAAACAAATAAAATAATAATAAAATAAAAACAGTGCACGTTACATTTGGTATAGTATGAACTTTATGGTAAAGGAGTCAGGCAGCCCGTGCGTTATGTCGGGGTGATTGACATCAATTTTTTGCAATTATGTTGGCAAAAATAATTTAGCAATACAGAGTATTGTAAGTAATTTCCAATTATAGCATTATATTTTTGTTTCAAAAAGTTTAAATATAAATGAATGATAATTATTAATTATCTTACCATGACAAACTAAGCAAAAAAAACCATTGATACGCGGCCCATAATTGGTTTTTATTATTTTTGGTAAGAAACAATTTAAGCACTCACATTGTTTTTAGAGCAAATATAAAAAATGGTCCCCGTGATTTACCGGATCATTTGAAAATGATCCCTGTCCTTTAAAAAACCCGGATTTGGTCCCTGTGGTTTACGACCCATATGGATTTGGTCCCTTGACCAAAATATCCATCAGTTGACCGTTATATATTTTAAAAATAACATAAATACCCTTAGTCCATGTGGTTTATCTAGTATATCCAATTTAGTCCCTACGTTTTTTTTTTTTTTTTTTTTTTTTTGTCCGATTTTTTTTTTAAAAATAAAAAAATAAATAGAATAAAAAATTTAAAAAAGTTCAAATTTTTTGTCCGAATTTTTATTTTTAATTTTGTTTGTCCGAATAAAATAAAATAAAGAAATAAAAAAAGTTCAATTTTTTGCCGAACCTTTTTTTTGCCTCAGATTTTTTTTTTTTTTTTTTTTTTTTTTTTTTTTTTATAAATTTTTTTGAATACTTTTGGACGGAGTTTTTTTTATAAAATTTTTTGACAAAATTTCTTTTCACAAGATTTTTGTTAGATTTCTTGGCATGATTTTTTTACAAGATTTTTTTTTTTTAATTTCATATAAAATTTTGACAGAATTCTTTTGTCCTTTAAAAAAGTATTCAAAAAAAATTTGGCAGAATTCTTTTGTTCGACAAAAAAATATTAATTTTTAAACTGTCGGACAAAAGAATTCTGTCAAATTTAAGGTTTAGGGTTCAGGGTTTATTTCCCTAAACCCTATACCCTAAACCATAAACCCTAAACCCCTAAACCCTAAACCATTAAACCCTAAACCCTAAATTTGAAAGAATTCTTTTATCCGACGGTTTAAAAATTAATATTTTTTTGTCCGAATTTTTTTGTCGGACAAAAGAATTCTGTCAAAAAATTCGACAAAAATTTGAACTTTTTTTATTTCTTTATTTTATTTATAATTTTATTTTTTGAAAAAAATTCGGACAAAAAATAAAAATTTGGATAAAAAAATTAAATAAAAAAAAAAAAACAAAACAAAAAAACAAACATAGGGACTAAATCTGATATACTAGACAAACCACATGGACTAAGGGTATTTATGTCATTTTTAAAATATATAACGGTCAATTGACGGATGTGCTGGTCAAGGGACCAAATCCGTATGGATCGTAAACCACAGGGACCAAATCCGGGTTTTTTAAAGCACATGGACCATTTTCGAATGATCCGGTAAACCACATGAACGATTTTTGATATTTACTCTTGTTTTTATACGATTTAGAGTGGGTTGAGAATGGTTTTAACTTATTGGGTTTGGTTTAGTTTTGTATGACAAAATTTGATAAAACGACACCGTATACCATCACCATTATTCCAAACACTAATTATAATTTTACGAACACTAAAAGATATTACCACGGGTATCAAACTACTTGCTTCTTGCGAAAATATCAAAAAACGGAGCGGCGATTTAAATAAGCAGTCATTTGCCTCGACATAAACAATGACACTGCAAGACTCTTTTAAAGACAATGATATACCCAACAGTGATATACTAAAGACATGGCTTTAACAGAAACCATGTTCCTTCCATGGGTTATACCATCCAAGCCCCCCCTATGATGTCAAATCATAGGGGATAAAGGGAATATTCTTTTGACTTTCCAGTATAACACAGTTTTCTGTCAGTTTCTGTTCCGTATTTTTGACAGTTTTTAACGTTTGACATATTAAACTTTATATTTTCTGTTCCGTACTTTCAGGTTTATAGTTTTTTGATATAAATAAAATTATAAAAATAAAAAAAAAAATAAAAAAAAATAAAAAAAATGAAAAAAAGAGGGGGGGCTTGTATAACAAAAAAATGAGGGGCTTGTATAACTTGTCCCTTAACAGAAACCATGTTCCTTCCATGTGTTTAGCATCCAATAGCTAGTAGTGTACCGATATTGCACTTAGGCCAACCAATTTTCCTATGTTTGGCACGGAGCGGCGTGAGTTTTTTGGAGCGCTGAACAGTAATCAATGAGCATTTTGATTTTTAGTAGTCGTTTGATAAAGTAGCAGTAAGCTTTGCTATTTTTTAAAAATGCTCATTTTTCAATGTTTTTTTAAAATGCTGTGAGCGGTGAGCTGTGGCTACTGCTCACAGCTCACTCTACTACCCACTGCTACTGCTAACTATTACTCCGTACTTTTAAGAAACACACCCTTACTGTCAAGGGGTGTCTAGATTAGATTATGAGCAAATTCTCAAAATAGGCCAAAAATATTTCATTATTTCAAGACTTGGCCACAAACCACACCTTTTTCCTATTTTGTCCACGCTCAACTGCTCGACCCCATAAATTTATCGACATGTGTCATTCCATTATTTTTTTTATTAATATAAATATAGCCCACAATTAACATACAAATTTGGCAACGTTAGTCCATTAACCAAACAAACGTTTGCAAAGTTAGTCCTTTTACTAACGGCCGTTTTATTTTAGCCCATTAACCAAACAAGCGTTTACAAAGTTAGTCCTTTTACTAACGGCCGTTTTATTTTTCATTTTTGGTCCTTGTGATTATTATTATTATTCAAAAAAATTTATAAAAATTCGAAAAAAAATTATAAAATTTCGAAAAGTCTCGAAAAAATTTATAAAAAATCGAAAAAGATTTAAAAATTCGAAAAAAATTATAAAAATTTGAAAAATTTATAAAAATTCGAAAAAGTTTTAAAAATTCGGAAAAACTTATAAAAATTTGAAAAATTTATAAAAATTCGAAAAAACTTATAAAAATTCAAAAAAATTATAAAAATTCGAATTTTTTTTAAAAATTACAAAAAATTTATAAAAATTTGAAAAATTCGAAAAAATTTATATAAATTCGAAATTTTTTTTAAAATCCGAAAAATTCGAAAAATTTAAAAAAAATCGAAAAAAATTTAAAAAAATTTATAAAAATTCGAAAAAATTTAAAAAATTCGAAAATTTTTTTGAATTCGAAAAAAATTATAAAAATTCAAAAAATTTATAAAAATTCGAAAAAGTTTAAAAAATTCGAAAAAAACTTATCAACATTTGAAAATTTTATAAAAATTCGAAAAAAAATTAAAAATTCGAAAAAACTTATAAAAATTCAAAAAATTTATAAAAATTAGAAAAAATTTAAAAATTCGAAAATTTTTTAAAAATTCGAAAATTTTTTAAAAATTCGAAAATTTTTTAAAAATTTATAAAAATTTGAAAAATTTGAAAAAATTTATATTAATTCGAAATTTGTTTAAAAATCCGACAAAATATAAAAAAATTTAAGAATTCGAAAAAGTTTTAAAAATTCGAAAAAAACTTATAAAAATTCAAAAAATTAATAAAAATTCGAAAAAAAATTATAAGAATTGGAAAAATTTATAAAAATTCGAAATTTTTTTAAAAATTAGAAATAATTTATAAAAATTTGAAAAAATTTATATAAATTCGAAAAAAATTTAGAAATTCAAAAAATTTTAAAAAATTCGAAAAAATTTTTGAATTCGAAAAAAATTTATATAAATTCAAAAAAAATTTAAAAATTCGGAAAATTCAAAAAAAGTTTATAAAAATTCCAAAAAAAAGTATAGAATCTCGATAAGTTTATAATTTTTAAGCTTTATAATAGTTGAGCAGTGAGCAGTGGTGGTCGAGCGGTTGAGCAGTTGAGCAGTGGTAGTCGAGCGGTTGAATTTTTATAAATTTTTTTATATTTTTCTAATTTTTAAAAAAAATTCGAATTTTTATAAATTTTTTCTAATTTTTAAAAAAAATTCAAATTTTTATAAATTTTTAGAAATTTTATAATTTTTATAGAATTATTATATATTTTTTAAATTTTTAAAAATTTTTCGAATTTTATTATAAATTTTTTCTAGTTTTTAAAAAAATTTCGAATTTTTATAAATTTATAAAAATTCGAAAAAGTTTTAAAAATTCGAAAAAACTTATAAACATTTGAAAAATTTATAAAAATTCGAAAAAAATTAAAAAATTCGAAAAAAACTTATAAAAACTCAAAAAATCTACAAAAATTCAAAAAATTTATAAAAATTCAAAAAATTTACAAAAATTCAAAAAATATACAAAAATTCAAAATATTTATAAAAATTCGAAAAAATTTATTTAAATTCGAAATTTTTTTAAAAATCCTAAAAAAATTTAAAAAAATTCTAAAAAATTTTAAAAAAATTTATAAAAATTTATAAAAAAATCAAAAAAAATTAAAAAATTCAAAAAATTTAT
This sequence comes from Artemisia tridentata subsp. tridentata, assembly GCA_021014915.2. NCBI lineage: Eukaryota > Viridiplantae > Streptophyta > Magnoliopsida > Asterales > Asteraceae > Artemisia > Artemisia tridentata. The sequence goes on from CP139502.1 coordinate 313,520,819, forward strand.
AAAAATTCAAAATTTTTTTTAAAATTACAAAAAATTTATAAAAATTTAAAAAATTCGAAAAAAATTTATATAAATTCGAAATTTTTTAAAAATCCGAAAAAATTTAAAAAAATTCGAAAAAAATTTTAAAAAAATTTATAAAAATTTATAAAAAAAAATTTCGAATTTTATTATAAATTTTTTCTAATTTTTAAAAAATTTTCGAATTTTTATAAATTTATAAAAATTCGAAAAATTTTTAAAAATTGGTAAAAACTTATAAACATTTGAAAATTTTATAAAAATTCGAAAGAAATTTAAAAATTCGAAAAAACTTATAAAAATTCAAAAAATCTATAAAAATTCAAAAAATTTATAAAAATTCGAAATTTTTTTAAAAATTTCAAAAAATTTATAAAAATTTGAAAAACTCGAAAAATTTATATAAATTCGAAATTTTTTTAAAAATCCGATAAAATTTAAAAAAATTCGAAAAAAATTTTAAAAAAATTTATAAAAATTCGAAAAAATTTAAAAAAATTCGAAAATTTTTTTGAATTCGAAAAAAATTATAAAAATTCGAAAAAACTTATAAAAATTCAAAAAATTTATAAAAATTCGAAATTTTTTTAAAAATTAGAAAAAATTTATAAAAATTTGAAAAATTTTATATAAATTCGATAAAATATCAAAAATTCAAAAAAATTAAAAAAAATTCGAAAAATAATTTTGAATTCGAAAAAAATTATAAAAATTCAAAAAAATTTATATATATTCAAAAAAAATTTAAAAATTCAAAAAATTCAAAAAAGTTTATAAAAAAACGAAAAATAATTATAAAATCTCGATAAGTTTATAATTTTTAAGCTTTATAATGGTTGAGCAGTGAGCAGTGGTGGTCGAGCGGTTGAGCAGTTAAGCAGTGGTGGTCGAGCGGTTGAATTTTATAAAATTTTTTATATGTTTCTAATTTTTAAAAAAAATTCCAATTTTTATAAATTTTTTCTAATTTTTAAAAAAAATTCAAATTTTTATAAATTTTATAATTTTTTTAGAATTTTTATAAATTTTTTAAATTTTTAAAAATTTTTCGAATTTTTTTATAAATTTTTTCTAATTTTTAAAAAAATTTCGAATTTTTATAAATTTTTCGAATTTTTTATAAATCTTTCGAATTTTTATAAATTTTTTCGAATTTTTATAAACTTATCGAAATTTTATAATTTTTTTCGAATTTTTGAAAAATTTTCGAAAATATTTAAGTTTTTTATAATTTTTCGAATTTTTATAAATTTTTTCTAATTTTTAAAAAAATTTCGAATTTTTATAAATTTTTCGAATTTTTATAAGTTTTTTTGAATTTTTAAAAATTTTTCGAATTTTTATAAATTTTTTGAATTTTTATAAGTTTTTTCAAATTTTTAAAACTTTTTCGAATTTTTATAACAACTAATACAAGTTGGCAAGATAAGCCCCTCAAGTTCTAAGCAGCTTGAACACATATAAGAACTAAGATAATTCAATAAAACCAAAATTTAATAAATACTATTGTGAGGTGGAAAATCTAAACATGTTGGTGTACTTTGCATTTATACTTGTTCTTGACCCAAGGAACAAGTATCATGACTTTTTGCATGTTATTGTGGATGATCACTATGAAAGGGAAGGATTATCGGTCGTGACGAAAAAGTTTGCTTACATTGAAAGTGAAATGAAACTTTTTTATGTAGTATGTACGAATTCATGCTTCATCTTCTACTTCTTTGTCTTTTCAACATTTAGCAAAAAGCAAAGGACAACCAACATTAGTAATGAACCCGATCAAAGAGATATGTTGAGAAGTAGGATGAAAAATGGTCCATCGTCTACTACATCATGTATACCTCTATAGACATCTACCCTATAAGAAGGTGCAAATATATACAAGTAGGTTACTGAAATCGTCTTAAGCCTATAGGAAAACTAACCATCAATCTTTATACCTAAACCTACGGGAAAATATGTATAATTGAGGTAAATAACCTCGCCCTGAAAGCCTGTGAGCAACTATCTATGAATTCCCGTAGTAAAAATGTAAAGGCAAATATATACATATGAAAACTACTAAAAACTCTTACAAGGTGTATAAAATAAACTGTCATATAAAAAAGTAATAAAAATATTATATGGTGTTTTTTTTAGTTATGAACCTAGTTGTTTTGAAAAAATTAAATACCGTGTTTTTTTTTTTTTTTTTTTTTTTTTTTGAACGACCAAGCTTATATAACAAACAAGCATCACAAAGGAGGAAGAGAAGTATAAAAACAAAGATCTATATGAAGAAAATTTGCAAAAAATAAAGATTACAAGCTAAATCACAAAATAACCCAAACAACCTCCAATAAGAAAAACTACCGAGCTACATCACTGGCAATAAGATAGAAAACGGGTTCGACTTCCATGTGATCCATTCGATGGAACTCTTAATTCCTCTATTGGAAATCCAAAGCAATGAAAGTAGTTGTGCTTGAGTAAAGATGTCTTCATTACGGATCGAGCTTAGAGACACCAAATCCGCGTAAACAAATCTATTACGCCATGACCAAATCTCCCTAATAAAGACGTATAGCAACGCTTGGTAGATTTTACAATGATTCTTTGAGATATGAGGCAAAAATTCCAACAGGTCTGATTTCGAAGACATGTTAGGGGGTCATTAATGCACCATCAATTCTAATATTTACTCCAAAACTGAGAGACAACTAAACAAGATAGGATGTTGCGATGTATAAATTTCTCCTCAAGGCCATATAAAGGACAAAGAGAATATGAAATGTGTAAGCCCCGAAGAAGCAAATTGGCACGGGTTGGAAGCCTATTATTTACCGCTCTCCAAATATAAATACAATGGGATGTTTGTGCTAACTTATTTAGTGCTTATGTGCTTATACCTTTTTGAAACTTTTATACGTTTGTTTTTTTCGGCTTGACTTTAGTGGCATAAACTCAATTTGATTAATTCATAAACTGAATAAATGAGGTTATAAAATTTTCATATGTTAATGGGTTACAAGCCTATTGAATTAGCTGACACAAGCACTCCTTACAAATATAAAAGATTGTTTTAAATGAGTGCCTATAGATTTTGAACCTCAATAACAAATTATAGGAGGTACTCGAACAAGGCCGAGTTTGATTCTGATTATGATTTATATATGTCTGATATGTATAAGCGTTAAGAAAACTTTCAACAGGTTACTAGATATGCATATATTCACCAGAGACAACTATCAGCCTTTTTGTGAAAATGTCTATATTCGCCTTCCATGGAAAAGGCTAAAAAAGTTGATAGTAGCAATAAGCCAAAATGAAAAATGAAATTCCTATCCATCAATTTATGTAGGAGCCAGTTCGGTATATGTTTCATCTCTAATGGGTATGTGTAAAATCAAATTTGTAAAAAGTAAATGGGTCAAGGGTCTCATCAAGAGTATTTTCATCTTATTCAGAAATTTAGAAATTGTAATAAGCCAAAATGAAAAATGAAATTCCTATCCATCAATTTATGTAGGAGCCAGTTTGGTATATGTTTCAACTCTAATGGGTATGTAAAATCAAAATTGTAAAAAGTAAATGGGTCAAGGCTCTCATCAAGAGTATTTTCATCTTATTCAGAAATTTAGAATTTTATTGAAATATTATCGATTTTCTAATCATATTTTGTAGCACCCCAACCCAAAAAGGGCCTAAGTGTAACATTATGGTGTCAATCAGAACATATAAACACAAGCGGAAGACTTCTTATTAAATACTAAGTCAAGAATTACAAGGACTTACAAAATATAATCCAAACAGTTCAAAATACAATACACATCCCAAAATTATGTCTACAATCATAACTCCAATAATGGAATCTAATCAAGGGTAGGTCCTCTATCTTCTACTCTCAACAATCATGCCCAACATCCAGCTTATAACCTGCCGCAGGAAAAGAAAATGCGGTTGAGCTAACGCTAAGTGAACAGATATAAACAAATGAAAGGTAATAAGCGTATACGAAATGAATAAGCGAATGAATCCAAGAGAACCTGCTAAATAAGATGTCAAACAGAATATGGAACATATGAAAGGGATCAAAGCATAATAGTGAACATAAAGTGGATATCAATGTCAAATGAAATGTCCAACAAATCATATAACAAATTGTACATGGAGTAGCTAGCTCGATGTACCAAAAGTGAAATGGAGTGTATTGCACACACTCAAGTCCATTCACAAGTATATATCAAAACTAAACTAAGTACCTAGGATGCATCCATACGCTCCCTTCGAAACAGAGATACATATGCTAGTTCTAGACTAAACATGCATATAATAAACACGGGCCAGGTGCGCTATATATACAGCTATATAAACAAATGGGAACGTTATGGACAAAAACCCACCTCCACAGATAGTGACAATACCATTGGTGCATCAATGGCAAGGCCATGAAATCCCCATGACTGGCTACAAATATAGGCAACATAATAGGCATAGTACATGCAATCTAATGGTATGGGATAATTATAAATTATCCAACTCAGATAATAGCTATATGAATAGAATATAGCATGAAACGAATAATCAAATAAATACTGAACAAATATGGATCAAAGCATAACGAATAACAAATATCAGGAAATCAATGAGTCATGAGAATCCTTAAGGATATAGTACAACCAGATTATGTAATTGTGAAAATCATTTAAATGTTGTTTTCATGAAAGTATTCTTTTAAAACCGTTTTCATAAGAGTCATTAAGCCTTCATATAAATAGTGGTGTTACCTCGTAGTCATAGAAATCATTTAAAAAAAATAGTATTTCCCAAAACCATCATCAAGATATATATTCAAAAAGGTTTTTCATACAAGTCATAATATCTAATGCATTATAAAGTATCAAAGGATTCAAATGCGAATATTGAAGACACGAACGAATCGAACCATATCATAACGAAACGAGTCATGAGGAAATCCTTACTGATAAAGGATAGAATATATGTACCTTATGAAACGCAAGCAAAAGGGCAAAAGAACACAAGAAAGAGGATCACTCCGACTTCACCGGATCTACATGAATTATAATCATATATTACTTATACGCTCATTTAATACCATAACGGATTTTTAATGCTTGTTATCAATCACATCTTCATATTTAGGGTTTACTTAAGTTAAGTGATTAATACATAGGTTTAATGTTTCATAATTAAGGCATAACTTAATTAGGTTATAAATGTAATATCAAAATAGGTTTAGTCGAATATGGAATTCGGTTAGACTGAGTTAACAATCAAGACATAGGTTTTATATGTGTTTCAAATCAATAATTAATCTAGTTAAGGTTTAAGTGTGTCAAAACAGATTTTAGGTTTAGAATGCAAATCTGACTCAGTTTCTTATGAATTTATAGACCTATCAACTGAGCTCCTGAGGCTCTACAATTTTTGTCTTTGACTCCTACATATTTCTAGTACGTCCCCTAATTTTTGAAGATTTTATTACTAAGTGAAAGTACCCTTTCAAAAATCATTTTCCCAAACCTGCCCAGAAAGATAACTGCACAGACACCCAAAAAGTTTGCCCTTAACGAACCCATTCCGAAACTTCAGAAAAATCCACCAAAATTCCAGTAAGCAATATACATACTAAAAATTATCTCTGTCAAATGAGACCTCTTAATTCCTTATGGTTTTAAAACTAAAAATCTAAAACACCAACTAATTTTCAGACATCCAAAATGCAGTTTTGACACTTAACCTTGTAAAAATTAAAAGACCATCTTCTCGACCTCCAATGACTATAAAACTTGTTATTCAAATAGTACGCTTTATGAACTTATGTTTAGACTCAAAAATCACACAAAAATACATTGGCATTAGCAGTTTAGATCCCGTTCAATCCGACCCATTTCCTGGATAGCATGGAAAGTGAGACAGAAAATGACCTAAGTTTAACCAACCAATACCATGACTTATTAACCATTTTATTCAGATTGTAACAAGTTTTAAGACACCAATAAACATACACCAAATCACAATCACAATCACGACAACAATATTAACGAGCCACATATGTGTTCTAAATGAGACCAAAACAATCACCTATGTCTAATTCTTTTTAGACTCGATTAACACATATGTTTCATAGGTTTATTTAGCCAATATAAGACACTTATAACAGCCCCTAGAATGACATAAAATCATGCATACACCCACACAAATTTACGACACAAACAACCCACATAAAATGACGCAATGCAAGCCCTAATTCGTCTCATAAATTCTATACGCCTCATAATAATTATCCTAGGGCTTTATTTCCAGATTTTGAAGCGTAAAACAAAGACCAGATTAGGTTGACTAAATAGGTCGAATCACAGAAAACATGGGACGATCCAAAACAGAAAACAACAGATTGGATAAACAAAGTTTTACACATGTTATAGTTATGATTTTATGTGACGTTTTCTTATGGTTTCATTAACAAACAGCCAACAATTTAAACAGATCATATGATTAGATTTAGATGTTTTTATATTCAGATTCACATACATGTATGTGTCGAATGGAAGGGAAAAACAAAAAAGAATGATGGTGATACCTTGGCTGCTAAACGAGACAAAGAAAAAGGAGAACAAGAAACCCACGAATCACGAACCCTAATATCCTCGAGCTACATCAACAATCCCTTAACCCTACGAATTAACATCAACAGCAGCAACCTTCGAACCTTGGATTTGAGAGAAAAAGATAGCAGAAGAACATCGGTCTTTGTGTGTTTGTGTTTTGTGTTTATCATATGAAGGGGGAAGATGAGAAAACACATCATAATAAAACGTATAAGGGGAGCGTGTATAGTAATTAAGGAAGGTGTTTAATTGTGAATTGATTTTGTTAATGGTGTCTGTTATAGAGCTTATAATAGGGGCCTGAAATTAAGGAAATCCCCATTTCTTAATTATAGTCAAATCGTGTGTTTACAAGGACCAAAGAAACATATAAATCTTGTAGGGATGTTAGGAAGGTTTTATTATTATGTATCTTAGGTTAACATAATTAATTGTAATTATAATACATATCATATAGTTTAGGTTGTCAAATAAATTATATCAAAAATTAGGTTAAAGTTTAAATTAGACGTAAAATTAGAAATTCAAAATTCAGAGTTTTACAACTCTTCCCCTCTAAAAGAAAAATTTCGCCCTCGAAATTGAAGTAGCAAGCTCAAACAGAAATGTACCAAATCACGAAAAGAAATGAAAATGATTAACTCAGTCGAATTGATTCTTCTAAAATATTTTAATGAACGGAAAGGTTTTCTCATGACTTGATCCAGAAAAACTAGGATAGCCTCTGGCTCTCCAGCAAAACAAATCATAACGAATCTGATCCAATGGATACGAACATATATGTAACGGATGATAGCTGTATTATCTCAAAAAGATACATGAACTGAAACATAACATGCACATTTGAAAGATACTAAGGAAATGCTAAACGGTAGGTATCTTCACCATTTCTATCTAAGTTTTCGAACGAATCAAAGAAGCATACAAACAGTCAACGAAGCTCATATCGAATTATCGAACGTACCAAATGCCTAACGAAAATGACATTATATACGTAGGGATAAGGATGAACCTAAGGACTAACGAATCGCTGAATAACTCTCCATCATATGCCAGAATGTCTAACACTTCTGTACGGAGATACCCCAAGAATACACAATATCCGGTCTGAAATTTCAAAGTTCTTCTCCCACAACGGTAACTATTCTATTAGTCACTGTAATTAACTTCAGACCTTTAATAAGCAATTTTCCGACCTTATTCCACCAAAAGGTGCTCTACACTTCCGTTCATACATAAGTCTAAAAGGATTCACTTGCCATCTTGAGTCTGATTCCTCAAGCCTTCTGCGCATCTTCCAGAATTATGAAGTAAGACGCGGATCTCAGACACGATCACTGCAGGTGTGCTAACTAACCAAATAATCTCTAGCTTAAAGCTTTCTGCCAACTTGCTAAATGTATTTCCACCAGAAGGTCTGCTCTAGATCTTAATTCATCATAGTACTACTAAAATGAATAAAGAAGTAAAAACTGTGTGCCTTAGTTAAATTGTAACACCCCAACCCGACAAGGGTCAAATGCCACATTATGGTGTCAACAGAAAAAATGCAAGCGGAAGACTTTTATAATTACTAAGGTTACAAAAGTTCAAAATGAAACTAAGGACATAATAAATCTAAACAATAATGACTATCAAACTAGAATAAAGGACATAATAAATCTAAACAATAATGACTATCAAACTAGAATACAATTCTGAATCAAATCTAAATGGAAGATAACTCCAAACTCTAATCCAAATGCAAAAGGGAATCTATCGTCGGGGTAGTCCACTAAGAGCTCCTATACACTTTTTACTCAACCCAGCTTCCAACCTAAAACTTGCGGCAGGAAAAGAAATGCGGCTGAGCTTAAAAAGCCCAGTGAACAGATATATATAACAAGCGAATAATCAAACATATATAAGTATAGGAAAAGGAAACACAAGATCCTGTTGAAACGAATATCATCTGTCAAAAGAATGAGAGATCAAAGATCATGTGAACAAATATCATAAGTCAAATAAAATGGAGAAATAAGATAATATGAATCAGATAGTCATAATGAATCAAAGAGTACAAACAGGAAAGGCAACGAACACGTCTAAATGAGACACTCGAATAGACAAAAGAATCACATAGGATAGCCACGAGCCTGTCTAAACGAGACACTCGAATAGACCACATAATCATATCATATCATATATCTGTCAAATCATAAGTAACCATAGAGGAGCGACCTCTCAAAAGTGAAATGGGGTGCATCCATACGCCCTCTACAAAACAAATCATATATGTACCCTATACTAGATAGGTATACACACATATCATAATGGCCAAGAGATCTCATATCATATCATATCATATCAAAAGGGGACGCCGTGGATCAATCACACCTCCACAGAAAGTGTCATGCCATTGGTGCCTCAATGACATGGCCATGGTACCTCCATGGCTAGTTAGCTCGGGCACTGAACAGAACATATCATATCAAAGCATATCCATAACAAAACAATCATAGCATAATCAAAAAAGCATATCAAACTGAACAAAATCTCATATCAACTGAGATAGCATACTGAATCATATCATAGGGAAGCATGTCATAGGATCATATCAATGGATCATATCATAGCAAAGGAATCAAAGTCAAGGATTCGAAAGTCATGAGAGAACAAAACCCTTACTGAGAAAGGGTAGAATATATGTACCTTAAACCGCAAATGAACCCATATCAGAAACACTTGGATCGGAAGTTACTCCTTCTTCAACGAATCTACATGAATTAATGATCGTCTTATTATTTAGGAACCATTTCATAAGTTATTACTGATTTATCACTTTTTGTTGAGCAGATAAACATATTAGGGTTTCCTTCTATTTTTACAAACCTTCCATTTTTAGTATCCTTCCGTAATTAGTAACTTTCCATAATTAGTAACTTTCCATATTTAGTAAGTTTCCCGAATTAATTAACTTCCCGAATTAAGTAACTTCCCGAATTAGTAACTTTTCATATTTAGCAAGTTTCCATAATTAGTAAGTTAGGGTCACATTCATAATTAATCACACTCAGGGTTTATAATACTTCCAATTCATATATCACTTAATTAGAACATGTTAATGAATTTGAACCAGATTCTTATGATTTTTAAGGCCTGCCAAATAAGCTCCAAAAAATCTAAATAAATTCTCAATGATTTCCATATCAGTTAAGAACCTTCTATTATTTTTAGAGATTTTACTACCCAACATAAGTACTGTTTAAAAATCATCTATCCCAGACCTGTTCAGAAAGTTAACTGCAGATACACACAGAAAGTTTGCCTTTATTATACCCATCTCAACACTTCAGAAAAATCTAAAAAAATTCCAGGAGCTGACACATAACTTAAATATCACTCCTGAAAAAGGAGAGCTCCCAGTTCCTTGTGGTTTGAAAATTAAAATTCATAAACACCGACTGATTTTTAAGTTCCCAAAACTCATATTTGACACATGATCCCATAAATTTATAAACATGACCAATACGACTTCAATTCACTCCAAATCAATTGAAAAACTTAATTAGGACATTAAACTAGGTTTACAAGCAAAAATATAGAATTAACCACTTATCGGATCTATGTGATGTCTCTTACTTTTAGGCTATGTTTGGCGAAACTTGCAATAGTTGTTAGCGGTAGCAATTGGGAGTAATAATAATGTGTAAAATGACGTAACACTATTACTATTCGAACACGAGAACTAATTAACAGACGCCTTTACATCTCTTATGTACTAAACCTAAATCAACTATTTACAAAGTCACTTGCAGGTAACTAATGTAGTCTTCTTACAGTAAACTAAACACATACACCTATTGTCACACCTCGCCAAGGCGGAAACGCGAGTGCAACATCATGGATATCATCACAACACATGGTGTCTAAATAGAGAATTACTACATGCGAAAAAATAGAGCAAAGTACAGACACAAAGTGTCGTAACGATACCCCAAGGAAAATAACCATGATGTGTTTTTTTTAGGTCTATAAAAATCAACCAAGTTTTAAATTTATTTATTGCCGAACTAACCTATAGACTCTAAACACTAACGAGCAGTGTACCCGATCAATGTGTATAGTTTTTAGGTAAGCAAGGGTCGTTCACTAGGAGCGAAGCTAAAGTGATCTAAAGGTATTCTAATTACTAAACTAACTAACCTAGAAAGCAAGTAAATATTTTTGGGGTTTTAGCCTGAGAGGCTATCACGATTTTGTGTGTTTAATTAAACTAAATACGAGAAAATAAATATTAAACTAATTAAAAGCAAATTAAAGATAGATGAAGATAGATAGGAAGAACGGGTTAGCCACGTCTAATCCATTTTATAGTTATACATGCTTATGTCTACTTGTTTTAATTCATTCAATTGTCTTGTCGCCAATCCGATTATTAATCTTGTCACGATTAAATAACCTACCATCGTGGTGGGAAAGAGGACATGATCATAGTGACTCGTCTAGCATCAATACTAACTTATTGCTTTAAACCATCTAACCTAGTTCGGTATTACATGCTACTAGTCCTATTAGGTTGTAGACACGTTCTGTTTATGCCAAACAATGATTCCTAATAGAGATTCGGGTTAACACGCATATAACTCAACCTAAGCAACCACAATTACAGGTAGTTAAGTCACATCAATTAAAGTTATAAGGATCATAACCTAGTTACATAGACTTCTACAAGTTATAAGCAATAAACGAGTTTTTATCGACAAGCACCCAATCCAATAACAAAGCAAACACATCGACAAAATCATAAAAACTAACAAAACTTCATAAACATGGCTAACACCTAAGGGTGTTAGCCCATAATCTCAGTAACAATACACAATGTTTGAATCATAGCATAAAAGATAGAAATCATAATGAAAACTACACGCTAACCAAATGATTAAACAAAGTAAATTGGCTTGAGATGTTCTTCGTGGATGGAATGGATCTTCAATATAGTCTTCTGCTGTTTTGGGACGTTTACAGACGCCTGGGAATGATCCCGAGGGTCCCCAATGATGCCCTAATTCGTTAATGAGTTCGGTATTTATAGATTCTGAAATCTGGGTCGATACGGCGCATCTAGAGAGTTAGATGCGCCGCATCTATAAGTAAACGTAGCCTCCAAGTTTGAAACTGACCCGATATGGCGCATCTATAAATATGATATGGAGCATCTCCCAATACGGCGCATCTAAAGACCTGATGCGCCGCATCTCCTTCAAATACAAGTAGATCTCCTTTTTCTCTTTCCGTGGCCGCTTGAATCAACTAAAACGGAGTCCGGATGAAGATTTTATGGCCAAAATACGAAAGCATCTTCAAGTGTCGACTTGTAATCTTGACTTCTTCATTAAGCTTCTAATCTCCACTTGATTTCTTGGTAAGGATTGTGTATGGCCGATACGGCGCATCGGATTGGTCCGATGCGACGTATCTGGAGTAGAACAAGTTGGTTCTTCTTCGTTGACCAAAGTTTCATATGTGACGCATGATAAAATCAGATGCGGCGCATGCTTCAAAGTCAGGCAATGGTCTTTGATTCGTCTAAGTCTTTATGTACGACGTATCTATCAAGAATGATACGGCGCATCTTCCTTTAGTTCAGTAGACTTTTCCAACTTGATTCATTTTGCTCCAATTTCCGTCCGAAATCATTAACTTTCACCTAATGCTTGTTTATAACTGAGAATTACAAAAGTAAACGATTAAGTATCAATTCTCATATAAAGTGATATAAAACAAGTCAATAATATAGAATAAATGATGCTAATAATATGTCGTTATTTGATGTCATCAATACCCCAAGGAAAATAACCAAAACAAATCTCCAAAAGTATCCTCAATAAAACATAAAGTACTAATCAAAAGACATCAAAGTATCATAATCCAAAATCAACATATTCAAATCAAAACATAAAGATAGTCGTTCTCAAATGCAACTAAGTCTCGTCTAGTCGCTTCCCTCTACCTTAGCCTTAGAATGCTCACCTGAAAATGATGCTTAAAAACGTCAACATAATGTTGGTGAGATTCATAGGTTTAAGACACACAATATCACACAAGGCAACTAGTTCGCTGTGATTATAAAACATAGCAGGACAATAAGTATAATTACCATATAAGCTAGCATGCAATCACAAAACCAACTAACGGGACGGAACGTGCCCACCGATCCAAATACCATATCCAACATCAATTGGGACGGAACGTGCCCACCGATCCAAATACCACCTCACACATAAATTGGGACAGAACGTGCCCACCGATCCAATAATCACATCACACCGCAATATCATAACATGTACCATAAACACGATAACCACTTACACGTCCATGCATTTATTAGACACATAATCACAGTAACTTAAATCATAATTTAACACAAGCATCATTCCCATCCCAAGTTAAAAACAAAGTAAAAATGGGACTATGAAACTCACCTCAACCTTGCAGCTTCCAAATAATAAACTCACAAATCTATACAACAAAATAAAATCACGTTACACGCGACCAAGCTAAAGGCTATAGTCCATGTAACACACATATGATGGATGTCTAAGGTTCATAAAACCCACAATGGATCACCTAAACTCCATACTAACCACTAACAAACACTAACACTCACTAAATCCCTTGAATACACTTTTTCAGAATACGCAGATTTATGGGGTACATTTACCCACATGAAATCATGATAAACTAAACTCCACAACTCACACTAAAAATCCATCATGGTACTTCATGAGCATAAAAGCTTCTCCCAGAAGGCCATGCACTAAAAACACACACAAGTACCCTTTAAAAAATCAAATATGACAACTATCCAGATTCGGATCTGAACGCACAAAATAATGTTTTGACCTAACGGACACACTTGCACAACTTATTATCAGTTAATTTTCGCGTGGAAGTCAAAGATAATATAGAACTCAATTTATCCAGAAGGGCTAACCCTAATTACACTTTTAAGACCACCATTAACCTCAATACTTTTAACCTAAATCTGTCCCGGTTTAACAGTTTTGACACCTTTATTTATAAAAATCGTTTGACTGACTTCCCGACCTCGAAATCAATCGTGGTCGGACTTTTTGGAAAGCTCTTTCTCTGAACTACAATTTAGACTCTAGAATAAAAAATTAACTCATCTCCATCTATTAGATATCATCGTATCTTTACAGCACTATGAATTTGTCCAAACCCTAACTCAATAATCAACATGTTTTATACCCTAATCTCTTCACTAATCATCATAATATTACGAATGATTGATACTAACATGTTGTATATCATTAATTTATAGAATTAAATATAAACCCTAATCCATCATATTATTCTTACATGAATTATAATAATTAATTAAATACATGAACTAAAAATTATACCTTGATCTTGCCTTTTCTACTTCAAAAATAAACCCTAAAATTTTTCTGCTTCTCTTGCTCTCTTGGTTCTACCGAAATTTCAAAAGGGAGGAATGAGGGGTTTTTGTTTTGTATTTATAATGCCCATAAGATCATTCTAGATCACACTTTTAATTGGTAAGTATATTTTGATTAAAATTTGTTTCCTTTTTCCCCCTATATCCCTAATTCGGCCGCCCATATATATATATATATATATATATATATATATATATATATATATATATATATATATATATATATATATATATATATATATATATATATATATATATATATTATTAATATTAATTATTACACTTAAAACCTTGTACTCTTGATATTTTATAAAAGCCTATATCGAAACCTAACATCTTACGCGATAAACCGTCATTTTACGACAACTTGAATAATTATCATTTTCAAAACAAAGTTTCCAAAACTAGAATTTCACACTCATTATTAATAAAAACCCATAAAACCAAACACCACTTAGCTTACCAACACTCGCAAGCTTGACCAAAAATTGTTACACAAAACTCCAAACACAAAACCACGAAAGTCATTTCCACGCCACCAAGGCGGTCAAAATGAACTTATCCATAGACAATACTACTCAAATCATAATCACAACCTCACTCCAAGGGATTTAGTGCCAACACACGTACTTATCACACATATACCACGCATATATCACACATATATCACTCGTAAACACATAATACACACCAAACAAAAGTTAAATGGGTTGAGACTATTAGTCAAACTAACCCGCTAAAATCACGGTTGTTACACCTATTTAGGCGTAATAGACATATACAAATGGATGTCGTACCATGACCAATGATGCACTAAACATACAAACGGATACACTAAACATACGCACTGATGCCTTAATATGTATGACGATGCACCAATCATATTCACTGATGCCCTAATATGTTCATCGATGCACTAAACATACAAAGATGTGCCCAAGTATTTCCAGTGATGCACTAAACATAAAAATGGATGCACTACTATGACCAACGATGCACTGAACATACAAACAGATGCCTACTATGACCAACGATGCACTAAACGTATAAACAGATACACTAAACATACACATTAATGTCTTAATATGTCTGACGGTGCACTAATCATACTCACTAATGCCCTAATATGTTAATCAATGCACAAAACATACAAAAATATGCTCAAGTATGTCCAACGATGCACTAAAATAAAAAACAGATGCCCTAGTATGAACAGCGATGCACTAAACATACAAATTGATACACTAAATACACGCAATGATGCCTTAATATGTCTAACGATTCACTAATCATGCCCACTAATGCTCTAATATGTTAAATGGTGCACTAAACGTACAAACATTTAAAATGATGCATCAACCACAAACACATATGCATTAAAACAACCGGATGCCCTAACATGTAATCTGATACTTCAAATTTACACAAAGATGACCTAAGATGTCATATCCTTCAATAATAAACACATATGCTGTAAATTAGTGCATCACATTTATAAAATCTTACTCAGACATTTTTATCAAACACCTGGTGTGCAAATTTAATAAACACAATTTTTATGCATTTTTTCGTCATATTTGTTATAAATAACTGAACATTAAAAAAAATAATACTAATAAATAATGGCAGATCTTTATGTTTTTCTCAGAAAAACACGCCCCGTTTGTTCGGAAGGTTCTTTAGGGGTTGAAGTTTTAGAACCAACTTTCATTTTTTTAAGAGTTTTCTAAAGTTATAGTTATTTAATTGTTTTTTTTATGTCGAATCTAGGGTATTAATTCCCGAGACGACTTTTGTTGGTGTCGAATCTAGGGTTCTTATTCCCGAGACGACTTTTGCTGGTGTCGAATCAAGGGTTCTTATTCCCGAGATGACTTTTGTTGGTGTCGAATCAAGGTTTCTTATTCCCGAGATGACTTTTGTTGGTGTCGAATCTAGGGTTCTTATTCCCGAGATGACTTTTTTTGGTGTCGAATCAAGGATTCTTATTCCCGAGACGACTTTTGTTGGTGTCGAATCAAGGGTTCTTATTCCCGAGACGACTTTTGTTGGTGTCGAATCTAGGGTTCTTATTCCCGAGACGACTGTTTGGGATACTTTCGTTTATCTGGTTTGTTGCTTGCTGCTGAAGATGTGCTTCCGCTTGCTATTGAACGTCTTCTTCAACAATTATTTATTAGTTTTACTTTATTGTTTATTAGCTTTTACTCTCCAGTCCGAGCTTTCGCGATTTCGCCGCTCGGACTGCGGGGGAATGTTAATCTGTAATATGTAACGAGCTCAAGCCCAAGCCCGAGTCTAGAATATTCTATAGAGTAATATTTATGTACGATGTAATTGAGTTTTGCAATCAATCAAATCAATCATTATCATTACCATTCTACAGATACCTGAGAAAAAACATGCTAAAAGTCAGAAAAAAGCTGGTGAGTTCATAGGTTTAAGTTAAAACAAATATAACACATTTGGACCAACAATTTATTTGTGAGCATTGAAATGTCACATTTATATTTTATTACGCTAGCGCTAAGTTCATGCAACCGAAGCTTTAACAGGTCTGCATGCTCTAGAAGCATGTAAATCATAAAAGCCCTGGCAAGTGTTTATCCCAGACACTTGTACATTGATATGATATACGCTCGTTTGCCTATCCGGTCAAACCGAATGGGGACGTTACTCCCAATAGATCTATTTATAACAATCACGCTTCCTGTCGGGAATTAACGGTTCATGAAATTCGGGCAGTAGGGGACATATCAGGATTTAGGCTAACTGCGCAATAACTTTGGTATAAATAGTATTAATGGTCCACAAAATTTGGTTTTGCATGCTTCTCACCCCATTCATATAAAACAAGTATAAGTAAAAAGGGGCTATAAACTCACCTTAACAATGGATGCAGTGAATGCAAGGATGTACAGCACCAACACGCGACCTAGATAAATAATCATGTCTCAGTTTCAAGTATTTAAATTAAGTCTTTTCATAATTTTAATTCCAATATTTCAAATTGCTTATGTTGTTGTTGTTGCTGGTGTGGCAGTAAGGGAGGTTACGAAGGGTTTTCCTAGAAAATGGTAATGTTTGGCTTTATGGATGACTTAATTGTATAGTATGGGGAAACTAGAGAGTTTTATAGAAAACTCAAGTGGCGAAGTTTGAAAAGGGTTAACTTGAACAATTAATTCGAGATGTAATATATGTATTTGCAGTTTGGTGGTTATATCCGATTATGTTGATTTTAAAAGTAAGACCTAACGTAGGTGACGTTTATTATCTACTGGTTAAATGTTTTGAGAAAATTTAATATAACATTAATTTTTATTAAACTTGGTTAATTAAAATTTAGCTAAGCTTGCTTTGTTATTAATAACCTATTATGGCTCATTTTTACATATTATTAGCTTAGAACTAGATATATCGTCACATTTGTCTAAGTACGGTTCAGGTTTGATATACCATTCCTAGTTTTTTATTAGTGACGTTTATATTAATTTACTTAGTTTTAAAATAGCAAATGTAAGTGTCAATTTATATATTTTCTGTCGTGTGTTATATGCTTAATGTGTAGTTATTTTGTCGTTATCTTGCTCAAGTTTTATATCTTTAGTTACACATGTGTGTTTACAAAGTTTGTATTTCCTTTTCCGTTTTTATGTTTTACCATTTATGAAATCGCGAGACAATATATATAGTGCTAAGTACATTTTAAATGGTTCAACCATTGTTGTTGAAATTTTAAATTGTGGCTTATTCAATTTTTATGTACATATAGGTTAGTTCAATGTAAATACTAATTGTGTATTCGGTTATACAACTCTTTATATGTCTATATGTTAGTTACCAGAAAGTGCTTTCGTGAATGGATATTCAAGTCTTATGTATACATATGTTAGTTCAATATGGAAATATTTGCGTGGACGGCTATATGAATTTTATTTTTGCGACAATTATTCTTATTAGTGTTAACCGAATTTCTGTGTACTTAACATTTGTTGGGTTGCGGCCCAACTGAATGATAGGAGGAGGGGGGTGAACCCCGGTGTTGGGCTGGACTAAGTCAAGGAGGGGGGAAGTGGGTCGCTATTGGGTTGGATCAAGTTACTAGTGGTCAAAATGGGCCTGGTGGGCCAAGGGGGTTCCTAGCAGGCTACGCAATTTGGCTGGAGCAAGGAGGATTCGAGTTGGGCTTTTGTGTGTTGAACTATATGTGGGTTTTATTTGTTGTGGGCTTTATTTGTTGTGGGTTCGGCCTGGTACAAAACAACACAACACCTTCCAGTCCTAATAGACTTGGTGTTTCCTGGGAATTATTGACCCCTTCATTCGACATCACAAGGATTACTCATGTCTTGGTAGAGATTTTAGGTTGAGTACTACTCAACGCAACTTTCTAGGGGCCTTGGTTTAGTCTTGGCATCATCCTCACGTTTATTAAGGAAAGGGCTAGTTCGAATGGGGTTTAGCTCTTGCGTCTAAGAGTACTCCTTTACCTCAAAACGTTCTTAGCCTAAAGATGAATGAATGTTAACAGTCTTGTTGGGTTGTTTTAGGAGTGAAAGTGGTACTACTCATTTAGGGTTTTGGTATTGGGTTTAAGTGGCGCATTTAAGATTCGAACAGAGGGTACAACCCTCAAATTCTTGGGTTTAACTCGACACGAAGCAGCTTGGCCAGACCTTCCCTGCACATGGTGAATCTTTCTAGCCAACACTAACCACCAAAACACCTCGTTTGGGTGGTTATCATTCGGCTAGAATTAGTCATGGTGTCTATTCGGATTGTTACCACTATACTAACAAGAATGCATCATCCTCAACGGTTTCTCTACTCGAATTCTATTATCTACTATCTCAAATCCAAATGCAATACTTGAATTTATGATCCTAAGGTCATTCAAATCATCATAAAGCCACAACGACTAACTAGATTACCAACCTATTAATCAAGGTCTAGGATTTCTAAATTCTTATGCCACACAATAATAACAACAACATTTAACAAGATTCTTCCCCAACAATTCAATCATCATTTCTGGGAATATCATTAACCGAAACAAAATATACACATCACCTAATTTCACCTTCATTCGGCCTAAGAACATCTAACATAAACGGATTTAAAAGAAAAGAAAAATGGATTCGAACCTAATCCTTACAAACACTAATTCGACATCAAGATTCACTTAAACCACTATGACAAGAGCAACCACCACAAGAACCTTCAAGTTTAACTAAATTCCTATGCCACAGCAACATTTCCACTCGAACGAAAATTTATAACATCCAACATAATCAACTTCTTCTAATTTGGTCTAAGATTAACATAAACATAATGATATTAATAGATTTGAAAAGAATTTAAATTCAAGGTTTATACCCTAATAGATAGGCTGAGATTCTTGGACTTGGCAATACTTCGAACCGAACTCCCAATCAATCCTTGGCTTCTTCAAATCAAATCCCAGTTAATCCACTCGAACCGACCTTCACCCCTTTTTCTCCTCTTTGACTCTCAAGAGTCTTTGAATGATCTTGGTGTGGATTAACTTGACTTGAAACAGCCATTAAAAAGAGAAGATTGAGAATGGGTCTAGTTCTTATTTATTGGCTTCGATCTTTGATGCATCCAAAACGAGCAAAACTCGTTTTCCTTTGGTATCACCAAGACCTACCCGTGACTGTTACTGGGGAAAGATGGTAAAGAAGATAGTGACGGGGTTGACTGGGTTCTAATCTCAAAAACTACTTTCGAGTTTGATGGTGAAGATGAAAAAATAATGGAGTGTGGGTTTGTGGAGTCACTGACAAAATGGGGGAAGGAGGGATAGGACGTTGGGTTTTGAGTGAGTGGGTGGTGTTTTTATTTTAAGTATAGGATTAGATGTTTTTATTTTAAGTATAGAGATGTATTTAATTAAAGAGTGAGTAATATTATACCCGTGTCTCGTTGTGCTAAGTTAACTCGGGTCTTTCCCGGAATCGCCTTAATTATGGGACAGTAGGTTTTTAGGGGCGTTTATATAATACCTGAATGTATTGTTGAGTTTTATGAATTCTCAATAATTTTCTGAGTTTTAAATTTATTGCTGTTTAGATATTGGTACGCGTGTGGTGTCTTTCTGAGTAAAACTGGGATAACCTCCCGTTCTTACTACAATTTAGTGGGTAAAATGCGAGATGTAAAAATTTCACTATTCTTGGTGAGATTTCCAGGTGACACAATGTGTAGGTCTGTTTTCCGTGATAACCGTATAAATTCCTAATCTGATGATCTAGTCATAATTAATGAACTGTTATGTATTTAATATTATGGGAAATTTACCATTTGTCACATCGCGGTGGTTACATGATGGAAGACCGTGGCGACGGTGGTGGTGGTGACGGTGGAGGACCGGTGGTGGTGGTGGTGGTGATGGTGAGTGTGCATGTTTGAATAAGGAGTGTGTGTTTGTATATGTATTTAAAAGACCGTTCCTTCTTTTTTGTTGTGTTTTTTCTTTTTTAGTCCTGAACTTTCAATTGTTTTCATAATCTACCTTGTAACTTTTTTTCTAACTTTTCTAACTAATTATACTTTTGTCTAGAACCGGACCATATATATATATATATATATATATATATATATATATATATATATATATATATATATATATATATATATATATATATATATATATATATATCTACATATTATATATAACAGGATGCGTATGACGTCATCAAATGCAGGATTGATGAATAAGCGCTGGATTGATGAGTAATCATGCTCTTATTCCACCTAAGCATGCCATGTAAGCAAAGTCGCATGCCACCTAGGCAAAGTTTGACCTAATAATTCAAATGTTGACTTTTAATTCCACCTAAGCAGTACACATAAGCAAGATTTGACCAAATATTTCGAAGTTTGACTTTTAATTACACCTAAATTTATTTTCGTAAAAATGTACATTAATGGATTCGAACTTGGGTTGTTTAGGTACAATGCAAATGTCCCAACCAATGAAGCTAAGCCATTGATTGTGATCAACAACCCAAAACAAACTAAATATATGGCTAAATATTTAGCAAACCAAATCCAATAGTATCAATATGCAGTTCATTATTATACGGAATATTTTTTTTCTAAAACCCTAATACCACTCATTCATCTCATAATCACACACACAATATTCTTTTGCCTCTCAATGGAGACAGTGTCAATCAAAGTAATCAAGCAAGCAATGGACTAAAAACCAGGTGGTCCTCTTCCTCTTTAATACTCTTCACAGGTTCATCTTTGTAAGATTAACCAATTATATTATATTGCATGTGGGTTAATTATATCATTTGATTTTGCAAGAGCAGCCTCACCATCTCACACAAGGTAAGTAAAAACCTGATTTTCGATTCAATTTTTGTTCAATTTTTTTAATTGATTGTGATAGATTAGTTTTTATGATGGTATGTTTCGCTCAATTATGATGGTATCACATCCATCAATTGAATCGTATTATAATAAATACAAGCAGTACAAACGAATATATACCACCAGTACTAATCTTCAATGGCAGTACTAATTCGAGATCGTAGCAGTACGAATGTAAAAGACAAACTGGCAACATCCCAGCAGTACAAAGTGTTCGTTTTTATTTTTTTAAGCATTAGCTCTAATATCATTCATGTGAGTTCCTACAATTGTGGCAAGCATGGCTAATTTATTTGGTTTAAAAATATGATTTTGTTTATTGTATCCTTTATTTTAGGTACATATCATTCTTCACTTTTGATATCGATAAATTTTTGTTTTTAAGATACTTTTTTGTGGTTGTATAGTGTCGAGAACTCAGAATATTTGTCTGCTCTGCTAAGGGAAAGCATGATTCCTCACAATGTCCTCAATGCAAGACCAAAGGTTAAATTAAATAAGAATTTGCAAGGAGTTGTGGAGTGGATGCAACTTTGGCCAAAGTTAGATAACTTCTTGAATTGTAATGTCATTCGTCAGGAACCTAAGGTTGGTCAAATGGTTGTGTCAGAGAGGTATCTGTTTCCCGTTCCTCTAAACTGATTTGATAAAGTTTTTACTCTCATTTCAGTACACTGATTTGATTCATAGCTGTGATAGACTGTAATTGCAGTTTAGATTAGTCTAGCTCTGGTCAAATATGATAAAAATCACGGTTCTGGCCAATTTGGTGTGTGATGGGGAACAACTTATTGTTCATTAGTCAAGCAGCAAGTTCAACTATAAATGTGATAACAAAGTCCTAATTTTGAAAATCACTCTCATTTGTTATTATTAATTTTTCAGATAGCTCATGGCAGTTCACATGGTCATTCAGGGTTAAGTAGTAGAGGAGGCATGAGTGTTGTTGGAAGCCCTGGGTTTAGTAGTGGGGCAAATGCAGTTGGTGGTTCAATTCCGGAATTCTTCCTACCTCTGCAGCAATCAGCAACCGAAATTCCATTTATGGAGTTGGGGTGTCTCAAATTTTAAGAAATCCTGGCTCTCGGATTACAGATTCAGCTGGAAACATTGGTGGATGCAGTAGCATCAGAAGAAGCATGAGCTCTGGAGGAGGATGGTCAATCCCAGGCCTTACTTTTCGATTAAATCTAACCACTAATAGCGGGTCTGGAAATTTAGGTGTGCAGGGATCAAACAGATTAATGGGTTGTGTATCCGAAAGCATGCTTTCATAAGGAGTGGTTGTTAATGAAGCATAACTATGTGATTTACATATTTAAAATATTTCAATTAACGTTTATGTCATTAGTGACCATGGCGGTGTTCTTTAGGACTGAAGTGCATGTGGGAAGTTTGGAAGATGGAAGAAAGTATTTTGGAGTCTTTTCTTTGCTCTCCTTATTGTGATGTTTAACGGAATGATTGAGGTTGTGTTGACAATTATGAGACTTCCCGTGTTCTATAAACATCGAGATTCACTATTATATCCTGCGTGGCCCTTTGCTCTACCCATTTGGGTACTAAAAATTCCATTATCTTTGATGGAAGCATCAATATGGGTGAGTGTAACATATTATACTATAGGGTATGCACCAGACGCCAGCAGGTAAGAGGATCAATTTTAGCAACTTTGTTATACGAAAAAGGTAACCCCATGCTCTTCTTAAGACCGTTATTTAAGTAATCTGATTGGATATACTTGGAGATCAACTGCAATGGATTTTTGTGCAACTTGTATAGAGTTTAAGATCGTCAATGTCTTAGTTATGTACGCATGTCATACACCCATTATTTGTTAACATTATTTTCCTTTATGCTGCAGTTGTCTATCATGATGCTGATACAATCGTGGTCAAGAATATTGATGTTTTATTCAAGTGCCGGAAAATTCCGTGCAAACTTAAAGCATTCGAAGAGACTCAACTCAGGTGTTATGGTAGTTGAACCATCTGAATAACTATTTAATGACATGGTGAGCAAGGTGACCACATTGAACTCTTACACGAGAGGTATAACGCTCCTGTAATCTGTCACATTTTAGTTTGCATCAATTGACATGTATAGTATAAATATGAACAGAACCTCATAATTAGCTATATCTGTACAACATAAGATACATATTCCCGTCGATGTATTCCTCATAATTAGCTATACCGGAGGTATAACGCTCCTGTAATTTATCACAGGTTTCTGAATGTCTATTATATCTCCTGATGAGATGAATTTTAGACCAGTTGCTGAAATGGAAACGCTGTCTACTCTTTATAATGCAGACATCAAATTTCTTGCCATGGCTATTGGGATATCAAGAAAAGAAGTAAATGTCGTTAACAGAAACCCACAAGCCCAAATTTTGTGTCTTATGAGCTTATTAAGATTTAAAGATGAACTATTAGTTCATAAGCTAAAACATAAGCCTAAGGGCTTATGAAATATAAGCTTAAATCATCATTAATGCTCATAAGCCAATATTCAAGCTTAAACAAAAGTCCCCTAAGTTATTAGTATTGACTATTGAAATTAATAAAGTGGTACGTATTTGGTAGCTGATATTAGCCCTACTGCATTATGAAAAAGTAGTACTCCTTCATCACTGCTATCGAGTTTCAAAATATCTCACTATTTCATTTGTTTTATGGGCTCACTGATTTACTTGGTGCAATTTGCAGTGCTTACACAGCTCATATTTTTGATACAGGGTAATGAAGCGGATCAGGATGAGCTCAATAAACATTCAACAGATTATGTCGTGACCAAAGAGTATTTGGAAAGAAATTACTGATATCATATGTGTTTAAAAAAGGGTACCTCAAGCAGGCAAGTGTTTTATTCTGAAGCATCAAATATTTATTGAACTGCAACATGGTTCACAACTTCAGCAAAGACATGTTGATCTGTCAATAGAACCTCTGATTCAACCAAAATATGGCCAAATACCTCATCAAGGGCAGTCGAATGAGCTCTTTGAGCTAATGGCACGTGCTAAACATGGACAAATTTCATCTTTAGATAATTAGATGCTTCAACGCGAACAATTGCAAGGTAGGCAGTTGCCTATGCCCTTGAGACAGAGGGTCGAAATGAAGGAAGAACGGCAACATGCTTCTGCCTGGTCTCATCAATCATAAATATGATTGATGGAGGAAGAAGTAATGTTGGTCTTCATAGAGCCAACTCTGCTGAAAAATTCTATCAGCAGCAACAGAGGCCGTCTCATGCGGATTTGAGTCATATGGAATGGAATCTCTCAATGCACGAATGACTTCAGCAGGGCCTGTATGATCCTAACATGCTACCATATGAGAGTTCATTGTCAATTCCTGGTGGTGGTCCAGAATGAATGTTGATGTTCTAAATTATTTAGCACGAGCTCAAAACATAGATATACAAGATTTGGCTGCTAGGTTACACCATGAAAATCAAGTAGGCCGATTTCCTTCAAGTGTCCTCAATCACCAGTCTCAGCATCCTTTAGCCCCTGATACTTATCATCCCTCACATTTGGATATGATGAAAGGACACAATGGCTAAATATCTAACGACTTGATCAAGTCGAGGATTCAACAACTGCATGTTGATAACGAGAGGCAGAAAAGGGATATGTGTGACAACTGGCGAACATCAAAAGCGTCTTGATACAAGTTGCTTTCAGGAAGAGCGGTAAAATCAAACTCATGAGTTGGTTAAGCTGAGTGAACTCACAGCAACCCAAAAAGGGTGCATCCTATTATCATTCTGATTCTGCGTGACAACTTCAGTCAAGTCATTATGAGCTATGTCATATACATAATTTCCAGAACCTGTGCCTGCGCCTCTTAAAGAGTTTCCCATAATGTCATTACTGCTGCTATTCCATTGTGAAGACCCGCACAGTGATCCAACGGTATCAAGCTTGAGTTTTTATTTGATTTTATAAAGCATGTACTCACTAACATCCAAGGTTTGTTCATCCCTACTTCTTTAAATGATCATAAGTTTAACAAACTCCACATCACCAACAACGATTACTAAGGGGGCGTTTGGATCTGCATTTTGAAACTAATTAGTGCCATAGTATAGTCATAAAAAAAAATCTGTTTACAGTATTTGGATGAACATTGTATACTTCAAATATTATTAAATAAACTTCATATTAGCACAAGAATATTGATCCTTTAAAGCCTTATTTACCTACCTTCTAACCCAGATTTTGAGTTATCGTTGTTGACAACCATTTTGTATCTCAGTTGGATCCCAATACCTGCTTTGAGAACAAAATTTATCAAATATATACCCGAAGAGAGGCTGTGATGAAGGCCTTGGTTCAAGAACACAAAAAATGCATAGAGTCCACGATTTGACCTACAGGTATGGTCAAACATTTATATATCACAAAATGGGTAATGTGGGTTTTATTTATATCTCCAGGATTTTCAAAAGGGTAATTTTGGATATTAATATTTTTTATGCTGATTTTGTGACTGTTTTAATTAAAATGATTAATAATGGTTGCTCAAATGATAGAGGATAGTCAAGAAGTGTATTTATCCATACACACCCATGGAATCATGCCTATATTTCAGTAAGTACCTCCATAGTAACTGCTATAATTAAAATGATTATTTCAGTAAGTACCTCCATAGTAACTTCCAATTTCAAGCTATTATTTATGTTTCGATACTTATGACAGGTTATTATAATTTGAGAATTTAAATAAAATGGAATCAAAGTTGCAAGTTTTCTTTAAGAGTGAAGTAAGTTGTTTTTCAATGTTTGAAGGCGATCGCTTGGGTTGGGGAGACTCTTTAAGAGTAAGAAGTTGGAACCACAATGTAAGTCTTTAATAAATACACTAATGCACTTGAAGGTACATATTTATAAACAGTCCATTTTTTGAGATGGAAATTGGTCGGGTTTGTGAACCCTCGCACAAGCAGCATACCACCACCATCAGCTGCAACACCTCACATCTCTCGCTATATGAAAGAAGCCACAATTTATTAATTTAGCATACTCTAGATCTCTTTTAATTTATTGATCCCAAAATTTATTGTCTATTGCTTTTCAAGCTTGAGGCAAAGAAGGCTGGTACTGTGAAGACGGCTGCTGGCAAGAAAGCAGCTGGACCACCACGTACTACTATTTGAATCCTAATATTCCTGATACCAAGGAAATAGTAACAGCGTAAATACAACAGCAACATTATGAATTGTTGCAAAAAAAAAATAGGCTATATTTGACCGTGTATCTTACTTTTACAGGTATAACCAACTGTGACATCTGATCTTCAGTTTAGATGTTGTTTTTCCTATTATTAACAGACTGTAATGTTTGTATATTTAGAGTATCAAAGAGGACGTTGGGCTGAGGACGATGTCAGAAATCAATATGAAAGTTTTCTATCATGCTTGGAGGGGTACTTGCGTCATGAAGTATGCACCAAGCCATAGGCCGCCACTGGAAGGCAAAAGAAAACATGGATTGTTTGGTGGTCCGATTAGCCTCCGTATGTGGAGTACCACATGGAAAATCCGCATCCATATGCTTTCGTTTTCGTTCCTCCTACCAACAACTATTTGCTTAAGGTACTTTGCTATTTATTTTCTAATGCTTTTGACGAAAAAGATTCAGTTATTCAAGTTTACAATAACCTGTCATAATAGAATTAGAATGTGTCGATTCTGAAATAGCCATGTTCGTTTTTCCTATTATTAACGGTATGTAATGTTTGTATATTTAGACTATCAAAGATGATGTTGGTCTGAGGACAATGGAAAGAATCAATATGAAAGTTTTCTGTCATGATTGGAGGGGTACTGCCAAAAGAGCACGTTGATTGTTTGGTGGTCCGATTAGACTCCGAGTGTGAAGTAAGACATGGAAAATCTGCATCCATATGTTTTCATTTTTGTTCCTCCTACCAATAACTATTCGCTTAAGGTACTTTGCTCTTTATTTACTCATGCTTTTGGCGAAAAAGGTTCAGTTATTCGAGTTTACAATAACCTGTCATAATAGATTTATAATGTGTCGAATCTGAAATAGCGATGTTCATAAGTCAATACTTCCTGCAGACCGGTCCTATTTTAATTATTGTGCTTCCAATTACTTAGGCATTGATGTGATTCTGTTTAAGTGATCATCCCATGCCTCTACAAACAGACCCGTTAGAAGCTCACCATCTGAAAGCAGCTTACATGGTATTAATAATTTCTAATGAATTTCATTTTGAAGACATTTTTCATATGGGATTCGGAAAAAAAATAAAATAAAAATAAAAAGAATGTTAAGTTCTTTTTCTAAGAAATAAAACTGAAGTGTACACTTTTTTATCAGTTGAGAAATGGTCTTTAGGTTACTTTACCACCACACAAGTTGTGAGTAGATAGCTTGCCAGTAGCTCACTTAACCACCACAAGCTAGAGCAGTGAAGAAGATGAATTATTGGTTTGCCACCACGAAAAAGCATCCATGGTGGAATTTCAGATATATATGCAACTGTTGAAACAAGTCAATTGGTTTAATGCTATTGCTTGGATTGTATTGTAGAAAAAAAAAGGCTTGAACACACATGAACCGCAAATGCTATGAAGCGTAATAATGTCTATAATCTTAATTTTCTCTGTTTTTGGTATCTGTAGGCTGAGGGTACATCTGCAGAGTCAATAGCAACAATTTCTAAAGTCAATATAGTTAAGAGGAGAATGGAAGCCGCCTATGAAACACTTCAGGTGGGAAATACACTTGATCTTCATCAGCTTCTTTTAGCATGATTTTTGTGGTATGTGTTATTGTCTACTCATCGTATCTTTAAATGTCTTGATTTTTCCTAGGTTGGGTGCGGGTTAAAAAAGAGGTTGTGGAGTATATTTTCAAAAGGTATGCAACTCTTATCATGAAGATCAATACATTTAAAGATACGATGAGTAGATATGGAGCTGTTTGCATATTGCGAAATAGGGTGTTTGCATATTTGCAAAATGTATTTGGGCAGTTTGGTATATA
Source organism: Artemisia tridentata subsp. tridentata (assembly GCA_021014915.2). Taxonomy (NCBI): domain Eukaryota; kingdom Viridiplantae; phylum Streptophyta; class Magnoliopsida; order Asterales; family Asteraceae; genus Artemisia; species Artemisia tridentata. The sequence continues at coordinate 313,549,349 of CP139502.1, forward strand.
TTGCCATTATGAAAGTTATCATTTGATGGCCTCATTGCTTTATTAAGTAGTAGAGATAATGAAGTTTTTGTGTATGTTATGATGAAACAGATTACGAGTTGGTGTATATAGTTGCAACAGAAGTGCTATAACATAGGTTATGAATTTAATGAGTATCTAAGTCCCAAACTATTCCAAGTAGCTTTTATTAATAATCTATATCCTCCTAACTAAATAAGCTCTAATCTGATCTATAAGTAAGCTCCGACGTTAAGTATAAATACATCACAGAAACATGTGGCATAAATATCCTATATGACCTGGACCCAACTGAATACATAAAACATAATGGCTCAAATGATGGAGTGGTTTACATGTTAGGAGATAGGTTATGAATTAATGAGTATCTAAGTCCCAAACTATTCGAAGTAGCTTTTATTAATAATCTATATCCTCCTAACTAAATAAGCTCTAACCTGATCACTATGTAAGCTCCGGCGTTAAGTATAAATGCATCACAGAAACGTGTGGCATAAATATCCTATATGACCTGGACCCAACTGAATACATAAAACATAATGGCTCAAATGATGGAGTGGTTTACATGTTAGGAGATGTAATTATACAAATCTCATTTAAACTTTTTCATAATTTCTTTTGTTTTTATGAACTAAAATCACTCCAACTGTATTTTCTCTTATTATGCTGAGTGTGATATGGAGCTCAATTTATTGACGGGTAATTATGTTGTATCAAAAGGTACGCAGCTCTTGAATCTTATGAATTGTAATCCTTAAATCCATAAAATTAAAATCTTTGTGACACGACAACATTTTTTTTTAATTTAACACTTCACTTTACAATTCATTTTAAAGTAAAACGTCAAAACAAAATGGGAACGATAACTTTTTTGGCTATTCAGAAAACAGTTTTAAATTATATATTTCTCAGAGCCGTTCTATCGTGTCCAGGAGAATCTCATACGCAAATGAATCAATATTTATGGGACAGTCTAACACAAGAGGAACAACAGGTAAATAATATGAGACATATTTCATGATAAAATATGTTTTCATAAGGTGGTATAGAGCCCCCTGAGTTATTGCTCAATTGTGTAGAGAAAACATATATCTGCAATCACGGGAACCTGGAACGAATTTCATTGAATTCTATTGTCCAAACTTTGTGTTTAGGTTCTTCCAATAGGTTATTTATTTGTATTATTTATTGTTTTACTCATAAAATACTTATTATACGTGTGTCACAGGTAAGACTTTGCTACTTAAGCATGAGATGTTTATAATTTTAAACATGTCTATCTTTTCATATCAATTATGTAATCTTTTCTGGCTACAGGATGGCACATGGTATCATTACCAGTTGAAAGTCCTAAGAAGCCGCAAAAAGCCTTTAAACATCAGAAGTTGTAGCTAACATCTTGAGTTACAATACCAATTTTTTTCACAAAAAATGTTTAAACATTTAGCGGCAAACGTTATAATAACAAAAATCATCCAAATTATAATTACAAGTCATGCCCGCCCATTGGGCGGGCTTTGAAGTCTAGTATATATATATATATATATATATATATATATATATATATATATATATATATATATATATATATATATATATATATATATATATAAAGTGGCGTTATTGTGGTATACACTCTTAAAATACAAAACAATATGCACAAATCTTGACCGTTTGATGTATCAACAATGATGTCATGTGGTGTAACTTAAATCAATGGCATTATTGTAATAAAAATAACAAGTGGCATAGTTTACCATTAAGAAAATTGCTTGCTTCTAGCATCCTTACATTTAGATGAGGACTTTAATATTACCAATAATAAATTGTTACTCTATATTTTTAACTCAGGACCATCCAATCTTGTTATATTTTTTAACACCATTTTTATAAGTGTAAGATACACATTTATTTGCGATACACATAGTCTTTTTCACTATAATCACAACCATTGTCCATTGATAGATATTTAATCACAACAATGTAATTACGATATTCAAGTTATCAATACACATTTTAATGTACTTCCTTTGTTTATGTTTTAATTTAAAATAATCTAATAAACTAATTATTATTTCATAATTCAAGACCCAATTGTAGTAATATTTAACTAGTATTGACACACATGAATTTTTTAATTTGCACACAATTGACGTATTAGTGACACACACAAGAATTTTTAAATATGTTGACACACTTACACATAACTTCTTGTAATTGACATACAATTGACGTATTAGTGACACACACAAAAAAATTTAATTGGCACACAATTGACGTATTATTGACATACGCACACGAATTTTTTAAATACGTTGACACACTTGCATATGACTTCTTGTAATTGACAGACAATTAACGTATAATTGACACACACACGAATTTTTTAATTGATGTATTATTGACACACACGAATTTTTTAAATATGTTGACACACTTGCACATAACCTTTTTGTAATTGACACATAATTGACGTACTAGTGACACACAAATTTTTTAATTGGCACACAATTGACGTATCATTGACACACACTTCAATTTTTTTAATATTTGTTAAATATGTTGACACAATCGCACATGACTTCTTGTAATTGACACACGATTGATGTATTATTGACACACATACAAATTTTTTTAACTAAATATGTTGACACACTTGCATATAACTTAGGGTAATTGACACACATTTGACATATTATCATTACGATATTATTGACGCATATATCTGATACATGGTTAAAAGTCATCCTCAAAAAAATAAAAAAACAATAGTACTACATTAGAATGATACATGGTTAAAAGTATACATATAATAAAAAAGATGTGTCACACTCAGTTTCATTTACATTTAACTATACATCACAAAATATAAAATAATTGATACATCAATAGATATGAGGTTCATGAATTTGATACAACAAAAAAATCAGATCTTAATAACAAGATCTAGAAACGAGAGACTAAAAAAAATAGTAGTAAATCATTATCCCATTCTCCTTTCTCAAGATACATTTAAAAAACGAAAAGGAAAAGTTTAACAAAGATCTCAAGTTATTAAACTTCAATACAAATCTTTAATGATTTTGAAGTTTGAATAGAATACCCATCATCGATTTTAAAAGAAGAACACAATACAAAGAACAAAATAATAAAACAAGACCTCGGGTTTAATCATTTCGAAAGAAACGATCTTTAATGATCTCAAAATACCCATCATTGGTCTTGAAAAACAAAGTAAGTCAAAGAAATAACAAAACTTACTAGATTTCTGTTCATAATCTTTAACCAAAAAGGGGGTTTTTTATTTTAGTTGTGTCCGTTTTGAACATCCGAAAACCATGGAAACAGATGTCTATTTCTTGTTTGTGTTTCGGTTGATGTGGATGAAATGAAAGAGATAAGTGAGATCTTGGATTTGTGAGATAAGAAACCAAAAGCAAAGTTTGAGTGTCTTTGTTTTGTTGTGTTGTGTTGTGCTAGGTTAACATAAAAGTAGTATTAGGTACTAGGGAACTTTTATATATTAGGTTAGATTGTATAAATCTGGGCTGGTTGTTTGGTGGAGCCGGAGTCGAACGTATCTTATCCGGTGGTTTTTCGTGGTGCAACCACGGTTGATGTAACGGCGTTAGATGCCGGTGATGGTCACGACAAACTGATGCAACAACGATTGATGTACCGGCGTTAGATGTCGGTCGTCGGGATTAACGGTGTTGGGGTCGATTACAGTCTTCTAGAAGATCGCAAATTGTATAGAAAGAAATATGTTTTTTTGGTACTTTGGGAGAGAGATGAAGATAAGTCAAGATCTGGTTTTGGGGGGTTTTTTTTTTTTGAGAAAGATGAAAGTGACGAAATGTGTATTTAATACTCGTAGGTTTTATGAGATATAAATGTTGTGACAAATAACTAAAATGTCCTTTTATTTTGAAAGAAACACTTCCTAATTAATTTATCTCATTTATTTTGATCTTGATCCATCAAGTTTATTTAACGGTCTACAAGTGTGCCTATTTGATCTATTTTAAGCTTGTACACCACATGAATGCAAATATATATATATATATATCAGTTCAACTATATATATAATACATCAATTGTAGAAAAAGCTAAAATTCTTTTTTTTGAAAAGAATAAATGTTTCAACTAATTGTTGTTATGTATCATTTTCAGTTGAATTATCGTATATTAAAACATTTTTTCAATTACATTTTGGTTATTTTACGTTGTATGCATAAATGTTACACGAAATACTTAACCAAAATATATCAACTATGATTATTTGTCACTGTAAAGTCTCGTCACTCTGATACATATATATATATATATATATATATATATATATATATATATATATATATATAATATATATATATATATATAGTGAGACTTTCTTGCGAGAACCATTTTATCTGCGAGAACTGAGAGAACCACCAAAAACATACATACACGCCTTCAATAATTGTATTTTTGCACATATGTTCTAAAAACAACATATATGTTTTTTTAAAAACATAGTTGTTCTAAAGAATTTGATAAGAAATTGGAAATACAACATTTTTCTTTGAAGGTGTGCATGTATGTTCTTATAAGGCGTGCAACGGCAATATTGCGGCCTTGTGTAAGGTTTTTGTGAAAAAAGAGGATGAGTTCATGATGATATTGAAGAACATAGGAGGATACTTACGATTATTGATGATTTGCATGCATTTTTATTTTATTTTAAAAGGTGTGCATGTATGTTTTTTGTGGTTCTCTCAGTTCTCGCAGATAAAATGGTTCTCGTAAGAAAGTCCCCCTATATATATATATATATATATATAATATATATATATATATATATATATATATATATATATATATATATATATATATATATATATATATATATATATATGTTGATGCAAATAATGTTCTAAAAACGTTATTTATATCTTTCGATTACTTCACGTTTTGAGGATGACAAAATGTGAACTCACGTTACTTTAAAATTAACGTTAACAAGTTTTTAATCGGAAGATCCCGTTTCTACGCAAATCACTCTTGAACAAAGTTACAACTTGAACTAGTGATCAAAGAAGTGAATTCATGTTTTGAAAATTCACATTTTAAATGGGACAAAACATTTTTTTCAAAAATACACATGACAAATTATTTTTGAAATATTAAGAAATGTTTTAATGGAAAAATAAGTTTGAAAATCACAACAGCTATTTCCCCCCCCCAAAATCAGCTCCAACCTTCCCCAAATAAGTTTTCACCAGAAAAGACAAAATTTGGAGCGTCCTAGTCTACCACGGCTCCACGGTACCGTTAAATTTAACGGAGCCGTGGGTCATTTAGTGGAGCCGTCCGTACCATTTTGAATTGTAACGTTCAGATTTTCTTTGCCTATAAATACCCACCTCTTTCACAGTTTTAGGCACCCTTCACACACAGAAAAATCCCTTAACTAAATCCTCTCACACCTTTCACTTCTAAGGGTCAATTAGATTAGTTTTTCTTTGTTTCAAGAGTGATCCAATCATCCTTCAAGTGATCCTCTTCATACCTCTTCACTAGCAAGAGAAGAACACAAGTATCCAAGTTGATACAAGGTGTTGTCATCCCTCTTCATTAGCAAGAGAAGAACTCAAGTAATCAAGAAGATACTAGAGTTATAGTTGATAGGTTTTTGTAACACTTGTTACAACCTTGTTGTATCTTAGCATACATCAAGTTTATTTTCTTTTTGTGAGTGAGAGTGAAGATCAAGTGTGATCTATAGAGATAGTGAACATCTCTTGAAGCCATTGGGCTTGTGTGATTGATCAAGAAGATCAAGGGTCATTAGGTTAGTGTTAGTTGAGTAGAGTGAAGTGAGTGTTGATCATTGTGATCGTGTTGAGATCTTGGTGATCTCTTGAAGCCATTGGGCTTGTGTGTTTGGTCACGTGGACCTTGGTAGATTGGTGCTAGCTAAGATTAGCACTCGACATCTAGCTTAGTGTCGGAAATAGGATAAGCGACGTGTACGGTTTTCTCCGCCTTAAGGGAGGTTGTTGACATAGTGCTTGAAACTCTCGAGTGTGGTGCTCGGGAGAGTGGAGTAGGGCGAAGAAGAGCTTCGTAGCCGAACCACTATAAATCCTCTGTCTCGGTTTGATCTTTCCAACTCTACTCTTTACTTTTATTTGTTATTATTACTTAGCTTAGTGTGTAGTTCATATTGGTGTTGATTGATTACACATAGAGTTCGAATCAAAGTTTTCAATAACCAACTTTTAAATCAAGATTTTTAAAAGAAGTTTTTAAACCGGTAAACTATTCAACCCCCCTTCTAGTTTCCCACAATATATATTTTAAAACTTCAATATATATCACGGGACAAGTTATACAAGCCCCCCCCCCCCCCCCCTTTTTTTTTTATAATTTTATTTATATCAAAAAACTATAAACCTGAAAGTACGGAACAGAAAATATAAAGTTTAATATGTCAAACGCTAAAAACTGTCAGAAATACGGAACAGAAACTGACAGAAAACTGTGTTATACTGCAAAATCAAATGAAGATTCCCTTTGTCCCCTATGATTTGACATCATAGTGGGGGCTTGTATAGGACTATAACCCATATATCACTCATCAGATGGTTTAACTATTAACTTGTAATAATATTTTCATGAAATGCAACTCCATTATAGTTGTTAGTTTAGACTTTTTTTCCTTACAAAACTAAGTTTGCGTTATAAAACAACCATATATATGTTTTATATAAATTATCCAAAGTCATAAATAACTTTTTGATGCAAAGTAAACATGAAACCATGAAAACAAAATGTCATGTATTGATTTAGTGTCGCAAATTCGCAATGTATTTGCTTACATATTGTTTTATTTTGATTAAAATCGGAATTTTTATGAGTTTTTTTTTTTTTCTTTTCTAGAGTAAACTACAAAATACATCCCTGTGGTTTGGTCAATTTCACACGATACATCCCTCCCAAAAAAGTTGCGCCATACACATCCCTCCGTTAGTAAAAGTCAAACACAATACATCCCTCCGTTAAAATAAGGACAAACGGCGCAAACCTCCGTTACGTTTTCGTCTGTTTTTTTACGTTTTCGTCCGATTTTTTACGTTTTCGTCAGTTTTTTTACGTTTTCGTCCGATTTTTTACGTTTTCGTATGTTTTTTACTTTTCATCCCTTTTTTTTACGTTTTCGTCCGCTTTTTTACGTTTTCGTCCTATTTTTTACGTTTTCGTCTATTTTTTTACGTTTTCGTCCGATTTTTTAAGTTTTCGTTTGTTTTTTTTACGTTTTCGTCCGATTTTTTTCGTTTTCGTCCCTTTTTTTACGTTTTCGTCTGTTTTTTTACGTTTTTGTCCGATTTTTTTACGTTTTCGTCCATTTTTTTTCCATTTTTTTACGTTTTCGTCCGATTTTTTACGTTTCCGTCTGTTTTTTACATTTTCATTCATTTTTTTTACGTTTTCGTCCATTTTTTTACGTTTTCGTTCGATTTTTTACGTTTTAGTCTGTTTTTTTATGTTTTCGTCCGATTTTTTACGTTTTCGTTCGATTTTTTTCGCTTTCGTCTCTTTTTTTTTACGTTTTCGTCTGATTTTTTTCGTTTTCTTCCCTTTTTTTACGTTTTCGTCTGTTTTTTTACGTTTTTGTCCTATTTTTTACGTTTTCGTCCATTTTTTTTGCGTTTTCGTCTCTTTTTTTTACGTTTTCATCCGTTTTTTTTTGTTTTTGTCTCTTTTTTTACGTTTTCGTCCGCTTTTTTTACGTTTTCGTCCATTTTTATTTCGTTTTTGTCCCTTTTTTTACGGAAAAAAAAGGGACAAAAACATAAAAAAAATTGACAAAAAACGTAAAAAAAGGAAAAATACGTAAAAAAGTGGACGAAAACGTAAAAAAAACAAACAAAAACGTAAAAAAGTGGACGAAAACGCAAAAAAATGGATGAAATGTAAAAAAAAAAACACGAAAACGTAAAAAAATCTGATGAAAAAGTAAAAAATGGGACAAAAACGTAAAATAACAGACGAAAACGTAAAAAAAGGGACGAAAACGAAAAAATCAGACGAAAACGTAAAAAAACAGACGAAAACTTAAAAAATAGACAAAAACGTAAAAAAACGGGCGAAAACGTAAAAAATAGGACTCAATCGTAAAAAATCGGACGAAAACGTAAAAAAGCGGACGAAAGTGAAAAAAAAACGAATGAAAATGTAAAAAAAACAGACGAAAACGTAAAAAATCGGACGAAAACGTAAAGAAACATAAAAAATGGACGAAAACGCAAAAAAAACGGATGAGAAGGTAAAAAAACAGACGAAAACATAAAAAATCTGACGAAAACGTAAAAAAAGGGACGAAAACGAAAAAAACGAAAAAAATCGGACGAAAACGTAAAAAAACAGACGAAAACGTAAAAAATCAGATGAAAACGTAAAAAAACTGGCGAAAACGTAAAACATCGGACGAAAACGTAAAAAAGTGGACGAAAACGTAAAAAAACGGATGAAAATGTAAAAAACAGACGAAAACGTAAAAAATCAGACGAAAACGTAAAAAATCGGACGAAAACGTAAAAAAACAGACGAAAACGTAAAAAAATGGACGAAAACCAAAAAAATCGGACGAAAACGTAAAAAAACAGACGAAAACGTAAAAAATCGGACGAAAACGTAAAAAATCTGACGAAAACATAACAAAAGACTAACGGTGCAAATAGAGTTAACTATAGGACTAACGATGCAAACTTTTTCTATCTCGTTAGGAGATAACGGAGAAATGGTTTGCGCCGTTTGTCCTTATTTTAACGGAGGGATGTGTATGGCGCAACTTTTTTGGAAGGGATGTATCGTGTGAAATTGGCCAAACCACATATATGTATTTTGTAGTTTACTCTCTTTTCTATATCCAAACGGATATCCATTAACTCATTACTCGCTTCATCCGTTGGATATGGATATGAATATGGATGAAAGTTAAATAGATATGAATGATGCAAAATTATATGGATATGGATACGACTTCACTCTGATCTACCGGCTACCACCATCCTTACTCATGTTATCGATATTGTGAGATAAAGTTAAATAATGGGTCCCTTGTTTCTAAACAATTAGAGGTGATCCCAATTATAAGTATATATTAAAACCGGTGACGACGACGCCGTTTTACCGGCTATTTTCCCGCCAAAAATTCAGACCATAGCGTTTAGCCCGTTTAGCTGTCCTTGGTGGCCCATGTGATCCAAAACTAATCCAAAATAACTATGGCGAGACACCGAGAAGTTTCCAGGCACCTACATATAAAAAACGTGTGGCTGCTATTATTATCAATCAGATCATGAAGAAGATGGGGAAGAATGATGAGTTTCAAGATCGATTACTTCCATCTCATACTTGCGCCTGCGATGGTGATGGCGGATTGCGGATTGTGGATTTAAGTAAGATTGGGGGTTTTGATAATTTAGGGTTTGTTTACAAATTGTCGGCCTTTTTATAAGCTTTATGTTTGCTATTATCTAGGTTGTTGCCTACGATTTGTTTTTCAATTGTTAATTTTGTTAATTTTTAGTTTTTTAAATATTGGGTTTGTTTTTCAATTGTTATGGCCTTATAGGGATTGAGAGGTGTTTGGTATTGCGTTTTTAGTTGAAGATATTAGTTTTCCAGTGTGTGGGCTATTGTGTAGCTGATTTTGATTGTTTAGGCGTTAGGTAATTACCTTAGGAGTAGTCGCAATAAAACGGATTCTGATTGTTTGAAGCTTGAGTGTTTGGATGTGTGCTCTTTTAGTGATTGTTGCCAAATCATGTTCGAGAATTTGATTATCAATTGATTTGATATGATAAAGTAATTTGAAGGGAAAATTTTGATTATTCACTTTATGTTTCAGATTGACCAAGGTTTGGAGGAAGATCCTAGATTAAAGGTTATGAAGAAGAAATGGTTTGAAGGGAAAAATTGTCTTGATATCGGCTGCAATAGTGGATTGATAACCATTACAATTGGTAATGATGATCCTTCTGTTAGATGATCATGCGTTAGAATTCAATAGTTGAACAAAACGTTTTATTAAGTAATTCTTCATTTGTGACCTGTTTGCGTCATTTGGTAGCCTAAGAACCCTTAAAAACACTTTCAGAAATGATGATTTTTAAGTGGAAATGGTAAATTTATGCACACAAAGTGTTAATATTTACATTTAATGTCAAAATAAACAAAATTGCGCGTTATAAATTTCCCAAACAGTGACAAAACCATCTTTCAGTGTCTCGATTTACAAAAAAGGTCCAATGACTAAAATGGTAGAAATGAAATATTATGTTGGAATCTTTTCGCACAATTATTTTCATCTGAATGTGATTATTTATTTTGTAGCAAAAAAACTCGGCTGCCAGAAGATCCTTGGAATTGACATTGATTCAGGTAACGTTTGAATCTCATAGTTTTAATGAAGATTCTTCCAGCTCTGCCTCTTCTGCATTCATGCCTGCAGGTATTTTTTGTCAGCCAAAAATTTTAAAGCAACCCCTTTTAAATATTATTTCGCAATAAGTTGTAACAGAATGTGGTGTCTGCAGATTTTCCTGAGACTGGCTCCTCAGTTGATGCACAGAACCGTGCAACACCAGTATCAACGATATTAGATTTTTCTAGAGGCATCGTTTCATTGCAACCCTTGGCAACTCGAGGCATGTTTACGTGTTCATATTTTTTTTAATAGTGCATACACTACTTTTGTGATGCCGGGTTGCCTAACTAATTATTGTGGGTTTATTTTGGATGTCCTCTGCAGTAGTTCGCATAGGCGGACATGCCGGCTTGATTCCCTGCCAAGATTTTCTGCTGGTATGCAAACATATGCGCATCCTACGTATGAATTTTGTTACATCTTGCTTACAGTTTACTTTGTGTTATTTGCTTTCTGCTTCTTCTTTTTTCATCACCATATTTGACTAATTTATGTGCACTTTTTATACAGCTGGACCCTATATGCTTAACCGTTGCCGGTCATCTTCAAATGGTTCACGACTTCCTGTTCGACGTGAAGGTTACATTTTAGTAAATATGTATTGTTTTTTACTTATTCTTTCTTTTTTTCAACTATGATTTACTCAATTGATTACCTTTTCTATTATATCCATATAGGTGCACCAGTGGAATATAGATGCTTAGGAATATGCGACCAGATATGTTCCCATTCCCGTGCTCTTTTTTTGCTAGAGGAGAGGATTGCGTCTCTGCCACTTAGCACCGCCCCACAATATCACAGATGCTGTGCAGCTGGACGCGTTGTCTTACGTAGTCATCAGCAGTATCCTGCATACATAAGACAATTATTTTCAGACAGACTTATTTGTTTACCAGTAAGCGTGTGTTTCTTTCGGTGTACATATCGTCTTTTATGATTTGCAGCCTTCAGATAATTTCCAATTCCAATGTGCAACCTCGAAGAAAGCTACTTACGATGGTATAAATGGAACGTACTACACAGCGACAACAACTAGGAAGTCGGCCAGGGCCGAAGTAAGTACTAAGCATATAGTACTGTACCTACTTGAATCGTGTTTGCTGTTTTTTAATATATTTTGATTCGTGATCAAGTTATGCTGAAAGACAGCACAGCGACAACGACCAGGAAGTCGGGCAGGGACAAAGTAAGTAATAAGAATATAGTGCTACACCCATTTGAACCGTCTTTGCTGTTTTTTTAACATCTTTTGATTCATGAACAGGTTGTGCTCAAAGACAGCAAAGAAGCTGATAAATTCAGAGGGTACATGAGATACTACGGGTTGGTAACTTTGCTTTTACGGTCTTCTCATATGTTAAAGTTCTTTGGTCATTGCTAAGAGGGTGTTTGGGATTGTCTATTAAAACTATATTTTTCTTTATTGTGTCTTCGTTTTATAGGTAACAGATTTGTATCATAAATATTTTGGTCCGTGTATATCGTTGAAATCCTATTTCGTTATTCTTTTCTTTTTAGCAATGTTAAATTTTGCCTTTCTATTATTATTATGGTGGACTTGATGGCTGCTACAACAGGTAGGTAACGGTACGTTTTCGGGCACATGTATTTGATATTCGCATTTGGGTTTTGTTTAACGCTTATGTGGTTTTTGTAGGCGTCGGATGAAGGTGGATTTGATTGGGTTTGTATTACTCTGTTACCCAAGATAATGCCAACCGACGAAAATATCTTTGGAATTTGTTTAAGCTCGATATCCTTGAAACAGGTTCATTCGACTTGCTCTTTGGTTTTCGGAATTTAAAAACTTTGTCGTGTTGATTAATGTTTCCCTGGTTTATGTGGTTATAACAAGCAGCAGTTCAAATGATAGTTTTAGTGACGCGTTCCTTCTTGAAGAAAATTTTCTTCGTATATGTACCTGACACTTACTTGCAACTGGTAGTGTGCTCCTGAAACTCACATTTAAAGGTTCGTTCTTTTTGATAAATCACATCACATTTGAATCAGTATATAAAATATTGCACCTTCTCAAAAAGGTTTGATTTTATTGCAGGTGATCTTCACTGGATAATAATCTATTCTTTTATCAACAAAATGGATTAGTTGGTTATTTACGAGTTGGTGGAAGATTTTTCATCTATATTTTATTCCCTATGATGCTAGGTGGGGTTCTTGGTGGCAATGGGTAAGTGACACCCGCGTATGAATTAATAGAACTTTTTCCTTTCGGTTTACGGCAGCTCTAATATCTGCAAAATTTCTTATGTAGCTCAAAATTTGAAGGGAGGCCACAGTCCCGCATTCGCTGATTTGAGGCAAACGGTTTCGCAAATGGAGAAAACGAGGCTTTTTATAGAGTTTACGCCTTTTATATGGTGAGGTTGGTTCAATAAAGAGTTTAAGAAGTTAATGCATTCTGAGAATGCAGGTAAGCTGTTTTCAGATTCTTGGGTGCTAAAACTTATTAGGAACCATTTTAAAAAATAGTTCCATGTTTTTATTTAGGAGGGAAAGGAAGAGGACGCCGCAATTGTTGCTCCAAAAAGGAAAAGGGGTAGACCGCCTAAGCTACAACCCAAAAGGCCGGAGACTCCAGTCACAGGTATGATTTAAACCTCCTAAATATTTGAATATCATTGTTTGACAATTCGTTAGTGTATGGTTTTGAACATTTTTTTCCTTATTAAATATTATTGCAGTTGAATATCATCAAAATGGAGGTGTTGGACCAGGTGAAATTTCTGTGGTGGAAGGTCGTCAAGTGACGGAAGTTAGTTCACCTATAAGTCCCGGAATCAAATTAGTGGGAAAAAGTCAGGAACCTGTTAAGGAGTCAACTGTAAATCCTATAAATGAGCCAAATGAAATATATGTTAAGGAGCCAAATGAAAATCATGAGCAAGATGCAACTGCTGAACGGGGTAAGAAAAAGTATTCATCAACGGGGTAAGAATATGTACACTGGATTCTAATAAAATTCTTGCATTATAAATATCCAGATTTTTTTTTGTTTAGAGCGAGATATCACTTGCAAGTTGCTTCATACTGACACTTTGATACACCCACCTATGAATAACTTCATCGGGATTTTTTGGTTCCATTGATTGGAAGGTACACATGGATCTAACCTGTAGACTTTCAAATAGAGTGAAAACCTTTGAAGTCTGGAACTTTGAAACAATTAGTATGGCCATTATGGAAGTGCGTTGTGGTCATTTAACTTCAACATGAGTACTTGAGTTGGCCAATAAGTACTATATTATCTCTATAGTAGGATTGTCAATGTTATTGCCTTCAATCAATTGGGTAAGCACAAACAGTGGCATCTCTTGATATTGAAGCCTAAAAATGTCTATGAGAAACATATATTTATTAGCATTCAAGTTTGGAACTGAATATTTAACCTAATGTTGCATGCCAAAGGTGTATGGAAATGGATTGTTTGAATTGCTGTTGTACACTAATATGTATCATACTGTCAATTCATGCACTTTTTGGGTAGAACATGCACTTTTTTTTAACCAAAAACAGCCAGAATGTAAGAATCTGTCTTCGTGTTAAAATGTGAGTGCCTGGATTTACTTAAAAAAATACCTTCGAATAACGAACGACATGAGACCGTCAATGAACATAAATTTCTGCTTTATTTATGTCAAATCACCTCGGCCGAGAAACAGGCCCGCCCGCAACGCGGCGGACCGCTGCCATTCTCGTTTTTATCAATTTCTTGTTTTCAATTAGTTCACCATGTTAGAGGTTAACTAGAATCATTATCCAATTGTTTATAGCTAGTCAGTTTAATTCAATCCAAGATGAAACTCATGACAGAAATTCTCTCATTCATCATTCATTTGGTCAAAAAATATCACATCTCTAGATATACATATTCTGAATAAAGATACAAAACAGTTTGATTTCAACACAGTTCTGTTCGACTATCCCGCATGGAGAAGGGTTTCTCAGCGTGTACAAAATGGTATAGGATCAAAAACGCGAGGTCAGGATTACACTTAACTATTAACGAGTCAAATATCAAACTTATGAACCAGATACTCGATTTTAGAAGTCAACCATGCCATCACTTCCTTCCAGATCACTAACATTACTTACTTCTTCAAGTTCTTCATTGTCTTCTTCATCTGTTTCCATGACATCATCGCCACCCTCTTCAGACCCTTCTTCATCGCTAAAATCTTCGAAAATAATAGGCTCCGGTGGCCCTTCTTCTTCATCAACTCCATCAACAGTCTGGACAGAAATACGAAAGAAATTGCATGAATGGCGTTAAGAATTGAAGATTGACATGTTGACGAATATCTATAGTATGTTTTGCTTACCTTTGCGTATAGAACGTCTAGGCTGCTCGACAGTTGCACCGCGGGATTGAAAGTTGAAATACGAGATTCAATAATCTGCACACAAAAAAATAGATATTATGTGTTAGATATTTTATTACAGTAAAGAACTAACATGTATTCTTGAAGTGATTTATTAGTTTATATGCATTATATGACAGCTTCGGCGAATCTTGACCCGTTTATAAACAAATGAGTCAAAATTGCAACTTATAATAGGCGGTATAGAGAGCCAACGATGATGAAATATCCTTTAGTAGGCCATTTTCAGCTCATTTATGAGAATAGAGGAAAAATATCAAGCCGGGTATATTTTAATGATAACATGAAAAAAAAGGTAAATATATTTAGCTAGAAGACCGAACCGAGAAACCGGACCGAACCAGAATGAACCGAATGTATTTCGGTCCGGTCCTCAGTCCACCCTTTTAATTGTTTTCAGTCCTCGGTCCGTTCTGGTTCTTACGTATAACCGGATATTATGCTTTGTCGGACTGGACCGGACCGGACCGACCCGGACATGGACCGAACATTTCGGTCCGGTAATCGGCCTGGTGTTTTGGGCCAAATCGGTTTTTGGTCCAGTCCGGTTTTGGTCGGTCCGGTCCGGTTTTGGTCGGTCCGGTCCGGTTTTTAGACGGTGCTCAGCCCGTGTATTATTAATCTATAGAAATTTAAAAGAACAAGGGAATCTTGAGCAACTCCATCTAACTGAACTATGTCTACTTTTAAAAGACGAACACTGACTCTTGCTGGAGATAGGACCAACAGCAGTTTTGTTACCTGATATAATGAATTGAGAGCAATCAAAGATGCTTCTTGAGACATAATGATGCTTGCATGTTGAAGAAGTAAGCTTTTCAGCCACGGTAGTGCACAAGCTGCTACTGCACCCCTGTTAATGTAACACATTTAATCAATAATCTGTTGCAAGATAATAAAAAAATTCTCATGAACTCAGACCCGTTTATAAAACAATGGGCCAAATTTATCATGAGAGGTAGCTACTTAGACCTGTTAAATAATATTTGGATACCTATAACCTTACTGTTTAACACCCAACTTAGAGTAAATATTACAAAAGATGTTGGAAAGTCAACCCACCTATTTTACCGAACTCTAGATTGCAATTAATGAAATTCATCCCACTAACTTGAAAATGACTCCATTTACAATAGGTTCAATTAAGTAATATATAGTTCAAAAAAAGGACAAACGGGTAAAAGTTGATCTTTATAAACCAATTTTGTAGTGGCAGGGCAAACCATCCTGACCTGACCTGGCTCGTTTAGCAAACATATTTAATAAACTAACTGTTCGTTAAATTCAAAAAACAAAACATATTGTAGTGGCAGGTCAAACCAACCTGACCTGGCTCGTTTCGACCACACTAAAAGATTAGCTATTTTGACTCCCAATTTGAGCAGAACTAAACAAAACAGCCTATTTTGTACCTTGCTCAAAGATAACAGTTTTGACCCACACTCGCAAATTACCCATTTTGACCAATAATTCTAATGCATGAGAATCTATAAAAAAAAAGCGCACCTGGATTGGATCATAGGAATGAGAGCTTCAAGAAGCTTAAAGATATCTGATGGCTTCAAAAGAACAATCGAGTTTGTGATAACCTGCAAACAAGAAAAACACAATCCAGTCAGCACATTTTGTTTGGTTATTAATACGTTATTCGACAGTGTACCATCAAATATCACCTTTTCATTTTGTCTAAACAAGCAATCCAGCAAAAGCGAACGATCATCAGCATGCAACGCTTGTTTAAGCAGTACATGAACAGAGTCAGCACTAGGAGGCTTTGCAGGAGACGTTTCTGGTTTTTCAAGACTTCCATCTTCATTGTTGACTATATTTAAACTAGCCAATTTCTCACCCATGGTTGGTTCATCACTGTCGTCGATTTGAACAGCATCCATTGGATCTCCATGATCTATATCTTAGACTCAGTAAAGTTAATTATAACTTTTATGAACAGCAAAGGTGAATAAATTTAAGTTCAATACAGGAATGATCAAAAAAAATATCGCGTTGCTTACCTTTTTCAGACTCTGGATCAGATGCAGCTCGTTTCTTGCCCCGTGCGTCTTTTTGGTCTGATAGGAAGAGACCATTGTTAGGGCATTAGACAAATTTACAATAACTATTAACAAATTCACTTGTCGTTTGTAGCAAAGGACCCGTATTATCTCTAATGGCTTAACTGGTAAAAAAAGGTAATTTAGTAGTTCAAATGGAACGGGTTGAGAGTCCCTACAGTATAATTGTTAGCAGCTAATATGGAAACATGACGTTTTATGGTTTTTAATGATCATTTGAAAAAGAAAGTGTGTACCTTTTCCATCATTTACACCAATTTCTTGGATATTAACTCTTATGTTAACATCTTCCCCTGGACTAGCTAAGTAAACCGCAGTAAACTGTGGAGAATTTAGCGATCCATAAACAATACCAACCTCGACTTGGTCTTCACCTCCAAGTGGGTTCAAATTAGCAGCTAATATGGAAACGTGACGTTTCTTGGTTTTTTCGCTACCAATTAGGTCACTAGCAGATTTAGCAGCTTCAACTTTAATCTTAGTTGGAACTATATTTTCTTCAGATGAGGTTTTCACGTTCCAAACATAACCTATACCCGATTCTGAAACCGAAAGTACAAATACAGTATCTCCATCACCATTCTTGCATTCAATGGCTAAAGGAGGATGTCTCATTGATAAAATAGGTCCAGTAGTTACTGTTTCACTGCTTGATCCGGTTTTCCACACTTGAAGATTCTTGTCACCAGCACCAGATGTGATAATTATATTTTTATTATCCAACATAGAGATATGCTGCACGGGACCCTGAAAAACGAAGCAAAAATAAATTTGTATTGGCAAAGTTGCTGATTTCAAGGGGCGTTTGGTTGTGCATTTTTAAGGACTTTCGTTTCTTGAAGTCATAATAACCAGTTCTGAGTGTTTGTGTAAACTCGCAAAACTGCTTTTTGAAATACATGCAACTGATAATCGAACAGTCACTATAATAATATCGGAAGTTGGTAACTTACGACATCTGTAGAAAACTTCAGTAGTTCTTCCCCGTCTTCTAAACTCAATACTCTAATCTTGGAACTTGCTGCAGCTAATATTTTATCGCCTACCATACAAGAAAACACATGTCAAACAGTAAAATATAAATTTTAAAATACTTCATAACACCGAGATTATTCAGCACTCACCAGAAACATATACTGATGACGAGATATATTTCTTTGAAATTTTAAATTCTTTTTGAAGTTCTCCACTTTCAGAGTTCAATTCGCATGTTGTGCCATCGGTACTAATAACACAAACTTTACGTCCTTTGTTTGCAAAAGAGAGAGCCGCTATTCTTCTGCACACAATAATTTTCAGAACTTTAGCTAAAAATCATTAAAAAATGTGGCCGTGTTAAGGAAACATTCACATTATTAACCAAACAATTTTCTAACAGAAATACAAACTGCAAATAGAAGCAAAATAATACTATACCCATGATGGTGTCCAGAAGATTTCCACTTCATCTCGCCATCTTTAGCATTGATAGCAAAAACCTCGCCAGCTTCTGTTCCCAATGCAACTAAACAAGTACTGCTTTCTTTTTTTCGCTGAGAAGTAACAGGTTAGCAGAAAATTATACAACTATGAGATACAAAAATTATAATGCAACGGCTTGCTGATGAAAAGCTAAATCGAGAAAAAAAAATTACAATGCACGGTATGTTACCTTCTTTCCAACAAAGCCACATGCAATACAAGAGAACTGAACGTCCGAGTCTCCATCCTGCTTCCATTCTGCTAATAATTTTCCATCACTCGTGTTCCAAACCTTCAAGCATTAAAAAAAGACTTTTAGTAAACGAAATTAACTCAACAACCATCACTCCTCTAAGTCCATGAAATGATACATATATAGGACCAGGACTCTTTGATTAATGTTTATAAACACTATCATTTTTTTCATACAATCCACATACACTAATCTATATGTGCTTCATAGGGTGCCAAGAATCTAGGATTTCAACAGCGAACAAGAGAAACATTTCAGGGGGGTTTTGTTTCGGCTTATATAGCCAGCTTATGGCATATTTGGTGTTGGGCTTATGTTTCATAAGCTCACTTTTTGTGGGCTTATTTTGACACTTTCCGGCTTATAAAAATTCATTCATAATGAACTTATATAAGCCGGAAAGTGTCAAAAGCCACAAAAAGCGAGCTTATGAAACATAAGCACAAAACCAAATAAGCCATAAGCCGGCCATATAAGCGAAACAGACACCCCGAGTCTCCTCATTCCAAAAGATATACACTATTAAAAATGATTTTTAACACAAATTTATCAATGATTAGTTCTCCTAGCATGAGAGTCGAGAACTACCCGATTATCCAAACTTTATCTTAACCTTTACCATCACAAATAAAACGTCAGTTACACAAGTACACAACTACTCAAAGCTGAATATATCAATTTTATTTTCAGCTCCACACCCGAAGGTATATACCAACTACAGTACAAAATTTTCATAAACATATAACCATAGGGGGAGCCATGTATTAGTGAGGGGTGCACATGAACGCATGAACCCAGTCATCAAGTAAAATAATTTAAAGATTAGAGTAATTTTGGTTTTGAACCCACTAAAGTCGTACTAAAATGTTACGTATTTTAATACCAAACCCACTCAAAAGGATTTCTGGCTCCGCTGTTGAGCTTATAAAGTACATAAGCTCAAGTAAATAAGCTCATAAGCCCAAAATTTAGTTTATGAGCTCATCAAATTTTTAATTAGCTCATAAGCCCAACAAATAAGCTTAGACCAAAATCTAACAACAATCATAAACCCGCGAAATAAGCTAACCCAAATACCCCCTTAACAAACCAGAAACCAATTATCGCAACTAATCGCCCCCCCCCCCCCCCCCCTCCCCTTTACTTTCAGCTCGTACGCCTAAAGTATTGCCAGCATTAAACTAATACCCATATCAATATCAAGCACAATATCCATATTTTTGAGCTGAATTAACATAAAAATGCAAACTTTAAAGCATACAACAAATCTTTAAAAAAATATAATTTCAAGTATTAAGCTAAAATAAAAAATAAATAAAAAAGATAGTTACTTTGAGGGTATTGTCAGGGAGTATAGCAGCAAATAATTCACCGTTTGAAGTGAATGATGACGTCATTGATTTGGGTTTCACTCTTTCTTTTGGAAAACCCTAAAAAGTTTGGGAATGAAGAAGAATGAAGGGTTTTGAGTTGAGGGTTTATGGTTTGTGGGCTGGTTGATTATTTGATGGACTTTGTTTACTTCACTTGAGTACTTTTGGGCTGATTAAACAAGGTCTACTGTTGTGGGCCTAATTAATGAATGCTGAAAATCTATAAAACTCACAATAAGATGTTATCTCTATCTCTAGACTCTAGTGCATACAATATAGGCATTATTTTGCTTAGATTTAAAATTCTTAAGTAATAAAAAAACTTAAGAAAAACGGACAAAAACGGATAAAAAAGGAAAAAACGTAAGAAAAACGGACGAAAACTTAAAAAACGGAAGAAAAACGGATGAAAACATAAGAAAAAGGGACAAAAACGGAAAAAACGTAAAAAACGGACGAAAACGTAAAAAATGAACGAAAACGTAAAAAACGTAAAAAAAAAAAAAAGGGACAAAAACGTAAGAAAAACGGACAAAAACGATAAAAACGGATCAAAACGTAAGAAAAACGGACGAAAACATAAAAAACGGAC
The DNA here is from genome assembly GCA_021014915.2 of Artemisia tridentata subsp. tridentata. Taxonomy (NCBI): domain Eukaryota; kingdom Viridiplantae; phylum Streptophyta; class Magnoliopsida; order Asterales; family Asteraceae; genus Artemisia; species Artemisia tridentata. The sequence goes on from CP139502.1 coordinate 313,569,995, forward strand.
TCAAGGACCATTTGTGTAAGCCTTGCGCAACACAAGGACGATTTTGTGTAAGAAGGACCATTTGTGTAAAAAAATGACTAAATTTGTAAAGTCTTGCGCAACACAAAGACCATTTCTGCAAGAAACTGAAAAGGAATATAAAAAAAGAAAAAGACAGGGGTATTTGTGTCATTTGAACTTGGCCAGGGACTATATTTGCCCCAAAAGTTTGCCACGGTGACGATTCTTGCACTTTCTTAACTTCAGGGACGAAACTTGCAATTTGGCCAAACTTTAAGGACGATTTTTGCAATTTACTCTTTAATATTTATAATACCCTTTTAAAACTTCAATTTCCCACTTAAAACTTCAAAAAATATTCCCTTAGAAAACATAACAAGTTTTAAAATACTTGACTTAATGTTGCTTTAAATTTTATAAAAAGTTTTTTGTCCATTTGAATTGGACCAATCTAATGTAATAAGGTGATGCTTTTATAATTGGTATATGAGATAAAAAGACAAAGATGATTTGTGAGGAAAGTTCCTTTTTTTTTACATAAGTTATGTGTTGGTGAAATCTTCCGGAACATTAAATTCTTTTTAAAAAAAAATGATGGCCCATATGTTAGGCACCGTCATGATTTATGAAAGTGCAATTTTTTTCTACACAAGCAACCATCCATCTTATGATCAATGTCTTGTAAGTAACGCTATACTCACATTATGATGGTTTCGTGGGGCTATAATGCCAAGAGCAAGGTGAGATATCCTTATAACTTGGGGATGTTTTTTCCACTTAATGAGTTAGCCCAAACCCTTATTTCATCTTATTGGGGAGGTTCACAAAAACCTATCTCTCTAAATTAAGGGGTTAGTCTAGACATGTCTTCAAACCATTTAATTTAGTAAACAATCTCTTAGGCTATTTAACTATAGTGACTACCTTGGTCGTAAGAACATCTACAATGCATCAAGTCTTTAAGGCTTGATGCATTTAATGCATAAATACATTTAATGACTAAAACTTAGAGGAAATACTTGAGCTTTATCAAGTCTTTAGCAAAAAGCTTTTAATGCAATAAAAAAAACTCTTTCAAAAAGCTTTTTAAAATAGTAAAAAGCTTTTAACAAAGTAACTTATTGGTGAGTCACCTAATAACTTTACAAAAAGTCTATATTTGGAACTTATCAGTTACACATTTGATGACAAGCAGAAAAAAAAAATCAAAAATAATACAAGAAAACCTTAGTTAAACCTTACCAGTTACACACGTAATAATAATCATAAAAGAAGAAAAAAATCACATGAATAGTCGAGTGAAACCATATATTAATGCTCAGCTATAAGTTTATCTATACTACATATAAAACATGCATGTTTTTTCGTTAAAACTTAAAAGTGAGTAATTTTAATCCCTAAAATACCCTTTTAAACTTAAATTTTCACATCAAACAATGTTTCCTTAATGAAATAATTGACTTAATAATTCTCACCTAAAAGCTTTTGACAATTTTCTTTTAATGTAGTTTAAAAAAAAGAGGTTTTTTTTTTTAATCCCAAGACCAATAATTTATAAAAAGTCATCCACATACTTTAATATGGAATACACCATATTAAAACCTTCTAATTATTATTTTTTTTCTTTTTTTAATTTTGTGTGACGGTAAATTCAAACCTTATGGATTAGTCTGTCAAAAAGTCGGAAACCATGATTACCCAAAAAACAAAAAACTTATTTTTTTATTATTTTATACACAACTATAAAAGCTTACCGCTATAAAATAACGTTGCTATGCACTGATATTCGTCTAGTTTAATAAAAAAAAGAAGGTAAAGAAATAAAGAAGTAAACACTTTCAACATAATTTTAAAAGGAAACATTTTACGTCAAATCAATCAGAACACTTTTCTTTTTCAGTCATTTTCCTTTTCGTTTACTTATTAAGTGATACTCGAAAACACAATTTATGTAATTTTTTCTTCATTTTATTTGCTTTCCTTGATAGTGTTGTGAGATAGTTTTGCAAGTTAAGTGATAGTCAAGGGACCACCCACACAACAAAAACAAACACATTCTACTTCACCACCACCATTAACTAACTAGGGTTTAACAATCCCCAAAACCCTAAAACCAGCCACCATGAACTACCGTTTCCAAAACCTCCTAGGAGCCCCATACCGAGGCGGCAACACAGTCATCACCTCCAACACCACCTTAATCTCCCCCATCTCCAACCGCATCTCCCTCACCAACCTCCTTAAATCCCATTCCCAAACACTCCCTTTCCAATCCTCCTCCAACATCTCCCGCATCGCGGTCTCCCCTTGCGGCACTTTCCTCTTGACTGTCGACAACAACAACCGGGCCCACTTTGTCAACTTGCCACGTCGGATTGTCTTGCATCGTATCACTTTCAAGGGTACTGTTAAGGTTGTTAAGTTTAGCCCTGATGGGAAGTTTATTGCTGTTGGGTTGGGGAAGTTGGTGCAAGTGTGGAGGTCTCCGGGTTTCGAGAAGCAGTTTTTGGCTTTTGAGCTGGTGAGGACTTTCGCGAGCTGTAACGGGGATGTTACGTGTGTTGATTGGTGTCCCGAGAGTAGGTATTTGTTGGTTGGGAGTAAGGATTTGACTGTGAGACTGTTTTCGATGAGTAAAACGGATAAAACGGGCGAAAAAACGGAGAAAAAGGATAGGCCGTTTATGTTTCTAGGACATAGAGATGTGATCATAGGAGCGTTTTTCGGGGTTGATAAGAATACTAAGAAGGTTAATAAGGTTTATACTTTGTCGCGTGATGGGGCGGTTTTTGGGTGGAGTTTTAGTAAAAATGAGGAGCCGGAGTCGCCAGGTACTCCGGAGCAAAGTATGGAGGTTGATGGAAATAGTAATGTGAAGAAACGGAAGACGTTGGATGATGGGAGTGAAGGAAGTGCGGGTTTGTTGGATGATGTAAAGTGGGAGTTAGTTAAGAAGGATTTTTTTATGCAGGCGCCTGCCAAGTTGACGGCGTGTGACTATCACAAGGGTTTGGAGTTACTAGTGGTCGGGTTTTCTAGCGGGGTGTTTGGGTTGTATCAGATGTCGGATTTTGTTTGCATACATTTGTTGTCGATATCTAGAGAGAAGATAACGACTGCTACGTTTAATGAGCTTGGGAATTGGTTGACGTTTGGGTGTGCGAGGCTTGGGCAGTTGCTAGTTTGGGAGTGGAAATCGGAGAGTTATATATTGAAGCAACAAGGACATTATTTTGATGTTAATACTATTGCTTATTCGCCGGATTCGCAGCTTTTGGCTACTGGTGCGGATGATAATAAAATCAAAGTAAGTTAGTTTTTTAATGTACAATTTATTGTTAGTAAGAAATTTGAGTGCCGTATACAACAAAATGTATTGTGTTTTAGAAATTTGTACAAACTAACCGTGTTATTCTTTAATCACTAAAACCTTGCCAAAATATGATTGTTGCAGTTCTGGACTTTTTTTCCTAATTATTTTTAAAAAATTGCGAAAGTATGCTGATTCTATGGGGAAAAAACAAGTTTTAGCGGTTTTGGGTGGTTTTAGAACGTTGGAAGCCGCAAAATTTGTATGAATTTCTAACGAAAGTAGTATAATTTGTTATATACGCACAACTTAAAAGGTTTAGAGTAGTAGCTTTCTCGTACAATTTCTATAGAATACATATTTCAGATCTAAATATATGATGGTTCTACTTGTTTGCTAGTACTAATATTGTTTGCGTGTTATAGGTTTGGACGGTATCGTCAGGTTTCTGTTTCGTGACGTTTTCTGAGCATACAAACGCGGTTACTGCACTTCATTTCATGGCTAATAACCACTGTTTACTGAGTGCATCATTAGATGGTACTGTTCGTGCATGGGATTTGTTTCGTTATCGTAATTTCAGGACGTTCACTACCCCTTCTTCTAGACAGTTTGTATCGTTAGCGTCAGATCAAAGTGGGGAAGTGATTTGTGCTGGAACACTTGATTCATTTGAGGTACTGGATTATGAATGTGGTTTTTACACTAGTTTGACTCGTTTTGTCTAGAAAATTGACACAACATGTTCCGTTGTTTACAGATCTTTGTTTGGTCAATGAAAACGGGCCGATTGTTGGATGTTCTTAGTGGTCATGAAGGTCCAGTTCATGGATTGATGTTTTCTCCTACAACCGTAAGTAGTTTCCAGAAGTTTTTATACGTTCCCATTTCTATGTCTACATGTATGGTTCAAGAGTGATTATTTAGTATTGTAAATTTGAAGCCTATAGTCAACTATAAAAATAACAGATCTTATTAGAGTGTTTGCATATGCTTATGCTTTTTGAAGTTGTAGTACTTAGATGATAAGATGTTTGACTGTTTGGCAAATTCTGTTCAAGTAATACTCTGTAAATAAATAAGTAAAACGGCGAAAAAACAATTTTTTGAAATGAAAGTAAAGCCTTAGAAGGCTCTCAGATGTAATTAGGCAACGGGTAAGTATGTACTTTTATCATACCCTTACTAGATAATAAAATGGAATAAAGAAGCTTTTGCTAATTCAAATAAACTGACCAAAAATGACATCTTTGTGAAATGAGAGAATCGGCTCGCAAGTTAGGTTGGTAATTAGGTAATTTTTTTATAACTTAAATTATCCTTTTTGTTGCAGCTGTTGGTATGAAACCCATTATTTGAAACTTATAAATTAATCGTAATAAACACCCCTTATATGTTCGTGTATATCTGTGGCTCATGGGCTTATTATTCCTTCTTTTTTTCATGTCTACAGGCAATTCTGGCATCATCTTCATGGGACAGAACCGTCCGACTATGGGACGTATTTGATGGAAAAGGTTCAGTTGAAACATTTTCTCACACACACGATGTTCTTACAGTTGCTTATCGTCCAGATGGCAAGCAATTGGCTTCCAGCACATTAGATGGTCAAATTCATTTCTGGGATCCCATTGATGGTGTGTTAATGTACACAATTGAGGGGCGTAGAGACATTGCTGGAGGACGGTTGATGACTGATCGTAGAACAGCCGCTAACTCTTCATCTGGAAAGTGTTTTACTACTCTGTCTTATTCTGCTGATGGGAATTATATATTGGCGGGTGGAAGTAGTAAATACATCTGTATGTATGATGTTGCTGACCAGGTTAGTTTCTTCTTTTACACGATTATTTATAAATGGATTCTTTTAAGCCCTTTTTTTTTTGCCAAAAGGGTTCATTTTACTTCTTAAGGCTTAAGCTATAAGGGGAACGGGTTAAAGAGGCTGTGAGTTGCCCAATGGCCACTCATCAATGCTCATAACCTCTTTATTCTGTAAAGATTTCGAGTATTAGATCATAGTTTTAGTAACTAATGATATTGTAGTAATAGTCATAATTATTGCTTTCAGGTCACTATATTAAGTAAATATTGGTAAACTGTTCCTAACAATCCTGTACTGTCGACTTTGCAGGTTTTGCTGAGAAGATTTCAAATAACCCTAAATCTTTCTTTAGACGGAGTTCTTGATGTGTTAAATTCAAAGAATATGACTGATGCTGGTCCTATGAATCTAATTGATGAGATGATAGTGATGTAGAAGATGGTGTTGATAAACAAACACGACTTAAGTCAAGTTATGATCTACCAGGAGCAGTGACTAACCGTGGAAGGCCTATTGTTAGAACAAAATGTTTAAGAATTGCACCTACAGGCCGTAGTTGGTCTGCTGCAACTACAGAAGGTGGTTTTGGTTTACTCGATGGATGAAAATTTCATATTTGATCCTACAGGATCTTGATATAGATGTAACACCGGAGGTAAGAAAGTTTCTTTGGTTTGGGTTATCTAATTATGAATATTCAGTCTCGCAGTCACTTTTAAAAGCAGCATCCAAACGCATCACTAACCTAAACACGCTAAAGAAGACGGTGTTGCTTATCCAGTGATTATAGGATTGATTAATCTTAATTTCATTATCTTTACTTGCAGGCAGTTGAAGCTGCTCTTGCTGAAGATCAACCAAGCAGAGCTTTAATCCTTAGTTTACGGTTAAATGAAGATGCTCTAATTAAAAGATGCATCGTTGCTGTTCCTCCCGTAGACATCAGACCTGTCGTTGCATCTGTCCCTTTTAAATATCTAAATAGATTGATTCAGGCTTTTGCAGAGCTTCTAGAAAATTGCCCTCATTTGGAATTTATTCTTCGATGGTGTCAGGTATTATAAGAAGACATAGTTTTGATATTTTGTTAAACGTAGAAATTTTGACCCATTAGTTTTGATATTTTGTTAAACGTAGAAATTTTGACCCATTTGCTTATGAATGGGTTAAGTCAATCATGTTTTACCAGACAGTTTAAATGAAGTAAATAGCTTAACTGGAACGAGTCAAATGGGTCAATGGGGCTGAAAATTGCCAAAAAGTATATTTATCATGCAGAAAACCTTGAGTAATAATTAGTTAAAAAAAAGAATAGTGTTCTTAATTGATATAAACTATTGTAATATTGTCAGACAATGACCACAAGTGTTTTAGGCCGATTCAATTTTACCCAATTTACTCGTATACATCAAATAATGTGTTTTTCACCGCTATCCATTCACTCTAATTTTTATTTTGCAGGAGCTCTCTAAATCTCATGGTCACTCGATTCAAGAAAACTCAAGAAATCTGCTTCCTGCTTTAAAGTCATTGCAGAAGGCAATTACAAGGTTACACCAAGACTTGGCAGATACATGCTCTTCCAATGAGTACTTACTTCGATATCTATGCTCTACAAGCTCCAAGGCATGAACTTATGAACACACTTTATAGCTGTAGGGAGCTTGCCAAGAGTTGTTCCCATTCTAATTTGAAATAGCAATTTTGTTACAAATAGGCGTGTATGTTTCGGATTATGCTATATTTGTTATCAAGGCGAGTTCTTTTTTCTCTTTTCTTTTTATAGTATAGGAAATCTGGAGACAAGTGACATGTCAATTTTGTGAGCACCATCTGTAGAATGAAACTGTGTTTAAAAACATGTTCTTGTGGTTCTATATTGCAAGGAATTATTCATTTATTTGCATTAGTCACTTTTCGACACATGTTCTAGTGGATAAGTTGATGGGTAAAGCGACCGGATTGTGGTAAGCAAAGTGATCTGTACGTACATCATTTTCTCATATAGTTGAAACTTAGGAAATTGATGAAACAAATTTATTCTTTGTTTAAGAAACACAAATATGCATAGTTTATTGTTACATTTATTCGGTTAAGGGAATTAACGCATGTCTTAAAACACACTACTTTTTTTCTTTCTTTTTGTCATGGTAGAAAAGCTTTCAGCATCATATCTCTTATTGTTTTTATTATTAAAAAAATCTCGAACACATATATCAAAATTAAAAAATTGAAAAAAAAAAAAAGCGACAGAAGAAGTTAAGGGGTGGTGTCAAGTTAGCCTATTATTCATGCATCTGACATTTTTACAAGAGATTTGAGGTAGAAAACTCACTAGGTATACACTTTGGAGTAGTCACATATAGAGCCGTAAACGGTTACGCGGATACTCCAATTACGCCTCATACATATGAGTCAAAGCTTCGCCCTCCCTTAAGGCCTTAATAGAGAAAACTTAACCTTCTATTGGCTACACGTTTGGCAAAAATAGTTGAAAAATATACATAATCTCTTGCATATGGGTAAGAGTAGCGGATATAGAGCTCTTTGAAATTAAAAAAGTAACTCGCATTTATCTTGGTATTTAACTATGTTATTTTAAGTATATTAGAGGCAGCCTTTTTTACCATCGGGTAAGGGTGTGATTGTTCACGTTTTATCTATCCTATACTCCGCTTTCGCGGGACTGGGTATTGTATTGTTGTTTACTTGTTTTATATCTCTTGAACATGTATTAATACGCATGATATCTTGTGTTTTACAAGAATGATAATGTAGCTCTTACATTACACTTATGTTGCATTGCATATAGTCCCTGCCAAAATTAGTAGATTCAGAATTCAGAAACAACAAATTCCCATCTACAATCCCATAACTAAAAGATCATAAGACATCCAATATCTTTATTTTACACCCAAGAAACTCAAATACAATACAATACCATACATACTCTCCATCATACTCTACTAAATAATCCCAACTCAATATATGTATTTTTCCGTTTACCGTTGGACCCAACTCATCATGGTACTAGCTGCAAGAAAACGTTTATCTTATAACGACAGTTCAGGCTCCAAGCCTTGCATTCAGCCATTGGCACACCTCTTCCATTTCTTTAGGAACTGTATAATGACCAAGCCTGCAAATAAGACCAAAACATGTTAATAGACTATTAAACGGCCGTTCTTTAGTAGGTTGTAAGGTAAAGGGGTTCATTTATTTAGTACCCTTCGTATGTTTTGAATGTAATGTGCCTAAATCCAGCTGAGCTCAATATTTGAGAGGACCTCTCTCCGAATGTGTATGGGACCACTTCATCACCTGTAAATTACTAAGTTAAATGATGTGATCATGCGTAGTAGTTGCAAAATTTGCACAAATTTAGAATACATACTGATTCCATGACAAAGCATGATTGGCAATGAGGCAGCACGTCTAATGGCATCATGTGATCCCCCTATCGCGTTTCTCAAATTCCTGCAAAGCATCAATTAAATCTTGATATTGAACCTCATGTAGCTCAATCACATTTAATTAACAACTAAAGAAACTGTTGTAGGTTAATGGACTATTTGACTTTGACTATTTGTCAAATGCTAAAAAACCATGTTTGTTTACATTCTATCAATAATAAATGTGTATGAATACACTTCAGATGATTTTTGACCCGTTTACTTTATATTTTAATCTCTTAGCTTAACCTGATTGGCCCACTAGATATTAACAGAATCTAAATATTTTACCGTCCACCAGGAAGCCAGCCACTCAATCCTACAATAGCTTTTAAGTTGACGGGGTAGGGGCTTCCATTTCCGTATCTTCCTTGTGCAAAACAAGTGGCAGAATAAAGTGCACATGCAGCTCCCATACTGAATCCCCCAATACCAAGTTTAACTGTTAATAGAGATAACAAAGCTATTATTACAATGAAGTTCAGCAATTCCAACAAATAACGGTAAAAAACATCCACAAATTTTGTAACCGTTAACCAAAAAGGGTAATCGGTAAAACAAAAAAAGATAACACAATTACCATCAGAAGGCTCGGTAGATAACAAATTAGCTATGTGTGAAACCGAAGCATCTAAACCTTCAACATCTTTTGGGCCGTCTTCTGAAAGCTCTCCCTCATCAAACCCTATTAAAGACCAAAAATTATAGCTAATTATCATTATAGTATATAATGATCAGTTTATATTCTTTGAGTTTCAATGTTGCTATCTTACATGCTGTGCAAGCATATCCACCAAGCACAGTCACTGGACGAGTAGGTGCAGTTGGGCATATCCACTTTATCTGCATAGTGTAAACTTAAATAAGTAATAAGAAAATGCAAAGAAAAAAAGGCAAAAGAAGAAAGCTTTTAGGGAAAAAAGACGTTGTTTGAGAGCATATGCTTACATTGGGAAGAGGAAGGTTGTCCAAGAGTTGAGACCAGCTGCAGTGAGACATATAAAACTAAGTATACTCCTTAAATGGGACTTTTAGGTAATGGGTAAAAACGGGACGGGTTGACCCGAAACATTAAAACTATTAACTAGTGTCTAAACTTTTGTAAACATTATAATATTTTACGAATAGTTTTTTTTTATAGTGAGTTCTATGCATTAAAATTATACTTTCAGCAACCAACGACACATATGACCCCAGCCGTGCATTAATAAGTGATTGGGTCAAAACTCCTAGCTCCAATACTAGGCATGATATTCGCTTTGTTTTTTGCGCAATGAAATGAGACAAGAAAGCACAAACATACAACAAAGACAAAAGACACTTACTTTGAAATGATTTCATATTGCCGGATATTTTCACAACGAAGTTAATTAAGGGGACTAAAAGTAAATAAAGCCCACATAAATAGAGGGTGTTGCAGGTTTCTTCCATCATGTCAATAAGAATAAGAATTTCATACATGTTGATGGTTTGATATACTAAATCTCGTTATTGATCTTTTTCATATCAGAGTATATTCTTTGACAGCTATGGACAATATATTTGATCAAACGATATTTAAAAGTGACAAAAAGGCATGGACTCTATAAGGAAAACATGTACGAGATTGTGCGTTGATGGTTAAGTTTGATCCTTATGTTAAATCATAAAGATTACGATAAGAAAACATGATCAATGAATAAACTACATGTACAAGATTGTACCCAAAAATACTTGTTTTGACATGTTACATAGCGTGTCACGCCCATGTGTGTTGCCAACTTTAGTTACGATGCATTAAGGATATGTGTACGAAAAACAATGTAAACAAAAAATTCACAAAATTATATCAACACTAATAAATGATTAATATACCTCGAGCCATTATCACCAAGTCCATGCAACCAAACAACCGTTGCTTGATGCCTCCCTTTTGGCCTCACCACATACGTCCTACCAAACTCAACCGTTCCCCTAGCTGTTCTACTTCTACTACCTGAAATATATAAGAAAAACACTGATATGAATCATGAAAAAACAAAATGTTTACGTAACAAAGTATCAGAGAAATGATGAGTTTGCACTAACCAGAACTGGAAGCATTTGTGTAGCTCATCCTAAAAACAAAATGTACTAAAACTGATGAGGAAACACGTTCGTGTTGCAGTCACAATTTATAGGCAGAATGGGTTGTCAAAAAGAGAATAAAACATGTGAAGATTCAATTATGAAAGATTACACATTGTGCCTAAAATCTGATAAAAAACAATGGCATCCAATAAAGAGAATCATATGCAGAAACACACAGAGCACAAAATCAAGAATTAAGGGTTGTAGTAAATTTGCAAAAACATTTTGATGGAAAGAATTTATGCTTGCTGGTACAGTGGACATAAAATAAAATAAAGTGGAATCCATGTAAACCTTTCATGAGAGAATATTACTTAAATATGACAAGAAACATCCTATTTGGCTATCTTTTCTCTACTTCAATCATTTATATATGTGATTCATGATGGTTTATGGGTACCCATTATCTTGTATGTGAATTCGAACTTTCTTACTTACCATCATTACTATATGTGACAATCTGTTAACACGAACAAACAAGCATCTGCAAATTTGTCGACGTCCTAAATTGCACTTTAATACTACTTATACGATTATAATGTTTTAAGTTGCAGATAACCAGTTTAAGTGTTTGAGCATAGTGAAGTTGATTTTGATTCCGATTAACGTAAGTGGATGTTTGAGATTGCTTAGTTAACCTGCTTATGCGTTCTGAAACAATCATATAAGCAGTCCTAACTTATCTGTCGTTTGAAAATGCAAGATGCATTAGCAGTCTTACACTCTTACTAACCAATCCGAAAGACGCCAATCAAAATTTGGCAAGCGTTCAAAGTAAATAATATCACACTTCAAAAACAACATCCTAACACTATTTACTAGTCAACTAACCAAAGTGTGGCCCGTTTTGTTACGTAATCTAATTATTTCATATGATATAATCAATGTCAAAGCTTAATATGAGACTCCACTGATACAATTTTTTAATTACAATAACAATCCTAAATCTAGAAATTGATCTTCTTTTTAGAACTTTCAAACGTACCATCATTACAATCTGCTACATTCGTTTAATACTAAGAACAGTCATTTGTTTAACTACCGATGCATATAACCATATAAACTAGCAAGGCACCACTCATGGATACTTTTGAGCTCACTTTACTTAAACTGAATCCGGATTTAATCCATTTCTCACAATCTGTGTTAAATTGACTACCCACTCTCCCTATATAATGTGTCTAAACTAACTATCCTCTCATACATAATCGGGACCATGATAGTCTTGGACATGCTAGACTAAAATGGACATGATCAAAATAGTATTGTACGGAACAGATTAAAACTCTTTAGCTTTAAGATGTAGATTGAAAGCAAAACTTAAATGCCTTAAGATATACAAGCAAGAATGCAAGATACCCACCGTATGTAACGAATAATCGTGTCATCAGTTTCCCATATAAACGGCTTAAGTTTAATCTTAATTGGTCGTTAAACATAAACCTGGACTTGGATTACTTCAGCTAAGTTTAATTTGAAGATGTAAAGTGAATGACTAAGAAAGTGTTTGTGAAAGCTTATTTGAACAGCTTACTCTTAAAATACAAAAAACAATATAACAATTAATAATGTATCTAAAACACAATGCACAAGATGACAACTTATTCAAATAGGCCAAATTACAGCTAATTAAGCTTTAGTTGATTGGCTCATGTAAACACTCACGGGGTGTTTTAGGTTTGCACTTGTGAGTTTCTCTCTATTAACACTTTATAGAATAAGAATACCGTGCTTATTAAAAAGTTGTTTATTTCACCAAAATACATATAAGCTTACGCAAATACAAATAGTACAAATAGCTAGTATAAGATACTCAACCATTTAAAAGATATTTGTATGGAGCACAAACCTATGGATCAAAAACATAATGATTACAAAAAAGTATGTGGACTTTTGTGTGTGCAAAATCCTAAACAATTTGCTTGTGAATCTCTCAAATCTTCAAATCACTTTTGTTGCTTGCCACTAACCATTATCTATAACCAAGTTAGTTCATGTGTTTGTCAAGTCATGATCTCATTATTATGGCTTTTGATAATGTTAGGAACCCACGCACGAGCAACTGATCGAGCTCAATGTTACCTCCAACCCTTTTGCATTTGAATTCTAAAACTTGGTTGATTTCACGGCCCACAAATCGAACCATGCACCATGCTTGGCTTCGGGTACATTGCTCGTGCTTGTATCTGGGACCTGCTTGGCTGCTTCGGGTACATTGCCCATGCTCGTATTTGGGACCTACTAGTGTCACTACCAAGCCTTTTCACTATGAAAACGTGGTTTAAACACGTCATTGAACGATGAAAATTAAACGTCAAGGAGTGTAGTTACCGTTGTGCTATAGTGCAAACTTTTATTTCACGTTTCTATATATATGATACTTATGAAAACCTAAAAGAACACTGTTGGGTCTTTGGCCTAGCGATACCCGGGAGAAGCGATCAAAACAAATAGATAAAAAGACTTGAAAAAATAAAAACTTCTCGAAAAATTCTGAAATTTTACTCAAAGATAGAGGATATTGGTGAAAAAAAATTGTGGAGAAAGTTTTTCTATTTTGAGTTTTTATACCTTTTTTTAATGAACAAAAAACGAAATTTTAATGTACAAAAAAAAGTTTGATGCATAAAATTTTCAACTTGTTGTATTTTGATGCACAATAAAAGTGATACATATACTAAAAAAAAGTTGGATTCGACGACGAATTTTTGATGCACAAAATGATGATTTACAAAATTTTAATGCACAAACATCTTTTTTCACGATTTTTCTTTTGCATCAAGCTCTACATTTTTTTGAAAAACTTGCTTCACAACTTTTTTATCCACCAAGGTCGCTTATCTTGTGGATTTTTTTGAGAATTTTTTGAGAATTTTTTTTTTTAAAATTATTTTTACGCTTCTTACGAATATTTATTTTATTTTATTTTAAACTTATACCTCCTGTTAAAATGTTTAATAAGTCTCGTCTATGTAGAAGTAAAAAAAAAAAAAAAAAAAAAAAAAAACCTAAATTAGCTTTAGATACGTGCAACCCTCAAAATTAACAGTGTTTTGATTTATGATGCTACTCACATTTCAATCACACAACTATTAGGACTTTTATGAATGAGCTAATATTGGATTCGACTTTATGAACTTAAAAGGGCATATTCTTAGTCTTGAATTTTATATGCTTATAATACTTTTTATCCAATTTATTATTGTTATACAATCTACAGATAATATAGTTATTTTATTTGATACTTAATATACTTATGTGTATCATGAAAACTAACGAAAAATATGAAATTTTACAAACATGTATGACATGTTGGTTGTCTAAAGTAAATTTAAGTTTTTTTTTTTTTTTTTTTTTTTTTTTTTTTTTTTTTTTTTTTTTGGGTAATCATGGTTTCTGAACTTTTAGCCGAATAATCTAAAGGGAAAGTAATCAACCAAGAAAGTAAGGGTGCATTTGGTATGAGGTAATAAGAATGGGGAATGATTAATGGAATGATAGGTGATGTTTGGTACATTTATATGGGAATATAATCTTGAAATGATATACAATTATGTTTTATACTTGATAGTTATCAAATTGGTAGGATATGATAGTTTCATTCTCGGGCTCACATTTTTCCTCACATTATTAACAAGATTATCAAATATAATAAACAAACCAAACAATAATATTGGATTTGTTATTAGTAGAGTACAATAATGAATACAAGAATGAGAGGAGGGAGAATTCTTATTGAGTAGTCATCCAATATGTTACATTAGGGGTGTATTTATAAAGATACAAACCCTTAAAAAATGATGAATAGCCATCACCTATAAGCCCATAGCCCATAGCCCATAAGCCCATATTTACAATACTCCTCTTTGGATATTCATCGTTCATTACACGCCATAAAAACTGCCTCCTTAAAAACCTTACCAAGAAAAACCCAATGGGATAAAAACTTGATGAAGGAAAAGAGTGCAGTACGCATAATGCTCCTCCTCAAATTAATGCATATCTTTTAAGTGTCGAAGGCCGATCTTCCGAACCAGTAGCTCAAAAACTCTTGTTGGCAAAGACTTTGTGAATAAATCTGCCAAATTGTCACTTGATCGAACTTGACGAACATCAATAACTCCATCCTTTTGTAGATCATATGTAAAGAAGAATTTCGGAGAAATGTGTTTTGTTTTGTATCCTTTGATATACCCTTCCTTGATTTGAGCTATACATGCCGCGTTGTCTTCACATAACATGGTTGGATTTCCTTTAATAGACTCGAGCCCACATTCTTCTTGGATGTTTTGAATCATCGATCTTAACCAAACGCACTCTCGACCAGCTTCATAAAGTGCAATAAGTTCAGCATGATTTGAAGATGTTGCAGTTAAAGATTGCTTTGTCGACCTCCAAGAAATTGCAGTGTCTCCATATGTGAAAACATACCCTGTTTGGATCGTGCCTTATGTAGATCAGACAGGTAACCAGCATCAGCATATCCAACCAACTTTGATTTCGAATTCTTTTGGTAAAATAATCCCATATCACGGGTACCACAAAGATAACGAAAAATGTGTTTGATTCCATTCCAATGTCGGCGTGTTGGCTCGGAACTATATCTTGCTAGTAAGTTTACTGAAAAAGCAATATCTGGGCGTGTATTACCACAAGGTACATCAAAGCCCCTATCGCACTTAGATATGGTATTTCAGGACCAAGAATGTCCTCATCATGTTTTTTGGGCGGAACTGATCAAGTTCCCAGTCAAGTGAACGACCGACCATTGGTGAGCTTAGTGGATGAGCTTTATCCATATTGAATCGTTTCAATATCTTTTCCGTATAGTTTGATTGATGGACAAATATTCCACTTGACAAATGCTCAATTTGCAATCCCAGACAAAACATTGTCATACCAAGGTCTTTCATTTCAAATTCATTCTTTAACAAATTTGCAGTATGTTCAATTTCATCAATATTTCCGATGATATTTAAATCATCAACATACACTGCAATGATTGTGAAACTCCCCTTTGATCTTTTGATAAAAACACACGGACTTATTTGATTACTTTTGTATCTTCTTTTGAAAGATATTCACTCAGGCAGATTATACCACATTCGTCCTGATTGTTTTAGACCTATAAAGATCTTTTCAATTTAATTGAAAACATTTCACGGGGCTTAGATTTACAAGCTTCCAGCATTTTCAATCCTTCGGGGATTTTCATGTAAATGTCACTATCAAGTGATCCGTACAAGTAAGCTGTGACAACATCCATAAGGCGCATTTGGAGCCTTTCAACATTTGCAAGACTAATTAAAAATCTGCGAGTCGTTGCATCGACAACAGGTGAATATGTTTCTTCATAATCTACCCCGGGTATTTGTGAGAAACCTTGTGCTACAAGTCTTGCTTTGTATCTCACAATTTCATTTTTCTCGTTTCTTTTTATAGCAAATACCCATTTATAGCCTACCGGCTTCACATTATTTGGGGTTAATGTCACAGGGCCAAATACTTGGCGCTTTTCAAGTGAATCTAGTTCAGCTTGTATGGCATCTTGCCATTTTTGCCAATCTTTTCTTTGTCGACATTCTCCAATAGATTTTGGCACAGAAACTTCATCATTTATTATTTCACTTGCTATAGCATATGCAAAGATTTCATCAACACATGTTTCATTTCGATTCCATGTTGTACCATTTTGTACAAAATTTATTGAGATCTCATATTCATTAGGTACATGGCCCTTCTCAAGAGATTTTTCCACATTTTCTGTGTTATTATTAATCTCTTCTGGGATTTTATTGATAACAACTTCTTGGGCTTTGCCAGTTGTATTCTGCTCTTTCCTTTTTCGTGGATTTGTATCCTTAGAACCCATTGGTCTTCCACGCTTTCTGCGTACATTTGACTCAATCAGAGTTTCAGGAATATCAATTCGAGAAGGCGCATTTAAAGCTGGAATATATGATTTTGTAACTCTTTTTGTATCTGTAAATGCATCAGGCAATTCATTTGCTATTCTTTGCAAGTGAATGAGTTTTTGAACCTCCAATTCACATTGACCACTCCGAGGGTCAAGAAAAGATATTTGTGATGCATTCCAAGTTACATCTTGTTTGTCCAACTTTTTATTTTCTCCTCCTAAGATTGGGAACATTGTTTCATCAAACTGGCAATCAGCAAAGCGTGCTGTAAAAACATCTCCAGTTAATGGTTCCAAATATTTTATGATTGATGGAGAATTAAAACCAACATAAATTCCCAATCTTCTTTGAGGTCCCATTTTGTTCGTTGTGGTGGTGCTATTGGGACATAGACACCACAACCAAAGACTTTTAGATGAGACAAACTTGGTTCTCTTCCAGAAACCAGTTGGAGTGGAGAATACTTATGAGATGCGTTTGGTCTTAATCTAATAAGAGCAGCAGCATGTAAGATAGCATGTCCCCATGCAGAGGATGGCAATTTTGATTTCATAAGTAGTGGTCTAGCAATAAGTTGTAATCTTTTTATTAAAGATTCAGCTAGACCATTTTGTGTATGCACATGTGCTACAGGATGCTCAACCGTAATCCCAAGTGACATACAAAAATCATTAAATGATTGAGATGCAAATTCTCCTGCATTATCAAGTCTGATCTTTTTGATTTGATGATCTGGGAAATGTGCTCTTAATTGGATTATTTGGGCTAATAGCCTCGCAAAAGCAACATTTCTTGATGCTAACAGACAGACATGGGACCATCGGGATGATGCATCAATTAATACCATAAAGTATCGAAATGGTCCACACGGAGGAGTAATTGGCCCACAAATGTCTCTTTGAATTCTTTCTAGAAACAAAGGAGATTCTTTTTCAAGTTTATTGATTGAGGGCCTAGTTATCATTTTTCAAGAGAACATGCTCCACATAATAACTCTTTTGATAACAGGATCTTGAGATCCTTTAGTGGATGCCCATTTGAGCTCTCAATTATTCTCCTCATCATAATATCACCCGGATGACCCAATCGGTCATGCCAAAGGGTAAATATTTTGGGATCTATATCCTTTCGGGTAGAAACCATATTTATTTCTGTCTGATTGATGTATGTAAAATACAATCCAGAAGATAGACCTTTCATTCTTTCCATTATGGTCTTTTTTCCATTTTCAATGGATGTAATTTGGAGATACTCAATTTCATTTTGAGTCATGGTTTCAAGATGATAGCCATTGCGTCTTATATCTTTAAAACTTAGTAGATTTCGCCTGGATCTACTAAAATATAACGCATCATTTATTATTAATTGTGTACCTTTAGGTAACACAATGCAGGCTTTGCCAGAGCCTTCAATCAAGTTGCTAGTACCACAAATTGTGTTGACATTTGCATTTGCTATACGAAATTCATAAAAGTATTTTCTGTTTTTCAAAATAGTATTTGTTGTTACACTATCTACTAGACACTCGTCTTCACCGTTTTCCAAAATGCGTTTCATATCCTTGAATAAAAATAAATAAATAAATAAGCAATTCAAAGTAAAAGAAAACATAAATACTTCATTAATTAAAATTCAAAACATGAGTAACAATGCTAGAACAAACCTAGCTTATTCAACACAAAATTTAAACTTAAACACTTATTGCGGAAAATATAAAAATGCAACTAGATAGCTAGTTATTATTTCCATCGTTGGAAAATGAAGCAACAACATCGTCGACATCATCAAAGAAATCCGAGGAGTCGAAGCGCACATTGGGAATTGGCTCATCATCATTGAAATTATCAATGAAATTTGTTTCAATGTCTTTTCCTTTCTTTTTTAGTGATGCTTGATAAAGATCAACAAAGTGTCTGGAGGTGCGACATTGTTTTGCCCAATGAGTGTTCATGCCACATCTGTGGCACACATTTCCAGATTTCTTAGGAGCTTGATGTTGAATCCTTTTGCCTTTATCATCTTTTTTCTTGAAATCATATGGCTTAGGATTATAGTCATCACGATGCCAAACCATATTTCGACCACGTCCACGGCCACGACCACGACCTCGTTCATTTCCACGGTTATTACCAAGTTCACGACCCCGACCCCTCACATTTGATGTTGCATGCACTTCAGGCAATGCAGTAGAACCAGTGGGGCGTGCTTGAATGATTTTTCATCAAAAGCTCATTATTTTGTTCAGCAACAAGGAGAACATATATTAGTTCGTGGTATTTTTTGAAGCCACGTTCTCGATATTGTTGCTGTAAGAGCATATTTGAAACATGAAAAGTAGAGGAAGTTTTCTCTAGCATGTCTTCTTCAGTAATCTTTTCTCCGCACAATGTTAGTTTAGATGTGATGCTAAACATTGCGGAATTGTAATCGCTGACACTTTTAAAATCTTGCAATCTGAGGTGCATCCAGTCATAGCGAGCTTTAGGAAGGATTACTTGTTTTTTATGATCAAACTTTTCCTTTAAACTTTGCCATAATATTAACGGGTCTTTCACCGTTAGATATTCCTTTTTTAGGTCCTCATGAAGATGATGACGCAGGAATATCATGGCTTTGGCACGTGCTTGTGCAGAGGCCGTATTTCCAGTTTTGATCGTTTCTCCCAATTCTTTTGCAGTTAAATGGATCTCAGCATCAAGAGTCCAAGGGAGATAGTCTTTTCCAGAAATGTCAAGAACAACAAAATCGATATTCGAAAGCTTTGAGTTTGACATTTTAACTATATAAAAATAAAAAATAAAAACAAGTATATCAGTTAACAAAATATTCTTATATCATTCAAAAATCAATATACGAGCCAAAGTATAGGTCTAATAGATATTTAGGCACATTCTCATATTGCAAATGTGAAAATTTAATGAGGTCATATTTATGTTCATAAAAGAACAGTAATACGTACAGTTTACTTATTAAAACGTTTAGACTGATTAATTAACACAATATGTCAAAAACAAAGTCATAACACATAGACCATTCATTTATGAATACAGTACATAGATAATATTTTCATTTATAATACTATATTGAACAAGTTGCTAAAACAGACAATATTACAATTAAAGTTGTACTCATGTTAATATAATTACTCCGTATTATTTATAAATAAATTGTACGTTGTTAAAAACATAAACAGAATGCAACAAATAAATAAAAAAATAACAACAGTAGAACTTGAGGATCTATTTATTTATTTTTTATTTTTTTTTTTCATAACTTGAGGTTATGATTTTTTTTTCAGTCATAACATGAGGTTATGATTTTTTTATTTTTTTATTTTTTTATTGATTCCTGAAAGAACCATATTAAAACTTTGAGGTTCTATTTTTTTTTCACAATCTACGCAAAACAAAATATAATCACAAGACAGAATCGAATGTAAATTTAACTTATTTGAATGAGTGCGTGTGCAATAATCGAATATACTAATGATTACACAAGGAAGAATATTAAATTATTTGCATGCCAAATCATATATGTAACAGTCAACAAATGTACCGTAGGACTCAAAAGAAAAAACTAAAACCTTATAGCGTGCTGATAACGTGTTATAAGTAGAGTACAATAATGAACACAAGAATGAGAGAAGGGAGAATTCTTATTGAGTAGTCATCCAATAGGTTACATTAGGGGTGTATTTATAATGATACAAAACCTTACGAAATGATAAATAGCCATCACCTATAAGCCCATAGCCCATAAGCCCATATTTACAATAGGATTTAATTACTTAACTCAAATCTATTCTCATTCCACCTTATAACGAAACTCATACCGATTGTGATTCATTAGAGCAAACCAAATCCCTAGACTTATTACAAAGTGGACAAGATGTTGGACTATCAATTTGAAGGGCTGTTAAAAATGCTGCTTTTAAGTATTTTAGTATTTTGTATCATAAAAATAAATCAAATACTTTTTTTTTTTTTTTTTTTTTTGGAATAAAACCAACTGACCATTTTATCATGGTGGCCAAGACTTCTATCTGCACCCCCACCAGCAATGATGGGTGCGATTTAAATAGCTCATATATTCTCCATGTATCAACCAAGATAATACATTGTCCCACATTTAAAAAGAAAAAAAACAAGTTAAATAAGATGATATTTTTTTTTTATGAGAAACTGTTTAGACTTTTAAGGTTGGTCTATTGATATAAATTAAACATTTAGAGATAAGTTTATATAATGGACACTTTTTTGAGTTTTTCTCAAATGTATTATTATGAGCTATTTTGATAATCTTTTAAGTTATGAAATACAATTCGCTAACTTTGTCCGCATTAAAATTTGAACTCACAACCATTATTCATATACTCTTTGATACATTTTGAATATTAGACGAATACTCGAGCAAATCAACGGTGTATAGCGGCAAATAATTATACTTGCGAAATCGTGATTCAGGTTCGACCTTTGATGCAAAACGTGTATTTTCTTTAAATACAAAGTGTGTATTTTTCAAAATTAATTTAGTGTATGTTTTTCAAAAAATGTCAAGTTTAGAGTTGATCAATAAAAGACTTAATTTAAGTTGCTAAGTTTTTAAAAAGTTATCAAGTTTGGTCAAAAGTGTAGATTGGCAGGGACACCTCAACCCTGTGTATCATAATGGTACCCATCAACCCTACCCAGCAAATGTTTGATGCCTGTGAAATACCTCCACCCAATACCCAATCATGCTGCGGATCGGATTCGAACTCGCGTCCTTTGTTTGGTCAAGACATCACATGGCTGGGCCCGGGCTTCTAAGGCAGCTGGTTGATATCATTAGAGCTTATGGTCCCTAAGTGAGGACTTCCCGGTCGGTCACCCAACCCGGTACTACTCTCACTTGGGCACGCTTAATTGCTTAAGCATCTACCACTAGACCACAAAGCCCCATGATAAAAGTTATCAAGTTTAAGAGGTACTTAGAGGTAATTTAGGCAAACTACATTAATTTAACATTTCAAGATTTCAAGATTCAATATTAGACATTCATGCTTTGTAAGTAGTATAGATATGCATGTCGAGTTAAGATCATTATAGATCTCATATTTGTCATAGATCCAATAAATCCATCTTAGCCATCCATTTTTTTTTATCAAAATTAATAAAATCCATTTTTCACCTTTTTTTTAAAACAACATATCTTGCAAATGGTAAATCTTCAAGCTACAAAAATACACCATCGTGATGGTATGATTTTTTTCGCGTAACGATTAACGGTTTGCGAGATATTTAATTTTTATAAAAATGGTGAAAGTTTATTTATTTGATAAAATTATTATTATTATTATTATTATTATTATTTATTGATAAAAAAATGAATGACTATAATTAGTTCATTAGATATATGACAAATATGAGATCTATTGAACTTTTCTTTATGCATTGTCATTGACTAAAACTATTAGACCAAAAGGAAAAATGAATGAGAATTTTGGAAAGTGAATCCCAAAACTACAAATATAAATATTCTTAAGGTAGCAACTAAAGGATGATTATAAATTTGTGATATGATGTTTATTACAATGTTTTAAAACCCGGGTTGACTCGGCTGGTTCAACCGGTTGAACCGGGAATTGGGTCGGAGATCGGATCGGATATGACTGGGCTTTTGATTGTTTGAGAACCGGATTGAACCGCCGTTTTTTCGTTGACCCGGTTTGATAAACCCGACCGAGTCATGAATTTTTATCAAAAAATCTAACAAAACTTTTTTTTTCCATCAACCTTTCAAATTTAATTGACAAGTTGAAGTGGTAAAGACTAATGTTATATAAATATTGTAAAATATTAAATTAGAGCTATAAACTATCTTAGAGATACCGACTAATATAGTTTCAATATAGATTGTTATAACTTAGAATATGGTTGTTGCAAATCTTTGCTATATTATTATAGATATAGAACTTAAAAGTGAAGCTTATCGGTAGAGTTCTAATATTTTTTTATCGGTTTAATCGAATACAGGATATAAAGTCAGATAAATCATAAATCATTATACTAATATTAATATATATATATATTATATATATATATATATATATATATATATATATATATATAAATATATATATATAATATATATATATATATATATATATATATATTATATATAAGTATAAAGCCGATTCGACCCGACAGTTCACCTGTTGAACTGAGGACCCGATAAACTGACGACTAAACCAGATCAATAAAAAAAACGGATTTTAAAACATTGGTTTATAAGGCCAATGGCCTTTCATGTTTCTAACCTTGCTTCAAGTTAGCTCGACACGTCAATACTTACAAAATGGCTCATATAATTTCTTCTTTATATCAAATCAAAATTTTGAAAAAAAAAAAAAAAAAAAAAAAAGAAAAAAAAACTAATTCTAATTTATATATTAATCAATTTTTGACACTCGTCCCTTCATTATATCTTCTTTTTTTTTTTTTTTTTTTTTCTAGTTTATTTAATAACTTTTTTTCCTAATTTTGTAACTAATTCAACTTTTATTTTATTTCTTATGGTTAATCAAAAATTTGTTCCACTTGCTGGCAGGAGTCCAACTAATTTTAACAAAAAAAAACTATTTAAGTTATTTATTTATTTATTTATTTTGAAATGGTGAATGTATTATAAATGAGAATGATAAAGATTTACTGATTCATAGACAAAATGGACATGCCTGTTCTGTCTTCCACAATACAAACAAACAATTCAATGAGACTAAGGGTAGGGGGTATGGAAGCCTTGGCAAGGCAAGGCAAATTTTGCCTTGAGAAATATGCCACCCCTTCATTCATGGCAAGGCAAGGAAAGGTAAGGTTTGCCGTGTCTTGCCGTTCAAAATAGAGCCGTTGTGGCTGTGGGCCCCACCAAAAAATAGCCGTTTTTTTTTTTTTAACCCATTTTTTCAAAAATAGCCGTTTTTTTTTTTTTTCTTTTTTTTTTACCCATTTTTCAAATATAAATACCACCCCATACTTCAAATATAAATATGATGTACGCGTGTATTATAATGCACAATATGATTTTAAAAGACGATGGAAACGCAATATCTCCGGAATGGATTCCCGACCCCCCGATAAACGAGCAAGTTACTGATCAGGTCTACGTCGAGTTACGAAGTGAAAAAAAAAAAAAAAAAACAAAAAAAACAAAAAAAAAAAAAAAAAAACTTGAAGCAAAGTTTGCCTTCAACCACCCACATACCTTCATCAAAGTCAAAGTTTGCCTCCAAGTTTAGTAGTGCTAGATGTCATGCTACTAGTGGTGGGTTGCTTTGCCTTCACTACTACCATACCCCCTACCCTAAACAGAGATCCAATTCACCATTCTTCACACTTCAAACTTTTTTATTTATTTATTTATTTATGTTTAAGCTAAAATTAAACTTTTTTCACACTTCAAACTATACGCTTATATTTGTAATTTTAGACAAGTAAGACAAGTTATGACATACACTTTGTTAGGATTTTCGTGATTTAATCGTCAATTCATTTATTTTGAGATGAAAATCATATCGTCATGCACACAATATATGCTCATACGTAAAAATGTTACACGAATAACACAAAAAGTACTATATAATTTTGGGGGTTGTGCGTAGACGCAACGGTATATATACTACTCGTGTCAATAAAGTGTTGTAAATGATATAAGGCTGATAGTAACTAATAAGACCACATCAAGACTATACCTAACCTCACCACATCAACGACAACTCAGATTTTTTTCTCTTAGACGAAACACATATCAAACACTTGTAATAAGGGGACCACACTCAAAAAAAAAAAAAAAAAAAAAAAAAAAAAAAAAAAAAACACCACAAAATTAAATACTCCGTATAAAAAACAAAAAGCACATACACATACCAAACAAATCTCTTCAATTCATTCGGTCCACTTCCGGATCAAAACATTGCAATTCAAGGAGTGGTGGTGGGGACATGCATAATACGGTTGACTATAAGTAGCGTCTGTACGGGATGTTCTTTCTATAATGAATCCTCTCCGACAGCGACACAAGAAAGGATTTTTTCGTTCCACCTGGGCCAAACAATTTGAAGTATGGTTCTAGTAGCAAGGGGGACTGAACCATTTGGGTAGACTAACCGAATGATTCAGTCTTATTACGTTTAGTCTAATATATTAGTTTTGAGATAATGAAGCATATTTTAGTTTATTGTAAAAGAGACTTAGTTATAAGTCTCATACAGTTGTGTGGTCCAATTTTGATCAACTTTTGTCAATTGATTGTTCAATATTGACTTTTTTCTGTAAAATTAATATTGACTTTTTTGTTCAGTCAAGTAACTTAATTTGACACGTGATAAAATCGTATTTCTTATTGGTGTTTGATTTTAATCAAACATTTAATTTTTTGAAATGTCTATAAAATGATGCTTTCTTTTATTATACAAAAGATATAAAATCATGAGCAACTTATTTTACTGGCATGGTGTGATAAGTTATTTGATCTAAATGGGTTAAGAGCATCCCTACAGCAAAGGGGACTGAAACGGGCGTTAGCATCAACATCCATAAGACCATAAAACGTCGTCATAGTGATGGCGTCGCGGTCGACATTTGCTAATTAGGCAAACCATAAAGATGATTTTTACGGTTCATCTTATTTCAATCTTTAATCTTTATCCTTATCTTTATTGGTATCTTTATCTTTAATCTTTAACTACTATAAAGTATTTAAGTATTTCTTTCCATTAATAGGAGTCTTAAAAGTTTTTAAGTTTACACACTTTCTATTTGTATATGTTAGTATTGAAATTTATAACATAGAACAATTTAATGCAATTAATTGAATTTACTCATGATTATTAACATTATATTGTTATTAAATATAACTTATAATTGGGGAAATGATGTCTACTTTATAAAGTAGAAAAATTGTCTACTTTCCTTTGTAAAGAAAGGGGAAAAACATGTATTTGTGATATATGAAGGGGCTTAATTGTAAATATTTTTAATTTTTTACAAAGCAAAGTAGGCAATTTTCCTACTTTATAAAGTAGGCATCATTTTCCCTTATAATTATATGATTAAACTTTAGTTTATATTATCACTTCTAAATTTTTTGTTGTTGTTGTTATTGCTTCTATTTTCTATAGCTAACCATGACACCCCTTGAAATTTTTATCAAATTAATTTGCAAAAACAAAAAAATTGTTTGTTAAGAAAATATATTTGTAAGAATTTATTAATGACAAATGATGCAAATGTTCAAAGTGTTTACTTTTAGTTATATTATTTAAAATATATTATCTATATATTTTTTTTTATCTTCGTCTTTAATAACTATAAAGCATTTATGCCTTTTTATTAATAGGAATTAAAAATAAAAAAAAAGAAAAAAAAAGTTTATACACTTTCTGTTTGTATATTTTAGTTTTGAAATTTAATATGAATATGTTTTTCTTAGTTACATCCGCATATCTTTTTTAATATTAAAGTTTTTCTTGCATTTATAAACATTTTTTTACTTTTATTTCTCAGCTATGAGACAAATATAATATAAAAAATTATTAATAGTAACAAGTTACATAAAAGTAACTTTTAAAAGATGTATATTTGTAAATTTCTTTTATTAAGATTATACAAATAACTTTTTTAAATTCGATATGGTGAAAATATTTCAACAATAAAATATCATTTCTTGCGATTAGGAGGTGTAACCTTTTTGGCGTATAATATATAATTAAGTTTATCACACCGTCTATGAACTGTTTGCGAATATAAGCGTCACAAATCACTTTGGCCTTCTATCTTAATAACATTACTCACTATCGATTTTATATTGCTGCAATTTTGCATGAATATATAATATGAAATATTTTGCCATTTCTTAAAGATATATTAACCTAATTTTTTTTTTCATATGTAATATCGTCATGAAAAATGTATATGATTAAAAATATTGGTCGTTAAAGTTTTTAATTACATGGTACATGTCGCTGCAATGCGCAGATACTCTGCTATTAAGTAATGAAGTTTACATGCCAACTCAACCTCCCATAATCAAGAGGATTAATTATAAGGTCACTCACAACAGTTAACTCAGCCTTAAATTTTAAGGCATGTCACGTCAGCTTTTACACACCTTAACTTAACTCAGTTTTAACCCACACAACGGTTAACTTGGTTTTAACATACCTTAACTCACATTTATATCAAATATTTTTACACAAACTAACCTTAAAAGGGGGGTAAAGTGATTTTTTTTTTTATAGAAAACACCCTTAACGCAGCTGCTCACAACAAGTAACGCACATTAACGTGCAAAAAAGTTCCATTTTTCCCTCTTTAACGTGGCTTTAACGCCACTGATGTGAGTGGTCTAAGGAAGAATCAAGGGGAAACGTTATATTTTATTCACATTATGTCATTTTATGAACATGAACATAGTACAATAGTATTGCTTGCCTTTGTTGCAAGATAAATAATTTGCATTGCTCTCAATTTTCATTGGACATACGTTAATGTACAAGTAGTTAAAGCATGTTAAGTAAAACTATACAAGTAGTTCAAGCATGTTAAGTAAAACTATTTAATGCATACTTTAGTGTCAATAAAAATTAAGAGTGTGCAAACAATTCTCTCATAACGTGTTTCTTGTCTGTATCAACACCACACCACACCACATCCACTGCTTTCACAGCTTTGGATCATAATTTGTCCCCCCTCGTCACCACCAACATCATCCGTACTTTCACAAAAACATACCTAATATACAGTAGGGTGGAGTTATACAAACCCTCCCTAAAATACAAAGCAAACCCTCCCTAGTAGGGAGGGTGTACTTTTGTCTTCTTTTTTTTTTTTTTTTTTTTAGTCCTTTTTTTTTTTTTTTTTTTTTTTTTTTTTTTTTTTTAATGTTTTTTGTAGTGTTTATTTGTTCTACTTTTTGTATTCGTCTAATATATTTCTATTTAATTAAACAACAACAACAATATCACGTTAAATATTAACACATTAAACAACTACAACAACAACAACTGTTATTATTCAATTAAACAACAACATTAACACATTATTTAAAAACAACAGCGCCTACTACATATGAAGATTATTTATGTCATCTAAAAGCTCATGGAACATTGCACCCGACTGACATGCGTGATCCTCAGGATTTTTTGCCAATTCCAGTGATGCCTCCAGCGTCTTTATTCTTGTCATCAACATCTTGTTTCTTGTTTCAAGCTTGTCAATCTTATTATCTTTAGCTGCGCAATTTGAGCACTACGTTGAAGAAGAGGTTTGACTAAAGTGCTTGTTTTGAAAAGCATCCTTCCACATAAAGTATCCACACTCCTATTACATGTTAAGAGAATTATAAGAAATGTATTCTTAACAAACAAATTATTTACATAACTAAGCAAACGTATGATTATTTACCACTGAAAAGGGACATGCATAATACGGTTGACCATAAGTAGCGTCTGTACGGGATGTCGTTTCTATAATGAATCCTTTCCGACAGCGACACAAGAAAGGATTTTTTCGTTCCACCTGGCCAAAGAATTTGTATAATAATTTACAACATAAATCAGCAATGTTATTGTTAATTTAAATAAATTTTTAATCATTTACTATGTTTCGAACGTGTTAGAATACAAACAGTTATTTACAACATAAATCAGTAATCATTTACAATGTTTTGTCGGTATAATTATTTACAACATAAATCAGTAATCATTTACTATGTTTGTGCTCAACTATTCTCAATAATTTCAGTATACATGCGTTGTCGATCGGAATATAAAGTTTCCCATGCGTATGCATTGGGAACTCTGTACGACCTCCATTGTGGGTGAGTAGTGGGGAGTGGTGAATTTCCATCCAGCGTCACATAAATGAAGTGAGCACACTCGTCGTGCCCCACACGGGCAATCACAAGGGGGCCAATTTCTTGTGATAAGTCTGGATCGGACAAAAGCGGAAAACACGTATAACTTTGTTGCTGGCGTAGGTCCACGGTTATGGATCTAAGTAGCCTGTGTTAGACAATAGATAACTTGAATAAATCCAAATTAATCTATATGAGAAACTCTTAACAGTATATTGATTGTTAATGCGAAATCTTAACAAACAACAAGTATGAAGAACACAACTATGATTACTAACTTCGTATTACTATTAAACTTTCAATTGTCACCCTAAAACATAATGCCATAGGGTTCCTTTTATACTCCAAGGAAACCCTAATGTTACAAAACGTGTGAAAGGATAAACATATCTTCTAATAAGATATCTGATACGTATATATCATTTACTAACATATAGCTAACAAACTATTCTGTTAAACATAAACATACTTAACTAATAATACCTACCAGTACTAACTATATTTGCCAGACTTAACTTTGTACTGGCAGACTTAACTAAGCTAACAGACTTAACAATTTCATCAGCAGACTTAAGTCTGTTCTACAATAATTCCCAACAATCCTCCCCTAACTTGATATTCATACGCCATGAACTTCAAGTTTCTTTCTTGATAAGCTTCCTGAGGATGTTGAACTCTAACCTTTGGAATTATTTTGAACTGCAATTCTTTAAATCATCAAATCTGAACTGTGCAGCATCTTTTATCAATAATCTTTACACCATCTGATCTTTGCAGCAACATTGACTGTTTGTACATCAATTCATAAAGTTTCATAC
Organism: Artemisia tridentata subsp. tridentata; assembly: GCA_021014915.2. NCBI lineage: Eukaryota > Viridiplantae > Streptophyta > Magnoliopsida > Asterales > Asteraceae > Artemisia > Artemisia tridentata. The sequence goes on from CP139502.1 coordinate 313,599,319, forward strand.
TATTCTCATCACTTCCAGGTGTGTTAACTCCTGTGAGAGGTGAATCATTGAAAATTTAATGGATTTGATGTCTCTTTACCAGTTAGCCATTAACTCTGGAGTAGCCAATGTTTGATGTAAAACCATGGTACATTGATAACCATTTCAACTCTTTGTACATGAAACATGGTGAGTTGAAATACCATATGATTTTTAGCAAATCATCAGCTATCAACGGATTTGATTTGTCTTTACCAAAAGCCGTTTGCTTTTGGACTAGCCAATTCTTTGGTGGAATGCAGTCATCACCTTGGTGAATTGATAACCAGTTATGGATTTCCACAGCCTTTACCACAAGCCATACTCTTGTGGACTAGTCAACTCTTCACTATCATAGATATGGTGAGTTGATTACCATACAATTTTTGGCAAATTGTCAGCCATAAACGGATTTGAGATATCTTTACCATGAGACGTTTGCTCTTGGATTAGCCAGTCCTTATGTGGATTAGACATGGTGGACTGATAACCATTTGTTGTGTTAGTGCAAAGCACCTTCACCAATTGAGATTCTTCTCAAACTCCATTTATCCCACTTATCAGCTTAGAAAATTCTTTCAAACACCCCAAACAGCTTCCTTTTGGGATTGCATTTCAATTAACTGCAATAGCTGATAACATACCTTTTCTTTCCTATCACCAAAAAGCTTCTTCTCAAGCATCTTCTTGCATACCTTGGGGTGCAGAGGATACTCAACCTCTGTCAGCATATATATGTGTGCATTCTGCAGAGTCAAACAATGAACTGCACAACTGTCAAAGTATCTCCATCTCACCACTTCTTGTTGATAGGGCAACTTCCAAATTTCATCAGTCTTAGATGGTGGATCAAACATGATCTTCAAGTCTCCCCAAAGAACTCTTTCAAATTCTTCTTCTGGTCTGATATCTCCATACTTGATCATCATCAGCTTATATAATTCCTTTAGATCATCTCTGTCCAAATCATTAAGTAATCCTGGAAAATTAACATAAACAACATCTGTATCGTCTTCCCTGATTATTTGATAAGCCCCTTTCTCACCAGTTTTAATGATCTGCCATTTGACAATCTTGGCAAGTTGTGCTGAGCTTTCAGGAATTGAACCCATTGTGAATGAATCAGAAGAAGGTTCTTCTACCTTTTCATCTAAATACTCTTGCACATCCTTCTTAGTGACTGACTTACCCTTCTTAGCCATTCTTTTTCTTCTAGTCCACAAAATAGGTTTCTTAACTTCTACTTCTTGCTTTACAAGTTCACCTTTTGAACTATCAGGTACCTCTTCAACATCAATTACCTTCTGCTTTTTAAAACTTCTTCTAATTGAATCTTCATAATGAATAGGCTTGTAGTTTTGATCTCTTTCATAAGCTTTGAGATACAAACCTTCAATCTCTTCATATGTCTTTCTTTTCATCCTTTCAAGAGTAGAATGCTCCTGATTCTTTAAATACTGCTTCATGTAAGACATCTTCTCCTGCTTTGATGGTTTCTTGGTAGTACTTTTCATCTTTTGTGTCTGTTTAATCTTCTCCATCATATCTTCAAGAGTTTATGTTTCCCTTCTGGCATTAATGAAATCTGCAAGCTGTTTTGCTCTTTCTTCAACTGTCAGACTTTCATTAGCCTTAATACTTGTACTATCTTACAAACTATACATTTAACCTCCCCTTAAATGTAGCTATGGGTTTATCATTCCAATATTAACCACTAAGAAATTGAACCTAGGTCCATCAAAGGCTTTGGTCAATAGATCAGCTACATTAAAGTCTGTGTGTATCTTTTCCACCCTAATCAATTTATTTTTAAAGCAATCTCTTATAAAGTGATGCCTTATTTCTATGTGTTTGGTCTTAGAGTGACACACTGGGTTCTTTACTATACAGATAGTACTTTCATTATCAATGTGAATTATAGTATTCATGAAATTCAAACCATAATCCAGCATCTGATTTTGGATCCACAAGACTTGTCCACAGCAATTTGCAGCAGCTACATACTCAGCTTCAGTTGTAGATGTAGCCACAATGGTTTGCTTCTTGCATTGCCATGAAATCAATCTTCTACCAAGAAATTGACAACCTCCAGTTGTAGATTTCCTGTCAAGACTTGCTCCAGCATAGTCACTATCTGAATAGGCTTCCAGGTCAAATGATGACTCTCTAGGATACCAAAGACCCAAATTGGGTTTGCCCTTTAGATATCTAAAGATCCTCTTCACAGCATGAAGATGTGAAGTCTTGGGAGTAACCTGAAAACGAGAACAAGCACAAACTGCATACATAATATCAGGCCTAGAGGCAGTTAGATACATAAGAGAACCTATCATAGATCTGTATAGGTGCACATCCACATCATCAACATCCTCATCTTTTGTTAATGGCACCTTGTTCTCCATTGGAGTGACTGCTGACTTCATACTTGCAAGATCAAACTTCTTCAGCATCTCAGCAACATACTTGTCTTGAGAAATGAAAAGTCCATCTTCCTTTTGTTTCACTTGCAGTCCAAGAAAGAATGTGAGCTCACCCATTGAACTCATCTGAAATCTGCCTTTCATCAATGCCTCAAATTCTTCACACCAAGACCTTTTTGTGGATCCAAAGATGATATCATCCACATACACTTGCACTAGAATGATATCCTTCTTGTTCCTTTTAATGAACAAGGTCTTATCAATGACACCCCTCTTGTATCTATGCTCCTCAAGAAATTTGGAGAGTGTAGCATACCAAGCTCTGGGAGCTTGATGTAATCCATACAAAGCTTTGATTATCCATAGGTTAACATAGTCAACATAGTCAAGGCATGTTTAAGTGTATTGTTTAATGGCTAGGGTAGTGGCTAGTGTTTCGTGTTTTGTGTGTCTTTGTGTTTTTGGTCGAAGTTAAACGCAAAAGAAAAAGAGGAGAAGTGTGGCGTTGTGTCTATCGGTTGCATGCTACCAAAACAAGAGTGGATTTGATATTGTGTGACAAAGGGGTGTTTGTGTGTTCGTATACCAAGCCACAAGAATCAATAAAGGGGAAGTGAGATGGGCTTGTACATGTTTTTGGCCCAAGTTAGAATATAAAAGGGGGTGGATCGTTTGTTATTATACGGTCTAAGCCCAATAGAATTGTCGGGTTCAATTGTCCCGGTTTGACACTATAATTAAAATGTATAAAATACATTTTCGGGAGTGCTTTTATATAAGTATTATAAAAACATTTTATGGACTCGAGCATGAGTTTAATAATTATTTGCCATAACTAATAGAGTGTTGGTACGCGTGTGGAATTATTTTCGGGTAAAATGAGACAACTTCTCATTTTTAAGATTAAATCATTATTAAGTGTCAGAAAATAGATAGCGTGCATTTCCTGATAAAATAAATATTATTATTATTAAAATAATAATAGTACGAAAAATTACCAATTGTCACAGTGAAACTGCTTATGTGATCTTTTTACCAAACGGTTTATATCTAAAAAAAATTATTTTAGATCTTTTTTATCTGTGATGGTTGATCTTTTTACCAAACTGTTTTGATCTAAAAAAATTTATTTTAGATCTGTTGTGATGTTTATGTTGGTGAAACTGCTTATGATGGTGAAACTGCTTATGTGGATTTTGGTTAGAAAAGCAGTTGGTGAACTGCTTTGTGGTTTTTTGGAACTGCTTTGTAGTGGTTTGGTAAAAACCATGGTAAATACCATGGTTTCTTGATGGTGTGAAACTGCTTAAAAAAAGCTAAGCAGTTGGTATGAAACTGCTTTAAAAAAGCAGTTGGTATGAAACTCCTTTTTGATAAGCAGTTTTAGCCATTTTATGAAACTGCTTATAAAAATACTCCCGAGATACGGCGATGATGATTAAAAAAAAAAAAAAAAAAAAAAAAAACCCTTGAGTTTTGGCGTGGCATAACCGAATGGACAGCAAACACTTTGCAACCTTCAAATTTGCAGCCATATGATTAAAAATAATAATCTGAGCCATCTCGATTTATCAATTTTTTTATAAACGTTACTCATTATTTGAAAGTAATATATATGTAATAGCGTAAAGAAATTATACCTCGTTCGTGTAAAACGGTGATATATTCATCGTAAACTTTTATAAACCCGTAATTCCGCACTTGTTCTTTCCTGCTAGCACTGCACTAACTTGTTGTTTATTTTTATTTTTTTGATCTTCTATGACTTTTTGATACTTCTATGACCTTTTTTGATCTTCCAGCAGTGTATAACTTGTTATTTTTTTTATCTTCAAGTGTGAATACAAGTATGACTAAGCATGTGAAATTGGTAACTCAAAAAGAAACATGAAACTGGTATGGATCATGTGAAATTGATCTTCCGGCTTTATAACTCAAAAAGAATCTTCAATGGCGACTAAGCATGTGAAATTTGTACAAAAACGTGTTTCATTAAAAAAAACACTCCCATGACTAAGCATGTGAAAAAAAAGTGACTTTATAGGAAGTTAAAAAAAAAAGAACAAAAAAAAAAAAAATAAAAAATAAAAAAAAAAATAAAAAAAAATAAATAAAAAATAAAAAAAGTGACTCCTAAAAGGTATAGTTGTATATGGAGTAAAAAAAAAATGACTCTTAAAAGGACAAACATGTAATACAAGGCATGGATCAAAAAAAAAAAACACTAGGGAGGGTTTGGCATAGGAAGAGTTTGTATAACACAACCCATACTAGTAATATGTAAACCACCAAACCCATATTAAACAAACCAAACACCCCTATTTTCACAAACACAGCCCATATGTATTTAATTTATTAATAATGTTGATCCCAGTTGAGCTTCACGATCTTATGAATTACTTTAGATATAAACCCAAAGTAATCGGTATAGAAACTGATCTTGAGTTGTATATCAAATATTATGCGGAAACTAATACTTGATCTTAAGAAGAATAAAACACAAAACGAATTATCAAACAACACTTCAATATATTAATACGATTGCTCGATAGCAATAGGGTTACAAGAAACCTTGAAGTGTAAAACAATAATGATACGTATCACTAACCTAACCCTAGATCCTCCTTTTATAGCGTAAGGAGTCCTAGTCGGTTTACAAGACTTTCTATACAAGAAAAATATTCTTACGTATCTTTTCCAAACTTATCTTAACAAACTATACATATCTAATAAGCAGCAGAGTAACTAGTCTAGCAGCAGAGTCTTCGTGGGCTAGCAGCAGAGTTACACTTTGCTTATTATCCCAATCCAGCAGAGTTAGCAAACAGCAGAGTTATAGTCTAATCAGCAGAGTTACTTAACTGATCAGCAGAGTACCACTTAGTGTATTTCCCGAACAACAGCATCTTTAGACCCAACAATCCTCCCCTAAACTTGATATTTTTCTCCAAAAATCATCAAGTTTCCTTTAAACCCAGCTAATCACCAGGAGGATGCTTCCAAACACTTTACTGTTTTGAGGTCTTTGATTCCAGCACTTTTCTATACCTCTCCACTAACTCAAAAGCTTGATGATCCCATAAAAATGGTCTTTGCAAACTCAGCTTTCCAGGTTGTAACATATTAGTCAGAAGAGCAGTATTCTTGAACACAGGATAATCTTTCTCTGTTAACATGTATAAACACAAGCCATTACTTCCAGTCAATGCATGTACTCCACATGATTGATATAGATTCCATCTGATAACTTTGCTTGAACTTATCACATTCTTCCAATCAAGACTTCTTTCATCAGGTTCAAACATATTCTTCAAATAGTAATAGTTGAGTCTTTCATGCACTACCTCTGGTCTAGTATCACCATAATTCGTCTTGTAAAGCTTCCAGAGTTGTAGTATATCATCCCTATCCATGTAGTGCAACATTTGAGAAAAACTGATATATGCCACACTTGAACCATTTGATCTCTTGATTCCCCAGCATGCTTGACTACCATCTAGAACATCATGTGTGTAGGAAATGATTGGGTATTTTGTTGACAAAGGAACTGCATTAAGTAACCCAGGTTCTTCTTGAGGGTTATGAACTGTGAAATCCATAATCCTTTTCATATCATCTGCAATCACTTCTTCAAAATTATGCTCTTCTGCAGTCACTTCTTCAAAATTATGTTCATCACTATCCTCTTTCTCTGAATCACTCATCACTACTGACAGAGTTCTTCTCTTCTTCCTACCCACCTGCTTTACTCTCCTCCTCTATCTTTTTATACCAACAGAGGATTCAGTCTTTACATCAGCTTCAACAGTAACCTCTTTCTCCTTTTCAGAATCAGACACTATGGGCTTTTTAACAATTGACTCAGGATTCATGTAAGCATTTGGTGCTACTTTTATTCTTGTAAGCTTAGCAACCTCATCATCATTCAGTGAATCAATTTTGCATTCCATCTCCTTCTTTGCTGCTTCATACTTCTTTTCAACATCTTCATATGACAAAAGCTTCAAATCTTTTAATTTCCAATTCTTCATATGTCTCAGATAATATTCTTGATGAGTTATGAGTTCCCTTCTTGTGGGAGGTTTAAGCACTTTCTTTTTCTTCCTCTGATTAACCAATTTCTTCTTCTGTTTTGCTTTAAACTCTTCCAAGAAGTCAAACTCATTTATAGCAGCAAAATCATCTTGTAACTCTTCTTTCACTTTAACCCATTTGATAGCAGCCTCATTACTTGCTTGTTCATCTTCCCAGTTTTCAAGTAATGCTTTGGTTTTTGCCTCATTCTCAGCCAGCTGCCTTTGTCTTTCAAGCTCTTTTTGTTCATCTTCTTCAACCAATTTTCTTGCAGCATCTGAATCATACCTAGATTGATCCTCTTTTGGCGAGAATTCAAAAGGAATATGCCACGGGTAAGAGTCATATAATTTGCCTTTACCTTTACTGATGAAGCGAAAAGTGTACCGCTTTTAGGGGGTCATTTAAGCCCTAAATCGTATTTATTTGATCAAATATTGCCCTAAATCGTTCCTTTTGTCATTTTAGGTACTTTGGAGAAGAAATCTGGAAAAGGAAGCATTTTGGACGTTTTTGGAGCATAAAAGTGAAGAAAACGACAAAGTTTCCAAAGCTGCTGGAAAAGTACACGTGACGGCGTCAAGGATTGCTCCTGACGGCGTCACGGATTGGCAAAAGAGGTGGATATGACAAATACACGTGACGCGCCAGAAAGTTTTACAATGGAAGTCTGACGGCGTCACCCTTTAAGGTGATCAAGGCCGTCACGGTTTAAGTTAAAGAGAGACGGCGTCAAACACAATTGTGACGGCGTCAACCCCTGATAGGCCAGAGAGGATTTTGGAGGATTAAAAGGGGACGGCGTCAAGAAGGCCATCAAGAAACCCTAACCGCGGCGAGGTGACGGCGTCAAGCTCTATAACGTGACGCCGTCAGATCTGTTTTCCTATATATACTTTCAAAATTTTTAGTCATGAGTGTGCAACTTTGTGAGGAGAAACCCTAAGATGAATTTTCTGCCATTTTTAAGGGTTTTATACCCTTGGATCTCCCATGTTTAATTGAAGATAAGTAATCAATTAATCATTCAATATGTCTATGTGTTGTTTGATTATATCTTGTTCTTGTCTTTTAATTAACATGCTAGGCTAGATTTATCTTGTGTTTGCTTAGATCTAATGAAACCTAACTATTGATTATTGGTTGTTGGTGTGTTATTAATTGTATTGGATGATTGTTTATCGATGTTAGGCTTAAGAAAACTGGCTAATCTCCTATACGGTAACTTGCTTGAACGTCTTAAGAAACATGAACCAATGCGTACTAAGGTTTTTATGGTTGTATTTAATGCATGAGCGAATTCTAGTGATCCCATATTAGGAGCTTCTTAGCCGGCTCGACATAGGAGTGAAGTAGGAGCTTGTAGAGTTGGGGAAGTACGTACGCCACCCCACGATTGGTATTAAGGAATACACCCGTCATCCACGCAATTAATACACACTAATCAACCTGTAAAAGATAGTTAGGGAGTAAGGAAATCTAAGTAAACACATTTCTCTCCATATAAGTTCCACAACCTTTTCATTTTCAGTTATTTTATTTTATTTGCAATTGTAGTTATTTGGGTTAGTTGACTAGCAACTAATTCCGCCCACTCCTTCAAACCCGAGATTTTACTTGCTTTCATAAAAATATAAAAAAATACAAAAAGAATCTTCCCTCACCCTTAGACCTATTAGAGTAGTTTTTCAATCCTAACGACACTATTCCCCTAGAGAACGATCAATCCCCCGGTACTTGCCACTACACTATACTACATCGGTCAGGTACACTGCCTGGTGGGGATTGCAAGCCTCTTGAGATCCCTTGAGAGGTAAAACCTGTTGTAAGGTCGCAAAACCACGCATCATTTTTATTATTATTGATTCATGTTCGAAACTAAATTGTGAAAATGCTTTATCTTGTTTTTAACTTCGTCTTAACTACATATAAAGGTATTTTGCAAAAGTTAAGTGTAAGGGAAATCCAAATCGGTTTATTAGAACAAATGAACATGAATCATAACAATAATAAATTAACATACATATTAGTAATTGTTTGAGTCAAATGCTTGTATCGAGTCATAATGATATTTTGCAGGATTTCCAGGAAGTAAGGTATAAGTTTTTCCAGAAATTTTCCGGAAACTTAACATGAGAATTCTGTCAGATCATTTCTGACGGCGTCAGGCCTTACAACCTGACGGCGTCAGGTTTTAATTTTCTGAAATTTTTGAAAGTTTTGTTTTTCTACCGGAATCATAAAAAGTTTTTATTAAATCTCTAACTTATAAACTCCAGGAATCTGCAAAATTATCATCCCACAAGCATTATATCCTTATACAGATTTATCCCGCCGATGTTATGCAGGTTTTCTTGTTTGTTTTCTCAGGTTTAACAGGTTATTTTGGACAAGGAAATGTATGTGGAATCAAGCTTTTGGCGATGCTTTAGTCTTGAAGCTTCCACATTACCTTGGAAGAAGATCTAACCATGTTACGCCTTTATCCACCGAGCGAATCAGGGGAGTATTTGATTTCATTATTTTACCTTATTTACTTTTACATCTTGTTATTTGAACATTGGGGACAATGTTCATCTTAAGTGTAAGAGGGGGGGGGGGGGTAAAGTACGATACTTTAGAGAATGCTATTACGCTTGATTTTTCGTTTGTTTAATGGTAGATGTTTAATAAAACTGAGAGAAATACCTGTTAAGGCAATTTTAGTGCCAAATTTAAATTTTTTTACAACATATAGGAGTGAAACCTTGGTCTTAATGAGCGTCTCACGGATAGGAGTTATATGACTAGCACAAAACCGTACCACTAAAAAAATTTTCCACCCCCAAATATGTGAGGTTCGCCCCTAGAATTGGTAGGAAAAGCATTTATGCTATGATGTGTGTATCGGTAGCACTTAGATTCTAGAACTTGCGTTAGGACCATTCCGAGGCCACAAGTGAGACTACATTCGTGTAGTTAGATTTACTACATGATAAGAGGCATTAGGATTAACCCATTGTTTTACACTTGTGTTTTTGTTAAAATTACATTGGCTACATTGGTCAAGTAATTCTCCCACACCCTTTGCATTGTACTCATTTTTAGTACACGATACCCCTAGTACACCCCTCAGAGCCTATCTTTTCGTTTCTAACTTTAAGCATTTTACTTAAAGTAAGAATTTGTTTACACCCCACTTAAATGTACACCCAAATCGCCTTAGCCTACCTTGTATGCACTCATTTTTAGTGCATTATTGTGACAACATTTGTTTAAACCCCAAGTTAATTATCTAATTGATTACATGGTTGCTAAGTCGAGTCATATCCTTGTACATATTGTTTTGGGACGATTGGGACTCATGGGTAAAGTACTAGTGTAATGGAGTAATGGGGAAGAACAACATTATTACCCCCATATGTGCTAAATATTTTAAAAGTACTCCAAGTGTTTCGATTATCTTAATTCGAGTTATTAGAATAGTTATTTGTAAAGTTATGTAAAAGTTCAAGTGTAAGGGGAATGCAACGCCCCTACGATGTATTATTTTGGATGGTAGGGCAAGAGTGTATGCACACAAAAAAAAAAAAAAAAAAAAAAAAAAAAAAAAAAAAAAGGAAAAAATCAAGAAAAATACCAAAAAAAAAAAAAATTGAGAAAAGAAAAGTAGAAAAAAAACATACGGACTACCATCCCGTTTCATTTTATGTTTATTTTATGTTTTTGTTATTTTGTTTTTAGCATAAGTCGAGTCTAGTCTTGGCTTAGCAACACCATATTGTACTTGTAATCAATCAAGATCTTTAACTCGCCACCAGTAAAATATCCTTTATCCAACAAAACCGTGTTTATTATATCCCTACACCTAACGTTATAACCCGTTTAAAAGCCCTCTTTGATAGTTTATCTTAGGTGCTTACGCCTAGTGGAGAAGGTTTTCGATCCTTTCCCAAGCCTATGGTAATCTATTTGCTATGACAGGTAGTGAGAGATATTATCCATTTTCATTTATGAGATATACTTTTATGACACCTGAGAGATGTGAGTATCTAAACACTACTTGTGAGGTGCTAGTGTGTAATCTCCGTGCTTATTATGATTAAAGTGGAACGACTATTTGTTGTAATTACTTTTATATTAGCATTAAATGACCCCTAACTTGTATTTTGATTAGAATAAAAGCGCATTTGCTTGAGGACAAGCAAATCTCAAGTGTAAGGGTATTTGATGAAGCGAAAAGTGTACCGCTTTTAGGGGGTCATTTAAGCCCTAAATCGTATTTATTTGATCAAATATTGCCCTAAATCGTTCCTTTTGTCATTTTAGGTACTTTGGAGAAGAAATCTGGAAAAGGAAGCATTTTGGACGTTTTTGGAGCATAAAAGTGAAGAAAACGACAAAGTTTCCAAAGCTGCTGGAAAAGTACACGTGACGGCGTCAAGGATTGCTCCTGACGACGTCACGGATTGGCAAAAGAGGTGGATATGACAAATACACGTGACGCGCCAGAAAGTTTTACAATGGAAGTATGACGGCGTCACCCTTTAAGGTGATCAAGGCCGTCACGGTTTAAGTTAAAGAGAGACGGCGTCAAGCACAATTGTGACGGCGTCAACCCCTGATAGGCCAGAGAGGATTTTGGAGGATTAAAAGGGGACGGCGTCAAGAAGGCCATCAAGAAACCCTAACCGCGGCGAGGTGACGGCGTCAAGCTCTATAACGTGACGCCGTCAGATCTGTTTTCCTATATATACTTTCATAATTTTTAGTCATGAGTGTGCAACTTTGTGAGGAGAAACCCTAAGACGAATTTTCTGCCATTTTTAAGGGTTTTATACCCTTGGATCTCCCATGTTTAATTGAAGATAAGTAATCAATTAATCATTCAATATGTCTATGTGTTGTTTGATTATATCTTGTTCTTGTCTTTTAATTAACATGCTAGGCTAGATTTATCTTGTGTTTGCTTAGATCTAATGAAACCAAACTATTGATTATTGGTTGTTGGTGTGTTATTAATTGTATTGGATGATTGTTTATCGATGTTAGGCTTAAGAAAACTGGCTAACCTCCTATACGGTAACTTGCTTGAACGTCTTAAGAAACATGAACCAATGCGTACTAAGGTTTTTATGGTTGTATTTAATGCATGAGCGAATTCTAGTGATCCCATGTTAGGAGCTTCTTAGCCGGCTCGACATAGGAGTGAAGTAGGAGCTTGTAGAGTTGGGGAAGTACGTACGCCACCCCACGATTGGTATTAAGGAATACACCCGTCATCCACGCAATTAATACACACTAATCAACCGGTAAAAGATAGTTAGGGAGTAAGGAAATCTAAGTAAACACATTTCTCTCCATATAAGTTCCACAACCTTTTCATTTTCAGTTATTTTATTTTATTTGCAATTGTAGTTATTTGGGTTAGTTGACTAGCAACTAATTCCGCCCACTCCTTCAAACCCGAGATTTTACTTGCTTTCATAAAAATATAAAAAATACAAAAAGAATCTTCCCTCACCCTTAGACCTATTAGAGTAGTTTTTCAATCCTAACGACACTATTCCTCTAGAGAACGATCAATCCCCCGGTACTTGCCACTACACTATACTACATCGGTCAGGTACACTGCCTGGTGGGGATTGCAAGCCTCTTGAGATCCCTCAAGAGGTAAAACCTATTGTAAGGTCGCAAAACCACGCATCATTTACCAGTGTATGTTGGTTGTGAAGGTTTAGACACTGGTTCAGGTTCTCTTATGGTAACTCCTTTGACTTTTGGTCTTGTAGGCTGTGGTGCAGGTTTTGGTGAAAATTCTTTTGGTGTAGGTGTTTTGTTTCCAAGGTTAAGCAATACTTGGGCTAAGGGCATTGTGTCTTCATCAAATTCACCAGCAGAGTGATTTAACCCATCAGCAGAATTCTTTCTCCCATCAGCAGAGAGTTCTGCATTAACAGTAGAGTCAACCTTTTCATTTGTTTCCATTTCAACCTCCCCTGAATCCTTAAGTACCTCCCCTGAACCTGCTATATCCTCTTGATCATTCCTCCCCTATTTGGAAGCATCCTCTTCCAAACATGGTTTGGAAACTTTCAACTGTGAAGATCTTGATCTCAGCATCCCCTCAAGATGTGTAACCCTAAGCTTAAGTCTTCTGATTTCAGCACCCTGAGAAGCTTTGACTGTCTTTAGCTCCTTTCTAAGACCAAGAACCTCCTTTGACAATTTTGTACATGTATTCGTCAATTCCTGTAATTGTTTCATGATATCCTCACAACTTCGGTCTGTGTGACCTGACCCGAGAGGTTGATCACTGGAATTGGCATTGTGTACAGGTGTTTTAACCGTCAAATCCTCTGATTCATGTTCAATGCTAGCCTCAACACTTCGACCTGTGTTACCTGGTCCGAGAGGTGCATCATAGGCATTGACATTTTGTACTGTATCATCCATCAATTCAGTAGTAGTTTCAGGTCTGTCCTCATCACTTCGGGATGTGTTAACTTCCCTGAGAGGTGAATCTTGGGACAAAAACTCAGTCTCAACCCTAGGTTGAACATCTGAGCCCCCCATATTAGCCATTTGGCTGGGGTTACCATCAGTTGTATTAGGTTCTTGAGAACCTTCTACAATAGATGTTGCCATGGTCGAGGTCTTAGGTATGTTAGCACTATCCTGCTCAACTACTAAGTTGGAAACAGTAGTGCCAGCCTCTTCCATCATGGTACCTACATCACCTGTACCAGCCTCATCTGCATCCATACTGACATTGGTCTGAGGTGTCACAATGTCCTCTTGTTGTGAAGCCCTAGGTGATTGGGTATTTTGGGGTTCAGTAGATGATGATACATTCAAACTTGTAGATGAGGATGTGTGATGGGAAGCTGTGGGAGTTCCAGCCTCTTCATCCTCATGAATAGCAGCCACAATATCCAATATGTACTGAGATAGGGGAGTGATAGCACCAGAAAAACCTTTCCCATTCTTCTTCAGAAAAGCAAACATCTTGATTGCCATTCTGCTACTTGGCTCAATATTGGTATGTTCCAAAGGTTCTTTGAGTTGATGGTTTATGATGAGCTGTAAAAACCTTGGATACAAATAAAACTGCTTTTTAACATATTTCTTCATTCCTTCAAAAATCATGGATGAAAAATCAAATGGTTGTCCTGTGGCCAAACAAACTAAGGCCATGGCTTGAGGAGCACTAAATTCATTCCATCCACCTACTTTGGGAAACAAGCAATGTTGAAGAGTATGCAACAGAAACTTCCAATGTGGGCAAAGAAGACCTTTATAAAAAGTTCCAGTAGCCTCAGGTCTCTCATATCCAATTTTCTCAAGCTCAGTCAAAATAACATCAGTAGTAAGATTAGGGGGTGTTGGAACACCTGATAAACGAAGGCTTCTCTTAATAGATGTTTCACTAACCACAATACTCTCTCCATCTACATTACCAATTAACCTTTCCTCCCCGTCCAGTGTGTCAAGCTTAACAGTTGACCAAAACTGGTGCATATGAGATTTAACTATGGGAGGATCAACTGTTAAAGCATACCTTAAGCGAGATGCACTTAGAAAATCCATAACTTCATGAAAGCCTTCAGCAGCCGAAACCTTTCTAAGAAACGCAATCTGATTGTACTCATCAGGAAACTTTCGTCTAGCCATTATAATTTGGGGGTTTTGGGTGTAATGAGATGAATTATTGTTCTTGGGTGAGAATTGAATGGAATTTTGAGCAGTGAAAATGTAATGAGATCGAATTGGTGTTTGTGACCGTTTTGATCTAATTAGGGTTTAAGACGCGCCAAAATTTTCAATTTGACCCCTTTACTTTCAAACTCAGCAGCAGAGTTATGAAAGGTTTGACTAAAAGTCAACTTTCCCAAAATCTCCAAATTTAATCCCTTAAATACGATACCAACTCCTCATTAAAGTTTATAAATCCCTCAATCTCTAAGCAAATCCCCAATTTCACAAACCCTAACCATGAGTACATCAAAAACTCCAATAATCGAAATTTCCTCTGATTCCGATACATCACAAGGATGGGCAAATTATTTTCCCCCAAGTTCATCTTCTGCACAACGCAAAGGTAAAGATATTGTTGAAGACGAAGTGTCTGACCCGCTTCCATCTACTCCATCTTCCTTTGAAGACTCCAGCGGTGATGAAGAAACAGCATCATGGCCAAAATCCATGACATATTATCAAGGTTCTTGGGAAATTGATCCTCCTAATCATCCCTTGACTGTTGAGCTTCAGAGACAAATGGAGAAAGCTGCTGCCGCCTTTGCGAAGAGTGTCAATCCGCCTCATCCAAAGCCAAGTACAGTGGAGCAGGAACTCCCTGTTCCAAAGAAGAAGCCGGAGAAGAAACAAGCTCCATCCTCAAGTCATCAGCAGAGTCCATCTCCAAGACCAGTGATACTGGCACTTCCCTGTCCTAGAGTGTCAGAAGCCATGGGTACCAGAGGACATCGCAGCAAAGTGATGCCAGACTTTGTTGGGAAGGGAAAGGGAAAAGCTTGATTTGGGATAGGTTTGTTTAGGTTGTGAAATCTTGGGCCTTGTTTTCTTTTGAACTTCGTTTGAACAATGGTTGTAAGGAAACTTTATTTTGTACTTTGCTTTTGTGATCAATGAACTCTAACTCTCCTTGCTTTACTTGATTGTGTATTCATGTATATCTGCAAAAGGTTAGTAGAAAACCACAAACACAAGCAAGAATATCCCACAATAGCAGCAGAGTAGCATAGCAGCAAACAACATAACAACAAAGAATTTAAGAAACAACAACTTGTGACTAAACACCATACTTTGACTAAACAACAGCACAAATCCTTACAAAATTTTACAAAAACATACAGAGATAAGGTGTTTAAAGATTAAAGATTTATCATGCCAATACTAGCAACTAAAAATTGAAATCTACTTATATCAAAACTTTTTGTAAGTAGATCAGCAACATTATTGTCAGTATGTATTTTAACCACTTGAATTAACTTTTTCTCATAACAATCTCTAATAAAATGATGTCTTATCTCTATGTGTTTTGTTTTAGAATGAAAAACAGGATTCTTGATAATACACATTGTGCTGTTGTTGTCAATATAAATTTTGGTGTTCATGAAATTGTACCCATAATCCAGCAGTTGGTTCTGAATCCAGAGCACTTGTCCACAGCAGCTAGAAGCAGCAACATATTCTGCTTCAGTTGTAGAATTAGCCACCACTGTTTGTTTCTTACATTGCCAAGAGATCAACCTATGACCAAGGTACTGACAGCCTCCAGTGGTTGACTTTCTATCCAAACTAGCTCCAGCATAGTCATTGTCTGAGTATGCTATCAAGTCAAAGGGTGAATTATTAGGATACCAAAGGCCCAATTTAGGTTGACCCTTTATGTACCTAAAAATTCTTTTGACCACTTCCAAGTGTGAAACTTTTGGGGACACTTGAAATCTAGCACAAGCAGACATAGAAAACATGATATCTGGCCTTGAAGCAGTCAGATACATCAATGAACCAATCATTGATCTATAAAGGTGTACATCAACCTCTTCCCCATCTTCATCCTTGAGCAAAGGTTTGTTTTTATCCATTGGTGTCTTAGCTGCTTTCACATCATTGAAACCAAATTTCTTCAACATATCAGCCACATACTTGTCTTGGCTTAGAAAAATCCCATCTGATTTCTGCTTGACTTGAAGCCCCAAAAAGAAAGTGAGTTCTCCCATAGAACTCATTTCAAACCTGTTGTGCATAAGCTTTTCAAATCCTTCACATAACACCTTATTTGTAGACCCAAAAATGATATCATCTACATAAACCTGAACAAGTAGGATATCCTTTTTGTCTTTCTTAATGAACAATGTTTTATCAATGGTTCCTCTGCAAAAACCATTGTTCAACAAATACTTGGATAAGGTGTCATACCAAGCTCTAGGAGCTTGATGTAGTCCATACAGTGCTTTCTTCACTTTGTAGACCCTATCAGGATACTTAGGATCTTCAAACCCAGGTGGTTGCATCACATATACCTCTTCAGGAATCTTTCCATACAAGAAAGCACTTTTCACATCCATTTGATACACAGGAAAATTCTTGTATGAGGCATATGCCAAGAATAATCTGATGGCCTCAATTCTTGCAACTGGGGAAAATACCTCATCATAATCTATTCCTTCCTCCTGAGTGTATCCCTGAGCCACCAATCTAGCCTTGTTTCGAATAACAATGCCTCTTTCATCTCTTTTGCATCTGAACACCCATTTAGTACCAATTGCTCTTTTTCCATTAGGCAAATCAACCAATGTCCAGACTTCTTGAAGCTTGAACTGCAGCAACTCCTCTTGCATAGCTTCAACCTAACTTTCATCTTTCATAGCCTTGTGAATGGTTTTGGGTTCTTCTTGAGATAAGAAACAGGCAAACATACAATTTTGTAAATCCTTGTGGCTATTCCTCTTTTTAAGAGTTTGAGCAAACAATCCTTGATCAAGCAAATTACTCAAACCTTTTGATTTACTTCTGGTCTGTACAGCAGAGTGAACATTACCAATAATCTACTCCTTTGGATGATGCTTGTGAATTCTGGTTGTTGGAGTGGGACTAACAGGTATATCAGTCTCCAAATTGGATAAATCAGCTTCAGCACCAAAAACATCAACAATTTCATCATCAATGTCCACATACACTTCTTCTAATTCGGGCATCTCTTCAGAAGAATCATCATAAGAATCACCATCTTTATCAGCAGTAGAGTCCTTGGGCACAGCAGCAGAGTTACCAAGCTTAACAGCAGAGTGTTTTAGCCTAACAACAGAGTGTTTTGGCCTATCAGCAGAGTGTTTTGGCCTGGCAGCAGAGTTGAGAGAATTGCTGCTATGTGTATTCCCTTGTTGCCCATCAATTTCTGACTCTTCATTCCTTTCTTTATCACCATTCTTGTCATCATGGGAAGGCTCATCATCACCTTCTGCATTAACCTTTGGTACTTCCTTATGAACAGCATCATCATCTGAACTCTTTCTCTCTTTATCTGTTGGAGAGAAGTACTGATCAAACTTCCACTTTTCAATCAAAACAAACTCCTCTGCAGATCCATCCTTCTTTGCTTGTGTACCTGCATTGGGGTTAGTTTGTGTACCTGCAGACATGTTAGTAGTACCTGCAATGACTGGTTGATAATTCATACTTTTGGTTAAAGAATCAATATCAAACATCCATTCAGGGCCTTTTCCATCAACATTAGGTGTGGTTTCTCTAATTTTAACATGTAAATTTTCCACCACATGCCCAGTCCTTTGATTGAAGACCCTAAAAGCCTTACTTTCAGTGGAGTATCCAACAAATTAACCTATGTCTGCTTTCTCACTAAACTTGCCTAAGTGGTCAATGGTGTTTAAGATAGTGACAGGACACCCAAATGGTCTAAATAAATCTATCAGTGATTTCCTACCATGCAATAACTCATAAGGGGTCTTATTGTGAGGCTTAACTATCTTACTTCTATTTTGCACATAGCAAGCAGTGTTGACTGCTTCAGCCCAAAAGATAGTGGGTAACTTAGACTCTGACAACATTGTCCTAGCAGCCTCAATTAATGTTCTATTTCTCCTCTCAGCAACACCATTTTGCTGAGGAGTTCTAGCCACACTAAACTGTCTAATTATACCCTTTTCCTCACAGAACTGATTCATTACTTGATTCTTAAATTCAGTTCCATTGTCACATTCGATGATCTTAACCTTGTGATTAAGTAGGTTTTCTATCCTTGTAATAAAAGCCTTAAGAATGCCAGGAGTCTCATCCTTAGTAGCTAAAAAGAATACCCAAGTAAATCTACTAAAATCATCAGTGACCACTAAGCCATACATCTTTTTGTTCAAACTTTTCACATAAGTAGGTCCAAATAGGTCCATGTGTAACATAAACAAGGGTTCAGTAATAGAATTCACCAATTTGGACTTACAAGATGCTCTATGTTGCTTTCCCATCTGACAAGCAACACATACTTCAGGGTTTTCAAAAACCTTTGAAGGTAAACCTCTGACCAAGTTCCCTTTCACCAACTTGTTGATAGCCTTGTAGTTCAAATGGCCAAGCCTTCTGTGCCATAGTTTGGATTCATCAATAGTGGCTTTGGCAAACAGACAAGTTAAATCTCTTTTGGGAATAATGTTCTTTATGTCCACACTGTATATGTTGTCATTTCTAGGGACTTTAAGAAGTACTAATTTATCATCAGGTATCTTATAGTCGGGAGATAAGACAAGACATTCAGTGTCTGTAAAAAGAACAAAATTCTTTCTGTCACACATTTGTGAGACACTAAAAAGATTGAACTTTAGTCCATTCACCAAATACACTTTTTCAAAATCCAATTTTCCAGTTCTGATGATGCCTTTTCCAACAATTTTACCTCCTTTAGGATCATTCCCAAAGGCAACATATCCACCATCCAAAGTTTCAAAGTTTTCCAAATTGCTCTGGTCTCCAGTCATATGTGAAGAGCATCCACTATCAAAAATGCATTTATCCTTTAGCTCCTTTTGTAGATTGCCCTGCACAAAAAGTAAGAGAATTAGTTTCTCTTTGGGACCCAAGCCATTACTGACTTGGATCTGCCTTGTGCATCAAAGTAGTCAAATTTCTTCAACTGCATTGGTGCACTGCTGTGTCTGAGAACATGATCCAAAACTTTAACTTTAGGTTTCCAGACCCAGCAAGCTGAGGCCTTAACAGCATAAAAATGGTTGCCCACAACAGTATCAGTAACAACTTTTGGCAAAACAGCAGAGTCTGCCTTAGCAGCAGAGTCGACTATGTCCTTCTTTATGGGCCCTTTTGGTGCAATAGGTGAGATAACTCTAGAAGCACCATTTCTCATCAAAAATTCCTTGGGAACCATGTTTCTTTTGGGATGAGGGTGAGTCTTTCTAGCAAAATTTCTATGGTTTACCCTTGTGTATTGGTTCCAAACTGGTTTTTGATAGTAGTAGCACTCATCTTGCAGATGTTCAAAGCTACCACAACTATAACATGCCTTTTTAAGTAATTGAAAATCATTACCTAATCTTTGTGAAACTAGGTTGTTCCAATTTCTCTGGTTTCCTCTAGGCAAGTTATTGGTTTTCTTAGGATATACTCTAGGTGTGTTTTCATATTCAGCCATCTTCCTAGAGATACCTTTACCTAGCATAGGCTTAACAAACTCAACCTTTTTAGCCTTAGGTACTTTTGATTCAACAACAGCAGGAATTTCTTCCTTTTTGTTCTTAGGGGTTGAATCAGATTCTACAACTTCATCATCACTGTCAGACTCCCACTCTTCAATAAGGGGTGCATCAAACCACTTTTTCTCAACCTTAGGTAACTCTATTTTAGTTTCACTAGTTTCACCTACAAGTTTGGCCTCAGACTCAGGTATGAAAGATAGTGTCCTAGTAGGAGGGGCATTGGCACTAAGTTTCTTAGGTGGAGCAACAGCATTATATCCTAGACCACTGCCTGAGTCTGCAAAGTGCCTTCCTATTGGTTTACTGAGAATGTCAGTGGCAAATTGTTGTTTTTCCACCTTAACAATATGTTTTTCAGTCTCACTTATAGCTGAATCTTTAGCCTGTTCAGCCTCTTCTACTTTTCCCATAAGAACCTTAATCTCACAATCTTTTTTAATAAGCTCAATTTCTAGACTAGTGATCTTATCAAGATATTCAATTTCAGCCTTTTTATAAAATTCAAGCTTCTCTTCTAAATTCTTTAAACCATATTCATAACTAAGATTGTCTAGTTTAAGTTTTTCATTCTCCATTTTAAGATTTCCATTGCTAGACTTAAGTATTTCTATTGTATCAGAACATGATTTAAAAGAACAAGATGATTCATTGGATACCTCAGAGTCTGATCCAGAGGAAGAGTAGGCCATGAGAGCAAAATGTTGTACTTGTGGTTCTTCTTCAGCCACCAATGCATAGTTAGGACCATCTTCAGCATGATCACTCCAGTCATACTCTCCTAACCCATCACATGACACCATAGCAGTAGTAGGATTTGGCTCTTCATCAGTAGACTTCTTGACATTCTCATTGTTCTTTTTTGGTGCTCTGCACTCTCTTGCAAAGTGTCCCTTCTTATGACAGTTAAAACATTCAGCCTTTGATTTGTCAAATCCCACATTCTTGTTTCTTCTGAACTTCATTTCTTTACCAGTTCTTTTAAAAAACCTTCTAGCCCTCATAGTTAGCATTGCAAACTGCCATTGCATATCAATCTCTTCAACATCATCAGGATCAAGTTCATCCAGATCTTGAGGCATAACTGAAGTACTTGTAATAAGTTCAGCTAAATAAGCACAAATAGCAGCATCACTGATGGTGTTGGTATTTGTGGAGTCAGCAGCAGAGACATGTGAACCAGCAGCAGGAACAAAAGTACCAGCAGCAGAGTGCTGTTCTTGATGACTACCAGAATTCTTGTTGCTTGAGGAAACAAAAGCAAGATTGTTTGAGGTAGAAGATGAACTTGACAATCCCTTGACTTCAGATTCATATACTTTCAAGTTGTTATACAGATCATCCAATGTCATCTTCTCAAAATCTTCCTTGTGCCTCCAAATCACTGTGTGAGTGTTCCATTCAGAAGATAGACTTCTCAGAAATTTTAGATTGATATCTTCTTGAGATACATCAATTTTCAATAGAGCCATCTGACTGTTCAACTTATGAAGTCGATCATAAGTTCCCTCAATATTCTCAGAACTCAAAGCAGTAAAAGTTTCAAACTGATGCTTCAGTAGATTCTTTCTTGATTTCTTGGTAGCTTCATTCCCACCAAATCGAAGTTCAATTGCTTCCCATAAATCCTTAGCAGACTCAATATGATTAAAACTTAGTTGATAATCATTAGGTATTCCCATCATGAGAATACTGTGAGCCTTGACCTCCAATCTTCTCTGTGCTTTCTCCTCACTTGTCTTAAGAGTCAAGACTGATCCATTAGCAGTCTTGGCTGGCTGACTATCACCATGTAGAACAACTTCCCAAAGCGAGTAATCAACCATTCTCATGTATTGTTGAATTCTCATCTTCCAGATCTCGTATTCTCCAGTCTTGAGTATGGGAACTCTTGATGCAGTAACCATGTGTGTAGAATCGGAATCCATTGCTTACTTTGATGATTAACAGATCTTGTATTCAGTAATTCTTCTTGGTACCAGTTTCTAGATCACAAGCTCTGATACCACTTGTTGATCCCAGTTGAGCTTCACGATCTTATGAATTACTTTAGATATAAACCCAAAGTAATCGGTATAGAAACTGATCTTGAGTTGTATATCAAATATTATGCGGAAACTAATACTTGATCTTAAGAAGAATAAAACACAAAACGAATTACTCCCTCCGTCCCACTATAAGTGTCCACAATGGTATCTTTGCTTGTCCCATATTAAGTGTCCAGGGAATATTTTCAACCAATGAGAAGAGACTTTAGTGGGTAATAGTGATATTTGATTGGTGAAGAGTGTAGTTGGCCCCACTTTCCTAAAACTTTGTGCAATGGAAAGTGGACACTTATAGTGGGACGGAAGGAGTATCAAACAACACCTCAATATATTAATACGATTGCTCGATAGCAATAGGGTTACAAGAAACCTTGAAGTGTAAAACAATAATGATACGTATCACTAACCTAACCCTAGATCCTCCTTTTATAGCGTAAGGAGTCCTAGTCGGTTTACAAGACTTTCTATACAAGAAAAATATTCTTACGTATCTTTTCCAAACTTATCTTAACAAACTATACATATCTAATAAGCAGCAGAGTAACTAGTCTAGCAGCAAAGTCTTCGTGGGCTAGCAACAGAGTTACACTTTGCTTATTATCCCAATCCAGCAGAGTTAGCAAACAGCAGAGTTATAGTCTAATCAGCAGAGTTACTTAACTGATCAGCAGAGTACCACTTAGTGTATTTCCCGAACAGCAGCATCTTTAGACCCAACAAATAAAAAATTAAATCTCAACTCGATGGTGGTAGGTGGTAGTAGTAACTATGGCTGTAAACGAACTGAACGTTCAGTGAACATTTCATGAACCGTTCGATAAAAAGTTCGTTTATGTTCGTTTATTTATTAAATAAACGAACATGAATAATATTTTACGTTCGTTTAGTTAAATGAACGAACATGAACAAAAGTTGTGTCCTTTCATTTATGTTAGTGAACGTCCGGTTATGCGTTCGTTAATGTTCGTTTATGTTCATTTATTTATTTATGTTCGTATATCATATATTTTAATTGTATAATTTTAAAATTGATTTGTTTGAACAAAACAACAGTTATAAAACAATATATTGTGCATAATTTAATAAAGTTTATGTTTGTTTGTCTATGTTCATTTTTATCCGATCGGTTATATTCGTTTAGCGTTCGTTTAGTGTCTTAATGAACGAACATAAACGAACATGAACAACCCATTTTCATAATAAACGAACATGAACAAAAAAATTCGTCCGTTTAAGCATTCGTGTCCGTTTATTTGTCCGGTTAAAATTAAACGAACGAAAATGAACAAGGCCCCGTTCGTGTTCGTCCGGTTCGTTTACAGCCCTAGTAGTAACTGACTAGTTTTTATGGTTATCATTACCACTATCTTCACATTAGCGTCATTAGACCATTCAACACACCACCAAAACCACTCATTTTACCTTCTATGGTCACCACCTAACCATCCGCCAAACTTTAAAATATAAACAAATTGAGATCTTTTCAAGTTCATATGAATATAACCGATAATGTCCCTCACAAACATAACAGCGAGGCCTATTGAGGGACCCATATTTTTATTGTAAGAGAACATTACCGGTCATGTTCATATGAACTTGAGAAGATCTCAATCCAATATAAAAATACATCACTTTATACAAATATACACCACACACACTAACAAACCCAATAAATAACAATAAAAACACGCATGAGCGCTCACAATTTTTTGGTTGGATAAAGGAGGCCACCACCACCATTAATGATACAAAAATGGGTGAAGTGGAGGTAGTAGTGGGTGATTTCAATGGTGTTTCACACACCAAAAGTGAGGTGGTGATGGTGCACCATCCACAGTAAAACTAGCCTAATAGTGGTGTTTTATGTTGTGGCGACACTTATGGTGCGTTTAATTAAAAGGAAACACCTTTGTTTTTCATAAAATATTTTATACAAAACAAGGAAAATAGAGATTGCGTTCAAATCAAATGTTTCCAATCAAATTTTATACAAAATAGAGAATTTGCATTTCCTACTTTAAGATGGGAAATTACAAAACATATTTTTTGTGTTTTCCTTGTATCCCTTGTAACCTTCTTTGTTTTTTTGAAAATAGAAAACAATATCATATGAACGCGTTTTTTATATTTTGTGGAAAAGTAAATCACTTCCCTTTTCTTACAAATCTAAAAATAAAAAATTAAGAAATTTTTTCTCTAACTAAACGCAACCTTGCACTCTCCGTTCTGAAGTCAGCGAATGTGAATCCTCCACTAGTTTTTACCCATTAAGAAAAAGTAAATAATATTCATTCCCAACTTAGGAGGAGAATGTCATTTTATTAGACAGCCCTTTTACTTTTCGATCCAAACCTCGTTTGACTTTGGTGGATTTTATTAATAAGTGCTTAATGCTTTGCTAAAAGTATCAAGGAACTTTGGCTTTTTGCAACTTTTTCTTATTGTTGTTGCTTTGGCATTTTATAAACAAGTCATTAACACTATGATTACAATACAAATTATTAAAGATATCACGTGCACTCGTTGGAATGGAAAAAAGAAAAGTCTAGGTTGTCTTTTTTTTTTTTTATTTTTTATTATTTTTTTTAATAAAAATAAAAATAAAAAATAAATAAAAATAAAATAAAAATAAACATCTGCATTTTTATTTTATATTATGTAGAAAAAAAAAGGAAGTTTTTTTTTTTTTTTTGTTTGAATCTTTACGGCAAATGCATATTGATATTGTGTTTTCTGTTTCAAAAAAAAGGGAGGCGGAGGTGGGGTTACAAGCAAAACAAATAAAACATCAAATATATGTTTTGTAGGTTCCTTTATTAAGTAAAAAAAAAAATACAAATTTTTTACTTTTTAGAGGATCCTTTAAAATGTTTTTTTCTTTTTATATGAACATAATCTTTATTTTCATTGCTTTATATAACACCGTTCGTGATAAAAATATATTTTCTTTCAACTAAGGTTGGGCGTTATGATGGTGGTCGACCACCTGGTGATGCCACCCACCACGCAGTATCCCCACTACACAAGTTTCTAACCACGCGCGAAGGTGCAACTTTTGCACTGGTTTTGTGGTTTGCATCACGGAACTGATGCTGGATGATTATGTGATACTGAAGTGAAGGTAGCGGGTTTGGTAACCATTACCTCCGGCCTAAAATCAGCCTTTAAGGTTTTACCTTTTTTGCATTTATAACCGTTGCATTTCACTTTAACTTAAAATATTAAACTCTCTTGTTTTAATTTGCTCTTGTATTTATGATAAACAATTGGGTATTCTATTTACTAAGATAATCTTATCATCAAGAAATAAATTATACTAAACACTGTATTAAATTATATTAAAATAACTTAAATATAAAAATGTTACTTTTAGGGACATATGGAATATAACTTTTTTTTTTTGGAACTTATATGGAATATAACTTCGATTAAAAGAGTTGATGCTTTTATGTTATGTTAATGATTTTCAATTCTGACGTCAGAAAATATATACTGTTAGCACTAGCTAATATGTCGACTACGACCATGAGAAAAGTTAATGAATATATAAATCAAGTTTAAAAAGTACTCTAATAAAAGTATTTGTTATTTGGAATATTGTTAATTGTATTCTTATTCTTATTTTTTATATGATATAAAATGTTATGTGACGTTTATAAAATTTACTTTATACTGTAATCTTATAATAAGAAAAAAAAAAAGTTTTAACATATCTTTGTTGAGCAATCGAACTTGAAAACGAACACAATGTTTCGAATCAGTGGCGGATCTATGTTAGGGCCCGGGGGGGCCCGGGCCCCCCCCATTTTTTTGCTCCGTAGTGTTAATTTATCCGTATTTCGTCCGAAAAAAATTATATTTACTAAGTCGGCCCCCCCGAATTAGAAGACCCTAATATAATGATATGACAAAAAAATTTCCGGCCCCCCCTAGTAAAAACTTCAAGATCCGCCACAATGTTTCGAATGAAACAAAGACGTAACCCCAAAATTCAACTTGCACAATTTGAATAATATTTTCATGTTATTGCTTTAATCTTAGTTTCTTTGGAAAAATTACATAGTATTGTATGTATAAGAAGGCACATATCAGTATTTACGAGTACACATATCAGTATTTACACGTACGATGTTTCGGTTAAAAAGAATCGAGATAAATGAATAATGAGCTTGGTACGTCTATGTGGAAATAAGCATGTAACCTCAATAAGGAATATACGTGTCGATAATTTATCACTCGTGTATTATGTTTTTTTTTTAAAGTTTTCTATTGTTTCTGATTGTTTATATGTCATTTTATGTTATTTTACATTTTATAGCAGTTAGTAATTACAGAAGCTATTTGTAAAAAGAAGAGTTATAATTTATCATATGTAAACAAGACTTTTTATTTTAACAGGAACTTCTTTTTTAAAATTTAAAACAAAAAACTTATAGCTCTTAAGTTTTAGTGAGACACATAATTGCTTTTGTTAAAGGCTACTATTTTTTGAAATTAAAATTAAAAAAAAAAAAAAAAAAAAAAAAAAAAAAAAAAAAAAAAAAAAAAAAAAATCCAAAGTAATTAACCGGTGTAGCGCCAAAAGTCATATTATAATGATTGTTTTACAGGATATAATTGATTCCATATCTCAAGTGTCATTTCTTCCGTTTATTATGCTGTACATGCACGTAGCACAAAAAATTATTATCAATCATATATTCACTCGAAGCGCCAATAATTACTACTATGTACATTAGTATAATCATTTTGATAAATTTATCATCATATATTCACTCGAAGCGCCAATAATTAGTAATTAGTATAATCATTTTGATAATTTTATCATCATGGCTATGTTCCGTAAAAGTAGCAGTGAGTAGTAGTAGTGAGCTGTGAGTAGTGAGCTGTGAGCAGTAGCCACGGCTCACAGCTCACCGCTCACAGCTTCTTAAAAAAGCATTGGAAAAATGAGTTTTCCCTCACCGCTCCTTTACCAAACGAACAATAAAAATCAAAAAACTCATTGCCCACCGCTCATCGCCCCAAAAAACTTCAAAAAGCTTACCCATATATTCCTCGAAGCGCCAATAATTACTTCAAACACATATTTCAATAAAAAGTAAGAATTCATATTATTTTTCATGTTAAACAAACTCCTCCCACTAAATTCTTTAGTTTAGAAGGAAGATTTGTCAACCACGAAAACATAAAAGTTTTATTTTTTAGTCTATGTGGGACAAACATGTTTGTAGTGTTAAGATTTTTAATATTGCCTAATAAATCCTCGTTTTAATTTCTTCTAACCGTGGTTATCTATTTGTGCAATCATGCAACTATATGTATCAACAACAACATACCCAATCGCGCCAGAGCGGGGTATAGATTGGCTTCAATAGCTCAAGAATGTATATACTATGTACGAAGGAAATTGTTACATAATGCTTGAGAAGCTCATTTCGTTTATAATTCTAGTCGCAACGACCATAAACATCTGAAGCTAGTCGAGATGCGATAGCCGAATGATACATGATATCATGAAAGTTCGCCATTTCAACAGTCTTAATCCGCAACTGTTTCGCCTTCTCCTCTGTGAATCCTCCTGGTGCAAAACGAGATCTACCTTTGTCAATATCGGAAGTTTTCACAATAGTTATCGGGTTGTGAATGTAGACTGAATTACACACCAGCAGAAGCGTTGGACCCAGCAAATGCCAGAGGCCGATGTGACCTTCTCATGTTGGTTAGATGAAGCGGAACAGTTGACAGT
Organism: Artemisia tridentata subsp. tridentata; assembly: GCA_021014915.2. Taxonomy (NCBI): domain Eukaryota; kingdom Viridiplantae; phylum Streptophyta; class Magnoliopsida; order Asterales; family Asteraceae; genus Artemisia; species Artemisia tridentata. Next base: position 313,626,854 of record CP139502.1, read on the forward strand.
GATCGGGTTGAAAGAAGTCACCATTGATCGTTCGACAAAGTAAAAATCAGAAGTGTAATCTGCTAATACTTTATTTGCACTAAATGAAGTTTACTTGCATTTTATAAAGTTTATTTCGTACTTCTCTATATTAAAACCTATAAGGTAGACTGGATCACTGGAATGGACTTTGCTTACAAGAAAAACATTTGATGCATTTTCACAACAAACAAAACATCAAGCATAGGTGTTAGTGACAGAACTAGGTAAATCTTTGAAGTGTCTGATAATCACTACAGCGTCGGAAACAAACAAGTGAAACGAGAATACAACCTGACTGGCTAATCCAAGCATAAGCAAGAACCATCGTCTTTAAAAGAGAATTAATCTAATTAAACTACAAACTGATCGAGCCTAGTTCAGGGACAAATATGTGATACTTTTACTTGGGGGGCAAAACATATATTTTATCTTGGTCTTTATAAGCTCCAACTGAATCATTGTATGTTTTGAGTTCATAGTAGTAAAGTTCAAATCACACAGATAAAAGTTCAACGTATTTACAACTCTGATTAGAGCCATGACCCAATCAACTAAAACCATAGAGGAATCTAAAGGGATATGGAATTTCATATGCATAACTGATATAAACATCTAATGTTAGCTTTTTAACACATAAATAAGAAAGAACACAAATACCGAATCCTGTTATGCAAGGAGGATATTTAGTGAACAAAAGTAACCAAAAAAAATGATTTAACAAGCATATGTTACTACTTTTTAATAACCTGGTCTTTAATCTTTGGCCCCTTCTTTGCTGCCAACACGTAAATCCTCCATTTTTGAGGTAACTTCAAGTGCAGAAGCTTGTTTGCTAGGGCCATTTGCAACGGGGCTAGTACTGTTGTTTTGACTTGTGGGACCCGTCACCGTTTGCCATATTCTTACAGTTCCATCTTCGGAACCAGATGCGTATGATTCACCTCCGGGTGAGAATCTCACACAATGGACTGGACCATGGTGACCCTTGTTGCATCCTACAGATATAAATCATCAAACATTATGTTAAAGAGTCAAAATTGGAATGTTGCGTGATAGACAGTTTTTAATTCAAGTTCAAACAGGCCACTTCGGTTAGGCCCACCCCCAACACATTTTGGTTCTGTTAAAAACTTTATGGGTAAATTGAAAGTCAGTGTACTATAGTCATTCAGAACCCGCTGGCTCCAGAACGGGGGGCGGCTCCAGAGGCGTTTACCACTTGTACCGAAATATGCAATGTACTTTTTTAAACCATTGAATATATCGTTATACAGTGACTTTTAAAACACTTTGGACAAATTTAAACCGGTCAGTCCATTTGACCCGGTTTTCATTTTAGGCAACTTTAAATTTACCCATTTGACCTGTTGGACATGAGCTACAACCAGAACATACCCATTTTAGGCAAAAGGATCAAAACTGTTACCACTAAAATCGACATTACTTACCGATCTCTTCTCCAGTATTGAAATCAAAAAGACGAATCCACATATCCTCTCCTCCGGCAATAAACTTGTTACCAAACTTTGATTCCAATGATGCCGATTCCACAGTGCAGGGCATCTCATAACTCTTCACCAATCCAAAACTAAAAAAGACAAAGTAAATGAAAATCCACTTGATGAGAAAATGAAAATTATGCATATGGTGATATACTGATATAGAAATAACTTACTGATTTGCATCCCAAAACTTGACACTGGATCCATCTGCTGTCGTAATATGACGACCATCTTTACTCACTTCAGCACTTGTCACAGGTGATTTTGTTTCCAGTGTATGGACAATTTTGCCACTTCTAACATCCCATAGCCTGCCATTGATCAATTTGGACTAACAAATATTATTATTTTGACTTATTTCAGACCAACTTTATTACCCAATTTTGTGAGTATAAACCTTGATTGAGTTGATTCATCCCCCTAAGCCTTAAACCAAACATACTATAACACTATCAAAACTTTACACTCAAATCAAACACACCTAAGGTGGTATTTGGTTTACGGGAATGGGAATGAAGGAATGGCTTTCCTAACACATATGCTTTGTTTTTAAAAAACGGACATCAAAGCCACAAATTCAGGCATGCTAGAAACACACCAGGAGGGAGGCTTTACAAAATCATTCACACTCCACCATCACATTAAACCTATGCCCATAGTGACTCCTAGTTACCAACCTAACGTCCCCAAAGCATGTCATGGTCTATTTTATAATAACATGATAAAGAACACCAAGAGTAGGAACATCACATACTGAGTCGATTGCAAGAAATATGTAACACTTAACCATGTACATTGCACAAGTAGTTTAACACAAAATGTTACACTATAACTGGCAAGTAGTCAATCATAATTTTTATATTTTAAATATCTGTAATTTTCACGCTGCATCCCAAAAAAACTTGCATAGGATTTGAGCAGCAAGAGAAAATATACATGTAGTGTTTGGTTCATTGCATACCTTACTCCTCCAGAATCAGAGCAGGAACTTAATATGGTTTGGTCGCCATGGACCCATGCAACAGTCCTGACAGAACCTGGAGAGAGCTCAACTTCCCTTGGAGGTGCATCTGGTCGATTTAAATCAAATATGCGTAGTATTTTCTCAAAACCACCGGTCAGCAGAAGTTTTGTATCCTGTGTATTTATAAATAAATGTTGCTTTTATCATTCACTAATATATACTAAACTGTAACTTTTCTCCAAATAAAACCGATCACTAACTCGAGGCAAAATCTGAGTTTAAAAGAAATATGAATACGTGTAGGACCCAAAAAGTATTGTTATAGCGAATAAGAATATGCTGATATAACAGGCAGATCCCTTTCAGCAGAAATTCTGATACAATACAATACAATACAATACAATACTTAAAAAAACGCAAATATGAATTTACCTCCGAAAATGAACATGCTCGAACAATATGTTTGTGGTCAAAAGAGTGCAGTACATCCCCGGTTAATGCATCCCACAATTTCCTGTAGACATAAAAATGAGTTGCATTAGTCGAAAAAGAAAGTACACCCTAACCTTGTCAAAATTTTATATCACTATTCCATCTGGCATTAAAAGGACCACAAGAAATGGTTTTGAATCAATCATTCTAGTGAAAATACATTAAATGTCAAGCAGTAGTCATCTTTAAAAAAGACAAAATTTTGACATGGCAAGATGAGCTGGTTAGGAAACGGGCTAATACACGTCAACAAAGGCTCGGAAAGTTGACCCATTTTAAATAAACAAGAATCCAAATCGTCCCATTCATAATAAATCAAATGAAAATAAAGAAGCAAGCATTTACATACGCAGAGAAATCAGCCGATGCTGATGCAGCGCGCAGAGCATTAGAGTCCAGACAACAGCTCCACACTGCACCTTTATGACCCTCAAAGGTTCCAATCCAATCCCCAGTCTCTCCATTTCGTAGCATAGGAGTTGAATCTGAAAAGATAATCTATTGTTGTTTATTAAATCATACTTAGTATAATAGTGCCTTTGCCGTTCAAAAAAAAACTTAGTATAATAGTGCTACTGAGTTACAAAAATAATGTACCGCATATCCGTAAAATTACTCGCCTATCCAATTTCTGTCCATTACTATTATGTGGTGCTAATTCATTTCCACTAAACATCAAGAAACAAATTGTATTACCTGAGCTTCAATATCCTCTCATTACATTAACATAAACCAAAATGAAAATGCAAACAGCTTAAACGAACATGAGTCACTCCAATACGCATCTCACTTGAGCTTCAAGAAACAAGTGTACAACAAAACCAGCTGACATATAGTTGCAATGAAAACATAATGGTCATTTCTACAATTCTACATAGCTCTATTGTTCTACAAGAGAGCAACTACTATTTAATTAGCATCGTCCACATTACTTGAACCTACAATTTAACTTTTGTGTGCATAATTTATTCGGTCCCAATACTTGGTAGGATCAAATCCTAAAGTATTGCCTAATCTAATCTAACAATTGGTAAACCACTCAGGGTGGTATAAAAGCTTTGTAACTATCATCACTAAAATGTGAGAGGTATCAAGTTTAATTCTTGCTATGTGCAAACAACCCAAATGTGGCCATGCCAACCTTCCAAGAAAAAAATGGGAACCCAAAAACATTCGAACAATAGTAAGGCCCAAATTCTATTAATACATGTGTTGCATTATGCCATGATCATTATGAAATGCAAATGCATCTAAACTAAACTAGTACCGACATACGAATAATATCGATTTCATAAAGCAAAAAAAGCACAAACCCTTGCTAGCACTGATGAGGAAGAAGCCATCAGGCGTAACGGGACTATAAAACAAATCGACAACGGGTCGAGAATGTCCATGACACACTAATGCTCCCACCACTTTCTTCTTACTATCCATTTCACCTTAAAAAACACACACACCCTAACCACACACAAACAAAATTTCACCTCAAAAACACACAACCCTTAAATTTATAATAATCTTAAACACAAAAAACAGTGAAAAAAATGTCTGATTTAACAGAAATGGATTAAAAAGATAGGATAAAATTGGAGGTAAATAAATACAGGTGTGAAAATAAATTTGAATCTTTTCACACCTCCTAACTCTATGATAATGATAAAAAAACATATCAAACTCTGTTGATGTGAATCAAAATTAAAATAAAAAGACAAAAATAAAAAATAAAAAATAAGTGATTTAAAAAACTGTTGATGTTTTTTAGTCATTTATATATGTCTTGATTTTAAGGTTTGGGTGTCTTTGTTGATTGTAGTCCTTGATGTTTTGTTGTACTGTCACTTGATCCCCTCTATAGTTTCTTTAAGTTTTGGGATGATTGTTTTAGGGTGTGCAAATCTCGGTTCAAACTTATGAAACCTAAGACTTAAGTTGAGAATAAATTGTGCTAGTTAGGTTTGGTTCGGTTCGGTTATTGGTCCAAGGTATGAAAAAAGTTGTTTCTTGGTTTTCTCGAGTTTCGATTTGGTTTGATTCAAAGTGAGTTTTTTCCTTTTGCTTAGTGATCTGACGTCATTGAGTTTGCTTTGAATCAAAATTGGAATAATAGTATACGGTTTGGTGATTCGTCCTCATGTTGGGTGCGGTTTTAGCCCATTGTCCACCTTTGGATGGTCATATTATTGTTTAGTTCATCTACGAAACACATGTTCTTGTTGATCTGTAAGCTTGTTTCGATAAAGTTTTCTTCAGCATTTCATCAAAAGGTGTTTTGTGTGAGTTTGTAATACTAGAGGAGTATCCATGCACATTAACAGAATTTTATAGCGGCATAAGTTTTCAGCCGTGTACATTATATGATTGAATACTTTCCGAGATCATAATGATTGAATAGTTTCCGCTAATAGGTACATAATTTAGTTTCCAGCCTTGTATTAGTTTGTTTAATTAAATAGATGTTTTTACTTTTCACTTTCAAAAATAGTTTAGTTTTTTCATGATAGATGGTATAGATAGACAATTTACACAATAATGTATCAAATTTATCATAATCACTAAAGTATGTGGTCAGTTTTAGAATTTACTATTGTATGTAGTCAACTTGCCTGTATTATCGCGTGCAACTTAATTGCATACATTACATTGTAAATTTATGATAAAGATGAATACATTATGTTGCATTTTCGAAGAATCTGAACAGAGCCGTATTTGAGGGTGTGCGTGATGTACAACCGCACAGGGCCTCAAAATTTTAGAGGCCGTCAATATATTTTAGGGCCTCAAAATTTACTTCCAACTTCAAAATGTTAACGATATATGAAATTATGTTCTAAAAATTTGTTAAACCCATCTTAAAGTGACTGAGAGTGACGAAAAACTCATAAAAATTTGAAGCTAGATGGTTACATTATATCTTTATCGTCATGTTTAGGTATCATATAAATTTTTGCATAAGGTCTCTGCTAACTCAGCTACGGCACTGAATGTGAATATATACAAAACAAGACATAAAACAAGTTTCACATATACATTACAAATATTAAAATTAACAACATACAATAGTAATTTTGGTAAAATTAAATGTATTGTTACGCACTTTCTCGTGTGAATATTATATCTACACAAAAGTCAAAAAACAAAAAGTAATAAAATAAAATAAATAAATAAAAAAAAATAATACTCGTCTAGGGATGGAAATGAGCCGAGCCGCTTGTGAAAAGCTCAAGATCAAATTGGCAAAAAGCTCTAACGAGTCGAGCCTAAACGAGCTCGAGTCTAAGTCGCAGCTCATTTATTAATCAAGCTCGATCCCGAGCTTTACATATAAAGCTCGATTGGGCTCGCAAGGCTAAATGACACTAGGATATTTTAAGCATTAAACATATATAAAACGTTGTGCATTTATCTTATAGGCGAGCTTATTAACAAGCTTATTAACGAGCTTAAATAGATATATTACGAGCCAAACTTGAGCCAAACTTCTATTTTTCACTGGCAAATCGTATAAAGGAGTCGAACACGAGCTGAGCCCAAGCCTATAATACATATCACGACGAGCTCGAGCATAAAAATAAACTCGAAATGAGCCGAGCTCTAACAGGCTCGAGCTAAGCTCGTAAGTTGTAACTAGCAACATGAGTAAATACAAGGGCCAAAAGCGTGCACATACACTCAAAACAAAGTCCAATCGTCTTCTTAAAAAGGTCTATAAGTCTTCTCGAACACTCTTCTCATCTCTATATACAAAACCAAACAAAACCCATCTGCAAAAATATCACCATTTTCCATTTGATTATTGAGTTGGCGGGAAAAATGTCGGGCAAAGGAGCAAAAGGACTGATAATGGGGAAAACCCCTTCTTCTGCTGCTGGTGGTGGATCTAAAGATAAGAAGAGGTCTGTCACGCGCTCCTCACGCGCTGGTCTTCAGGTATAAGATCTATTTAGTTAAGGGGGTGTTTGTTTCGGCTTATATAGCAGGCTTATGGCTTATTTGGTTTTGGGCTTATGTTTTATAAGCTCACTTTTTGTTGCTTATTTTGAAACTTTTATATAAGCTTATTATTATGACATAATAAACTTATATAAACCCGAAAAGTTTCAAAATAAGTCACAAAAAGTGAGCTTATGAAACATAAGTCCAAAACCAAATAAGCCATAAGCCGCCTATATAAGCTGAAACAAACACCCCCTAAGTTAGAAACAAGTCCTATTTTTATGACTTTTGGTTATATATTTGTTGAATACTATTAGATTATTGAAAAATTTGAAGCGTTTGTTGTATAATAAGTGGTGGAGTGGATTGCTCTGTTTTTTTTATAAAGTCGATGAATTTGGCGAAAGGTGTTTAGATGATATTGTTTAAGGGTGTTTGGGATGGCATTTTGTATGGGATTATCTTGTTTGCAAAACGTAAATAATCGGAAAAAAAGTGTTTAGTAAACCTTTTGAAAAACGCAATCCCAAACACGGTTTAGCAGTTTACTAATATATGTAGACGACTATCATTTGATCCTGCATTTTGACCTGTTAACGCTATATTTATCTAAATGCAAAATGTAACTAGCTATTAGATTGTTAGTCAGCACATTAATTAGTTATGATGTTTCTCAAGTATTCACAGGTCAACCTAGCCTGACTTGTTTTGACTCATTACTCGACCCTCTTGCTATTCTCTACTTTACATCAGTTATGCTATGTGTGTGCAGTTTCCTGTGGGTCGAGTTCATCGTCTTTTGAAGACAAGGGCATCTGCTAGTGGAAGAGTTGGAGCAACTGCTGCAGTGTACACCGCAGCTATACTAGAATACCTGACAGCTGAAGTGTTGGAATTGGCTGGCAATGCAAGTAAAGATTTGAAGGTGAAGCGTATAACGCCACGCCATCTGCAGCTTGCTATCAGAGGAGATGAAGAGCTCGACACTCTTATTAAAGGAACTATTGCTGGTGGTGGTGTTATCCCTCATATCCACAAATCACTCATCAACAAGTCTGGTGAGAAGTAAAGTTGCAATTATACGCAACTCTTAAAACCCGTGAATGTATCACAAGCAATGATGTGGTTTTTCGCATTTTGATTGTGTAATCTTGAAACAGCAAATTCAGTAAAAGCTTTGAAAGTTATGATTTATATGTGGTTATCTTTGTTGGTGTTGCTTTGTGCATTGTTACTTTCTGTCGAAATCATCTTTAGAGATGCGAAAAGCTGAGTTTGAAATATTTAATCGCTTTTATACTAGTTGGCTAGTTGCAACAAAACTTGGAAGTGATATGTTGCATACTAGCAAACTGAAAATGATTGTAATCTGCTAAATGTTCAGAAAAACGCAACGGCAAAGGATGAAACACATTGAGATGCCATCTTTTATCATCTGTTTCGTTACAGTGCTAAAGCTAATCAAAATTTAATAGCACATTTTCTTTCTCAAAATGAACAACCAATATAACGTTAAGAATACTAACGATAAATTGGCTTAAACCATATATATAACTTCATAATCTAAAAGTATGCACAAAAGCTGTCTCCTCTCCAAATCGGTACTAAAAAGGGCTAAATCATTAGATTAACCTGCCCTAACGCCTCCAAAATTTACGAATCGGGGCGTGAGACCGAACTAGCTTCAATAATTAACATCAGACAGAACCTCTTGAGGTGATTGATTTTAAGTTGAACACCATAATACAACCCCGAGAAACTAACAACCTACAAAATTTCATAAATGTAACTATTTATCTGCCTTGCTTGACAGTTTACTGATAAAGGGTAGAATTGCCGCAAGCAACACCTTGGGGCATTCTTCGTGAGGCAGATGACCACAATTCGATATTGCAACTAGTCTCTGCATAAATATACATGTTTGTGTCAGAACTCAGAAGTGGCGTAATTTATCAAACATAAGTGTCTTTCACTGCTTTACTTGCAGAATATACAGATGGATCATATACTCACAGAATTTACAAATTTGGATGCCATGGTTTGAACAGATTTTAGAGGAACGAGGGCATCTTCAGCTCCTGCAATGACCATAACGGGGATGTCTTCCACTGCTTTCACCAATACTGATGCATTCTGCTCTGAAAGAACGGTATCAAACGATAATTTACCAATCTCATATAATGCTTCATCCCATCCTTCTACACATAGTGGGGCCTGCATCATGCAAAACCGGCAATTTAGATTTTATAACTTCCGATCAGCTGACCATGAAAACTAGAGGTGGCAAGATGGGTAAGTTTGATAACGGGTCAAAATAGATATCTTTGTACGGGTTGATACGGGTCAGGTTGACCGGTAACACTTCTTGTCCAAAGTTTGTCAATAAAAAAGTTAGTGTCAAATACAAGTATGGTTGTTGCAAGTTGCGATTATAAAAATAATTCTTTAAAAATAAGTATTTAGGGTTCTTTCGTAATTTAATAATGCACTCTGGGCGACTTTCAACCCATTTGACCAACTCCTTTATGCTAAAAAATATATTTGACCCGTTAGAGATGAAACATGTCAGTATACCTTGTAGAGGCTTAACACGTCTGTGGTTAGCTTTGTAGCATCATACCATGCCTTTCGGTTTACTACTTGACAGATTTCCGTCCGGAGTAAAGAATGAACCAAGTTCTTCTTCCCTAAGGATGTACGCATAAGTATTCTAGCCAACCCAGGAACCACTTCTCTTGACAAGCTTACCGTAAGTAATACTACACCTTTAATTTCAACCTGAAAATGTAAATCTTTTATGAGTAATCTGTATCTTATAACTTGATTATTGTACATTAAGAACCATAAAATTGCATTTATTTCACATGATTCAAGTCCAACTAGGAGTCTGTTTGGCTGTCAGGCTGAAAGTGGTTATCTGTATCGAACAATCAAAATCACATATTTAGCTCTAACAGCATATAGTGTTTGGATTGTACATCGCTATTTGAAGTTCAAATAGTTACCAATATTTGAGCGTTTGACGAATTCTGATTATTTGTGACACTAATAGATAAAGTGACCATAAATGACATTATTGGGTTAAAAAATACTTCTCATTAATGACAGTATAAATCTCTAAAATTAAGCCAAAGAAAGTGTTTAGGTGACTTTATTTTACACTTGGATCTCCAGTTTTTGGCATTGCAGCGAAACTGGCTATTCAGAGGCAAATGCAAATTAGTCAAATAACCGTAAATGCAATTCAACTTTTAGCACAAATTTTGTTAGCTTACATCCACAGAGTTCGCTGATGACCGGAGTCTTTGTGCGGCTTTCAATGCAAGAAGACCTCCATCATCATGACCAACAAGCACAACAGAAGAAAGTCCCATTTCTTTACAGAAATAAATCAGCATGTCAACCTGGACATTCATGTCGATCGGATGTTTCAGATACAAGTACAATTAGATATAAAAAGGAACGTGATTAAAAAAAGGAAGACTTCTTATTATTTTGTATGATGATCTGTTACCTGATGTCAAGGCTGACAAAATATTAAGCGACAATCTTTGAAGGATCAAGGTTTTTGCAACGGTAAAAGAAGTGTCGGTTACTTAAAATAATTTGACCAAAGTTGGTTACCTTTTTATGCAATTCTGAGTTTTCCGTTTCACAAGCACAGATGTATAAAATACTATTCTCCATAAAATGGTGATGGAATGCAGAATAACTCGCTTAAAACATGACAATCATTACCTGCGTATCCATCATGTAAGGATTGGGCAGTTTAGTCGCCTCCCATTCCTCTCGCCTTGGTCTCGAAGTCAACCCCCAACCAGGACGGTCAAAAGAAGCAACTATGCAATTAACCTGTCGAGAGAGCACTGCCATTATATGCCGCCACGAGAACACCCCCCCTCCGAAACCATGTACTAAGACAACCCCAAATTGCCGGTTTACTTCAAAACCTTTTTGGGATGAACGAGAAACCGATTTACTCGTGAAATACTCGTTACTTTCTTCATCTTGGCTAAAAAATGGCATCTCGTCAGAAAATATAGGGGAAGTTGTGCCATCCAATAATGGAGCATAGAGCGAAGAATCTTGAATTTGAATGCTAAAGCTCCTACGAAGATGGTGTGGTGTTTTTGGACTAGATGTTGAGGATGGATTCTCGAGAAGAGTTGTAGAGGATAACGTACGAGAAGGTGGATTTGGTATGTTAAGTTTGTAGTGAACGGTGAGACCATGCCAAACCATGAATAAACTGTCAACATCAGCTAATAATCTAATGGGAAGTTCTCCGTGATTAAGACCTAACCGTTGAGGTTTTTTTCTAATCGAGTTATCACTTTTTTGTGCCATGTCAGCAGGAGTTGAAGATCGTGGGAGTTTAGCAAAGCCAATTGAAAATAAAAATTGGCTCAAAAACACCTGGAGTAGTAACACATTACATTTAGTAGGGAGAAAAAAAAAAAAAAGAGAGAGAAAGAGAAGTTACAATTGCATTTAACACACAAGGTCTATTGTTATATCATAAAACATACCGAGTCTGGATCAATTCGGTTAAACATAAGCTTCCTCCGTGCTCTACAACTTGTTCGATAAGCAATAACAATATGCCCAAGAGCAAAAACCACGGACGATAGGAACAATACATTCATCCCCCATGACCTCTTCAGTTGAAGCCTTTGCTTTGAAAGAGAAGATGAAGCTTCAGCCTCAAGCTCAGAATTTACAGTGAAAACACACGCTTTGACTGATAAAACAAGAATTGAAAAAATGGAGCATAATGTCACTGTTCCAAGGTATTGTCCGTGTGAGAGGACAGGGCTATCATACATCATATAAACACCTGCAATCACAAATGCAAATCTTAATATGATTCTCGACATATGTCTCAAAAGTCACTTTTAATCAATAAAAATTATAACGCGATAAAGTCCTTCCTACTAAATCCAGCTACCGTGACCTTAAGCTTCAAATTCTCACAAAAAGCTACGCACATTAATTTACGCACATTACCGTTTCATTAATCTCACAACCTCAATACAAAATACATAAACACAATATGCAGAATGTTCAAATTCGATATAAGCAAAAGGGTGTGTTTAGTTGTTGAAAAATGATAAGTTTCCTAGAAAAGTTTTCTAAGAAACACAGAGAAAACAGAAAACGTGTTCAAAATCAGTATTTTCTGAAATTTCTCTAATGAAAACATAAAACCTATTTTCCTAGTTTCTGCTATTATAACTATGATTTAGAGAACTTGAATTTAGAGTTCTCCAACTTTCAAAAGGTTTCCTTGAGAAAGAAGAGTTACCCCGTTCTTAAAAAAACTAGAGAAAGAAAACTAAGAAAACTTTCCTGCAACTATTTAAGCTTTCTATCCAACGCGCTTTGTCTATGATAAGGAGCTTCTAGCGCCTAGTCAGACTCAAACACCAGCATATAGAATACAATTTACATTCCGACTAGCCTAACCTTAAAGTAGCAAAAACGCATAAATTAACGCACATCATTGTTATATTTAACACAAGCCATACGAAAACACAATGTAGGTACATTAACGATATAAAAAGTTAATAAAAAAAGGCGTACACGTAATTACGAAAGACCTAAGAGCGGAAACAACGGGAACATCAACCAACGAGCTTCTAAATTCATACCGGTCCCAATGCTCCCTAAACCCAAAACACCCAACACACGTAAAACTCGACAACAAAACACACGGCACCAATACATCACCAACAGAAACCAACACAGGAAGCCACAATATCAGCAAACTAGCAACCATCACAATTAAGAAATGCAATGTACGTATAAATCTACGTATCTTTTCGAATTTTTTAACCGCCATTTTTGGTTATAGGTCACGGCGGAATATGGGTCATGGTGGAGGGGGTTTGGGGGTGGGTGGGGAGTGGTTTGGTGGTGGTTCCGGAGATTTTAGGGCGGGGATGATGGTTTTGCCATTGTTAGGGTTAGGGTTAGGGTTTGAAGGTGAAATGAGGAAGATGATGAGGGAAAAAGGGGAGACGATGGTGGAAAAGTTTGGTATTTTTTGACGGAGGAGTTCTTTTTTGGTGTTATTATTTTTTTTTTTTTTTTTTTTTTTTTTTTTTTTTTAATTTAATTGTTTCAAATTTTAAATTAATTAATTCTTTTTCTATAAACGAATAGTTGAATTGAAACTCAAAAAGTTTTACAACTCCGTACACATGTGGTGTTGTCAATTAATGTTTAGTTGTTTTCTGTGAATCGACAAAGTTGAGATAAGGGCTCGAACGTTGGTCTTAAAATTTATGCATGCAAAGTTTGAGTTTCAAACGTCCAATGAAGAATCTCAAGTCACATCATTAAATCATGGACAACTTAATATGTGAAAAGTGAAAGCTATAAGGCCATCTCCAATGGCTAAGCAAAATGCCCCAACATACCGGCCACCTTAGCAACACGTCAGCAAACTGTTTCAGCATACTGAACCAACAAACTGAACTTATTTTACCTCCAACCCAGCATACTGAAACTTATTCTTTTTTTTTTCACCAGTCAAAGTTTTCCACAAAAAAACAATTGTATAGGCCCACTTTTCAACTTTTGGATCAGTATGCATGTATGCAAACTGTTTTGGCATTTTGACTAACATACCGCGTCTTCAATCTTGGCATATTGATTTTCAGTTTGCAAACTGTATTGGCATTTACCCATTGGAGTTAGCCTAAGTTTGTGCTTCAAACTTGATTTACGGACTCTTTTTAGAAGTGAAAAACATGATCTTGCTGGCAGAGGAAATTTATTTGTAATAGTTGATTTAAGGGGCTGTTTGATAAAACAAAATGATTCAATGCTGAATCACTGAGTCGTCTGGATGATTCGAAGTCTCTGAATAACACTGTTCTGAAAAATCCTAATGTGTTTGATAGATGCTCTGAACGAACAATCTAAATTATATACAATTACCATTATAACCTTATTTCCAATATGATATTTATTATATGCATTGATATAATTTTACAATTAAGAAAAAGGATAGTGCTAAATGGAACATGAGAATATAACTATCTATGTATATTTTTTCGAAACTTTCGTATTGAACTTTATTATATAAAATAATTAAGTATTTTGAAATTTTAAATTGCAATAGCTGTGATTATAGTTCAAAAACAATGTAAAATATTGAATCTCCATCATCGAATAAAAGAATTATCCATTTTTTTATTGGTGTGAAAGAAATGATAATACAAGAAATAATTTTGGATAGGTTGGGTGCAATCTTGAGAAAATTGGTGTACTGAATGATTTTGTAAGCCGATTCATTCAAAATGAAACAGAGGCAAGTGGACCATTAAGTGTCACAGATTTTTGCTACCAAACAATATAACCACTGACCGATTTAGTACCTTGCCTCTGAGCTACTCCATTCAAAGGATATCAAACACACCCTTAAATGTCTAAAGATTAATCTCAAAATTAAAGCAAAAGATGATTGAACTCGCGTCTTTTATGAAAAAGACTATTCTAGCGGTCTAGATGTAAATGGATCTAATATGAACCGGGTGGAGGCATATCCATATCCATAATCTTTTAAAGTTGTTTCATCCATTCATATCTATATCCACTCGATGAGTCGGGTAAATGAATATATTAAAAAAAATCTTTAAAGGTAATCCCATAGCTTAATACACATATTTTTGAAACAGTGCAAATGTGTACAAATTTGGTATCATGTCGCATCTATCTAATCTATCCAGTGGCGAAGCTTGAAAATTTTCAGTGGGGGTCGGGATCTAATTTTTTTTTTCCTAACGCTACTTCGGGGGGTCGAAACCGAATATACCGAAATTTTTCTACACGAAAACTATATACCCCCTACATTGCAAAAAAAAATTTGGGGGGTCGGGCGCGCCCCCCTATATAAGTTGCGCCCCTGAATCTGTAACACCCCAACCCGACAAGGGTAAAGATATCACAAAAATGGTTTCATATCAGATCAAAACAAAGCATACATTTACAGTAATACAAGAATCTCAAAGATTACAAATGAAATACTGAAATTACAAGGTTACAAATGCGAATACAAATTCTAAAAATATAATATCTTCTAATCAACTCTAATCCAGAATAACTATCAAGTCTTCTAAGTCCAAGGTACTCTCCACTCATTCCCAGCTCCCTACTAAACCTGCCGCAGGAAAAGAAATGCGGCTGAGCTTAAAAAGCCCAGTGAACAGATATATATAAACGAAAACGAAAGCAAAAGGAAACGAACATATATGGTATAGTGCAATGGAATAACATAAGGTATAGACAAAGGTACAAAGTAAGAAAGGGAAAAGGGAAGGTCAGTAATCCACCACGAGCCCGAACACAAATCAAATATAGTAACCATGTCTTCATAATCATATAGAGGGGAGATCTCTCAGATAATCAGATAATATGAGGGGTGTCCTCATTCTTCAAATGGAGTAGCTAACTCCCGAACTTGTGAAAAACGTGGATTGCACCCAGCATCAGTCACCGAACAATATATAATATCAAACCATGTTAAATCCACTAATACGAACACGAACCTAGGATGCATCCATACGCCCCCCGAACAATAATATAGGCCATAATAAATATAATGTGCATGCAACGAACAATATGGGGACGGTGTGTAACATCACTCGAACACACTGGAGTCATGCCATTGGTGCATCAATGACACGCCCATGTTACCTTCATGGCTAGGAAACGAACTTGGCTCGGGTATCAAACTGAAGGGTCAAAGGTCAAAGGTCCAAATCTTAGCAAAGGTTCAAATAGTCTAAGTCATCGAATCATGGTCAAAGTCCCAATATCAAAGCAAAGGTTCAAATAGTCTAAGTCATCATCGGAGGTTCAAAATCAAATGGTTCATTTAAAGTAATCTTTATCAAATGATTTTCATAAAAATAATATTTAATAACGGTTTTCCCAAAAGTAGTCTTTAAACGTAGTTTTCATAAAAGCTTAGCCAAATTCCAATTAAAAGTGGTAGCGCATATTTCATAAACGTCATTTTAAAAATAGTTTTTCCTCAAAACATTTTCATGATATAATTGAAAAGGTTTTCACATCTAGTTACCAAAATCAAATGAATCCTCGAAGTATCAAGTGAGTCGAATACTAATATCACAAGGTAACGAATGAATATCAAATGGATCATTATAGAGGCTCAAAGCAAAAGGGTCATATCAAACATCAAAGTCTAAATGAATCAAACAAGCGAACCAAAGTGTAGGGGAAACATAGCAATGACTTAGGGAATCTTAAAACGAAACAAGATCAATGAGTCATGAGAGGGAAAACACCCTTACTGAAAAAGGGTAGAATATCTGTACCTTATACCGCAAATGCAAACATATCTAAAGATCGGAAACAACTCCATCTCCAACGAATCTACACGCATACATGGTCGTCTTAATATTAATATCATCTTCAAATCAGATTTCTCATTTTAGTCGGCTTTCCACTTTTAGTAACTTTCCATTTATAGCAGGTTTCCAAAATTAGTAAGTTTCCATTTTTAGAAAGTTTCCTTATTTAGCAAATTTCCATAATTAAACAAATTTCACAAAGTAATTAGATTAAGTCAATAATTAAGCCTCATTATGGAAATAGGGTACATTTTAGCAAGTTATAAAAGTTTAGGGTTAATTATAACAAGTTTCCATAGCTTAGGGTTTTAAATGTAAATATTCCAAAGTTAAAGGTTTAACATGAAAATATCACAAGTTACTCATTTTAAATCATATGCCATCCAGAATTACACTTTTAACCCTTTAGGTTTCACAATTTACAATTTACACCCTTTAGTTAATTTAATTACAAAATAAACCCTATAATTACATAAATCACAATTTAGCCCTTATCATATTAACACATCAAGCCTTTTATTTTACCAAATTACATAATATACCCTCTAAATTAATATGTGGTACGAATGCCCCTTTCAAATTTCATAATTTACAAAACTAGTCCCTTTAGTTTCCAAAATCTATAATTCGAAATCATATTTATTAATAATTACGCATTAAGCCCTTTAAATATTCAAAATTACACATTACACCCTCTATATCATTATTTATTCGAATCACCTTCAAGTTTCCAGAATTTACACTTTTAGTCCCTCTATTTTTATTTAATTCCAATTCGAACACTTATTTACCAAATAAACCCTTTTCTTGCAAATTTTACACATAGCACCCTTGTATTATATTTTATTCGACAAATATCAAGTCCAAAGTATATTCTAAAAATAACCCTCAAGTTTTAGAAATTACAAAACACACCCTAAACCTTTTATTTTCTAATCGGTTTACACTTTAAATCCATAAACCCTAACCCTAATTTATCCAATCATTACCAATCATCAAGACATCATTAGGACACATTAATTTATCAGATCTAGGTCGAAAATCCAAGCCCTAATTCGTTCTATTGGTTTTTTTATTATTTTTCTCGTTTTCTTATTAAACCCGGTTATAAAAATAAAATCAACCTGGCTAATATAGGCTACAAAAAATCGAATGAGTATTTTTCTAGTGATGTATAGATCGTATAGAGCCCAAATAAAATAGGTTTCAAACCCAGAAAATTCGTATGGTTTATTTTAGATTTTATGCACGTTTTACTCTTCAAAAATTCTAGCGATCAATTTACCTTGCATGGTTCGATTAGATTAATTTTTATGGAACATATATGATGTAAAGAACATGAGAAAAATACCAGGTGAGGATTTACACGATCGAATGAGGCGTATGAAATTTGTTCTTCTCGGCTAAACTTAAACACGAACAATTAATCAAAAACAACGAACCAAGCTTCAATGATTCGAACATCTATTTTTCTAGCCTTCTTCTAACTCCAAAGCATCCAGGAAAAATACCAAGAAAGTGCAGAAAAGTTGTGGTGATCGGTTTTGAGTTTTTGTTCTAATCGGTTAGGGTTTTGCAAATAAAAAGGAAACAAAAAGAAGAAACCGTGTATATAAAAATGGGATTAGCATGGAATTCAGCCCTAATTGCTTTGATGAGAATAAATTCTGATTTTGCAAAGATTTCTATAATTATATATTGCTTATCTCATTTTATTTGATTTTTATTTACTTATATTCAATTAATAAAAATAATAGTATGCATAATTATATAATTCGGCCATAATAATATTTTTGTGTGAACCATTAATTTTTGTACTTTACAAAATGTCAAAATGTAACAATAAAAATTACTTTGCTTCATATCTTGCTCATTTTCAAAGTTTGGGATTAATTTGGTACTTTATATACTTATTAATCAAATTTTAAATTTATAAAGGCAATTTGGTCTTTTTGTATGTTTTAGATTTTTGGGTATTACAAATCTATCTTCTTCCTATCATGTGTGAAGAAATTGGAAGTTTCAAAAGAAAATAAAGGTTTCAAAAGAAATTGGACTGTATCTTCCCACCTGAGTTTGAAAAGGTTAGAACGAAACATGCAATTTCGTCAAAATTCTGGGACGATTTTGCAATTAACTCTTTCTTTTATGTAATGCATTATTTTGTACAAGTTACAAGCAAGCATGTAAATATCACTACCTCTGACACATTTGGTAGCATTAGCTTGTCATCAATAATTGCAAAGATGTGGACTATACTTAATCAAGGTGTGTTTTCTACCAATCATTCATCTTACATCATTTTATTTCAGAAAAAACACATGGTAGATATTCTTGAACGATATACTCCGTATGTACTAATGTGAACATAAAATTTTACAAACTTGGTCAGCCCTAAATGATTGATCGATGGTTATCCTTAGTGTATATGAACTAGGTTGCCAATCAATTGAGTTCTCTCTGGATAGAGGATAGTTTAGATCTTAATTTACTTTCTTTTTTTTTCCTCCCTGGAGAAAGAATAGCCCCGCTCTCTAGCCGACTGATCCCGGTGATCAAACTGGGTTCAAGCTGGATATGGTTTGAGTTTGGCTTTATGGCTAGACGAGTCTTCCAAAGTCAGTATTGTTCAATATTTATACGGAGTATATCTTATATTTTTTAAGGGGAAATTGATTTGCATACACCAGTATTTATTAGACACTCTAATACATGCATTGGCTATCCACAGTGGATCGGAAGAAATCGTTCGTGAGTATCGATCGATCGACATGCATGATCGATCGTCCCATTGTGGAGTTTTGAAGCAAGATCGATCGCCGGCTAGTTTTTTGCAAAATCGTTCGTCTAGCCGAACGATATTTGCACCATTTCAATATGAAATTTAAAAAAAAAAGTTACCGAACGATATTTGTACCACTGTGATGAGAGAGATGAATATAGGTTGAGGAGAGAGAAAGCTGAGGTTGCAGCCGGAAAGATGATGCAATATAGGTCACCACTGTGAGCAGCCTAATACATGAATTAGATATCCGTACAATATTAACTTTATGCTACTTTAACTGTTTATATATTAGAGTGCGCAAATAAAAATTTAGAATGCGCAAATCATCTTACTATTTAAAACCAATCAAAGGTACAACTAACATATTTCTACTTCAAAACTGCTGTACCACAATCGGGGCAAAGTTCACTCGAGTAATGTTGATTGATTAGAGAATTTCATTTTGCCCTCATAAATGAGTAAATAGTATAACTGTGACATCATAGTCAAGTGTTTAATAACATTTGCACTTTTGTGGAGATATAATATTCAATTCTTGTGCCACATTATAGCAACAAAGGTTGAGTTACTGACATAACTCGACTGGCACCCACTTTTAACTTTTGCCCCCTCTTCAAAGTTTTTCTAATACAGCCTTTGAGAATGTGCAAGTGTGATCAAATTTAGTATTATATGTCTCATCTATCTAATCAATCTTCTTCCCATTAATTGTAAGTAATTGTGGAAAGACTTAAGATGCACGATTTTAGTCGGTGTCATGTTTTTGTAGGACACGTCTTCTTTTGATTAGGTGTGAATTGAATGATGCTTCAAAAGTCTCTACTTGATGATTTACAAAATGTTGCCATGTATGTTGGTAACCTTTGTAATATTGCATATATCAAAAATTAAATTTGATGGACTGTTTCTTTCATCAAGAAGTTTATGAAAGGCATCTTTCATGTTTTTAACTTATGTCTCAATCTTGAACTCTTCCATTTTCGATCTTCGGTCGAGTTCAGAAACTTATGCAAAATCGTCTGCTTTGTTGAACCGGACCAATCCAAACCTAGACCGAACATTTCGGTCCGGTATTTTGAGCTGTCTCAATTTTCAGTCCGATTTGATTTTGGTTAGTCCGATCTAATTTTCAAGCCGTGGCCAACCCTATGTTTGATACTATGATTTTTGTTTCATAACATAAACTAATTACTAATCCAATATTTTTGTTGTGACTTGGGGTAGGTGAGATGAAGACTACTTTATTATTCTCCAACCATTCATCCACGACTCCTCACCAACTATTGGTACACCCTTAGAGCATGAGGTATGCTTAACGCAGAGGTGCGTTAAATCTTCACTTGCCCTACGTTAACATCGAGTTAACCATACTATCCTCGTGCGTTAACGCTGCGTTAAAGGGCTGCATTAACCCTTTAACGCAACATTAAGGGGCTGTTTTGCATTAAAAAAAAATAATAAATCACTTTCACCTCCTTAAACGTCTATATAATCTGTTAAATTCAAAAAAAAAAAAAAAAAAAAAAAAAAAAAAAAAAAAAAAAAAAAAAAATCATTTCACCCCCTCTATATATCCGTTGCATTCAAACGGTTATTTGGTAAAAAAAAATAAAAATAATAATAATAATAATAATAATAATAATAATAATAATAATCAAAACCATTTTCCCACCACTATAAATACACAATTAACACAATTTTTTTTCTTCAAACTTCCACAACTCATTCTAATCTATCATATATTTCCATCTCTTAAAAAAAATGTCGGGGATTAACCCAAACGACGAAAGTTTCATGAATCTCCTCGGTGGGTGGAACAACTCAAACGCGGGTTCATCTTCAAACCCGAATGCACCATCACCCAACAACCCAATCCCTAACCCACTCGGCTTGTCGAGCCAAGAACTTTACCTACAACATCAACGAATGCTATTTTGGGAACAAAACCAACAATACACACTAAACACCAATTTCTCTAATCTACAATTCACACAACAATCACAATATTCACAAACCGAAACCCATGATGTTCCCAAGACACTTACTTCTCCTCCAAAGCCATTCAAACGAGGTGATAAACGAAAGGCCAAACAATCCAAAGACCCCGAACCAATCGAGGAGGATGAAGAAAATACCGAGTTCATCAAACGTTGGAACCAAAACGAGGAAAAATTACTTGCCATGTGTTATGTGGCCGCGACCAAGGATTCACAAGTCGGGCATTCACAAGATCGCGATACATTTTGTCAACGGGTGAAAAATGAGTTCAATAGACTCAATTTTCAAAAACGAAACAAGGATATGATTCAAGGCAAGTGGAAAACATTAAACCGTTATTGCACAAAGTTTAACGCGTATTACAAACGTTCCCAACGCCAAGAAAGAAGTGAGGAAAGTGAGATGGATATCCTCAAACGGGCGAAACAAATGTATCGTGACGAGCACAAAACTGCTCCGTTTAACAACGAGGAGGCTTGGGAAGTTTTGCGTGCTCATAAGAAATGGGACGCGCCGGATCTGCTTGATTTAACCGGCGATGTCCCAAGCCAAACAAACGAGGCGTTGTTTGGTCGTGATGAACAACCACGTCCTATGGGCACAAAGCGTGCTTCGAAGAAAGCTAGATCCGAGAACACGACAAGTACCGGGGGAGCGAGTACCGGAGGAACGAGCTCGTATAGCTAATTCGGGGAGGCTATGACATCCGAGTATCGTTTGAAACGGGAAACCGCCCAAGCGGCATATCGGGCGGCCCAAATAAAAGATGAAATGATAACAAGATTGGAGGAGATGAAATTTTTGATGATTGACACTGACAGAAATGATCCAACCGTTGTGTGTTGGATCAATGAAGAAAAAGACCGAATCATCAAAAAATATAACTTGCAACCTCGTCACTAGATTTAATTTCGTTATTTCCTTTATGTTAGTAGTTTGCTAAGTTTTTTTTTTTTTTTTTTTTTTTTTTTTTAATTATTATTATTATTTCGTTATTATTATTATTATTTTTTTCGTTGTAACTTCTTTTTTTTAAATTTCGTATTGTAATATGTTTAATAATTAATGTTATGTTTTTAATAAATGAAGTATTAGTTTTAGTTTAGGGGTTGAGTTTGAAAATATTTGAGTTAAGGTGAGTTTTGGTAAGATGTGTTTTTTTTAGTTAAAGGTGAAAAGGTTAAAGCTGATGTGACGCTGACATGACAATGTATTAAACTTTAACTCAGGGTTATTACACCTTATGCTCTTATAGTAGGTCCACCAACCCCATTCAACCATTACAATATTACATATCACAACCACATGTCATCTTGATTCTTTATAGATACCATGACAGCCCCAAACAAAGGAAGAGCAACAGAATGGGGACAGCAGTAAGTATCCACAAGATAAGATAATCAAGAAATGCTTGTTCGAGCTGAGGTACTCAAGTTCGATAAACATACACTATAGCTGGATTTTTAATACTTTTAGATCAAAAAAAAAAAAAAAAAACTCAATTTGTTTGACTTGGTATCCATTTGGATTTTGGAAAGATTAGGACTCTAAAATACAACATAATCCAATGTTCCTTAGTGAGGTAGCTGTACTTATAAAGATTTTAATAGAAAATGGATTTTATCACAAATAGAGCTGGCATAACAGGTCCGACACGACACGACACGAACACGATAAGACACGAACATGTTAAGGTTAAACACGAACACGGCACGATAACTAATCGTGTCAATTTTTCCAAACACGAACACGATAAGAAACCTGGTAAGAGACCTGTTAACAAAAATCATAAATTTAAACCAGCGAATCTGTTAAGGAACCTACTAAGAAACCTGCTAAGGAACATGTTAAAGACACGAAACCTGTTAAGACACGATAAGAAACCTGGTAAGAGACCTGTTAACAGGTCTTATCGTGTCTTAACAGGTTTCTTAGCAGGTTTCATTTAGTACATATGTATATTCGTGTCTTATCGTGTCTTAACAGGTCCGGATCTGTTAAGACACGAATGAATTCATTCGTGTCTTAACAGATCCGGACCTGTTAAGACACGAAACATGTTAAGGCCAAACATGAAACCTGTTAAGACCAGGTCGTGTCGTGTCGTGTTAACAAGTCCGTGTCAGAAATTGCCAGCTCTAATCACAAATTATTGTATTGGAAATGAAATAGGATTTCATTGTTTGAAATTGCCAGCTCTAATCACAAATTATTGTATTGGAAATGAAATAGGATTTCATTGTTTGAACTGAAAGGGTTTTCATGATTTGATTTTAGATCTCTGTTTAGGTTTTGTTTTAAGAAGAAATTAGAGAAAATTAAGTTGGGTTAATTGACTAAAGTGTCCGAACTTAACGGATTATTAAATGGTTAATTTGTGTAACGTTAAAGACTACCCGTAATATGGCTAAATAGGAAGATTAACAGAGTTTAAATTTAATATGAAAATTAAAAGTTGAATGTTTATAAGAAAAAAATATGACAAGTTGAATGCTTTTTAATACTATTAGCCCATTAATTTAGAGTGGTGATTTGCATATTATAATATTTGATTGACACACTCAAAAGTACAAATACAGTATGCATCCTGTGACATATGTACAATTATTTAAAACATGATATTAAGTCTGTCAGACTGTCACCAACTCATTAATTTATGTCTTGCTTTCAACGTTTATTGTCTCATTGTTCACATCATCAATTAAGGTGCTGTTTGTTTATTCAGAGGCTCTGAATATGAATCTGAACCGCACATTTGAATTTGAATCTGAGGCGTAAATGTCTGAATCTGAATCGAAAATCTTGTTACTAATTTTTGTTGTGTCATTTGCTTGCTCGTACTTTTTTTTTTTTTTTTTTTTTTTTTTTTATTTTGTGTCAACAAGAGGCATTAAGACACCCCTCTCAAGCCTAGACCATTAAGATCTGACTGCCTCTGACTGCCTCTGAACAGGAAAAAAACAAACAAACGGTCTGAACGCCCAAAACATCTGACCGATTAAGAGGTATGGCTCGTTAAGAGGCATTAAGAGGCTGTTAAGACATTAAAAAAAAAAAAAAAAAAAAAAACACCACCTATCTTTGTTGTGACTTTGGGGTAGGTGAGAATATGAGATGAAGACTACTTCATTGTTCTCCAACCATTCATGAAACTTTTGTCATCCGAATCAATACCTCCCACTATGTCAAAACAACTACTTTTGACCCCACATAAATCATTCTTCAAAACAAACCATTCATCCACGACTCCTCACCAGCTTTTGGTACACCCTTCTAGTAGGTACACCAACCCCATTCAACAACCAATCCCACAATCTCATGTTATATATGCGATCGCACATTCCAGATGCACCAATAACGTCAGTTCAAATCAGAAAAAGCTCCTACAACCAAAGTGCTCATCCACTATGCCTCTACCACCTCTACCACCCGCGACAACGTACTTTTGGGGAGAAACACCCGAGGCAGAGTTTTACAAATCACAAGGTGTCAAAAACTCGAAACTATACTACGAAACACCTGATGAGGTATGTCCTCCTCCGGATACTCCGGAGGAAACAATCACAATTATCTTTAAACATTTCTAAGGCAAAATCACTCCATGATGAGGAGAGCTGTCTGGTCAGGAGAGCTGTCTGCTCAGGAGAGCTGTCTGCTCAAGGAGCATAATGAAGGAGCAATGCCTACTTCGGAGCTAGTACACTGACCATCAGAGCTAGTACACTGGCAACTGACATACGTAGTACGATGATGTACGGATAACACAGGTGCTTGGTCCACGAACTAACATGAAGACAACTCTGACCCCGAAGACCAAGCCTGATGCTTATCAGCGCTTTACATGCTGCACCTAGAAGACAACTTAGCTTCCACCAAAGGTTTTGGCATAGAGCTAATCACAGGTAGTATAAAAGGAACTGTACACACACATGAACAGGCATCTCCACACACACACACATACTCCGATACAGACTTCTCTCCACCTTTACTTTACTTGTAACTTATCACTTATCATCCATACCAAGTACTCATTCTCACACCGGAGCTTGGTCTCGGACTAAAAACCCGGGGCGAGCTAACGGTGTTTTCTCTTATTTTCAGCCTACAAGAAGAAGGAGCTACCGCGGAGTCTCCTGAAGCTTAGGGTTGAAGAGCATCTACGAACATTTGCTCAAACATTGGCGCCATCCGTGGGACCCTTATACCAATCTATCAGAGCTTTAAGCAATGGACGGTGGTATGATAGGTCCTCATCCGGAGGAAGGTGAGAACCTGATCACTGGTGTGGAAGGGACTGGGAGAACTCCTCCGGGAGGACACTCCGCTCCCTCCGGACCAGCTCAGGAAGGGCCTTCCCCGGCCTATGTGAAGAAAAACATTGATGTGTTAAGAACTATGATCAAGGAACTTGATAGCAAGGGGAAGGAGAAGGCAACCCCTCGCAAACTCTCATACGGAGGATCAAGAAGTGCTGAGTCGGAGAACTCTCAAAAGAGTCTGTCGGTGGGAGAGGCTGGAGGATACTCCTCCGATGGATCATCCAAGTCTGGAAGAAGCAGGTCACGATCTGCTAGAAGACACTGGAAGAGTATCTCCAAGCGAAAGTCCTATGCTAAGTCTCATCGCCCAGAAAGGTCAGAAGGACGAAGCAGGTCTAGGACCAAGAGTGTTAAGTCGAAGTCCCGGTCAGCAAGAGCCTCTCGAAGGAAGTCAAGTTCGGAATCAGGATACGATACCATATCTGGAGATAGCTCAGAGGACCTGAGCACGCCTTACAAGCGGCCAAAGCCTATGCCGTTCACCTCTCGGATTACGCGTTTTAGGTACCATCGAAGGGCTAAGCTTCCAGCGAATATTCGGGTGTATGAAGGAAACAAGGATCCGGACGATCACCTTAGCATCTTCTCGGCTGCGGCTGAGCAGGAGGAGTGGCCTATGCCTGTGTGGTGTAAGATGTTTCGTCAGACTTTGAGTGGTTCGGCAAGGAATTGGTTTGACAGCCTTGACCCAAAAAGTATTGATGGGTTTGAGGAATTGAGCAACAAGTTTTTGGAAGAGTTCTCGCAACAGAAAAGATACGATAAGGATCCGACAGAGATCCACGGGATCAAGCGGAAGCCGAATGAAGGACTCCAGGCATTTATGGATCGATTCAAGGCAGAGAGCTCCCACATTAAGGGAGTGCCTCCAGTACTAAGGATATCCGCATTCATGCATGGACATGGTCATCCGGAGTTAGCCAAAAAACTTAATGACAAAATCCCCAAGACTGTTGATGAAATGTGGGAAAGAGTCAGGGCCTTCATCAGGGGTGAGACGGCAGCTGACACCACCGAAGTTATCAAGGTTCCACATTGGGAGAAGAAGCCTGATAGAGGCACATGGTCTGGTAGTCCAAATGGGCCTAGAAATCGAAACAACAGAAGAGGGCAGGGTCGTAGCATGGGAACGTGCGCGCCGTATGTGAAGAGAGAGGGATTCACCCCTCTAACCAAGACTCCGAAGGAGATACTCGCCATGGATAATGTGAACTTCCCGCCCCCTCCCCCTTTGATTGGCGCTCCGGAAAGTAAGAATATGCATAAGTTCTGTGACTATCACCAAGATAGGGGACACAACACTAATGATTGCTACCAGCTAAAGAAGCAGATTGAGGAAGCAGTAGCCTCTGGAAAGCTAGCTCACTTGGTGAAAGACATCCGACAGGGAAACCCGAAGAGTAGAGCGGCTGCTAAGGGAAAGGCAAAGGTCATTGGCATGGTAAGATCCCAGGGGTACCGGAAGAGACCCTACGAGAAAGTGGAACATTGGATGGACAATGAGATAGCATTCCCCTCCGTCCCTCGATATCAGTTGGTGGATACTCCCATTATAGTCGAGGCCACGATTGAAGGCTTTCAGGTGAGAAGAATTTATGTAGATGGGGGAAGTTCATCCGAGATCATGTATGAGCATTGCTTTCGAAACTTCAATTACCGAACCAGATCAAGGTTGAAGGAGTCTAGGATACCATTGGTAGGATTCTCTGGAGAAGTCAGCTACCCACTAGGAGTCATTGACTTGGAAGTCACTATGGGGGAGTATGATAGGACCCGAACCGTACTGATGGAGTTCGCGGTTGTCGATAGTCCGTCTCCATATAATGTTATACTAGGAAGAACTGGGATGAGAAGCTTGGGGGCCGTAGCTTCAACAATTCATTCCATGATGAAATTCCCCACCTCTGGTGGAGTAGCCACAATCGTAACTAGTAGAGAGACACTAAGGGAATGCAGGCGGATCGAAGAGGCTCAATGCTCCAGTCGGAATGCCAAGGTATCTGGCTCGAGTCTGCGACAGACAACTTCGGGAATAACGGGTCCTAGAAGCTCATCGATTCCAATAGAGAGACAACCTCGTGGAGAGGAGCTCCATCCACGGAAACTGGGAAAAGAACTTGGTGAGGAGCAGGTTCTTCCGGATAATGCCGGAGGAAGAACATCGAAGCCAGAAGAGAAAGTAGTGGTT
Source organism: Artemisia tridentata subsp. tridentata (assembly GCA_021014915.2). NCBI lineage: Eukaryota > Viridiplantae > Streptophyta > Magnoliopsida > Asterales > Asteraceae > Artemisia > Artemisia tridentata. The sequence goes on from CP139502.1 coordinate 313,654,439, forward strand.
AATGACAAATACCCCGAGCAGCTCGTCACCATTGGTGGCAATTTGTCCGCAGAATGTAGAAAGGCCCTGATACAGACCCTCAGGAGGAATGCGGATGTGTTTGCATGGACTCCGTCAGACATGACTGGTGTTCCTCGGGCAATAACAGAGCATCGTTTGGACACTTACCCTCATGTTGAGCCAAAGGTGCAGAAGAAGCGGAGTCTAGCTCCAGATAGGAGAAAAGTAGTGACAGAACAAGTTGATGAGTGGCTTAAGGCTGGGATCGTGAAACAGGTACGGTACCCTACTTGGGTCTCTAATCCTGTGCTGGTAAAGAAGGTAGATAAGAGCTGGAGAATGTGCATAGACTTCAAAGATCTTAACAAGGCTTGTCCGAAAGATCTTCATCCTCTGCCAGAAATTGACTGGAAGATAGAGTCTCTCATGGGGTTCAAGTACAAGTGCTTCCTAGATGCCTACAAGGGCTATCATCAGATCCAGATGGCTAAGAAAGATGAGGAGAAGACTGCTTTTCATACGGAGGAAGGAGTCTTTTGTTATACGAAAATGCCTTTTGGTCTAAAGAATGCTGGAGCAACATACCAAAGGCTTGTGGATTCCACATTCAAGGATCAGATCGGAGTAAACTTGGAAGCTTATGTAGATGATATGGTGATCAAAAGTCACACCGAGCCAGACATCATCAAGGATGTGGAACAAACTTTCGCTACTCTTCGAAAGATTAACATGAAACTTAACCCCAAGAAGTGCTCGTTCGGAATGGAAGAAGGGAAGTTCTTAGGGTATGTGGTTACCTCCGAAGGAATCAGAGCCAACCCGGAGAAGACGAAGGCAGTCATGGACATGCCTTCACCCAAGAACCTCAAGCAGATGCAGAGCCTAAGCGGGAAGTTAGCAGCACTTAATCGTTTCTTATCCAAATCTGCTGAGAGGTCCCTACCTTTCTTAGATACATTGAAGAAGTGCACCAACAAGAAAGATTTCAAGTGGACAGAAGCGGCTGAAGCGGCATTTCTAGAGATGAAAAAACTTGTGTCTGAACTACCAACTCTTACCACCCCAATGAAAGGCGAAACCTTGATGATGTACTTATCCGCGGCGAAGGAGGCGGTTAGTGCAGTACTTCTCACGGAGAGAAACGGAAGACAGATGCCAATACACTATGTTAGCAGATCATTGCAGGGAGCAGCAAGTATTAAACAGCACTGAAGCATCCGGAAGGCTTGCAAAGTGGGCGGTTGAGCTAGGAGCATACGGTATATCATATGTCCCAAGGGTCTCGGTGAAAGGCCAAGTCTTGGCGGACTTCTTGGCTGACACTGTGGCAGAATTACACGACGATCCTACGGTCGAAGGGGCTCCTGTGGTAGAAGACATTCCCGAGTCATCAAGAGCAAGGGAAGACTTTACCCCAGGGCCTAGGTCTTGGAGGTTGTATACCGATGGTGCATCGAATGAGAACGGCTCCGGGGCCGGACTCATCCTTATCGCTCCAGACGATGTGGAGTACTCCTATGCACTTCGCCTAAATTTTTCTAACTCGAATAATGAGGCAGAATATGAAGCTCTGCTAGCTGGGATGAGAATAGCAAGAGAAATGCAAGTGACAGACATACATGCTTTTGTAGATTCCAAGCTGGTAGCTAGCCAAGTTGAGGGGTCATACGAAGCTAGAGGTGAAAAAATGAAACAATACCGAGAGAAGGTCTTGGAGCTAGCAGGGTCATTCGAAAGGTTCCGGATCAGTCATATACCTAGAGCTCAGAATAAAAAGGCTGATGCCCTGAGCAAGCTAGCTGCAGTTCAATTTGATCATTTGTCCAAAGAAGTCCTAGTAGAGGTGTTAAATGAGCGTTCCGTTGAAGCAAAGGAGGTCCTCACGATAGTAGAGGAGGAAGGCCCTACATGGATGACTCCCATCCACAACTACTTGGAGAAAGGGATTCTACCCGAAAACCCGGCGGAAGCCAGAACCCTTAAGGAAAAGATCGAGAACTACACCTTGGTAGATGGAGTCCTATATAAAAAGTCTTACTTAGTACCGCTGATGAGGTGTGTGGGACCTCTTCAGTCCAATTACATTATTAGGGAGGTGCACATGGGTTCTTGCGGAATGCATGATGGACCAAGACAAGTAGTAGCTAAAATCATGAACCTGGGATACTATTGGCCTACCATGCACCGAGACACAAGGGAGTTAATTCAAAAATGTGATAGTTGCCAAGCTCATGCGTCCGTACCAAGACTACCCAAGGCAGACATGATCTCAGTAACATCAGCTTGGCCATTCATGAAGTGGGGAATGGACATTGTGGGACCTCTGCCGGAGGCTCCCGGAAGAGTCAAGTTTTTGATTGTGGCGATAGATTATTTCACGAAGTGGATGGAGGCAAAGCCGTTAGCTACCATTACTGGTAGGCAGGTAGTGAACTTTGCGTTTGATAACATTGTATGCAGATTCGGAATTCCAGCCTTCATCATCACAGACAATGGAACTCAGCTGGTGAATGATCCCTTCAAGTCATGGGCGGAGAAGCTTAAGATTAAGATAATCTCCACTTCAGTGTATCACCCTCAAGCTAATGGAGCTGTGGAAAGGGCGAACAGAAGCCTCCTAGAGGGGATAAAAACCAGATTGGAGAAAGGAGGATCAGCTTGGGTGGAGGAAGTGCCAAACGTATTGTGGGCACACAGGACAATGAAAAAAACTAGCAATGGCGAAACTCCATTCAGCCTAACCTATGGCACTGAAGCAGTCATTCCTGCTGAGATTGGTATGCCAACACATCGAACTTCCAGATTGAGCCAGGAAACCAATGACCAAGAGCTCCGGTTGAACCTCGATTTGCTGGATGAAAGAAGGGAGATAGCAGCTATAAGGGAAGCCAAGTACAAGCAGCAGGTAGAAAAGTACTACAACAGAAGGGTACGTCACGTGCAGTTCAAGGTAGGAGAGTTTGTCCTTAGAAAAAATGAAGTCTCTAAGGTAAAAAGCACCAGCAAACTCGGCCCAAAGTGGGAGGGGCCTTACAGGGTGACCCAAGCATTTCAGAGTGGTGCCTACAAGCTAAGCGACATGAACGGGCAGGAGATACCAAGAACCTGGCATGCTTGTAACCTCCGAAAGTGCTACATATAAAGCACCGGAGCATTCTCACTATTACTATGTATTCCTTCCGGAGAAGCAATTTTCAAAGCGCAAGGCTTGCTCCGGGGGTAACTTTAGATATTATTGATGTATTGTTTCTATCGGCATGATATGAATGAAACAAAATTTTCCAACAATTTTCTAAGTTATATAATTGTTCATCATAGTGTGACTATGAAACGACGGACGGCTCGCTACCTCCGTTCGAATAGGGTGACTCCTGATAATGTGTCCCCCATGGTGAAATCGGTGCCATTGGTGGTTTAGGCTGAGCAACCTTTGCTAATTGACTCCGCAGCAGAAGGGTCAGGAACAAACACCTTCCCCTTTTGCGCGTAATAATGGCTCTCCGGTGAGTAGCTACACCGGATAGAGCAGGTGGCGTGAGGACAATGATCCAAACGCCACATCGAAAACATAACGCAAAAATGTTGATATAACTGTTAAGTTCAAACATCGGTACAAGACTCAAGTATATGCGAGCAAGGCCACGGCTCGGCATGTGCATGATAAACCTTGTTCAAGTATGCAAGAACAAGACACTAAATCAATAGTTGCTACATAGTGTTTATGAAAAGTGCATATATCTAATTTGCATGAATAAATCACAAGGTAAATAAGCGTACAACCAAGGTAACGAACAACACACCACAAAGTCATAAGTCATACATGTCTGATACATGAACAAAATGCCAACTACATGGGCAAAAACATCAGTAGCCACTAGTCACTGCTACTGGAAATGTTACAGACATCCAGTCATAAGTCATATACATGGTTAAAACATAAACAAAATGCCAACTACATAGGCAAAATAAGTTACAAACTAAACCTGAGTCAGACTCCCGAAGATTCTCCGGAAGTAAAAGGTGCCTCCTGGTTCTTCAAGTGCTCTGGGACGGAGGTATAGCCAAAAGTCTTTGTGGTAGAAGTAGCAACTGATGAAATATGCGAAGGAACCACTGTAGCAGGAGGCACTGTGGAAGTAACAACTGATGAAACACCTGGAGGAGTCACCGTAGCAGAGGATATCTGATGTGAAGGAGCTACCACGTCAGGCTCAAGCTGCGAGATATCCGACAAGGCATCCCCAGCATGCTGGGACACCTTATGAAAAAAAGGAAACACCTCACTAGGTAAGGCGGCCACAACGTCATCAAGTTTTTCCTTTGCCCCTGGAACATAGTTAGAAACCTTCGGTATAATCTTCAAGAAATCTTCTTTGGAACGACACATACTCAAACCATGCGCGAAACCAGCACTGATAGCCATAGACGACACTCCAGCAAGAGCTCGGCGAAACTCCCCACTGCCAAGAAACCTCCGAATGAGTGTCTCAAAATCACGCTGAAAGAAGGAAGTAATATCATCGCTGGACTTTTTAATGAATCCATCACGATCAGAAAGTGTACGCCGCAGCTCACTCAACTCGGCCTCGCTATCTTGCAACTTAGACTTAACCCCAGCAAGCTCGGTATCAACCTTTGCTTTATCCTTCTTCAACTCATCCCTCTCCTTCTTCAACTCATCCCTCTCCTTCTTCAACTCATCCCTTTCCTCTTTATACCTCTTACTCCTCATGCTTCTACGATCATACTGTTCAAGCTTCTTGGTAAACTCAGCCACCTTATTGTTGGCATTAACTGCGATCTTGGTCTGCTCCTTCAAGTCAGCCTCCTGGCGGCCAAGAAGGCGTGCCTGTCGCTCATAGCGCGCTGAAAGGCGGGTGAACCTATCAGACTCAGCAGTATAACGAGAGTTCAATGCAGTACTGTGGGATAACATGAGACAGGTCAAAACACTCATTCTATCAGAAAGCTGTTGAGTAGTAAGCTCGTTCACCCGAAGAGTCTCGGCCGGTGTAATCGCCCGCTGAGCAAAGTCGCGACAAGCTTTGGGATCCTTGAAAATCTCTTTCTTCAAAACCCCAAGGAACGGCGCATGAAAATCATCCCATTGCTCTCTAGAGTATGGAGGGAGTTGGCTGGTAGAGCTATCATCGTAAGGATAATCCATATAGTAGGGCCCAGGTTGGAGGAACTCAGCCTCCAACTCTCCCCCAGTAGTATCCCCTTCTTGCGGTTCATATCTGAACTCAGAGCGCAAATCACCATACTCACTCTCGTCATCCTGACCGGCATCACCCCCAGTGTCGTTAGGGGCCTGGTTATCTGTCTCGGCAACGGGATGAGTATCCCCAGCGGTACCTGTACACATATATGAGAGAAAGGGTAAGAAAAGACACCATAATTTAGAAACTACATACATAAATAAATGGTAGAAGAAATTTACCATAAGCTGTCTCAGTACCAATCGCAGCAGCCTCTGCAGGGGATCTATCCTCAGAACGGATAACATCTGAAAACCCATCACCTGGAAGGATAATGGTATGTGTCACGTTCAATCCAGTTCTCGAATTAAATGTTCGAAGGGGAACAACGTTTAGATACTCACCTCCAGGGTTCCCCTCAGCATGCTCAGAGTCATCCACAGTAGTACCTGCATCATCATGAAGTGTATCGCCATCAGCTAGCTCATCCCCACTAGGTTGCTCATGAGATCCTGATCCTCCTCCAGCTACTGCTCCAGAATGCACTTCATCTACTCTATTTCTCTTGGTCGCATCGGTGGATCCCGCGGTCTGAGTAGAGGCCTTTCGCTTGGCCGTGCTCCTAGCCTTTGCGATCACCTTAGGGTTAGGCTGAGTCGCTGCAAATTCTTCTGGAGTAGGACCAGGAATATCGGTTCCTGCCGGAGTGAGTGGTGTAGCTCGATCCATAACCCGCTCCAGGATAGAGGTAGATCGATCATGAAACTCCTCCCTCACTTCACTACCATCAATTGAGGGCATACACATAAACTCGAAAATGCTCATAGCTGCAAAAGAAATCCTTGTTAGAAATACACAAGAAAACAAATTATAATATGAGAACATCTGGAAAGATAAACATACTCCCCCCGTACCAGTGCCGTCACGGCGTCTAAGCACCGGGTCGCATAACGGTGACTTCCATACCCGACTTAGCCCAGAAAGAACCAACACACCCTCAGGAAGGATACGAAGCCTTACAACGTGTTGACTCAATCGAATCACATCATCCTGACTAAAATCACAAATCGGAAGGTCATCCGTAATGGACGACTCCGGATGTCTCCAAGGCATATGGTGTGGAATAGCCCTCCGGTCTATCAAGAAAAACTTCTCCTTCCAGTCCTTCAAAGAAGACTTACTGTCATCCATGCATACTGGTGCAGGTTGTCTAAGCTTAGCAAAGGAGAACCAATCTCCCTGTTTGGTAAGTGTTTGAAACTTCCGAAACAAGTCAACGGTAGGCTCTATGTTCCGACTTAGGCAAAGGACCTCGAATGTAATTATTTTGTTCAAACCTAAAGGAACTAGCTGGGAGATGTGCACCTTAAAATGTTTAAGAACCGCTAACAGGAAGGAAGAAAAGGGAATCCTAACACCTGAGAAGTCAAGGATCCTAGTGTATATACCAATTGCATTGTCTGGGAGGTCCGACATTCGGAAGGAGGCATCAGGCAAGCGAGGATTTAAGTCTAAGGGAATGCGGTATTTAGTTATCAACTTGTTAAGCTCGGAGCTTCTCAACTTACAAGTATGAATATCCATGTCTCGCTTAGCCATAACAAAATAAATAGGAGTTAATGAACACTGCGGATCGAAGCAAACAATGCTCACCTCCAGACAAGCCAAAATCCGGATGAAACAACTCTTCTCGATCAAACCTCTTGAGTGCCCTACAAAAAAAAGAAAAAAAAAGAAAAAAAAGTGGTTGATTTATTAGTCGGTTATGAAGCATTAGTTAAAACAATTCCCTTCCTTGTTACAGCTACTGTTTACAAGCTAGAGGTACAAGCAAGCTAGAGTAAAACCTCAAATAGCTATGTTGCGCCGGTTGGATACATATTTTGTATCTTTATATGGCGGGTCATGGGTCATCATGCGACAAACTTTATCCAAATAAAGGTAACATCGTATCGTAACAAGGCCAAACTCAACTAGTTCTGAGTCCAATTTATAAGCTAATTAAGATCTAGCTAGTGAAACATTTCATAATCTCTATACTTTTAATGGTATAAAGGTACCAAAAATTTTAAAAACATATTAAACTGAGTGAGTGCTGATGGAATATGACATATTAAAGAGTCATACGTTAAATGAGTATTTTAGTTCTAACCAAAAAATAAATAATCTATGAGTATTTACTATTAAGCTAAATTGTCTTCACTCATAGATTATTTTTAATAATTAAATGATAATTTATTAACTAGCTTTGTTAAAGTATCTAGCTTTGTTAAAATATTAGCACTCAAAGACTAGCAGTAGCACCCTTTCTTCTTTACACATAAACTATGTTTTAACTCTCAAATGTTATGTCTTGGCAAGCATTCATTTGAGTTTGCATTGGCTGTAATGCAATTAAAACATGTCACAAATCTATGTTAAGGAGGAAGATGATATGAAACAAGTGATGGACCAGCAGTTTGGTCAAGTGACACTAACCTCCGATCGAGGCACCTCCGGACACCAACCTCCGATCGAGACACCTCCGATCGAAACACCCCCGGACGCCAACCTCCGATCGAGACACCTCCGATCGAAACACCCCCGGACAACAATCCCCGATCGAATCACAAAACCTCCGGTCGAGACAACCCAACCTCCGATCGAGACACCTCCTATCGAAACACCCCCGGACGCCAACCTCCGATCGAGACACCTCCGATCGAAACACCCCCGGACACCAACCTCTGACCGAGACACCTCCGGACAACAATCCCCGATCGAATCACAAAACCTCCGGTCGAGACAACCCAAACTCCGATCAAGACCTTGGCACAAGTAACACACTCCGGATGAGCTTAATCAGGTCAAACTCCGGACGAGTAACACAAACTCCGGACGAGCCAAATTAGGCCAAACTCCGGACGAGCCAAACTCCGGACGAACCTGGGGAAAGTAAAAAGAAAAAACGTCTGGTAAAAAACAGTGAAAAGTAGCACAAGTATTTATATTACTTGATAAAGATAAGGCCTAGACAAGGTGGGCCTAGTTAGCCCATAACATAATAAGTTAGTTAGCCCGAGTACAATAACAGTTACATATGGAACAAGGAGGGGAAAGTGACGCATCAACGCAAATTTTGGTGCGGTAAAAATAAATTTAAAAATATATATGAGCGTTTTCGAGAAAGTAGTACCAATCTCCGAACGAATAACTCGAACGGTTAGACATGCTTTTTCCTTTTAAGTCTAGTACCAATTCTCTGGCAATACATTGATACTAGACTAGGGGGACATGATGAGGTATGTCCTCCTCCGGATACTCCGGAGGAAACAATCACAATTATCTTTAAACATTTCTAAGGCAAAATCACTCCATGATGAGGAGAGCTGTCTGGTCAGGAGAGCTGTCTGCTCAGGAGAGCTGTCTGCTCAAGGAGCATAATGAAGGAGCAATGCCTACTTCGGAGCTAGTACACTGACCATCAGAGCTAGTACACTGGCAACTGACATACGTAGTACGATGATGTACGGATAACACAGGTGCTTGGTCCACGAACTAACATGAAGACAACTCTGACCCCGAAGACCAAGCCTGATGCTTATCAGCGCTTTACATGCTGCACCTAGAAGACAACTTAGCTTCCACCAAAGGTTTTGGCATAGAGCTAATCACAGGTAGTATAAAAGGAACTGTACACACACATGAACAGGCATCTCCACACACACACACATACTCCGATACAGACTTCTCTCCACCTTTACTTTACTTGTAACTTATCACTTATCATCCATACCAAGTACTCATTCTCACACCGGAGCTTGGTCTCGGACTAAAAACCCGGGGCGAGCTAACGGTGTTTTCTCTTATTTTCAGCCTACAAGAAGAAGGAGCTACCGCGGAGTCTCCTGAAGCTTAGGGTTGAAGAGCATCTACGAACATTTGTCAAAAACTCAAACTATACTACGAAACACCTAATGGGAAAATATTTACACAATCATGGACCCCGATAGATGAAAATGCACCTATTAAAGGTGTTGTATTTATGACACATGGATACGGGTCCGATACAAGTTGGTGTTTTCAGAAAATATGTATAGAGTATGCGAAATGGGGTTACGCGGTTTTTGCAGCTGATTTATTAGGACATGGACGTTCAGATGGTCTGCATGGGTATCTAGGTGACATGGATAAAGTTGCTGCTACGTCATTGTCGTATTTTTTGAGTGTTCGAAAAAGTGAGACGTATTGTAAAGTTCCCGCGTTTTTGTTTGGAGAGTCCATGGGTGGTTTGATCACTATGCTTATGTATTTTCAGTCTGAACCCGATACGTGGACCGGTTTGATCTTTTCGGCCCCGTTGTTTGTCATACCAGAAAATATGGTACCATCCAAGGTAATACTAATTTACTTGAGTACATGTTATGTTCCTATATAAAAATATATTGCACATCAAGGATCAGTATGATTTGTCGGTTTTTGCTGATTTTTTAATCATTGAACTTTTTGTTCACGAGGTATAGGTCATTAAGGTTTTAAATGGTTACAGATCTAGTCCAATTTTGGTAAACCTCAGTACCCATTTATGTAATTTTGGGAATATCCCAGTGGCCATTTATATAATGAATTTTGACGGGATCCATAACCATTTGAAACCTTAGTGATTAGACCCGGTGAAAAAAAGTTCAGTAACTTAGTGACTGCTGTTGACCCTTTTCATGGTCATTTCTAAATGTGTACTTACTGCGGTTTGAACCATAGACCATTTGTGAGTAGGTTAGGTGACTTTTGTGTTGATTAACTATAATGCAATGAATTATTGTATTGAAATTTTTAGTGGAGGAAGTAGGTGAGCACAACTTTTGTGATTATGTCTGCCACCCATTAAGGTTGACTATAATGCAATGAATTATTGATATTGATTAAATGTAACGTGTTACTAGTAGTAGTTTCTTTAGCTTTATTTTCGGCTATTTACTACGAGTAAGTTGTATTTGGTCATATAGCATTGCTTTCACCTAGTGGTATGCAAGCGTAACGTTTCCCGGTCTCTTAGTTGTGGATTTAAGTCCGGCCCCGGCTGGGACAAAGTTGAGTAATGTTGGTTGTTTATGAAACACTCTAGTCGCTTTAAGGTTCTGCTATGTTGTTTACAAAGTTGAGAAATGTAGGATACGGTTCGATTAAGAGCCCAAATCACCCTCTTAATCATAGGTTAGAGGTTTAAGTCTCGTCAGAGACGGTGTTTGCGAACAGCTGCCATAAAAAAGGTGGTTCTAGAAGTTTTTTTCATACTTAAAAGGGTGTTTGGCTAGCCAGATTATGTTAGTGGCTAATTGTTCGACATTCTTTTGTTGTCGGATTAGTATCCCATGCTGTCATAAACATATATGCAAAGATGATGGTTACACAGACTAGGTAACATTGTAACAAACCATAATGGGTCATTTTTATACGGGTCAAACTCACGTTGGGTCATGATGAGTATGATTCGATATATTTCCGTACATATTTTGTAAACATAAAAGATTGAGTGATATTTAATCAAGGAAAAGGAGTAAGCTTTCATTAGTGTTCCTATAAGCATAATATTTGTACAATGTTTTTTTTCCAATCTAGTACTAACCCAAATTTATTTTTGGTTCATTGCAGCTACATTTGACAATGTACGGGCTACTATTCGGGTTTGCTGACACATGGGCAGCAATGCCAGACAACAAAATGGTGGGCAAAGCAATTAGAGATCCTGAAAAACTAAAAGTAATACTTGTGAATCCCAAGCGATACGCCGGGAAACCAAGAGTTGGTACAATGAGAGAAGTGGTTAGGGTAACAAACTACATACAAAACAACTTCCACAAAGTTAAAGCCCCTTTCTTGACATTGCACGGAACATCAGATGGGGTCACTTGCCCTACAGGATCCCAGATGCTATACGAGAAGGCGTCAAGTGAGGATAAGTCACTCAAATTGTATGAGGGTATGTACCATTCATTGATACAAGGAGAACCCGATGATGCTGCTAATCTTGTGTTGGCTGATATGAAAGCGTGGATTGATGAAAGAGTCGAGAAATATGGTCCTAAAACTAATGGTTTGGGAAAGTAACATATTTATTGACATGATATGTAACTAAAATGAGGTTCGACACGCCAAGTGTCAGATAATCTAATTGCATTGTTTCGGATTATTACATGAACAATGTATTTGATATAAAAACACCTTATGTTAGCTCTTTATATATCATGTACTTTCTTCGTGTGATTTTCATTTTGTTATTATCCCTAAGTCGATCCTTCGTGAGAATCATATGGTTTCCATCGTTTATTAGAGATGCATTTCTATTCTTGACAATCATCAACATTTATACGTTAATTGTGAGGATTTTATTTCTCAAAGGGATGTGGAAGGGTACTCTCGTGTGTTGTAAGAGCCCACGAATATAAGAAAACATAAATGCAGAAGAGAGAAGACGCTGCAAACTCTTCTAACAAGCCAAATGAAACAGATAAAAGTGGCATGACATTGAAATGGATTTCCTAACAAATCTAGCAAAAGGCTTAGAGGCTCGGTGACGATGGATGAAAAGGGTCACCGCCACCCTATAACGCCAACTTAACAGCCGAACGCCACACCCTCTTCGTGCCATAGGGTTGGTGCCGTCATGACCAGCCATGCCATACGTTTTTTCATTTTATTTATTTCTTTTTATTTTTTTGTGTTGTATTTGTGTTTTATTGGGTTATGTGTGAGCTAGTGGTGTCTTATAACGCCACCTTTTGAAGGGAGGGTGTTTTTGGTTTAAGTAATAGGTTTCGAATTATAGGTAAAAAGTAGTGAGGTGGCGGGCTTTCTGCTATAAAGCGAAACGGATGGCTTGTGCACAGTAACCTGTAATGTGATGAAAATGAAATAAGGGTTGACCACAAGGTTTTAAGGGCCCTCCACTTTGGGCTCATATTCAAAAAGGTTTGGTTTGTTGGTGTCCAATTCATCTTCTATCACGATCATACATAAAGCCCATTTTGGAATTAAAAGTATGTGAAGTGGGAACAGCGAACTCTTTTTACATTGAAAAATAAGTTTAATTCAACTTCAAAAAATATAATTACATTGGAAGTTGATGATAAGTGTATTATGTATACATATTGCTAAGAGATACATAAGACTATTGGGGCATTGCTTATTTACTCTCCTATTGTAAACGTCTAATTGACAGATAAAGGGAAGTCTTCACTAAAGGGTATTGAAACACGTACTTATTGTCAGAGGTTAGGTTATTTTGTATGGGTTAATCGACACTTAAAAAATGTAGGGGTCATGGTTTTCTCGCCGATCTAAATATTTCGACGGAGAAATACATTAGAAGTTGATATGTTTTGGTTTTGCAATTTATATCATAAATTTTAAATGAACTAAGGTCCGATTATAATTATCTTATAAATGATGAATTGATTTATGGTCATGTTTGGCGTGCAATTTTTGTGGCATTAATTTGTGCTTCAATGTCAAGTTAAACACTCTGAAATAACCACCCTCATTAAATGAAAAATGTTTTTCTTCTAGTCCCATAGCATTGCATTCTCAAGTCCTAAAACTAGTTACTAGCTTCACAAGTAATGTTTTAATGTCAAATAATATAATATCCTTCAAACCATCATCAAGTGGTTAGTAAAACATTTAAATTTTACAAAACGTCTTCAGAATTCACTAGATACATATTTGAAAATATTATTTTTGTTAACTCGTATACATCTGAATCAAAAACTCACTTTTTATACATAAAAAATATCATCCATTTTTTAATGGGGATAACATACCTGCTTTCGGAGGTAGGCAAGTTGCCTGCTTCCCCTTTGTAAAAAGTTTTAAAAATGTACAATTTAGCCCCTCTGATAAGCAACTGTTACATATTTTTCCCCTGTCCCCACCCTTTTTTCCAAAGGGAAGTAGCCAGTTGCCTGCCTCCAGAAGCAGGCATCATTTTCCCTTTTTTAATATGATGTTCTTCAGTTTTTAGTTTGTTTATTACTTTTACTTGTCATTGTAATTATTTTACCATCATTTTGTAAAGAATGAAATGATAATATGTGATAGTCACATGTGAGGAAATGCCAAATTGGTAGGAGTTTTAGAATATCGAGGAGTATATGTCATTTTTTAGGGATAGAAGTTGCACAATTTGTCGTGGATGAAACTCTACCATCCGACAATCTTACCATATCCTATGCCCATCATTCCATCTCTTTCTGTACCAAAAATATCAATCAATTTTAGGAGGGTATGAGATTCGAATGATATGACCATAGGTCACCCATAATTTGAGGTTAGTCAATAGAATCGATTTACAATAATAGCATAAATTAATCATTAATAGGGTTTTCTAACTTATACTACGTATCATGGAACATGAGATATAGTGTTAAATGATCATGATTTTCTTTTTAAATAAAATTATTTCTATGTTTAACAACATTAAACTTGGTAAATGAAAGAAATCAAGAAAGTAACAATCTCAACTAACATTCATATATTAGTTGTTTATATTTTACATATTGAGTTTGGAAGTAATAAATTTCATCTTCATAAAAAAATAAAAAATAAATAAATAATATTTATTAAACACAAACTTTCTTTTTATATAAGAAAATGCATTTAATTCCCATTAAATATAGTTATAAGTTACTATAATTAAATGTAAATTTGAATTAATAATCTCCGACTTTACTATTATATAAAACTCAAACGTATGCCCTCTTGGCACATTTTATAAAATCTCTATCAGAAATACCAAAATGTAACTTTCGAAATAAAATTACATAATATCTTTCGAAATATAATAATTGGCCAGTCGAGTTAGGAACGACTATGGCATTTTATGTTAAAAGCTTACACTATCACTGGCCCAAGCATATATTGGTCCACGAATATTGATGGGAATAAATAAATAAGCAACACAACCTTTTATAAATATCTTATTGCATATTCGTCAATTCGCTTGTGCTTCTTTTGGGAAATACCAACCTCTCACATGAGTATCTTTGGTCCAAGATATATCACACTCAATTTATATTGCATTTATGATTTATTCATCTAGATATCTCAATTTCTTGATCCTAAAAAATCAATATTTATTGTACCCTTTACTTACTACTACTTCCAATGTACATCTATAGTTTAAGTGGTTTAACAAATAAATATTTACTTAATTTTGTAATATTTGAAACTATATATAGAAATACCATGTTTTGATGTAAATATCCAGGGCTATATTCCAGGGTAGGCGAAGTGAACAACTGCTCACAACCTCCAAACTTTTAAGGTCTTGAAAGTTGCATTAAATTCATAAAACCATAAAAACAAAGATATTATAGGGCATTAATTTAAAAGTTTGTGGCAATATAAAAGTAAAATGAACAACTTTTGTATACAATAACGTGTAGGTTTTTCGCAATATTGAATATTTTATGATAGACAACATTTCTAACATGACTTTGACAGTTAGTTATATATACTTTCACCACTAAACTTGCTTATCTTAGCCGATTGCAAAGATGAATGCATGATTATCTTTTTATAGCTGGCTTTCTTTATACATAAACCGGTTAATGTACGTTGACACTCCTTTTATACACCTAAAGACAACATTATAATCTGACTCATTGTGTTCAACTGCTCATGGAAGAGTTTTGAACGAATAATAAATGTTCTTTTAATTGTTAAGTAAGTGACAAGTTAGATATATGTATTTGTTGTCATAAAAAAATGACAAGTTAGATAAATATATTCGTTGTCATAATTGGCTATAAGTTTTTTGTGTAAAAAAGATTTTTCACCCTGATAAAATAATTACTAAGTTTCTTTTAATGATAACGAAATGATTAATTTAATATATACACAAAATGCAATCATTGAATGTATAATATACAATGTTTTTAAAGCATGTTTGGATATATATGAAATTTTCGACTTTAAGAAGAGAAAATATGAAATTGACCCATAATGAAATTATACTTTCATCTATGGTCCAAGTTTATAGAAAGTGAACCAACCGACTAGTAACTAGCGGGTGTTTATTTTCTTTGCTAGATTAAGGGGCCGTTTACTTTCAACTTAATGTCCTGTTTGGTAACAAAACTGGCTGGAAACAGGAAACTTTGGTGTTTCTTTTTAACTTATTGCAAAAGAGAATCCTTAACGTGGAAGGGGGCAAAATTTGATACTGTTTCTATTCAGGACGTCTTAATACGATTTTTTTCCCGAACTAGTGTAGGTGGAAAAAATAAATTCGAAAAATTTAGAAAACTTCGAAAAAAATTTATAAAAATTCAAAAAAAATTTAAAAATTCGAAAAATTTATAAAAATTCGAAAATTTTATGAAAATTCGAAAAAATTTATAAAAATTTTAAAAAAAATCAAAAAATTTTAAAAATACAAAAAATTTATAAAAATTGAAAAAATTTATTAAAATTCAAAAAATTTATAAAAATTCAAAAAAATTTATAAAAATTCGAAAAATTGATAAAAAATCAAAAAATTCGAAAATTTTATAAAAAACTTATAAAAATTCAAAAAATTTATAAAAATTGAAAAAATTTATAAAAATTCAAAAAATTTATAAAAATTCGAAAAATTGATAAAAAATCAAAAAATTCGAAAATTTTATAAAAAATTTATAAAAATTCAAAAAATTTATAAAAATTGAAAAAATTTATAAAAATTCAAAAAATTTATAAAAATTCAAAAAATTGATAAAAAATCAAAAAATTCGAAAATTTTATAAAAAATTTATAAAAATTCAAAAAATTCGAAAATTTTATAAAAATTTATAAAAATTCAAAAAAACTTATAAAAAATTTGAATTTATTAAATTTTTTTTTCGAATTTTTATAATTTTTTTTGAATTTTTAAAAAATTATAAATTTTTATAAATTTTTTGAATTTTTAAAAAAATTATAAATTTTATATATTTTTTGAATTTTTAAAAATTTTTATAATTTTTTTATAATTTTCGATTTTTTGAATTTTTAATTTTTAAAAAATTATAAATTTTTACAAATTTTTTGAATTTTTAAAAAAATTATAAATTTTTATAATTTTTTGAATTTTTTAAAAATTTTTAATTTTTTTTTCGAATTTTTATAATTTTTTATAAAATTTTCGAATTTTTTGAATTTTTATAATTTTTTTTATTTTTATAAATTTTCGAATTTTTTTAAAATTTTTATAAATTTTTTCGAATTTTATATAAATTTTTCGTATTTTTATAAAATTTTTTTCAACCTAAAATGTTCGGGAAAAAACTCGTATTAAGATGGTCAATTAAGCATAAAATAGAAACAACATATATCACACAGGACTTCTATTCACTAGAAACAGTACACATATATCCAAGGACCTAACTAGAAACAGGAAAAAAAAAAGAAACACCACCTAAGTGGCTTATAAATATATGTGGGGTCCACATCTATTTGAGCCACTTATTGAGGAAGACAGTATAATTCTTGTATTGGGGATATTGACCTACTAATAGAAATGGTGGAGCCCACTTAAAAAAGAAACAATATTAAATGAGTTTGTAGACCCATTCCTTTAGCTAATAAAAAAAAGAAACGCACCATAAACTTTATTTGGTGGTGAAAACATTTAAAACGAGATACGTTAATTGAAACATAAAATGAATATTTCACTTGGACAAAAGACAAGCATTTAGGCTAGTCACACTGGCACGTTAAATATCAGTCGAACAAGTTCAGTGACCGATTTGTAGATCGGTCGACTCCATTGTGTGAGGCTGGGCAAATATCGGTCGAACAAGTTCAAAACACAAGGTCGGTCATAATTTCGACCGACTTTCACTTCCTCCAAATCTAACAGTTTGAATTTAAAAATAATAATAATAATAATAATAATAATAATTTAAACTTTACTACTTTTACAACCTTATAAATACCACCCTCAAACACACAATTCAAACAACTTCTCATCCATATTCATCATGTCAAAGAAAAATACTCCCACATCAAAAGACCGACGATCCCGACTACCCCAAAATGCCCCGAATTTAAATTTCTAGCGGGAAAACAACTTCGAATTAACCGGCATAACACCACCACAAAATCAGGGTATTCGCTTTCGTGTACCCTCTTTTGAATATCCATCACGACTACCACAACCAAATCAAAATCAAAACCCGTTTTACGTTAATCGTCCATATGTTCCACCGTATCGTTCTAATACGGATTATCACCAAGAATCAAGTGGGTCGTCATATCGTCCTAACATGGATTTCTTGCATTCTTCCTAACCGTATGAAGATTATTCCCCGCTTCGGGGTGTTAATCTTGATATGGATTTGGAGGATTATATGGCAGACTATTTGACCCAAAACTATCGAAGTCAATATGCGTCGATGGGGCAAGGTTCGAGTCACTGTTCGTACCATGGTTCGTACCACGGGTCCATGCCTGTTGAAGACGATGACGATGTCGAAGAGACATCACCCATCAAACCAAAGAAGCCTTCGCGAAGTGCTACAAAGGCAAAAAACCATGGACAAAGGCGGAAGAGATCGCGCTTTGTAGAGCTTGGGTTTATATTTCAGAAAATTCCGAGAGAGAAAACGCTATAAACAGGCACCGCTTTTGGGAGGAGGTGATAGCGTATTTTGAAAATGAAACTGGTTCACAAAGAACGTACGACTCTATCACGACCAAATGGAAGAATAGGATTCGTAGTAAGGCTGGGAATTTTTGTGCTATTTTGGATAATATCAAGGATAATCATGGAAGTGGTGAGAATGATGCTGATGATAAAGAAAAAGCTCTTAGAGAATACCGTGTGATTTACGGTCATGATTTTAACTTGAAGGAATGTTGAAAAATTTTGAGGCATCATGATGCTTGGAAGAAGGAGGTGCCTGCTTTCCGATCGAATAGTCGGAAGAAAACAAAGGGTTCTACAACTACCTCGGGGTAAACACAAGGTCCCTTGAATTTCCAAGACGTGGATGGTTCTGATGATGAGGAAGATACTAGAGAATCACGACCACAAGGTCGTGACGCAGCCAGGAAGAAATCATCCTCCTCATCTCGTGATCCACCATCATCATGGACAAATTCGCTAGCCAAGACCTTTTTCAAGTTCAAGCCATCAAAAGCGGGAAAAAAGAAGGACCTTGAAGAGTCGTATGTTAGGTTGAAGGAACAAGAGCTAGCGATGAAAAGAGAGAAAATTGAACTCCAAAGAAAGCAAGTGGAAATCATGGACATCACAAAACGGGAGCAAAATTTGATCTTCTACATTTCAGCAATCGACCCAACTTTGCCCGAACGACAACGAAATGAGATTTTGCAGCTTAAGGCAGCAATCAATGCACGCTAGAACTTAGATTACTAGTTTAAGTTTGTAATAATTATTGTAATGTTTAAGTTTTTAATTTAGTATTGTAATGTTTTTATTTTTAATGAATTTTAAGTTTTTTGTTTAAAATGTTTGAATTAAAAAAATTTTAAAAAAAAAAAAAAAAAAAAAAAAAAAAAAAAAAAAAAAAAGAAGTTCAGTCACCACTGTAGTACAATAGTCATGTCTGGTCACCACTATAGCACATTGGTTATGTCTGGTCACCAAAGAGAGAAAGCTGACGTGATAACTGGTGACCCAAGTCACCACTGTGGCCTTGTCGGTTTGCTTTCAAGAATACATTCGCCAACACCATCACTAGGAAGGGACGATGAAGAGGGTTGTTAAGAAAGGTCAGAGGGACCATTGTTAAGAAAGGTCCATTTTGACTAATTTTGCACACGTTTGTGGTATGTTAGTTTCAACTAAATTGTACATAATTTTTTATGAATAGCAATATTGTACTTTTCATTTATTCATTTGACTAGATTTGTCAAAACTAGGGTGTAACCAATAAAAATATATACTCCCTCCATTCTAAAATTATTGTCCTTAGATAAAAAATACATAATTTAAGAAAAACATAATCATTACTGTTTTCTCTCTTACTTTTATCAGAATGACAACTTTACCATTAATTAATTAATTAATGTATTCTTTAAAATTTATAATAATAATTTCAAGTAAGGATAATATGGTAAACTCGATCAAACTTCTTTACTTATATTTAGTAGTGAACAATTAAATTGGGACGTCTCAAAAAATAAACATGGACTATAAGTTTAAGACACAAGGAGTATATAGTTATATACTAATTGATCAACACATATATTTTCCAAAAGCTGTTGCTTTCTTTGTTTACTGCTCCATATAGACTTTTTGTTTCCTAACTGTGTTATTTTTCACAATAATACTTCTTTCAGAATAAAATAATTCAATTACTAACATAATTGATGTAATTATAATTTTGGAGTTTTGTATCATCTCATGTTAATCAACATGACTAATTTTAGTGTTTTAGATACTGTTAATACAAATAATGTAAAAAACATTATTTGCATTTTCCGGTCTTTACAATTTTTGATAATGATAAAATATAAATACACGTTACGTAAAATTATGCTTAACAAGTTTATAATCGAGAAAACTCGTTTCAACCACAACATCATTTAAGGTATGATCAAACAATCTACCAACTTAGTTAAGTGATCAAAGAATTTATTTTTCACTAAACCTCACATTATTATGTGACAAAACATTTTTATAAAAGTATTTTTGTAATTTTAGAGAAATGTTTTATTAAGAAAATAAATTTGAATTTCAAATTTTCCAACAGCTAGTTTTCCCGCCTAAAACCAGATAAGTTTTCACCAGATAAACTTTCACAACATCAGGACAAAAATAGGAGCGTATGTCGGACTGCCCCGTAAACATGGCGACGGTCCCTTATATAATGGGACCGTCCAGTATTTAAAGGACCGTCCCCCGCTCCTCCTGGTGCCTATTAATACTGAACTGTTTCATTCAGAAAAATCACCTCTTGAGCACTAAAACTTTCTGTCTTCTAAATTCACTCTAAATACTCTTCTTTGATCACATTAACGGGTTGTACGTTGTTTACAATTGATCACATCCTTCCTTCTTCCAAGTGCAAGAGAAGAACACTCGTATTCTTCAAGAAACGAAGTGTTGAAGAATACACCTTCATCTCATAAACCGTTGTTACGGATCTCTCATCAACCTCCATTCTCTTTATCTTGATTATTGTGTGTAATCTGACTTGAGTGCGAGCTCGGAATTGTGTATTGTGTTGATTCGGACTAAAGTGTTGGTTCGAATAGTGTAGCCACGTGGGCTTTCGTGTAGACTGGTTCTAGCTAGGATTAGGAATCGACATTCTGCTTAGTGTCGTTAAACCTTGTGTAAGATTTGGTGTACCGTTTGTTCCGCCATAAGGGAGCGTGTTGATATAGTGTTTGTGAAACTCTCGAGTGTAAGACTCGAGGAATGGAGTAGGGCGAATAGTGAGCTTCGTAGCCGAATCACTATAAATCTCCGTATCCTGGTTTGATCGTTTCTTTCCTTATCTTTACTTACTTGTTTATCATTGTGTTCTTTAATTGTTATATTGGTATCACATAAGATTCGAATCGAAAAGTATTTCAAAACAAACTTGAAAAAGATTTTTGAAAACATAATTAAAACGGTGAAACTATTCAACCCCCCCCTTCTAGTTTCTACAATTGGTATCAGAGCGGGTCACTCAAGATTTTTAAAGTATACTGTATTTTAAAACTTGAATCGATCAATGGACTTTGAAAAATATCAAGAAGGGCAATCTATGCAAAGACCACCACTTTTCGAAGCTGATAGCTTCATTTACTGGAAAACTAGATTCGAAACTTATGTGAAATTAAAAGATCTTGATCTTTGGCATGTTATTACTATAGGTGACTTTCAACCTATTGAACAAGACCCTTAAACTAAAAAGGATGAAATAGTTCCTTATGATAAACAAAGTGAAACTCTTAAAAAGAAATTGGCTAAAAACGATGAAGCAAAAATGGTTATTTATAATGCTTTAGCGAAAAAGGAATTTCAAAGAATTTTTATGTGTAATACGGCTAAAGATATTTGGAAAACTTTGTTAGTCACTCATCAAGTCAAAGATAACAAGATCGATCTTCTTGTTCAACAATATGAACAAGTCGTCATTCCTGAAGACGAATCTATAGATAGTGCTTTTGCTAGATTTAATACTATTATTACTAGTCTAAAGGCACTTGATGAAGGTAATAACACAAGAATATAACTAGTTTACTTGTTTTCCACCTCATTCCCCCCCCCCCTCTCTATTGATAGGGCTTATATATTGGATGATCACCAAGACAATATTGTCTTGGTGATATCATATAATAAACATGTACACAAAAGTATACTTAGCCACCAAGTCTTAATGAAAGTATAGTAAATCCATCTCAAAGAAAGAAGAGAAAGCCAATTTTACTCGTTCTTACACCAAAGTGGCTCACTAGCCATATGTTTTGATCTCATCTAAACTAACCTAAGATGATTACACTTTTAAAAACTTAGCTAGCAAGTGTATGACTCTTGCATTTTGGAACCTCCTCAAGAGGTTATAAAACCTCTCTTCCCCCCCTCCCTTTGACGCCACTCACACCAAACACAATCACACACTCTCTTGCTTTCCTACTTCAAGAATTATTCAAGTACCAAAGTTCTTTCCAAAGCTACAACAAATACTTGCATTCTTTAGTGATATTCTTAAATTTAAAGGTACTTAAGTAGCCAAAGACTAGCACAAGTCCAAGAGAAGTAGAAGTCTCAAGTGTTTCCTAGTATTTTCCTTGTTCTAGTTTCTTTCCTAAAACCAATCCTTGTAAGCCCTAGTTTATGTTTCCTTAAACATCATCAATTACCTGTCTTCATGTTTATGCTATACTATATATTCTCTTTATATATAATCATGATGTACAAATTGATAAAACAAGCTAAACTTATAAAACTTACATGTTAAATTTAAGTTAAAACTTGTTAGAAGCTTAGTTGTAGTAACTAGTTAAAATACTTGTAGTATATCGAGTTTTAACATCAAACTATTGATTATGGATATATATATATATATATATATATATATATATATATATATATATATATATATATATATATATATATATATATATATATATAAAAATCAGTTAGAGGAAATAAAAATGAGAATCTAGGCTTTTGAATCACCTAAAACGGCCTTACGGTTTGAAAGATACGGCCAAATAAAGTTACCAAAACCCAAAAACTGAAAGCTGGAAACTTTTTGTGACAAAATAAAAGAACGCGATTTATGAGGCACTTTTGGTCTAATTCATCGAAAAGCTAAAACACGAAAGTCGTCCGGAACGACATTTTATTCAAAAAATCAGGTGCACAGGTCCAGAAAATGCATAACGAAGGCTATTTATTTTCAAAATCTTAACAGCCCTATATAGCCACACGGCTATACACACGGCTAAGGAAAACCAAACGGCCTAAAGGCCTTAGGCCGTGACCACATCCGCGTCTAAGGCCAAGGATGAGGTCTCAAGGCCATGGTAGCCGAGACCAAAGCCACGGCAAGGCCACGGCTAAGGCCTCAAGGCTTCCTAAGCCGAGACCATTAGCCAAAGCCTTAGCCTTAGCAAAACAACACAAACACAAAACAAATTTCACTAAAGGATCTACTCCCAACCTTGATGACCCATGAGACTTTACAAATATCATCACATACTTACTAGACATAATAAACTTTATAAAGATAACAATCTTCATTCAAAATAAACTTTCCTAAGTTTATTCGACCTTCGGAATTGTAACTTTTGTAAAATGACGAGAACTTATAAAACCATTTAAGTTACTTGTATAACCAAGGACCAAACTATTTTTGTTAAAACATCTAAGCCAACTCAAACCCGCCTACGGAACATGACCAAACTTATTTTGTAAACCATGTAACCACTTAAACTATATGTCACATAATCAAACGGCCAAAACATATGTTTTTCCATGTCGAACACTACAAAACTAGGGAGCTTCATGTGAGGGGTTTCATTTGGGTAAACGGTTCGACGAGTTGCTAGACTGATGAATTAAAGTGTCCTAGCTTCTCGAACGTTTACCGCATGACCTCTGAATTGTGATGACCCGAACGGTAGTACGAGATATATAAACTATAAATGTTTCATAAACCATTTCTATAAGACGACGTACACGAACTACCATATAAAACATCATGATCAATATAAATGACTTATATAGACTCGTATGTTTTCCTTAAACTAAGACACGATACCATATTATAGGTTACTCGTAGAGACTTTCGCGACTCGACTACCATTTCCACTACTCACCAAACATCATAACTCACGGTGAGTTCGTAGCCCCACTCTCTATTGTTTAACTATTTTACAAACCCGTGGGGGGGGGGATACATGCTATTATTTTTCTACTCGAACACTATGCTTACCTGACTATGTTTTATTGTCACTAAGTAACAATTGCCATGTTCAAATCCCTATATCATGAACCATTAGTCACTAGCTTAGTGAGCGCATAGGCCTATTGGGATTGACGAATCCCGTTTGCATTGACCTGTTAGGCAATCAAACGCACTATATTTGAGGTCTAGAGGTAAATGGAAAATTACCTTGGTAGGTCTTCTATGTTACTATTATGTCTATGTTAACGCTTTGGTTGCATGAGCTTAGTGAAATAATAACTGCTTTGTTTTCTAACTATAAATGTGAGATTAATTACCTTACATTACGAATATTATGTTCAAACAATTTAACTAAACCTACGAATTCCACTCAACCTTTGTGTTGACTTTTTATGCATGTTATCTCAGGTCCATAAGGTACGAAGACGGCACGGAGGAGCATGGAAATTTAAAAGGCTATGAAACTTTTATTGTCATTCGAAACTTTGTATTATGTAATCCACAAAACTACTGGGACCTCTATATTTTGTAAACTCTGATGTTTAAATAAATCGAATGATAAGTGTTTTAAAACGACTCAATTAAAGTACGTTTTCTGTTATTATAACTGTTGTACCAAGAAGTAACACCCAGTTTGAATTCCGCTGCATTCACGAAATTGGGGGTGTTACAGATTGGTATAAGAGCTATAGTTATATAGAAACGGGCCTAATTGAGACCAAAACTATAACTACTTTTCCACAAAAACATTTTATAGCCTTCCGCTCTCCGTGCCCTACGCCTTCCGAACGATTATACGATTTCTAAGTATTTTATGCTACACGAATATCTAGTATATTAATGTATACACTCGACACACTTTCGACCATTTTATAACACTCGAATCATTTTTGACATCATAATTCTTATTGTAGACATCATGTTTGTACCTCCATCTCCCGATCACATTCCCGCTATACCCGATCACTTACCATTTCTTCCCGAACTCAATGATCCCTATCTTGAAGCACTTGACTATGACGACGAAGAAGAACCTTACGAGGATATAGTCGGTGACGAAGAGGAAGAACCAGAAGAAGATCCGTACGAGGATCCCGAAATGGATATAGACAAGGAAGAAGAGGAGGAACTACCGGTTGCACCACTACTATCACCATTAACATCACCACCTCCTATCTCAATAACCTCCTCCGAATCTAATCATACTACTCCCACTAGAGGTCCAAAGTCCACATACGAGGCCGGCAGATCATCCACAATCACACCTGCATTCATAAATTCTGCCCAATACGACGTGTACTGCTTGAAACAAGGCCTCAACTTAACTCAGCGTAAAGTTCAAGGTATGGCATGGCAAATGGATAACCATGAATCCATAGTTACTGCAGCCAAAACCGAAGCCATTCACGCTCGTCAACGCCTTGATTTATTCATCTTGGATATGAGCTATGTAAGGAAAGACTTGACTCATGTTGAGGATATAGTCTTGGATCCCTTAACCGGCTTAGAAGACGTCAAGGATAGACTTACACGAGTGGAAAGAGCTCAAGACCAAGATGCGGCACAAATTCACGAGCTACAACACCGCCTAACTACAGCAGAGATCCGATTGGACGTTGCTAACTTTGACCGGTATCGTCTTGAGAATGAGTTGTATAGTATACAGTCTCAAATGTATGCCATGCAACAAGAGTTATATCAGAGGGAAGACGAAGAAAATCGCCCAAATGATAGCGTGGATGTGCTAGCCACCTATGGAAATATCGATTCGTCCGAACCCTCCAACCAGCAGTAGACTAGTGTTATAGTTATCTTTTATACTACTAAACTGAGTAGACTCAGTTAGTAAACTCTATAAAATCCATGTAATAACTAGCAGTAGTAAAACGTTGTAATTACTAAACTGAAAGTATCAGTTAGTAAATTTTGTAGAAGCTTGTAATAGGTTTCGATTTTGTAATCAATCAACGTTATATGAATAAAACTCTTGCTTTATGTTATCATGTGTTATAATTTAAACCTCCAACGTAATTGTTCTATCAATAACCGTCATAATCATACTAGTTCTACAAATCCCTAATTACAATGTTTCTTTTGATAGAATCATGGCACCAAAGAAGAAAACACCACCAGCAATGACTCATGCTGCTATTCACAAACTGGTTAAAGACAGTGTAACTGCAGCACTCACAACTGAACGAGCAGCCGTAGCTGCAGAGGCTGTAACAGCCGCTGAAGCCGCCACAGCTGCTGAAGCTATAGCAGCCACTGAAGCCGCCACAGTTGCTGAAACTGCTAGAGCTGCTGAAGCTGCCCGAATTACCGCAGCTGCCATTAATACTGGAGGACCAAACCCAACTAACCCTCCAATGATAAATGTTGATCCGGTAACTAAGGGCTGCACATTCAAGGATTATTTAAACTGCAAACCCACTAATTTCAAGGGTACTGAAGGAGCCGTGGGTTTGTCCCGCTGGTTTGAAAAGGCGGAGTCAGTATTTTCAATCAGCAAATGTACCGAGAGTGATAAGGTTCAATATGCCACCAGTACACTGCTGGACGAGGCATTATCATGGTGGAATTCAGTATCTCAACCAATAGGCATCGAAAATGCTTATAAGATTTCTTAGGATAGTTTAAAGAAAATGATGATTAATGAGTACTGCCCCCATAGTGAAATGCAGAAGTTAGAAGTAGAATTCTGGAACCATGTTGTTAAAGGAAATGACATCCTGACTTACATCCGTCGATTCCAAGAATTGAGGATACTATGTCCAACAATGGTTTCGAAAAATGAGAAACTATTGGAAAGATATATCTTGGGACTCCCACCAAGAAAAGGGAACATGACTGCATCCGGTCCTAAGGCACTTGATGAGGCTATGCGGATGTCTCGCAACCTTATGGATCAAGTTGTGCGAACGGGAGCTACTCAAAGACAAAACCTCAACAACAACACCACTACCACCAACAACACCAATAGCAATAACCGTAACTACAACAACAAACGACAATGAGATGGCAACCAAAGGGGAAATACCAACAACTATAACAACCAAAACCGCAACGCCACCCATCATCAACAACAAAATAAGAGACAAGAAGTCGCAAGGGCTTATGTTGCCGCAACCAACTGGATTCAAGGGATATACCAGGAATGCCCCGTAATGTAATCAACTTAAATTCCATCACACTTGTCCCTGCCCGGCTAAGTGCCGCAACTGTCAAAACATGGGACACCTTGCCAGGGATTGTAGAAACAAGGTTGTAGCTACGGGTAGTAACATACAGCCGGTAAATGCATGTTTGGGGTGTGGAGAAAGAGGACACTTCAAGAAAGATTGCCTTCAAAACTGTGGCCAACAAGGCGGAGGTGCTCGTGGCAGAGCTTATGTTATAGGCAACGGTGAACCACAACAGGACCCGAATGTGGTTACTGGTACGTTCTTACTCAATAACATTCCTGTTAGAGTCTTATTCGATTCTGGTGCTGATATGAGCTTTTATCTACTAGAATTGCGCCTTTACTTGATGTCGCACCAATCACTCTAGACATTAACTATAGTATAGAGCTAGCTAATGGCAACTTAGTAAATACTAATACCGTAATCCCAGACTGTACCCTTAACCTTTTAGATCATCCATTCAACATCAACCTTATTCCAATTGAACTCGGAAGTTTCGATGTTGTCATCAGCATGGATTGGTTGTCTAAACATCAAGCTAACATCATCTGTGGCGAAAGGGTTGTTCACATCCCTTGTGACAATGAAAACTTGGTCATCCGTGGTGATCGAAGTGGAACCCGAATAAACATCATCTCATGTATCAAAACCATGAAGTACATTGAGAAAGGATGTTATGCCTTTCTAGCCCACGTAACCGAAAAGACGTCCGAAGAAAAACGTCTTGAAGATGTTCCCATCGCATGTGAATTTACCGAAGACTTACCCGGACTTCCACCAAATCGTCAAGTAGAATTTCGAATTGATTTAGTGCCAGGAGCGGCGCCAATGGCCCACGCACCCTACAGACTAGCACCATCAGAAATGTAAGAACTGGCTAATCAATTGCAAGAACTTTTGGAAAAGGTATTTATTCGACCCAGTTTCTCACCTTGGGGAGATCCCATCTTATTCGTGAAAAAGAAGGATGGATCATTACGAATGTGTATTGACTATCGTGAACTAAACAAATTGAAGATAAAGAATCGGTACCTACTACCCAGAATCGATGATCTATTCGACCAATTACAAGGTTCAACCTATTACTCAAAAATTGACCTACGATCAGGTTACCATCAAGTTAAGGTTCGTGAGGAAGATCTTCCGAAAATAGCCTTTAGAACACGATATGGTCACCAAGAATTCCAAGTAATGCCATTCGGTTTGACTAATGCACCGACAATATTCTTGGATCTCATGAATCGGGTGTGTAAGCCATATCTAGACAAATTTGTAATTTTATTCATCGACGATATCCTCATCTACTCTAAAAATGAGAAAGAACACAAAGAACACCTGAGAACAATTTTAGGATTACTCCAGTTAGAGAAATTGTATGCGAAATTTTCAAAATGTGAATTTTGGATTCGTTCGGTACAATTCCTTGGGCATGTGATTGACAACACAGGTTTACATGTCGATCCCGTTAAAATTGAAGCTATCAAAGATTGGCCGACACCCACCACCCCTACAAAAATTCATCAATTTCTTGGTCTGGTCGGGTAATACCGAAGGTTTATCGAAGGATTTTCCTCAATAGCCTAACCTTTGACCAAGCTAACTCAGAAAAACAAGAAGTATGTTTGGAATGAAGATGAAGAAAAAGCCTTCCAAACCCTCAAACAAAAACTTTGTACTGCCCCTACTCTAGCATTGCCAGATGGGAGCGAAGATTTTGTAGTCTACTGTGATGCATCACACCAAGGTTTGGGTGTTGTGTTGATGCAACATGAGAAAGTCATGGCTTATGCTTCGCGACAACTCAAGGTTCATGAAGAAAACTACACCACTCATGACCTAGAGTTAGGAGCTGTAGTCTTTGCGTTAAAAATTTGGAGACACTATCTATACGGTACTAGGTGTACTGTGTTCACCGATCACAAAAGTATTCAACACATCTTTAACCAAAAAGAACTAAACATGAGGCAACGTCGATGGTTGAAATTGCTAAGTGATTACGACTGCGAAATTCGCTACCACCGAAGAAAAGCAAATGTTGTAGCCGACACCCTGAGCTGAAAGGAACGGGTTAAACCACTACGAGTCCGAGCCTTAGTCTTGACCATAAATTCTAATTTTCCCGCTCAAATTCTTCTTGCTCAAGCTGAAGCGGTGAAACAAGAAGACATCAAAAAGGAAAAGTTGGACGGCATGATACAGAAGAAATTCGAAACCCGTTCAGACGGAACTCTATGCTTCAAAGGTCGAAGTTGGTTACCACTTTATGGCGGTCTACGAGACTTGATCATGCACGAATCCCACAAATCCAAATATTCCGTACATCTAGGATCTGATAAGATGTATCAGGATCTTAAACTACTCTATTTGTTGTTCCCTTTACATAATTAGAATTAACTACAAAGTTAAGCTAATCATGTTCCATGACTGAGTAATGTATTGATTAACAAAGCAAAATAAGTAAAACGTAAAAGATAAACACAAGAGTTTTTCAACATTTAAATTCTTATTAGAAGTTAATCAAAAGAATCTATACCCAAGTGTTCGTGGAAAAAACACTTGGGATTGAAATGACAAAGTATGGTATTGTCTCCTTACTAAACTTAAGCTAAGCTTAAGCGGCAACTATGATGAACCACTGAGCTATCTTTGGGACTAGGTTGCTGTTTGGGGGAGAAAAGTGGTTTTGTGAATGTCTAAGCATCAATTGCATAAAACTTATTCACTTTTTTCCTTTATGATCCTATTTATACACAAGTATAAAAGAGCACCCGTGACTTAAAAAACAAAAAGAATGACCTAAGCTAATCAGGACAAAATACAAATGTATTTTGTCCCTGTTACAAGAACCTATTTTCGGTATAAGACAATTGTGCTTTCTGAGTAACAGTGATGACACTGCTTTTGTTCTAAAGCCTTTTAGGAAAAGTTTGACTTTGGCCTGATAAGGACTTCTCCTTATCTTTTCAAACTCTTCCCGCCTTTCTTTCAGACTTCAGGTTCTTCAGTCTTAGTCTTCAGTCTTCAATCTTCATTCTTTATAGTTGTTGAGGAGACTGGGGTTCAGTGTGTTATTGTCATCACTCACTGAAACCATTATCTTCTTCTTTGGCTTAGGTGCCACTTAGGGAGTTCCACCTCACTGAATAGTGAATCCTTCTTCTTAGACTCGTCCTAAGCATCCTGAAGATAACTCACTGAGTGATTGTTCACTCAGTAACCTGAGAGTGTTTAAGGTTGTCCGACACTTAGGATAATTTGTATTCAAATCCTTGTTTCAGGACGCTTGGGTACTGAATGGACCTAACAATCTCCCCCTATTTGGATATAAATTAAGCCTAAGTGTTTTGATCAGTGTAAGTAAGCAAATGGGCTTCTTCTTACACTGAATATACTAGAAAGCTATTAAAGAACATTGATATAACAAAACATGGGCCATCATTTTATTCATTTCATTACATCAGTCCTATCATCTAAACATAATACTCAGGGAAATGTACCCAGGCTTCCATAATTCCCATGAGTTCTAATTTAGCTTTCTTAGACACCAACTTCTCCTTGTCGGGTCTTTCACTCATCATCTTTTCCATCAGCCTTATGAACTCTTCATTTTCAGGGCTCTTCACATGAAGTGCCATCAGCTTGTATGCCAGAAGAGTTGTTGTTTCCACCAGATGTATATCACTGACTCTTTGAAAAGCTTGTTGGCCAAACTCATCAATGAAGAAGATACCAAACTCAGGATGCTTGATCACTTTATTGGGATAGAACTTGACCCCTTCAGGAGGAATCCTGTTGCAGTGAAGAGCAGCTATAAATTGTTCAGGTTCTTGGCCTATAGCTTTCCTCTTCTTCCTTGTCTTCTGAGTTGGTTCAGGGATTGTTAGTCCCTGAGAAGCAAGTGCCTTTTGATGATCTATTCCTAAGCTTTTGGCCACCCTTTCCAGTTCCTCATATTTATTATTTAGGGCAGCCAGGAGGTCAGGGACACACTTGTTCTGCTTCTTTTTCAGGATGGGCCCCATCATGTCCCATTCATTGATCCCATATTCTAAGAACTTGAAAGGTTTGTTTTTCTCAGACTTCCTTGGCCCTCTATGAATTGTGATGTCTATGGGATCAGTGTTGGCATGAATGGTCATGTCAGTAATGGGACCTTCACCCTTTGTCTTCCTCATGGCCCAGACATACCTCTCATAGTTCTTTCTCTTTCTTTTAGTGTTCGGCTTGACCTTGAGGTTGTGTTCTTTGATTCGGTCAGCCTGAAGTTTGAGGAATTGTTCCCCCCTGATATTTTGTTCAGTTTCCCTGATGACTTCTTTCGCCACTTCAGCAATCTCTGGCCTACTGAGTCTTTCAGCCTTGAGCCTTTCCTCTTCATCCAAAATAGTGGCCACTTCTTCAGTGGTTCCCTTGAATCTTCTCCCATCATCTAATATAATTTCCATGAGTACTGGCGCATCTGGGTCAGGACGCATGTCTATTGGTGCCTTTACCAATTTGGGAGGAGAATCTTTAGTCTCCATGATTCCCTTCCCTTTTGTCAGTGGGAGGGGGTGTACTGAAGGAGGCTTCAAGGAACTCTGTAGTTGTTGTTGCTTCAGTTGTAATGGGAGTTGTAGCAATAACAAGTGCAGAAGAAGTTGAGGTTCCTGGCATGAAGCTTTGGAGAGGAACAACTTCAGTGATATTGGTAGCTTCAGGTTCAGGAACTGGTTCATCAGGTTTTTCCCCCTCAATAGATGCTGGAGCTTCAGTGTAAGCATTTGTTGACTGAGGAGCTGGGGGAACTAGAGAGGTCTAAATAACATTCAGGATGGTGGAGACCATGTTCTTGACGTCAGTGGTCTCGTTCTTCAGGGTGGAGATGTCTGCGGCCATGCTGACTTGAGCTTCAGAGAGCTGAGTGACCCTGGTGGTATAGTGATTGACCAGCTCATTATGTTTAGCAGAGAGCTGGTCAAAGGCTGAGGAAATCTGTGTCAGGCATCCTTGGGTATCAGAAATGGACTTCTGAAGGGCTTCCTGCTGAGACCTGATAGGTGTAAGATCCACCTCCTTGAGGAGCCTGAGAAGCTCAGTAATGTTGGAGGAGGTGGTCTTCTGAG
Organism: Artemisia tridentata subsp. tridentata; assembly: GCA_021014915.2. NCBI lineage: Eukaryota > Viridiplantae > Streptophyta > Magnoliopsida > Asterales > Asteraceae > Artemisia > Artemisia tridentata. The sequence goes on from CP139502.1 coordinate 313,686,304, forward strand.
AATCCATGAACTCAGTCAGCTTGGTAATGAGAGCTGGATCATCCTTGAACTCTTCTTGTATAGCACTTAGAGACTGTAGTACATTGTGGAATTGTATCTCCTGTTCAAGGCCCAAATGCTCAATGGAGGTCTTCAAGTCACTGACATGTTTGTCAGTAGAGGCAGTGACTTGGTTGATTTGACCTTGTGTCCCTTCAATAGCCGCCCTGAAGTCAGCATATGAGGCTGCTGCTTCAGTGTGCTGATCCCATTGTTCCTTTGTGATCTCATTGAAGAGGGCAGTGTTGGATTTTCTGAGGAACTTTACTAACTGCCTTTCAGTAAGAGGTAGAACATTGTCATACTTCTACAAGTAATCAGGAGTTGCAGGAGCAGAATCTGAGGAGCCTGAGAAGTTACCTGATGATGATGATGATGATGATGATGATGATGATGATGATGTAGGTTGGTGATGGGATTCTTGTTCCTCGGGAGGAGGAGATGAAGGTGATTGCTCAGTGTGCTGAGGGGAGTTGTAAGTCTCAGTTTCCATGTCATCTCCAGCAGCAAAAACCTCGTCATCTCCAAAGTCAACCATTTCTTCTTCTGACTCTTCATTTATAATCATTTAGAGATCAGCAAGAGTTGGAACCAGATGTGTATCCGGCTCCCCCTCAGAAGAGGGCTCGCCTTTGTTTTGGCCAGGTCCTGACCCCTCTATTCTGGCAGACTGGGTTTGATCTGCCTGGTCCTTAGGGCCAGTTCTCGAGAGACTCGCATCGCCATGGGGGGGGTGTAGGTTCCATATCAGCGGGTGGTTGCATGCCCCCTGAGTCTTTGTCCCCTGAGGTGCCTTCAGGGACTGGTGGGTTTGTTCCAGTACCATCACTAGGCAATGAGATGTTGAGGTCCCCCTTTCCATCAAGTTGTACTTCCCTGACGAAGATATAGGGACCGTTACTCCCTGAGACCCTGATTGTGATTGATCAGAGCCGTAAACAGGATGTGAAATGTTGAGGTCCCCCTTTCCACCATGGTTGTGCTAGCTTGATGAAGATATAGGGACCAGTCCTCCCTGAGACTCTGACTGTGATGTATCATAGCTGTGAGCGGGATGTGAGAGGGTGTAGGTCCCCTTCTCGGTAGAGTAGTGCTGCTCTACTGAGGATTCAGGACCCTTTTCTCCCTCAGGAAAAAGTGGTGATTGACGAATGACTTCATCGAGAAGTGAGGGTTGGATGGTTCCTGACTCCACTGACTTGTGTATGCCAGCAGAGTCTTTAGGAGCAGGTTTGCCCGAGGACACTGAGGGTGATTTCTCAGTGCCCTCCGTTGGCGGTTGTTCTTTGGCCAATGGAGTATGGGTCGCCTCTATGGGTGTCTCAGTGGGCTGGGCCTTTTTTAGCCTTCTTTTCTCAGGCTTTGAAGCAGAGGTCTTAGTGTCGAGTGGTTTAGGTTGAACCACCTGCTTGGACCCCTTCTTCTTTATCTTCTTCTCCTTCTTGGAAGGAGAAGGCACTGGTGATATGGCCTCCACACCCTGAATGACCATCAACATGTATGTGGTCAGGGCGACTGGTGTAACCTCAGTGAGGTCTCTAGAGTAATTGGCCTTATGCAAGACATCAGGGTCAGATCCCTGTATATTTGGCATAATGTACTCAGAGCCTAATAAGTCCTGAAGCACACAGGAAATGAACCTAGGGTAAGACATGTGTCTTTGCCTGGATTTCCCTGATAGCTTGACTATGAGGTCTTTGAGGAATATTTCTCCAATGTCTATTTTTCTACCCTCCAGGAGACTTAACACTATCATTTGTTGAGCAGTGTTCAATTGCTCCGTGGAGGACTTATTCCCACCAAGGACCTGAATGACAAAGGTCATCAGTATCCTCCAAACGGTAGGAAACCAGGTTTTAATAATGGGGGCTTTGGCCAAGAGAGTCCCTGGGGCCACATCAGGGTGTTTGTCGTCATGTGGCCTAAGTAAAAGCAATTCGGCTTTCACTTCACCTTCAGTGGGTTGAGGGTCAAAGTTCTCAGTGAAATCAATGCCTGTGGCTTTTATGAAGGTTTGGTAGTCTAGGGAGAGGGTCTTTCTCCCATTGTTCACTGAGAACGTGATGATGGAGTCCTTGATGACATCAGGGTTGGTGACCACTGCTTTGCACCAGAACTCCCTCAAAGTAGTCATGGTAGATGACTGGGGGTGTCTTGGTAAATGCCGTAGAGAGAAAGCAATTTTGCAGGTATTTTACCATATCCTTATAGGCCAGAAATTTTTCCGGATAGGCAAAATTCCCTACGACATTATTTTTGGTCAAATCCACGCCCTCTAGATGGAATTCCACATTAGGGGCGCAGGTAATAGCTTTAGAAGCAACCATTATAAAAGAAGGTCTTGGTTTGGTAAGAAAAAAGGTCTGGTTTTAAGGTTAAGAACACACACAAGTTTTTTGAAAAAGGGCAAGAGTTTGATATAAATTTAAAGCATGTGTGTGTTATTTTTATGTATGGGTATTTATAGGGAAGTGGAGAGAGGGTAGTTTTTGCACTAAAGCGAATTTTACTCAAACATTTAAAAACTGTTTTGTAAAAACGTTTGACATCCGCATTAAATGCCACCTTTCCACTTTCCCGGGTTTGCACAACTGCCAAGGTGAACAGTTGTGCCGTCTGCAAAAAGTGTATTCTGCAGTGTGACGTCACCACATATAATATCAAAGGATATTGTATGTGAGGAGAGGCATTAAATGCCATGTGGGATATGTGGTGATGATGTGGGGGCCCAAGATGTGGATGCCAGAAGGTATAGGAACATATATTCCTATATTAAATGTGTATCCAGTTACCAACCTAAGACATTAACTAACTAAATACTTAGAGCATTTAGTATAGCATTGATTGTCATTTGTTGATGTCTTGAAGCCCCTGAATGACTTTTCATTCAGTGTGAGGGTGTTCAGGGAAGGTTATTCAGTGAAATATAGGATTCTTATTCACTGAGAGATTTGTTGAGTCAGGGACCAGGGGTTATCAGGATTTACACTAGGTTGGATGGATTTAATCAGTGAACTGATTCTCAATATCCAACATTCCCAATTCAGCTTTCAGTCTTGTGAAAGTTGGTTCATCCAATGGTTTGGTGAATATATCAGCTAGCTGATATTCAGTGGGAATGAAGTATAATTCAATGTCACCATTCATGACATGGTCCCTAATGAAATGATATCTGATATCTATGTGTTTGGTTATCTGATAAAGAACAGGATTGTTTGAGATAGCAATTGCACTTGTGTTGTCACAAAAGATTTGAAACATCTTGTAATGGATGGCATAGTCACTGAGTTGACTTTTCATCCATAGCACATTTGCACAACAACTGGCAACTGCAACATATTCAGCTTCTGCTGAGGACATGGCAACTGATTGTTGCTTCTTAGTACTCCGACATACTAGTTTACCACCAAGGACTTGGCAGGAGCCTGAGGTACTTTTCTTATCCATGTTGCAGCCTGCATAGTCAGAGTCTGAGTACCCTTTGAGATCAAAACTTGAACATTTAGGGTAGTACAATCCAAGACTTGGAGTACCTTTCAGGTACCTGAGGATCCTTTTCACAGCTGTGAGATGTGATTCTCTTGGGTCAGACTGATATCTGGCACACAAACAGACTGAGAATTGGATATCAGGCTTTAATGCAAGTAGGTACATCAGTGACCCAATCATTCATCTAAAAAGAGTTTGATTCATTGGTTTACCAGCAAGGTTAGGACCAAGGTTGTTTGGGGGAACCATTGGAGTTTTCACTGAGGCACAGTCACTGAGCTCATACTTCTTCAGTAGGCTTCTAGTGTACTTTTCTTGACTGATGGAGGTTCTCTTATTAGTCTGCTTGATTTGCAGTCCAAGAAAGTAAGTGAGTTCTCCCATCATTCTCATTTCAAATTTCTTTGCCATCAGTTTTTCAAACTGTTTGCAAAGTTTATAACTTGTTGAGCCAAATATGATGTCATCCACATATACTTGAACAAGAATGACATCTTCTTTTGTCCTATAGATAAACAGTGTGTTATCTATCTTGCCTCTAATAAATCTGTTTTGGATGAGGAAGGCTGAAAGAGTTTCATACCATGCCCTAGGAGCTTGTTTCAGTCCATAAAGGGCTTTGTCAAGCTTGCAGACATAGTCAGGAAACTCACTGTTTTCAAATCCAGGAGGTTGTTGACCATAAACTTCTTCTTTCAGTGATCCATTGAGGAAGGCACTTTTTACATCCATTTGATATACTTTGAAGTTCATGTAGTTTGTAAATGCAAGGAATATTCTGATGGCTTCCATCCTTGCCACTGGTGCAAATGTCTCTTCATAGTCAATGCCTTCTTGTTGATTGTAACCTTTGGCAACAAGTCTGGCCTTGTTTTTAATGACTATGCAATTTTCATCAGTTTTGTTTTTGAACACCCATTTCATGCCAATGACTGAAACATCCTGAGGACATTTGACCAAGGTCATTACCTTGTTTCTGTCAAATTGTTCTAGTTCATCATGCATAGCCTGAACCAACTAGGATGTTTCAGTGCTTATTTGACATTTTTAGGCTCAATAGTGAAAATAAAGTCCACAAACAGGCATTCGTTGGCTGAGGCTGCCTTCAGTTTAGCAGCCATGCTTCTAGTAAGCATTCCTTCAGTGGGCTCTCTAATTATGTTGACAAGTTCTATATCTTTAGACCTAGTCCAACTGTCCTGAGGTCTTGGATATTGATTTGAACTTGTGGAGGCCTGATTGGGTGGAGGTGTGGGATTAGGTGCAGACACTTAAATATCTTCAGGATCTTGAGTATCTGACTGACCTGGTTGATCACTGAGAGTGATTGGTTCCTGATTACTTTGTTCAGACTGATTGATTTCATCAGTACCTGTTTGTGCTTCAACAAACTCAATGATGGTTTAAGGAAGGTTGTGTGGGATTGTTAGGAAATTAAGCTATAGCAGTTAGTACGGTTGAAGATGAAAGTTAGTACTGCTGAAGAGTTTTGAAGACATAAGCAGTTAGTACTGTTGAATGAAGAAGTTTGTACTGTTTATGATTTCAAGTGAAGATAAAACCGTGTGAAGATAATTATAGAAAAGATTTAATGTATATCTTATAATGTTAGGTTGATAGTTATCTTGTAAAGGAATCCTTAGTCTATAAAAGGATTGCTTAGGTTAAAGTTTTGGTACGATTGTTTTTGTATTGTTTTGTTAAGATTCAAGGTTGTAAACCCTAGTGATAGGAGATCACTCGTATTATTTATTAATAATATTGAATTGTTGAAGTTGAAGTATTGTGTTCATTGTTCATTCTTTGTTGATTCGTCAATACAAAACACAAACAAACAAATCTTCTAAGTGCTAGCTAGTAAATTCCGCGTGCTAGACTAGACATCATTCAAAGTATTCATCTAACACAAGGAGTGTGTGTAGATCCGGTCAGGGATGATGTAATAGGAAATATCAGCATCTGGTTGATATATGATAGAAGGGTTATTATCAGGATGATATTCATCAGGAGGATATCTTGAAGAATCATCAATTTCTATCTCTTCCACTGAGGTGTTTGAGAATCTGATGGCTTCAGTACTCTCATCAAAGGTGACATGGAATGTTTCCTTAGTTTGTTGTCTCCTTGTATTGAACACCGAAAAAGCTTTAGAGACAAGAGAGTATCCTAGAAAGTATCCATCATCAGCTTTGGCATCAAATTTCCCTAAGTGATCCTTGTGATTATGAATAAACACAGGGTACCCAAAGACATGAAAATAGCTGATGTCAGGGATTCTTCCCTTGAATAACTCATAAGGAGTTTTGTTATGTCTCTTGACAATGATGGATCTGTTTTGAGTATAACAAGCAGTCTTAACTGCTTCACTCCAAAAGTGTTTGGATAGAACTAATCCATTTAGCATTGTCCTAGCAGCCTCAATGAGTGTTCTGTTCTTCCTTTCAGCAACACCATTTTGTTCAGGTGTGTAAGGAGAGGCGAAGTTTTGAGAAATTCCTTTCTCATCACAGAAACATTCAAGATCATGGTTTTTAAACTCAGTCCCATTGTCAGTCTTGATTTGTTTAACTTTAATGTCATTTTGGTTTTCAATGTTTCTGACAAAAGACATGATTGTTTTAGTTGCCTGACTCTTTTTGGTTAGGAAGTAAACCCAAGTGTATCTTGAGTATTCATCCACAATGACCAGAGTATACTTCTCATGATTAATGGATCTAGGACTTATAGGTCCAAAGAGATCCATATGAAGAAGATAAAGGCAGCTTTTGATGGAGAAGTTTTGTTTGGTTTTAAAGGATGCTCTATGATGTTTACCCTTTTCACAGGCAGAGCAGGGTTTATCCTTTGAAAACACAAATGATGGTAAGCCAAGGACCTTGTTTTTTTTGACAAGATTGTTCATGTTTTTGAAGTTCAGATGGGAGAGTCTCTTATGCCAAAGCCAGTTTAGAGTTTCAGTGGCTTTAGCAAAGAGACAAGTTCCATTCTAAGTTAGAGTAGACATATCTAACACATAAACATCTTGTCTTCTTGGTGCAATAAGAACTACTTCTTTATTTGCATTAAAGATGGTACCTTGCTTATCATCAAATTGAACTAGGTATTTGGAATCACATAGTTGACTGACACTGATGAGATTGTACTTGAGACCATTAACATAAGTTATCCTAGTAAAAACTATTCCACTATAGTTTACTGAACCATAACCTTCAGTGAGACATGATGAATTGGTGATTCCTCTTCTAGCCTGAATGACCTTTTCATGTCCTGATGTGTTATGAGTGGGATCTCCACATATGTCACAACTAGGATCCATTAGACAATCATCAGGAAGATGGTCATTGAAGCCACAATGTGGGCAAGGTGAAAAAGGCTTAGCCTTTTGTCTTTGCTTTTGTTTAGAATCAGAAGGATACTAAAAAGCCTGTGCTTTAAAGTTTGCAACATTGGATGTGACTGTGTATGACAAGTGATTAGAAGTCCTGTGATATTCCTTTTTGCATATCATGCAAAAGAGGATTCTATAACAATCATCAGTGGAATGATTTGTATAGTGACACAGCTCACATCTTTGCTGAGGTTTAGAAGACTTTGTTTTGGAGGTGCTTGAGGAAGCTGGTTTGAGTTCCTTACTCTTAGATTGAGGTTTTTTCATATGATTCAATCTTTTCACTCAGCTTCCTGACAAGCTCAGCCAACTGATCATATTTTGAATCAGGGCTTTCAGTGTTCACCTTAGTTAGGACTGAAGTTGTTGAGTCATCAGTAGGAACTGAGACTTCAGGTGTGGGTCTCTTCAGGATGGTTCTACCCATTCCTGACTTCTCATTTGGAGAATGTTGAGAGTAAACTAAAGGTGTTAGGTCTGAGCTAGGTGCAGCTCTCTGAAGAACTTTCAGTGGTGGGAGAGGTGTTTGTGATTCTGATTCAGACTCATTGACAGACTCAGTATTACTGGGCTTGTCAGTGAGTCCAAGCATATCTTTGATAGCCTGACTTTCAGGTTGCAAGATTTTCCCAGTCTCAAAGTTAGGTAACTTACTGTCTGGGTTGTTTCTTTCAACCCAGTCACTAGACTTGGGTTTCATTTCTTGCTCAAAAGATATGCCAGCTGGAATAAAGGCCTTTTCACTATCACTGAGGGATTCAGTGAGCTGGTCTTCTCCTAAGATTTTCTTTTTAGAACTAGGAATAAGACTAACAGTTTCATAGACTTTAGGATTCTTTTTAGTCCAGCTTCAATGACAACCTTTTCTTTGTTGAGTTCAGTTTGAAGAGCTTGGTTTTGTTTCAAAATTTCAGAGTTTTGAATTTGAAGTGTAACAGCTTCTAGCTTGGCTTGTTTCAAGTCAAGTAGTTCATCTCTACACTTGTTTAACTCTTGAACAAGTTTATTGTATTTTGAAAACAAATTAAGTCTTTGCTCTTCAACAAACTTAAGATCAACATTAATGTAATTTAAGTAAGATTGCCAATCAGAATCATCATCCATAGATAGTAAAATATTTACCTTTTTCATGGTGATGTTAACCCATTCTCCATTTCTTGCATGACTTTTTCCAATAGCCAGCTGATCATTATCTGAAAGTGTCATCAGTGCACTGACTCTTACTTCTTCATCATCTGAGGAGACCTCTTCTTCATCCCAGTCATAGGCTTCAGCTACAAGAACCTTGTTCTTTGTTTGAACAAGTTTAGAGGTTTGAGCAGCCTGAGACACTGAGGGATTGGCCTCAAGGAGAGCAAGTTTAGCTTTAGCTTTTCTGTACTTAGCTTCAAAGTCTTTTTGATCATTTTGAACAGTTTTGTTTTGAAAATGTTGAGAAGACTGAAGCATTTTTGGTTGAAACTTGCTAGTTCCTGAAGAAGAACTATTACCAGAGAATTTATATGAGGGTTTTGAGGTGGTTTTAGAAAAACAGTCTTTTGCAAAATGACCCTTTTTACCACATTTGAAACATTCAGTGGTTTTATTTGCTTTTGCTTTAGAAAAGTTTGACTGATGTCTTTTGATAAAACGTTTAGAATTAGCAAGGAGTGCCCTTTCTTGAAATTCAATATGCAAGTCATTAAGGTACTCCTCACTGGTTCTCTCATCAGCCTCATCATCAAAATTCTCTTGGAAATCCTGCACAACACCGTTAGAATAAAAGGCAGTGGATAAGGGTAAGGTTGTCAGGGCCTTTTTGGTCTCAAGAGCTTTCTTTGAGTCTGGGTATCTCCTTGAGATTAAGTTGTCCTCATAGACAAACTTCCCATAGATCTCAGGGAGCTCAAGGGTTTGAATGTGATTAGCATTCCTAAGACCCTGAGAGAAGTTTAACCACTTCTCAGGGAGACTGTTGACAAAGCCAACATTGATTTCATGCTTAGACAAAACTACACCATCATTTGATAGTTCATTTATCAAGGTTTTGTATTTGGTATAGGTCTGAGAGAGACTTTCAGAGTCTTTGGCCCTGAAAGTGTTATACTCAAGTTTCAGGTCCATAATCCTGTTTTCCTTGGTATCTGAGGGACCTTCAAAGCTATGAACCAAGTCAAGCCAAGTTTGTTTGGCTGTTCTACAGTTAATGACTGATTCCATTGTATTGTTAGGAAGACAAGATATAATGATGCTTTTCAGGCGTTGGTCTTGGTTAACCACCCTTCTCTCATCAATAGTCCACTTAGCTTCAGGTTTAGGTAACCCTTCAGCAGTCTTAGGAACAAAGGGACCTTCATTGATACATGTGATGTAGTATGGTTCCATACCAGTCAAGTAGCAAAGCATACGCTTTTTCCGCTTGCTAAATTTACCAGCTTCTAGTCTGGGAGCAACAGCTGAGTAGCTTCCTCCCTTTTTGTCAACTAGCTGGGGCACATTACTATCAGCCATGGTAGGATCTTGGTTTTAAAAACCTTTTGAGCACTCTTTAGTTTTGAAAGATTTTATAAACCAGAGGCTCTGATACCACTTGTTGTTCCATTTACACTATTAGAATTAACTACAAAGTTAAGCTAATCATGTTCCATGACTGAGTAATGTATTGATTAACAAAGCAAAATAAGTAAAACGTAAAAGATAAACACAAGAGTTTTTCAACGTTTAAATTCTTATTAGAAGTTAATCAAAAGAATCTATACCCAAGTGTTCGTGGAAAAAAAACTTGGGATTGAAATGACAAAGTATGGTATTGTCTCCTCACTAAATTTAAGCTAAGCTTAAGTGGCAACTATGATGAACCACTGAGCTATCTCAAGGACTAGGTTGCTCTTTGGGGGAGAAAAGTGGTTTTGTGCATGTCTAAGCATTAATTGCACAAAACTTATCCTCTTTTTTCCCTTATGATCCTATTTATAAACAAGTATAAAAGAGCACCTGTGACTTAAAAGACAAAAAGAATGACCTAAGCTAATCAGGACAAAATACTGAAGTATTTTGTCCCTGTTACAAGAACCTATTTTGGGTATAAGACAATTGTGCTTTCTGAGTAACAGTGATCACACTGCTCTTGTTCTAAAGCCTTTCAGGGAAAGTTTGACTTTAGCCTGATAAGGACTTCTTCTTATCTTTTCAAACTCTTCCCGCCTTGTCCCGCCTTTCTTTCAGACTTCAAGTTCTTCAGTCTTGGTCTTCAGTCTTCAATCTTCATTCTTTATAGTTGTTGAGGAGACGGGGGTTCAGTGTGTTATTGTCATCACTCACTGAATCCATTATCTTCTTCTTTGGCTTAGGTGCCACTTAGGGAGTTCGGCCTCACTGAATGGTGAATCCTTCTTCTTAGACTCGTCCTAAGCATCTTGAAGATAACTCACTGAGTGATTGTTCACTCAGTGACCTGCGAGTGTTTAAGGTTGTCCGACACTTAGGATAATTTGTATTCAAATCCTTGTTTCAGGACGCTTGGGTACTGAATGGACCCAACACTATTGGTGGCCGAACATGAAGGCCGACATTGCCACATATGTTGGCAAATGTCTTACATGCTCCAAAGTAAAAGCCGAACATCAAAAACCATCCGGTCCATTACAACAACCAGAGTTGATCGTCTTACAGAGATCCCTATGTGGAAATAGGAAAGAATTACAATGGACTTCATTACCAAGCTTCCAAAGAGATCAAGCGGCTATGACTCCATCTGGGTCATAGTTGATCGTCTCACAAAATCCGCACAGTTTTTACCAATTAAAGAGACATACAAAATGGATCAGTTAACCAGACTGTACATTAAAGAAGTAGTCTCAAGACATGGTGTACCAATCTCTATTATATCTGACCGAGATGGCAGATTCATCTCAAACTTCTTGAAGTCACTCCAAGACGCCTTTGGAACAAATCTAGACATGAGTACAGCGTATCACCCTCAGACCGATGGTCAGAGTGAAAGAACCATTCAAATGCTGTAAGACATGCTTCGAGCTTGTATAATTGACTTTGAAAAAGGATGGGATACTCATTTGCCATTAGTCGAATTTTCCTACAACAACAGTTATCACGCAAGTATCAAGGCAGCACCAATTGAAGCACTTTACGGTCGAAAGTGTCGTTCACCTGTCTGTTGGGCCGAAGTGGGAGATGTTCAACTCACTGGTCCAGAACTCATTCGTGAAACAACGGAGAAGATTGTACAAATCAGAAATCGACTTCAAGTCGTTAGAGATCGACAGAAAAGTTATGCCGACACACGACGCAGACCCCTGGAATTCCAAGTCAGGGATAGGGTTATGCTAAAGGTCTCACCTTGGAAATGCATCATACGATTCAGAAAATGTGGAAAACTAAATCCAAGATACATCGGTCCATTCAAAATCCTAGCTAGGGTTGGTCCAGTAGCTTACAGACTCGAGCTTCCACCAGAGCTCAGCACTGTACATCCCACGTTTCACGTATCCAACCTCAAGAAATGTCTATCGGATGAATAACTTATTATACCGATAGAAGAATTTCAACTCAATAATGATCTACAATTCATTGAAGAACCTGTAGAAATCATAGATCGAGAGGTCAAACAACTAAAACAGAGTCGAATCTCAATTGTCAAAGTTCGTTGAAACTCATGGCGTGGTCCAGAATACACATGGGAACGAGAAGACCAGATACGTCAGAAATACCCACATCTTTTTACCAACAATGCTTCCACATCTAGCACGAATTGAATCCCAGGACGGGATTCTCTCTAAGGGGTATGAACTGTAACCTTTCTCAAAATATGACATCACTGTTCCATTTATTACATCATTTAAATATTTCGTTTAGTAAATATTTTACGAGTTTCATTATTTTATTGGAAACATTACGTACTTAATAAATCCCATGTAAACCCAAACCTACGATTTTAGGATTAACAACACTTATATACCTTTTATCTAATATACTAACTCTTAGTATATTTCCAAGTCACACCAGATCCTATGATTTCGGTATGACTATCTAATTTAAGTTTTAAGATACTTACTTAAATTTTACTTAGCAAATAAACTACCTAAGTCAAAGTAATAAACACTAAGTAAAGTATACAAAATACTAGACAAGAATATAACTAGTTTACTTGTTTTCCACCTCATTTCCCCCCCCCCTCCTCTATTGATGGGGCGTATACATTGGATGATCACCAAGACAGTATTGTCTTGGTGATATCATATAATAAACATGTACACAAAAGTCTACTTAGCCACCAAGGCTTAGTGAAAGTAAATTAAATCCATCTCAAAGAAAGAAGAGAAAGCCAATTTTTCTAGTTCTTACACCAAAGTGACTCACTAGCCATATGTCTTGATCTCATCTAAACTAACCTAAGATGATTACAATTTGCAACACTTAGCTAGCAAGTGTATGACTCTTGCATTTTGGCATCTCCTCAAGAGGTTATAAAATGTGACAAATGGTAATTTTCCCATTTTAATAATAATGATTACTTTATCAAAAAATGCACTATATTTATTTTCTGACATCTATTACTGATTTTATCTTGAAAATGAGAGGTTATCTCAATTTAAATTTGTTATTACACTACGATAACTCAAACACGTTGATACGTGATTTACAATACATTGGAACGAGCTCACACACGGACCACGAAAATCATTTACACTAATTATAAACCAAACGGACCCTTATTACTATTCCTGGCCCAAATTTGAGCTTGTTACTATTCAAAAGCCCAACCCAAAATTTATATTTCTTATATTTCATGCGGTTGATACACCCAAGCTTGACCCCGATAATTTGAGATTTCGACACACAACATATGCAACTTTTTACACATCTCGAATCTCCATACATCATATAATCAGGATGTCAAGTCTCATCTCCTGATTCGAAGTTTTGACCACTAAACGAGACACAAAGTAAATCACATTTGGCACATGTACAAATCATTCGTATATTAAACCAAACTCGACAAAACAAATTTTAACCTATGTCTTTTACTATTATTAGTCGAATGAGAATTCATGAAATCATTCATAATCATTTTTGAATTATTGGTCACGTTAAATATGTGTTTGGACACTTTGTATGTGTCGAACACATACATATATATTGTAACTTATACATAACTGAACCAAGCAAGCAAACCCCCCCCCCCCTGATACCACCATACTCGAGTAATATTCCCTAATCTTATCTAAAATCTCTGCTAGGAATCTAATATCTCAACTTGCTCCAATATTAAACAATATAAACTCTAGATACATGCATATATACTCGACATACACATACATACTTTCTCATTCACTCTTAAACACATTTTCCACATTCCTTCTAAGTGTTTGCTACTGCCGAGAGTACCCAGGAAGTAGGAGGCCTTGTCGTGCCATTCTAATCCATTTTTCAAGTCGTATATCTTGTTCTCGAGTCCCTTTTTGATCATCCTTGCAATCCATACGTGTTCTAATCCACGTTAAACGTTTATGTCACCACCTCTTTGGTGTGGTAAGCCCTTAAAACTCATTTCCATTCACTTCTAAGTATTTCCAATATCTAATGCATCGTTATATGTTCTACTCGATCGTATTTTACTTTCCATGCATTTATAAGCTTACTCGTGTTTATTTATTCATATATACACATTGACCTCCTTCATGGATGGCTAGAGATATGAATTACACCATCATTCGATACATACATCTTCATTTTATTGCATATCGAACCTCATTTTATTCCTACATTGAATCGTATAATTTATAACACATATATATGTCATATTACATTTTTGTACCACTTGATTTGTCGAATAGAATGGCCTAAATATAACCGAATTTATACATACAACATATTGTTTTTATTGTTCAAACTGATTCTCCACAAGACCACCTAATAAGCCATACAAATAATCTCTCATGATAAGCTTGAAAAAGCCTTTTTTAAATCCTAAACCAATCGCTACTCGGACTGTTTTGAAACACCTTTTTTTCCGATTGGGCTTTAAACCCAATAGGCATTTTAAGCATATCGATCACTCACATCACAAACCAAATCGTTATAGATGCGTGGTTTTGCGACCTTACAACAGGTTTTACCTATCGAGAGATCTCAAGAGGCTTGCAATCCCCACCAGGCAGTGTACCTGACCGATGTAGTATAGTGAAGTGGCAAGTACCGGGGGATTGATCGTTCTCTAGGGAATAGTGTCGTTAGGATTGAAAAACTACTCTAATAGGTCTAAGGGTGAGGGAAGATTCTTTTTGTATTTTTATATTTTTTATGAAAGCAAGTAAAATCTCGGGTTTGAAGGAGTGGGCGGAATTAGTTGCTAGTTAACTAACCCAAATAGCTACAATTGCAAATAAAATAAAATAACTGAAAATGAAAAGGTTGTAAACTTATATGGAGAGAAATGTGTTTACTTAGATTTCCTTACTCCCTAACTATCTTTTACCGGTTGATTAGTGTGTATTAATTGCGTGGATGACGGGTGTATTCCTTAATACCAATCGTGGGGTGGCGTACGTACTTCCCCAACTCTACAAGCTCCTACTTCACTCCTATGTCGAGCCGGCTAAGAAGCTCCTAACATGGGATCACTAGAATTCGCTCATGCATTAAATACAACCATATAAACCTAGTACGCATTGGTTCATGTTTCTTAAGACGTTCAAGCAAGTTACCGTATAGGAGGTTAGCCAGTTTTCTTAAGCCTAACATCGATAAACAATCATCCAATACAATTAATAACACACTAATAACCAATAATCAATAGTTAGGTTTCATTAGATCTAAGCAAACACAAGATAAATCTAGCCTAGCATGTTAATTAAAAGACAAGAACAAGATATAATCAAACAACACATAGACATATTGAATGATTAAATGATTACTTATCTTCAATTGAACATGGGAGATCCAAGGGTATAAAACCCTTAAAAATGGCAGAAAATTCGTCTTAGGGTTTCTCCTCACAAAGTTGCACACTAATGAATAAAAATTGCAAAACTATATATAGAGTTTAGGGGCTGACGGCGTCACGTTATAGGAGGTGACGCCGTCACCTCGCCGCGGCTAGGGTTCCCGGATGGTCTTCCTGACGCCGTCCCTCTTTAATCCTCCAAAATCTGCTCTGGCCTATCAAGGGTTGACGCCGTCAGATTTGTGCTTGACGCCGTCTCTCTTTAACTTAAACCGTGACGACCTTGATCACCTTAAAGGGTGACGCCGTCAGAATTTCCATTGCAAAACTTTCTGTCGCGTCATGTGTATTTGTCATATCCACCTCTTTTGCCAAGCCGTGACGCCGTCAGGAGCAATTCTTGACGACGTCATGTGTACTTTTCCAGCAGCTTTGGAGACTTTGTCGTTTTCTTCACTTTTATGCTCCAAAAACGTCCAAAATGCTTCCTTTTCTAGATTTCTTCTCCAAAGTACCTAAAATGACAAAAGGAACGATTTAGGGCAATATTTGATCAAATAAATACGATTTAGGGCTTAAATGACCCCCTAAAAGCGGTACACTTTTCACTTCATCAAATACCCTTACACTTGAGATTTGCTTGTCCTCAAGCAAATGCGCTTTTATTCTAATCAAAATACAAGTTAGGGGTCATTTATTGCTGATATAAAAGTAATTACAACAAATAGTCGTTCCACTTTAATCATAATAAGCACGGAGATTACAAACTAGCACCTCACAAGTAGTGTTTAGATACTCACATCTCTCAGGTGTCATAAAAGTATATCTCATAAATGAAAACGGATAATATCTCTCACTACCTGTCATAGCAAATAGATTACCATAGGCTTGGGAAAGGATCAAAAACCTCCTCCACTAGGCGTAAGCACCTAAGATAAACTATAAAAGAGGGCTTTTAAACGGGTTATAACGTTAGGTGTAGGGATATGATAAACACGGATTTGTTGGATAAGGGATATTTTACTGGTGGCGAGTTAAAGATCTTGATTAATTACATGTACCATATGGCGTTGCTAAGCCAAGACTAGACTCGACTTAAGCTAAAAACAAAATAACAAAAACATATAATAAACATAAAATGAAATGGGATGGTAGTCCGTATGTTTTTTCTACTTTTCTTTTTCTCATTTTTTTTTTGTATTTTTCTTGATTTTTTCGATTTTTTTTTTTTTTTTTTTTGATACACTTTTGCCCTACCATCCAAAATAATACATCATAGGGGCGTTGCATTCCCCTTACACTTGAACTTTTACATACTTTTACAAATAACTATTCTATCGACTCGAATTAAGATAGTCGAAACACTTGGAGTACTTTTAAAATATTTAGCACATATGGGGGTAATAATGTTGTTCTTCCCCATTACTCCATTACACTAGTACTTTACCCATGAGTCTCAATCGTCCCAAAACAATATGTACAAGGATATGACTCGACTTAGCAACCATGTAATCAATTAGATAATTAACTTGGGGTTTAAACAAATGTTGTCACAATAATGCACTAAAATTGAGCGCATACAAGGTAGGCTAAGGCGATTTGGGTGTACATTTAAGTGGGGTGTAAACAAATTCTTCCTTTAAGTAAAATTCTTAAAGTTAGAAACGAAAAGATAGGCTCTGAGGGGTGTACTAGGGGTATCGTGTACTAAAAATGAGTACAACGCAAAGGGTGTGGGAGAATTACTTGACCAATGTAGCCAATGTAATTATAACAAAAACACAGGTGTAAAACAATGGGTTAATCCTAATGCCTCTTATCATGTAGTAAATCTAACTACACGAATGTAGTCTCACTTGTGGCCTCGGAATGGTCCTAACGCAAGTTCTAGAATCTAAGTGCTACCGGTACACACATCATAGCATAAATGCTTTTCCTACCAATTCTAAGGGCGAACCTCACATATTTGGGGTGGAAAATTTTTTAGTGGTACGGTTTTTGTGCTAGTCATATAACTCCTATCCATGAGACGCTTATTAAGACCAAAGTTTCACTCCTATATGTTGTAAAAAAATTTAAATTTGGCACTAAAATTGCCCTAACAGGTATTTCTCTCAGTTTTATTACACATCTACCATCAAGCAAACAAAAATCAAGTGCAATTGTATTCTCTAAAGTATCGTACTTTTACCCCCCCTTACACTTAAGATGAACATTGTCCCCAATGTTCAAATAACAAGATGTAAAAGTAAATAAGGTAAAAGAATGAAATCAAATACTCCCCTAATTCGCTCGGTGGATAAAGGGGTAACATGGTTAGATCTTCTTCCAATAGAATGTAGAAGCTCCAAGACTAAAGCATCGCCAAAAGCTTGATTCCACATACATCTCCTTGTCCAAAATAACCTGTTAAACCTGAGAAAACAAACACGAAAACCTGCATAACATCGGCGGGATAAATCTATATAAGGATATAATGCTTGTGGAATGATTATTTTGCAGATTCCTGGAGTTTATAAGTTAGAGATTTAATAAAAACTTTTTATGAAAACAAAACTTTCAAAAATTTCAGAAAATTAAAACCTGACGTCGTCAGGTTGTAATGCCTGACGCCGTCAGAAATGATCTGACAGAATTCTCAAGTTAAGTTTCCGGAAAATTTCTGGAAAAACCTATACCTTACTTCCTGGAATTCCTGCAAAACATCATTATGACTCGATACAAGCATTTGACTCAAACAAATACTAATATGTATGTTAATTTAATATTGTTATGATTCATGTTCATTTGTTCTAATAAACCGATTTGGATTTCCCTTACACTTAACTTTTGCAAAATACCTTATATGTAGTTAAGACGAAGTTAAAAACAAGATAAAGCATTTTCACAATTTAGTTTTGAACATGAATCAATAATAATAAAAATTAAACATACATACGGAAGCAAATAAAATCAAACAAACAAATAAATAAACACACAAAGCAAATAAAGCTTGGGTTCCCTCCCAAGAAGCGCTTTTCTTTATTAACGAGTCTTGTAGCTAGACTCAAAGTCACCGTACATTACGTGACTTCTTCATCAAAAGTTATGTATTCCTCATTGATCATTTCATTACCATTCTCTTGATAATGCTTGACTCGTTGTATATTCACAGTGAATTCTCTATCCTCGTCGTCAATCAACACAACGGCTCCGGTTTTAGAGGAACTCCTTACGGTAAAAGGTCCATACCATCTAGATTTAAGTTTCCCAGGAAATAGCCTTAAGCGAGAATTATATAATAAGACCTTGTCTCCTTCTGAAAACTCCTTGGGTCTCTTAATCCGTTGGTCATGCCATCTTTTTGCCCTTTCTTTGTATGTAATGGAAGATTCATAAGCCTCTAATCTCAATTCATCGAGCTCTTGGAGCTGTAAGAATCTATTTGTTCCCGCAACCGTATAATCCAAATTACAAGCCTTAAGTGCCCAATATGCCTTGTGTTCCAGTTCTACTGGAAGGTGGCATGCCTTGCCATATACCATACGGAACGGGGTTGTCCCGATTGTTGTCTTATAAGCGGTTCGAAATGCCCACAAAGCTTCATCGAGCTTAAAAGACCAATATTTTCTGTTTTGATTGACCGTTTTCTCTAATATTCTCTTTATGGCTCTATTAGTGTTTTCGACTTGACCGTTGGTTTGAGGATGGTAAGCGGTGGAGAATCGGTGAGAGACTCCATATCTTTTCATAACTTTCTCCATTTGCGAATTGCAAAAATGGGTTCCCCTGTCACTAATAAGAGCTTTCGGAATTCCGAACCTAGCGAACAATTTTTTTAAGAAATGAATTACTACCCTAGCGTCGTTAGTCCTAAGGGCTTGTGCTTCCAACCATTTCGAAACATAATCAATGGCCACTAAGATGTATTCATTCCCTCCTGAAGATGGGAAGGGTCCCATGAAATCAATTCTCCAAACATCGAAAACCTCGCAAACTTGTATATAATTCTGCGGGGCTTCATCCCTCCTAGAGATATTCCCCACTCTTTGACACGCGTCACAAGTCTGTATCATTCCCTTCACATCACGAAATATTGTAGGCCAATAGAATCCTGCGTTGAAGATCTTTCGTGCAATAGTGTTCATTCCGTGATGCCCTCCAGATGGACCTGCATGACACTCTTTCATAATTCTGATAACCTCCTTTTCCGAAACACAACGTCTGATTACTTGATCCGGACATCTTCGGAATAAGAAAGGTTCATCCCAAAAGTAGTACTTTAATTGATTGAAGAGCCTCCTTTTTTCATGCCTGCTCATATGCTCAGGAATGACTCTACTTGCCAGGTAGTTAGCATAATCCGCATACCATGGTTCAGAATCATTTATTGACATGAGCTGCTCTTCAGGAAATGACTCCCAAATCTCACTCTTGTCAGATTCAGCGAGGCTGGGGTTTTCGAGACGAGAGAGATGATCAGCCGCAAGATTCTCTGCTCCTTTCTTATCACGAATCTCTACATCGAACTCTTGCAATAGTAAGATCCAACGAAGTAACCGCGGTTTAGCATCCTATTTAGTGAAAAGATATCGAATAGCTGAATGGTCCGTAAAAACAATCGTTTTAGAAAGGACAAGATACTGGCGAAACTTATCAAAAGCAAATACCACGGCTAGTAATTCCTTTTCAGTGGTAGTGTAGTTTTCTTGAGCAGGATTCATGGTTTTGCTAGCGTAGTATATTGGCTGAAAGTGTTTGTTAAACCTTTGGCCTAATACTGCTCCAACAGCATAATCGCTAGCATCGCACATGATTTCAAAGGGTAACTCCCAGTTAGGGGTGACCATAATTGGAGCTTGGGTAAGTTCCTGCTTCAATTGATCGAATGCATCCTTGCACTCTTGAGAGAAGTCGAACGGGGCATCCTTCACGAGCAACTGAGTCATTGGTCTAGCTATCTTTGAGAAATCTTTAATGAATCTCCTATAGAAGCCAGTATGACCCAAGAAGCTACGGATTGCCTTGACAGTTGTTGGATAGGGAAGTTTGGATATAGCTTCAATTTTTGCCTGGTCTACTTCAACTTCACTTCCTGAAATTTTGTGCCCTAGCACAATCCCTTCTTTTACCATAAAGTGGCACTTTTCCCAGTTTAGTACCAAGTTAGTCTCCTCACAACGTTTGAGCATTTTCTCAAGGTTAGCAAGACAGCGATCAAAAGAGTTTCCAAAGACTGAAAAATCATCCATGAAGACCTCCATGCTGTCTTCCATTAACTCATGAAAGATTGCTGTCATGCAGCGCTGGAAAGTGGCGGGGGCGTTACATAGTCCAAAGGGCATTCGCTTGTAGGCGAAGGTGCCATAAGGGCATGTAAACGTAGTCTTTTCTTGGTCCTCAGGAGCGATAGGGATTTGGAAATACCCTGAGAACCCATCTAGGAAGCAGTAGTACTCATGCCCCGCTAACCTTTCCAACATTTGGTCGATAAATGGGAGAGGGAAATGATCCTTTCGGGTTGCATCATTCAACTTCCTATAATCGATGCACACACGCCATCCAGTTACTGTTCGTTGAGGAACCCATCTAGGAAGCAGTAGTACTCATGCCCCGCTAACCTTTCCAACATTTGGTTGATAAATGGGAGAGGGAAATGATCCTTTCGGGTTGCATCATTCAACTTCCTATAATCGATGCACACACGCCATCCAGTTACTGTTCGTTGAGGCACCAACTCATCCTTATCGTTCTTAACCACCGTCATTCCTCCCTTCTTTGGTACAACCTGTACAGGACTTACCCATGGACTGTCTGAGATTGGGTAAATTAGTCCCGCATCTAGGAGCTTAATGACTTCCTTTTTTACGACTTCCTTTATGTTGGGGTTTACTCACCTTTGAGGTTGCACGGTGGGTTTATAATCCTCCTCCATGAGGATTTTATGCGTACAAAAGGTTGAGTCAATCCCCTTGATGTCGGCTACACTCCATGCTATAACGCCTTTATATTTTTTTAAAACTCCTAAGAGTTTATCCTTTTGTTCACTTTTCAAATAAGAGTTTATGATTACCGGAAGTTGATCTTTTCCTTGGAGGAAAGCATATTCCAGGTTGTTTGGGAGTTCCTTGAGTTCTAACGTGGGTGGCTCGATGATGGAAGGTTTAAGTTTGTTCTCGGGTTTACGAAGCTCAAGCTGTTCGATTTCTTGTCTGGGATAGAAGGAGACTGCGTTCACATCCATAGTCTTCTCCTCCTCTAAGATGGGTAAGAAAGCTTCATCTCGCAACCAACCAGCTTCCACCTGTTCATCTATACAATTGTCAATCTCGTCGGATAGTTCATTGATTTCTCCGATGAAATACAGCTGATTAGCTGCTTCGAGAGAAAGATTCATTGTGTCCTTGATGTCGAAGGTTAAGCTATCGGTTCCCACTCGTAAGGTTAGTTTGCCGTCATGAACATCAATAACAGCGCGAGCAGTTGCAAGGAATGGCCTCCCCAGAATGATGGGCACTAGGTCATCTTCTTCCATCTCTAAGATGACGAAGTCAACTGGAAATTTGAACTTCCCTACCTTAACCAGCACATTCTCACATATTCCTAAGGGGTATTTGACTGATCTATCGGCTAGTTGGATGTTCATACGGGTTGGTTTCAATCCAGAATACCCTAACTTGAGGAACATGGAATGCGGCATAAGATTGATACTTGCTCCTAAGTCGGCTAAAGCATTCTTGACTGAAAGAGATCCTATTGAACAGGGCAAGGTGAAACTACCTGGATCGTCCACCTTCTTTGGCAGCCCTCGTTGAGTCACCACAGAATATTCTTCTCCTAATGTTACAAGACCCTCGAGCCCTTTTCTGTTGGTTAGCAGTTTCTTGAAGTATGTACTATATTTGGGCATATGGTAACATGCATCAAGAAGGGGTATGGTGACGACCGAATTCTTCAAATATGACAAGAATCTTTTATTATCATTTTCGACCTTTTGATTCTTGAGGCGGGACGGGTATGGGACTTTAATGGGCTGTTTGGTTGGAGTAGGTGGAGAGGGAGTTACCGGAGGGGTTTGATCGGGATTTCCATCGTTCACATTACCTTCCTCCTCATGAGGGGTGTCGGGTTCCATGACGTTAGATTGTTGAGCTGGGTAGGGTGGATCCTTAGTAGTTGTTCCAGCACGAGTGGTGATGGCGAGTAAGGGATCTCTTTGATTTGTTTGAGGTTTGCCAAGGTCATCGAGAATGGCGTTGAGTTCTGCGAATTTGGCCCTTAGGTCGTTTTGTTGGCTATTGATGAGGTTGTCAATACCTTTTAGTTGCGAATTCTTTTCAAGCGTGAAATGCCCAAGATCATCCTCAAAAGTGCTCCTAACCTTGTAGTCAGGATATTCTCCTCCTCCCTCTTCTCTCACAAGATTTCCCCAAGGGGTAAAATCATTGTTTTGGTAGAAAGTTAAGAGCAAAGGATCATCGAAGATGTCGTGGCTTAACAAGCATACTTGTTCGGTGGTGGTATCATCCCCGCATTCCTCCACTTCATGCGGGCCACCACATTGGTCACAGATCAAGTATGGGTTTGATAACCGTTTAGTTGGTTGTGACTTGTCTAGATAAGAGACTTGATCATTCAATCTACTCAACCGGCTAACAAAAGGAGGCTCTTTCATGATCTTGGAAACGCTCATGATCGAATCGGGTTCATCCCAGGTATCGTCTTGATCATTTGCGTATTCCTCAATTCTATTCCATCCTTCCTCAGCGCTTAGGTTGGCTATTTTTCCTTTCACCAAATTATTAATGCCAAATTGGTCGCTTTTAGGGACACTGTCATAAAAGATTTGGACAAGAAGCCAGAGTTCAATGCCATGATGAGGGACTTGTCTAATTAGATCTTTGAATCTGATCCAGGATTCGTGAATGGGTTCAGCTGGTCCAACATGGAAGCGGAAGATTTCGTCTCTTAACGTTGAAGTTCTTCCTATGGGAAAGAATTTCTCATAGAACTTTGAGATAAGCTGTTCCCATGTGAAGATGGACTCGGCGGGGAGTTTGTTATACCAATCTTTGGCTTTCTCATAAAGGGTGAAGGGAAAGAATCGTAGCCGGGAGGTATCTCTAGTGGCTCCGTCCGTATGGAGGGTATCCACTATTTTCAGGAAGTCTTTGATGTGTTGGATTGGATCTTCACTTTTCAATCCGTGAAACTTGCATACACTTTGGGCAAGCCAAATGTCGGTTGCACGCAAGACCCCATTCGTGTGTTCATTAGGAAAAACAATAGCATTGGAAAAACCGCGAGGGGTGGGAGAAGAGTAGTCCTTGAGGGATTTAGGGATGGGGTTTTCAGGAACCTCCATATCGTGATTGGCTTGAGGGCTAGGAGGTGTAGAGTGAGGATTGGATTCTTCCTCGGAGAGGGCATCATCAAAATTGATCGTGGATGGTTTGGCCGCTTGGTGGTGTTGCCTTAATTTATGCATTTCCCTTTCGGGTTCAGCATAAGGTGTGGCAAGAGTTTTGATCGAGCTACGGCTCCTAGTGATTCTAGGATTAGGGGGGTTATCATCCAAAATTAGAGAATATCCTCCTAAAGTGTGTGATCTACGAGCTTGGTTTTGTCGTGGTGGTGGGTTGTTGGGATCGAGGATATTACCACCTTCCATGATGTCGGATGGTAATGGTTACGAACAAAGAAACGAAGAAAAAAGATAGACTAAAGAAAAACCTAAAAAAATAAAATAAAAATCTCACTAGAAAGGAATCTAGTGAGTAGACCTAATAAAATAAAAATTCAACCTAAACAATAACTATTCCCCGGCAACGGCGCCAAAAACTTGATGCGTGGTTTTGCGACCTTACAACAGGTTTTACCTCTCGAGGATCTCAAGAGGCTTGCAATCCCCACCAGGCAGTGTACCTGACCGATGTAGTATAGTGAAGTGGCAAGTACCGGGGGATTGATCGTTCTCTAGGGGAATAGTGTCGTTAGGATTGAAAAACTACTCTAATAGGTCTAAGGGTGAGGGAAGATTCTTTTTGTATTTTTATATTTTTTATGAAAGCAAGTAAAATCTCGGGTTTGAAGGAATGGGCGGAATTAGTTGCTAGTTAACTAACCCAAATAGCTACAATTGCAAATAAAATAAAATAACTGAAAATGAAAAGGTTGTGAAACTTATATGGAGAGAAATGTGTTTACTTAGATTTCCTTACTCCCTAACTATCTTTTACCGGTTGATTAGTGTGTATTAATTGCATGGATGACGGGTGTATTCCTTAATACCAATCGTGGGGTGGCGTACGTACTTCCCCAACTCTACAAGCTCCTACTTCACTCCTATGTCGAGCCGGCTAAGAAGCTCCTAACATGGGATCACTAGAATTCGCTCATGCATTAAATACAACCATATAAACCTAGTACGCATTGGTTCATGTTTCTTAAGACGTTCAAGCAAGTTACCGTATAGGAGGTTAGCCAGTTTTCTTAAGCCTAACATCGATAAACAATCATCCAATACAATTAATAACACACTAATAACCAATAATCAATAGTTAGGTTTCATTAGATCTAAGCAAACACAAGATAAATCTAGCCTAGCATGTTAATTAAAAGACAAGAACAAGATATAATCAAACAACACATAGACATATTGAATGATTAAATGATTACTTATCTTCAATTGAACATGGGAGATCCAAGGGTATAAAACCCTTAAAAATGGCAGAAAATTCTTCTTAGGGTTTCTCCTCACAAAGTTGCACACTAATGACTAAAAATTGCAAAACTATATATAGAGTTTAGGGGCTGACGGCGTCACGTTATAGGAGGTGACGCCTTCACCTCGCCGCGGCTAGGGTTCCCGGATGGTCTTCCTGACGCCGTCCCTCTTTAATCCACCAAAATCCGCTCTGGCCTATCAAGGGTTGACGCTGTCAGATTTGTGCTTGACACCGTCTCTCTTTAACTTAAACCGTGACGACCTTGATCACCTTAAAGGGTGACGCCGTCAGAATTTCCATTGCAAAACTTTCTGGCGCGTCATGTGTATTTGTCATATCCACCTCTTTTGCCAAGCCGTGACGCCGTCTGGAGCAATTCTTGACGCCGTCATGTGTACTTTTCCAGCAGCTTTGGAGACTTTGTCGTTTTCTTCACTTTTATGCTCCAAAAACGTCCAAAATGCTTCCTTTTCCAGATTTCTTCTACAAAGTACCTAAAATGACAAAAGGAACGATTTAGGGCAATATTTGATGAAATAAATACGATTTAGGGCTTAAATGACCCTCTAAAAGCGGTACACTTTTCGCTTCATCAGTTATCCGTTACTCATTTTCACACTCATCATTCGTATTAAGCCAAAACTGTTAAAATCTCAGACTTCACTTCTATTCAGGTCGTGTGTTGGAGCCGTTCCCATAATTCACTTGATTTCACATTTTACCTTGCCAATTACACTCAAGGTTAGTCATAGCCCCACTATTACTCTTTAATACTCATTTTAAACTACTTGGGATGAGAAACATGCTTACTTTTATGGACTACTTAAACAATGCTTTTTTTTGATAAAACTATTACCTGCTGGCCTAAGTACTGTATCCCAAATTTATGCCCATGCACATGTACCGTTAATTCCTGCTGGGAAGCACGAGTGATATAAATAGATCTATTGAGGGTGACACCTCCATCCGTGTTGGGATTCAACAGTCCGGATAGGACAAACGGATGTATACCATGTCGAATTACAAGTGACTAGGGATAGAACACTTGCCGGGCCTTATTATTACATGGACTCATCCCATGTAATTACATGCACTCATCGCATGCACACTGTCGTAGCTTCGGTAACATGGAACTTAGCGCAGCGTAATAGCCTTTCGTATAACATTATGCACTTTGTAATGTTAACTCATGAACTTATTGGTCCAACTTTACTGCTTTATGTAAACCTATGAACTCACCAGCTCTTAGCTGCCTTTTTCATGTTTTTCTCAGGTGTTTAGTTGTTGATATATGATGATGCAAGACAGTGCTTGGCAGGGGCATAGGCACACTTTTGGAGTGTACACATAACACTCATGACCAGAGTTTTTGTACTATGGGACAACTAATAACTATTATGGACCTTGTTTTCCGCATTTCATAATTATGTAAAACTTATGTTTTAATTAATGAAGCTTTTAAAACGGATTAGATAATCCGTTCTCTATTACTTGTGTACTGATCCAAATATGTAGCACCCCAGATATTATTTCCGCTGCGATCTGATTTGGGGGTGTTACAGATTGGCATCAGAGCTAAGGTTATAGAGAACTAGGTACACATAAAACCTAGACTATAACCGCTTTTTACAAAAACTCAACCTATGACCGCCATATGCCAGCCTGCCTTACTTGCCACTTTACTTGCTACTATACTTATTGTTTCAGCAAGCTTAGCATATACTTGCGTGCTACTTT
Organism: Artemisia tridentata subsp. tridentata; assembly: GCA_021014915.2. NCBI lineage: Eukaryota > Viridiplantae > Streptophyta > Magnoliopsida > Asterales > Asteraceae > Artemisia > Artemisia tridentata. Next base: position 313,712,606 of record CP139502.1, read on the forward strand.
GATGACACATACTTTCGTGTTAATGCTTAGCATATACTTGCGTGCTACTTTGAAAACACATACTTTTGTGTTGATTGTATACATATACATATGTACTTATATAATGGCTAATACTTTCTAGCCTGACACTAAAGATTATAAGTATCTTCTATATACTTACACACGTATACCATCTTTGTCACAGACCATGTCTTCCAAATCAATTGATATTTCCAAAACTATTCTCCATACTATTCGTACATCACCTACCCTTCAGATCACTCCAGATGCTGAAGATCCTTATGTACAAGTGTCACAAACACAGCTTGATACGGAACTTACTCTAAACACACGAATACCGTCACCATCATCACCTACTCACTCACCTCCACATCAGAGACTTAGGAGAACTACTGAGTCTTATACAGATGAAGAGTTGATTGGTTGTCCGGCTACATTTGAAATTGGGCAGAGCTCGAAGGGAACTCACCAAGAGACAATTTGGAAAGATGTTGAGCCAAACTCTCCACTGTCTGACATTCCAGACTCCCCAATGCCAGAAATCCCAGATGACGTATCCTCACTTAATCCCCCTGACTATACTGTAAGTGCTCGTGATTCGATATGGACCCTTCTTCATCAACAAGCCAGCACACTAGACGTCCACACTGATCAGCTGGAAAGGTTACAACCAACATGTTTCGAGTGGTATGATCGTAACATTGACACTCTGTTAAGAAGAGCCGATGCCGAGAGGCGAGAGGTGTTTGACTTAGGGATGAGGGTTGATGAGATGCAGGATACTTATAACTATGAGCTTAGGAACTTGGATTCCAGAGTCCGCTGTTTGGGTAGAGACCATACTCAGACACATGGCAGGGTAGAAGACGTTGAAAGGACCCTATGGTTAGCCAGAGACACGGCGAGGAACCAGGATCAGAAGATTTCCGTCTTAGAAGCCATGTTAGCTACTCAGATGAGGATGTACCAGGAGTTCCAGAGATGCTTCGCAGATATGGAAGCTGCACGATTAGAGCTTGAGGCAGAAGTTAATCGTTTGCGTCAAGGGCGTAACTAGTCTTAGATTCATATGTTACTGTACCCACTAGACCGAGTAGTCTTCGGCTAGTGTCTGATGTATTTTCCAATAAGCTTGTAATTTTCAGATCTTGTAACCGACTTTTAATCTATAACAATCTCATTTTGTTATATCTCATTGTTATTGATTATCTTGATTTAATTCTTTCTATCATGCTCTACTGTAATGCTATTCATTCATGTGATGACTTCTCGTACTCTCTTGCCAAAACTCATCATTTGTTACTTTCTTTTGTAGACAAATGGCTCCACGCAAATCAAACCGTACTCGAAATGCAACTAATGCCACTCCCGCTCCAAACGTAGTCAACCAGTCAACTTTGGCACAACTTGTGGCACAGCAGGTGGCAGAAGCCATGGCCGCTGCTGCCAATGTAGGATCAAGCACTAACACCGGTGATAGAGCCGCGAGACCCACTAATTTCAGTCGAGGCTACACATACAAGGAATTTCGTGCTTGTGATCCAGGAAGTTTTGGAGGTACTGAGGGAGCTGTCAGCTTGGCAAGATGGCTAGAAAAGTTGAAAACTGTGTTCCGCATCTGCAATTGCGAAGAAGAATCCAAAGTTAAGTATGCCTCGTATACTTTGATAGGCAGCGCTTTAACTTGGTGGAACTCTTACAAGAAATCATCAGGGATGGATATTGTTTACGCTATGGCGTGGGAACAATTCAAAGCTTTAATGCTCCAGAAGTATTGTCCTCGCACTGAGGTAAAAAAGATGGAAGCAGAATTTTGGAACTTGAAGGTTCAAGGCACCAACATTGTGGTGTACACACAACGTTTCCAAGAGTTGGCATTACTATGTCCCGAATTGGTTGCTACTGAGGCGCGAATGATAGAGCGTTACATCGAAGGATTACCCTTGAACATCAGAGGGAATATATTGGCTGCTAATCCTAACGACTTACATAACACAATCTCCATCTCTTACAAGTTAATGGATCAAGTGATCCAAGATATGCCAGAAAAAGGAGGAGATAACAAAAGAAAATGGGAGGACAACTCAAGAGCCAACCATCAGCCAAACAAACGACAGGAAGTCGCTAAGGTTTATTCTGTTGGACCCAGTGACCAGAAGGTCTATGCTGGAAAAGCTCCTCTATGTAACCGTTGTAAACTCCATTACAACGGGCCATGCTCCATGAAATGCCAAAATTGTCAAAGAATCGGTCATATGACCAGGAATTGCAGAGCACCAGTTCTTGCTACTGCTCAGAGGGCGCCAGTGGCTAATCAAAGAGCTCCTACCATCAAGGAAAAAACTTCCTTTACCTGCTTTGGTTGTGGGGAAAAGGGGCACTTCAAGAATGAGTGCAGGAAACAAAGAAATCAGGGTAACAATGGGAATCAAGATGCTGGAGGGAACCAGGGCTATGCAGGAAATGCCCGAGGAAGAGTATATGTGGTTGGAGGAAGAGAAGCACCAGAGGACCCGAACGTTGTTACAGGTATGTTTCTTCTAAACAACCGCCATGCATCTATTTTATTTGATACCGGGGCAGATGAGAGTTTCATATCAAACACATTTAGTCAGTTGCTAGATATCATCCCTACAGCCTTAGGCATTGTTTATGACGTAGAACTAGCTAATGGTAATGTGGAAAGAGTAGACACTATAATACGAGGTTGTACGCTAAACCTGTTAAACCACCCGTTCAACATAGATCTTATGCCAGTAGGACTTGGCAGTTTCGACGTTATTATTGGAATGGACTGGTTATCTAAACAGCATGCGGTAATCATCTGCAATGAGAAGATCGTTCGTATATCGTACGGTAATGAAGTATTGGAAGTATTAGGAGATAGGAGGGACCGTAGAAATACATCTCGATTGAACATCATATCATGCACCAAAGTTCAGAAGTACATTAAGGATGGATGTCTCCTCTTTATAGCACAGGTTGAGAAGAAAAAGAAGGAGTCTAAAGAAAACTGCCTATAAGGCGTGCCAATTGTGCGTGACTTTCCTAAAGTCTTTCCCGAGGACTTGCCTGGGTATCCACCAGTCAGGCAACTCGAGTTTCAAATTGACTTAGTACCAGGTGTTGCACCCGTAGCGCGAGCACCGTACCGATTAGCTCCTTCAGAGATGCAAGAATTATCAGAACAACTACAAGAACTCACAGAGAAAGGTTTCATCAAGCCTAGTTCCTCACCTTGGGGAGCCCCTGTTCTATTCGTCAAGAAAAAAGACGGAACCTTTCGGATGTGCATCGACTATAGAGAGCTGAACAAGTTAACAATAAATAACCGATACCCACTTCCTAGGATTGACGACCTATTCGATCAACTACAAGGTTCCAGCGTATATTCAAAGATCGACCTTCGATCTGGATACCATCAACTTAGAGTCCGAGAAGAAGACATCCCGAAAATGGCATTTAGGACTCGTTACGGACACTACGAGTTCCAGGTTATGCCATTTTGTTTGACAAACGCACGAGCAGTATTCATGGACCTTATGAACCGGGTGTGCAAACCATATTTGGATAAGTTTGTGATTGTGTTCATAGAAGATATCCTTATCTACTCCAAGAACAAAGAAGAACATGAAAAATATCTCAAGATGATTCTGAAATTGCTCAAGAAGGAGGAATTATATGCAAAATTCTCGAAATGTGACTTTTGTATTTCCACTATACAATTTCTCGGTCACGTGATTAATAGCTAGGGTATTCACGTGGACCCAACAACGCCAACTGAAATACGCCAATTCTTAGGACTTGCCGGTTATTACAGGAGATTCATCGAGGGATTCTCTAGAATAGCCAAACCATTAACCACCCTAACTCAGAAAAACGTGAAGTATGTCTGGGGTAAAGACGAAGAAGAGGCATTCCAGACACTCAAAGAAAAGTTGTGTAGTGCACCCATATTAGCCTTACCTGAAGGAAGCGATGACTTTGTCGTATACTGCGACGCTTCGCACAAGGGTTTAGGCGCTGTCTTAATGTAGAGACAGAAAGTGATTGCTTATGCATCACGACAACTCAAGACACATGAAAAGAACTACACAACCTATGATCTAGAACTGGGAGCAATTGTGTTCGCTCTTAGGATATGGAGACATTACCTTTACGGCACTAAGTTTACAGTGTTTACGGACCACAAAAGCCTACAACATATCCTATACCAAAAAGAGTTGAACATGAGACAACGTAGGTGGCTAGAATTACTCAGTGATTACGACTGTGAAATTCGTTATCACCTGGGAAAAGCCAACGTTGTGGCAGATGCTCTTAGCCGGAAGGAACGACTCAAACCCTTGAGAGTCAGATCACTAGGAATGACTATCAGTTCACCTCACCCATAAAAAATCCTCGAGGCTCAGGTTGAGGCACTCAAGGAAGAAAATAGACCAAGTGAAAAAATCTATTGTATGCCAGAGAATGCAAATGGCTTTGTAAGGAGATCAGACGGAGTATTGTGCTTCAACGATAGAAGCTGGGTACCACTCTATGGTGGGATACGAGAGTTAATTATGCATGAGTCGCATAACTCCAAGTACTCTATTCATCCTGGAGCTGATAAGATGTACCTTGATCTTAAGAAACTATATTGGTGGCCTAACATGAAGGCGGATATTGCACTATATGTCAGTAAATGCCTAACTTGTTCTAAAGTTAAGGCGGAACATCAGAAACCATCCGGATTACTAGTGCAACCTGAACTCCCTGTATGGAAATGGGAACGAATCACTATGGACTTCATAACCAAACTACCAAGAACATCCAGTGGATATGACACGATTTGGGTGATTGTTGACAGACTCACCAAATCTGCACATTTTCTACCCATCAAAGAAACTGACAGCATGGATCAACTCGCTCGTTTATATCTAAAAGAAGTAGTCTCCAAACATGGAGTACCAATTTCGATCATCTCCGATCGCGACTTTCGTTTCACTTCAAACTTTTGGCAGTCACTCCAGAAAGCTTTGGGGACTAAACTCGATATGAGTACAGCTTACCATCCCCAAACAGACGGCCAAGGCGAAAGAACCATTCAAACCTTGGGGGATATGCTCCGAGCTTGTGCAATAGACTTCGGCAAGAAATGGGACGGACATTTGCCCCTAGTCGAATTCTCGTACAACAACAGCTATCATACAAGTATAAAAGTTGCACCATTCGAGGCACTTTATGGACGTAAGTGCCGATCACCCATTTGTTGGACAGAAGTGGGAGACAGTCAACTCACAGGTCCCAAACTCATTCATGAGACAACCGAAAAGATTGTGCAGATTCGTAACCAGATGCAAGCTGCACAAGACAGACAAAAGAGCTGTGCTGACAAGAGACGTAAACCTCTTGAGTTCCGAATAGGGGACAGAGTCATGTTGAAAGTTTCTCCATGGAAAGGCGTGATACGTTTTGGCAAACGTGGAAAACTAAATCCTCGTTACATTGGACCTTTCAAAATTCTAGAAAGAATCGGATCGGTAGCATACCAACTCCAGCTACCGCAAGAACTCAACAATGTACATGATGTCTTTCATGTATGCAATCTAAAGAAATGCTTGTCCGAGGAAACTCTTACTATTCCTCTGAAAGAAATCAAAATTGACAATCGACTGCACTTTATTGAAGAACCTGTTGAAATCATGGACCGAGAGGTTAAGAGATTGAAACATAGTCGAATACCAATTGTCAAGGTTCGTTGAAATTCCCGAAGAGGCCCTGAATTCACGTGGGAACGTGAAGACGAGTTCAAGGCCAAATATCCCCATCTTTTTGTATGTTCAACTGATAACATGAACTGAATGTCGGGACGACATTCAAATAAGGTTGGGAGACTGTGACAAATGGTAATTTTCCCATTTTAATAATAATGATTACTTTATCAGAAAATGCACTATATTTATTTTCTGACATCTATTACTGATTTTATCTTGAAAATGAGAGGTTATCTCATTTAAATTTGTTATTACACTACGATAACTCAAACACGTTGATACGTGATTTACAATACATTGGAACGAGCTCACACATGGACCACGAAAATCATTTACACTAATTATAAACCAAACGGACCCTTATTACTATTCCTGGCCCAAATTTGAGCCTGTTACTATTCAAAAGCCCAACCCAAAATTTATATTTCTTATATTTCATGCGGTTGATACACCCAAGCTTGACTCCGATAATTTGAGATTTCGAAACACAACATATGCAACTTTTTACACATCTCGAATCTCCATACATCATATAATCAGGATGTCAAGTCTCATCTCCTGATTCGAAGGTTTGACCACTAAACGAGACACAAAGTAAATCGCATTCGGCACATGTACAAATCATTCGTATATTAAACCAAACTCGACAAAACAAATTTTAACCTATGTATTTTACTATTATTAGTCGAATGAGAATTCATGAAATCATTCCTAATCATTTTTGAATTATTGGTCACGTTAAATATGTGTTTGGACACTGATAACGCTCATTTCGTACATGTTTTTATCGCGTTATTTGTATGTTTTTGTATGTTATTTGGCTATGTTTATGATCATTTTACGCTTAAAAGTTGTTAAGATGTGTTCAAGTCTAGGTAAAAGGAAATATTAAAGAATGACGAAGAAAAGCTACAAAATCAAGTAAATATTAAAGAAAAGCTCGTCAACAAAGATATTGATTCATGATATAATTATTTCCGTTGTACATGAGAAGGATGAAAAGATGAAGTCAAGATTAAGTGCATAAAAGTGTGTTAAAAGTTGAAGTTATATGCTAGCTTAAAGTTGAAATTCATGTGCAAGAATCAATCTCAACCCAAGGTTCATAATTCTCAACCTGAGGTTGAAGCTGAGATTCAAACCCAAGGTTTATAAAACTCAACCTGAGGTTCAAGTCTGAAGTCCCAGCCGCAGGTTCAAGATCCAAACCGTGGGTTGAGAAATTTCTGAGATGAAGAGTTGCATTAACTCTTAGTTTTAACTACCATTATGACTAGAGTCCGATCATTGCCCTCTCTTTTATGGATATTCAAGGCTTAAATCAGTTTTTGGGGAAGAATTCAAGTATAAATGAAGACCTAATCACCCCATAATTCAATACAACACTTACAATCAAGCCTTACACCATAAGGACTTGATCACATTACTTACTAAACCCAAAAGAGCTTAATAATCTCTGCCATTCTCAAGAAGATCCCAAGTAGAAACAAAGGAAGAGTTGGAGATACTTACTAGAAGAGGTGGAAGATTTCCTTGTTCAATTGGAGGCCCTAAGGAGTGCTATAACTCTTTTATTACTCATTGTAATCTTACTTTTGGGTAATTTTCTTTACTTTAATTAATCATGTTAAACCGTTTGATGTTGAATGAAATGCTATGTTTGATGATGACGCTTGTTATGGAATAATTTGTGATGCTTGTTTGGGAATGATGTGACTTTCGTATGAATGTTGGATGTTTAGTCGGTTAGAAAAAGTGATTATTTTCATGAGTTTGTTTAAATATAATTCGTGTTCTAAAACTTGTTGGTTAAATATTATTGGATTTAAGGGTTGAAATGATTTCTAATATTGTTTGATTCCAAGAAGTTGGTGCACAAATGGATTGGTATTTGATAATTGACGAATATTAAGTATTCAAGTTTTAAATGAATTCGGAAATATTTAATCACGAGATTGGGTTGAAAAGACTCGTAAGAACTAATTTAACTAATCATCTTTTTCATAAATTTGATCACAAAAAGAGCTAGCGTAATGGGATGAGAGTAGGCCGAAAGGACTCACCCGTGAAACTAGTAGAAACATGTATTTTCTTGATATTACCCATTGATTAGAGGTCCTTATGACAATTGGCATGTGCCTTCTAAGTTTCACCCAAACACGTTCAACATTCTATCACGATTATTCATTGTTCATAAACAAGTATTTGTTTGTTTGATTGATTTGATTTGAAACCATTGTTTGTTTAATTACTTTAAAGTGCTTTAGAGCGTGACAATCTTGAGTACTATTTCTATTACTATTATCTAAATTGCTTAAACCTAAACACGTAGTCTCTTGGGACGATCCTTATTTACCACAAACCATACTACAATCGAACGAGTATACTTGCTCGTATGTGTTTCCTAAATAAACGGTAAAAAGGTATTTTATAAATTTAAAATTTGAGTGAAATTAGGATATAATATATACACCTTATTGAGAACCACATCAGACACTTTGTTTGTGTCGAACACATACATATATATTGTAACTTGTACATAACCGAACCAAGCAAGCAAACCCCCCCCCCCCCTTGATACCACCATACTCGAGTAATATTCCCTAATCTTATCTAAAATCTCTGCTAGGAATCTAATATCTCAACTTGCTCCAATATTAAACAATATAAACTCTAGATACATGCATATATACTCGACATACACATACATACTTTCTCATTCACTCTTAAACACATTTTCTCACATTCCTTCTAAGTGTTTGCTACTGCCGAGAGTACCCAGGAAGTAGGAGGCCTTGTCGTGCCATTCTAATCCATTTTTCAAGTCGTATATCTTGTTCTTGCGTCCCTTTTTGATCATCCTTGCAATCCATACGTGTTCTAATCCACGTTAAACGTTTATCTCACCACCTCTTTGGTGTGGTAAGCCCTTAAAACTCATTTCCATTCACTTCTAAGTATTTCCAATATCTAATGCATCGTTATATGTTCTACTCGATCGTATTTTACTTTCCATGCATTTATACGCTTACTCGTATTTATTTATTCGTATATACACATTGACCTCCTTCATGGATGGCTAGAGATACGAATTACACCATCATTCGATACATACATCTTCATTTTATTGCATATCGAACCTCATTTTATTCCTACATTGAATCGTATAATTTATAACACATATATATGTCATATTACATTTTTGTACCACTTGATTTGTCGAATAGAATGGCCTAAATATAACCGAATTTATACATACAACATATTGTTTTTATTGTTCAAACTGATTCTCCACAAGACCACCTAATAATCCGTAAAAATAATCTCTCATGATAAGCTTGAAAAAGCCTTTTTTAAATCCTAAACCAATCGCTACTCGGACTGTTTTGAAACTCTTTTTTTTATTGGGCTATAAACCCAATAAGCAGCCCAATAAGCAATTGCGATAAGCAGTACTTATTAGCTATTTGGTAACATTTTTAAGACCCCAAAATAAGCCCAATGATAAGCTCATTTCGTTCTTAAACCCAACGATTCATAAAATGTTATTGGGCCTTTGTTATTGTCTCGTTAAGGTCCAATAAGCAATTAATAAGCTCTTTTTGTAAATAAGTTGTTTAATAAGACTTGAATAAGCTTTTTAAGAATGTTACAACTTTCTGAAAACTTATCACACCACTTTTGTGAATTTTGGACTAAATTTGCAAAACATGTTTCATTTCGGGTTAAAAGTGACAACTCCACAAAATTATGTTCTAAACTGTCATTTCAGTAACTTGAGGGTAGATATTGTTCACACAGTAAACAGAAGGTTTAAAAAGTAATATGTAACTCTTTTGGACCAAAAATGTTACTAACTGAGGACTAACAGTGCAAAAGTTAATCCGTTAAGGTAGAAAGTGTAAAACCTGTATAAATACAAGGACCGAACAGTAACTTTATTCCATATTCATTTTTATTTCATGTTTTACCCTTTCTCATTTAATCACATGCATTTTTACCATTCATTTCAATATATTTACTTTTGTTACGTTTATAATTATATAACGAATCTTAACGAATAAACCTAACATATTATTCGACGAATTTCGAGAAAACAATAATTATGGATTCAACAACATAAAAACAAGATAATATTATGTATAATATTATTTTTGAACTTTAAGCATTTTAAGCATATCAATCACTCACATCACAAACCAAATCGTTATCCGTTACTCATTTTCACACTCATCATTCGTATTAAGCCAAAACTGTTAAAATCTCAGACTTCACTATTATTCAGGTCGTGTGTTGGAGCCGTTCCCATAATTCACTTGATTTCACATTTTACCTTGCCAGTTACACTCAAGGTGAGTCATAGCCCCACTATTACTCTTTAATACTCATTTTAAACTACTTGGGATGAGAAACATGCTTACTTTTATGGACTACTTAAACAATGCTTTTGTTTGATAAAACTATTACCTGCTGGCCTAAGTACTGTATCCCAAATTTATGCCCATGCACATGTACCGTTAATTCCTGCTGGGAAGCACGAGTGATATAAATAGATCTATTGAGGGTGACACCTCCATCCGTGTTGGGATTCAACAGTACGGATAGGAAAAACGGATGTATACCATGTCGAATTACAAGTGACTAGGGATAGAACACTTGTCGGGCCTTATTATTACATGGACTCATCCCGTGTAATTACATGCACTCATCGCATGCACACTGTCGTAGCTTCGGTAACATGGAACTTAGTGCAGCGTAATAGCCTTTCGTATAACATTAAGCACTTTGTAATGTTAACTCATGAACTTATTGGTCCAACTTTACTGCTTTATTTAAAGCTATGAACTCACCAGCTTTTAGCTGACTTTTAGCATGTTTTTCTCAGGTGTTTAGTTGTTAATATATGATGATGCAAGGCATTGCTTGGCAGGGGCATAGGCACACTTTTGGAGTGTACACATAACACTCATGACTAGAGTTTTTGTACTATGGGACAACTAATAACTATTATTGACCTTGTTTTCCGCATTTCATAATTATGTAAAACTTATGTTTTAATTAATGAAGCTTTTAAAACGGATTAGATAATCCGTTCTCTATTACTTGTGTTGTGATCCAAATACGTAGCACCCTAGATATTATTTCCACTACGATCTGATTTGGGGGTGTTACATAAAACCTCTCTTCCCCCCTCCCTTTGACGTCACTCACACCAAACACAATCACACCCTCTCTTGCTTTCCTACTTCAAGAATTATTCAAGTACCAAAGTTCTTTCCAAAGCTACAACAAATACTTGCATTCTTTAGTGATATTCTTAAGTTTAAAGGTACTTAAGTAGCTAAATACTAGCATAAGTCCAAGAGAAGTAGAAGGTCTCAAGTGTGTCCTAGTATTGTCCTTGTTCTAGTTTCTTTCCTAAAATCAATCCTCGTAAGCCCTAGTTTATGTTTCCTTAAACATCATCAATTACCTGTCTTCATGTTTATGCTATACTATATATGCTCTTTATATATGATCATGATGTACAAATTGATAAAAACAAGTTAAACTTATAAAACTTACATGTTAAATTTAAGTTAAAACTTGTTAGAAGCTTAGTTGTAGTAACTAGTTAAAATACTTGTAGTATATCGAGTTTTAACATCAAACTATTGATTATGGATATATATATAGACTTAAAAATCACTTAGAGGAAATAAAAATGAGAATCTAGGCTTTTGAATCACCTAAAATGGCATTACGGTTTGAAAGATACGGCCAAATAAAGTTACCAAAACCCAAAAACTGAAAGCTGGAAACTTTCTGTGACAGAATAAAAGAACATGATTTACGAAGCACTTCTGGTCCGATTCACTGAAAAGCTAAAACACGAAAGTTGTCCGGAACGACATTTTCTTCAAAAACTTTGGAGCACGGGTCAAGAAAATGCATAACGAAGGCTATTTGTTTTCAAAATCTTAACAGCCCTATATAGCCGCACGGCTATTCACTTTGTCACACGGCTAAGGAAAACCAAATGGCCTAAAGGCCTTAGGCCGAGACCACAACCGCGGCTAAGGCCAAGGCTGAGGTCTCAAGGACATGGTAGCCGAGACCAAAGCCACGGCAAGGCCACGGCTAAGGCCTCAAGGCTTCTTAAGCCGAGACCATTAGCCAAAGCCTTAGCCTTAGCAAAACAACACAAACACAAAACAAATTTCACTAAAGGATCTACTCCCGACCTTGATGACCCATGAGACTTTACAAATATCATCACATACTTACTAGACATAATAAACTTTCTAAAGATAACAATCTTCATTCAAAATAAACTTTCTTAAGTTTATTCGACCTTCGGAATTGTAACTTTTGTAAAACGACGAGAACTTATAAAACCATTTAAGTTACTTGTATAACCAAGGACCAAACTATTTTTGTTAAAACATCTAAGCCAACTCAAACCCGCTTACGCAACATGACCAAACTTATTTTGTAAACCATGTAACCACTTAAACTAATGTCACATAATCAAACGGCCAAAACATATGTTTTTCCATATCGAACACTACAAAACTAGGGAGCTTCATGTGATGGGTTTCATTTGGGTAAACGGATCGACGAGTTGCTAGATTGACGAATTAAAGTGTCCTAGCTCCTCTAATGTTTACCGCATGACCTCTGAATTGTGATGGCCCGAACGGTAGTACGAGATATATAAACTATAAATGTTTCATAAACCATTTCTATAAGACGACGTACATGAACTACCATATAAAACATTATGATCAATATAAATGACATATATAGACTCGTATGTTTTCCTTAAACTAAGTGTAACAACCGCAAATTTTTCGTTAACTTTTACCTATAAACTTTAACGTTTTACTTTAATCACCTAAATTTTGAACTTTACGTATAACCGTTAGGTTATCCTGCGTGTAACGATAACCGTCAATTAGAAATTTTACATCTCACTAGACTAATATTTAGTCTACTCATAATCAATTAAATGATTACTTCCATTCAAATTCAATATTTCCAAGTAACTTGTATTTTACACATTTCAAATTTCATTTTAAGCATTTTAATTTATACGCATGTTTACCCAATAACCGTATCACATTTCTACTAACATTTTAAAAATACTTATACACATTTAAATTCACTATTTATTTGAATCACATGAAAATTTACTTTTACGTGTAACCGGGTAAGCTCACCCGCGTACGTCGTTAAACATACATTTAATTTAAACCAACCATAGACTATGCTTAGTCTACATATTTTATACGTTTTAATTACCTTACAAGTATATTTTATTAGTCACATTTCACTTTTTCCATTGTTACGTGACTTTACACATTTTACGTTTTACACGTTCAATAGCCACATTTTTAATCTTAACAACGTTTTAACACTTCAGCAAGCTCGTGTCTTATCTAAAATACTAAAATTTGTTATTTTGACAAGTTATAACATTTTTAAAAAAAATGTTGGATCTATTTCTTTTCGTTACCCGATTTAAATAATTTACGCGTTTTAAGACTTCGCGGTTTAGTTTTATCATCTAACAGCTAGATAATACCCTAAATATTGATAGACTATCGTCATTTCCCTACCCATTTTTATTTTATAAAAACAGCCCCTTATTATTTTTTTTGTACAAACATTACAAGATCTTACAACATATGCTAATATATCATAAATCTTTGAAATCATTGCAAGATCTATCTAAGCATTAAATGCAAGATTTTCCTCCTTGTTTCTCCATTATTTCACACGCCAACATCACCCTCCACAATACTCCTATCCCATCTTTGTCTCGTAGATATTTATGAGCAAGTTGCAAGAGCTAGTTACCATTTAAATTTTTCTATATAAAGTACCCTCATTTCACTGTTTTTTTTACATACTCTACAATACAAACTATTTTCTTTCCTTGCTTTTCACTACGTAAGAAAATGTTGCATCAAACTCCTATTCTCTGTTTACAATAGAAATTTTATATTTCACACATAAACCTTCCTTAGTGCTCTCTAGCTCACGACACAAACACAATAGGAAGTAGGAGAAAAAGCTTTGGGCTTTGGTTGAGCACATAGCTTATTTGAGAGCATATTTGGGTTAAGAGTTGGAAAGTTCGGGTTTGATCTAAGAACAATATTTAGGTATGATTCCGAGATAGTCAAAAGCAAAGTAGAAAGGAGATCACTTGCTTTAAAGGCTAAAAAGGAATTAAGTGATGATGAAGACTCAAGTTCGGAAAGTGAAGATGAAGAGTATGCCATGGCGGTTAGAGACTTCAAGAAGTTCTTTAAGCGAAGAGGAAGATATGTAAGACAACCGCGAGATGAAAAGAAAGCACCCCAAAAGGGTCGTGATGACAAATATAGCAAGGGTGATAGAAGATGATTTGGATGTGGTGATCCAAGACACTTGGTAGGAGATTGTCCTCATCAAATGAAAGACAAGAACCAAAAAGGCATACGTAAGCGGCGCTTGGAGTGATAGCGACGAAGATGCCAAAAACAAAGCTTGTCTAATGGCCGGAACTTCAAAGGAGATTTGCTTGGGAATTAACTTGGAGCCCGACGAATGGATCAAAGATAGCGGATGCACTAATCACATGATGGAAAATCGTAAGCTATTCTCATCATATCAATCATGCAACGGAGGTAATGTCACTTTTGGTAATAAACTCAAAGGTAATATCATCGGCAAAGGTACGATCACTCATAACTCTCTTACTATCACTAATGTTGAACATGTAGATAACTTAGGTTTTAATCTCTTAAGTATTATTCAAATATGTGACAATAAGTGTAAGGTAATCTTTTCCGAATAAGGTAGTGAAATCATAAAGGATGGAAAAGTCATTGCCAAGGGCATTAGGAAAGGTGATATATATGTCATGAAGATAAGTAATAAACCTAGTAGCAATATATGTTTGGCTACGGTTAGCGATAACTCTACTTTGTGGCATAGAAGATTAGGTCACGCAAATATGCGTTTGTTGCAATCATTGGCATCTAAGGATTTAGTTAGAAATCTTCCTAAACTTAAGTTCGACCAACATTTTTGTGACGCTTGTAAAGTTGGAAAACAAGCTCATTCTAGCCATAAACCTAAGAATATAGTCTCAACCTCTAGATGTCTAGAACTCCTTCACATGCATCTTTCGGTCCTTTTGCCGTACGGAGCTACGGAGGAAATATTTACACCTTAGTAATAGTGCACGATTACTCGAGGTACACTTGGACTAGATTTCTTAAGAACAAGACCGAAGCCTTCGAGCAGTTTAAAACATTTTGCAAGAAAATCCAAAATCAATTAGGTTGTTCCATAGTTTCCATTAGGACAGACCATGGTAGAGAATTTGATAATGAAGTGCAATTCGGAGTATATTGTGATGCTAATGGCATTACTCACAATTTCTCAGCTCCACGCACTCCACAATCAAATGGGGTAGTCGAAAGGAAAAATAGAACACTACAAGAAATGAGTAGAACAATGTTAAATGAACAATCCATCCCTCAAAAATTCTAGTGTAATGCCGTAGACACCTCCACATATATACTTAATAGAATTCTCATTAGGCCAATCCTAGGAAAAACCCCATATGAAATCTTGAGAGGTAGGAAACCTACTCTAGATTACTTCAGAGTGTTTGGAATCAAATGCTTCATTCTAAACACCAAAGACTATCTCGCCAAATTTGACCTGAAGTCTTATGAAGGTGTATTCCCAGGATACTCACAAAATAGTAAAGCTTGTATAG
Source organism: Artemisia tridentata subsp. tridentata (assembly GCA_021014915.2). NCBI lineage: Eukaryota > Viridiplantae > Streptophyta > Magnoliopsida > Asterales > Asteraceae > Artemisia > Artemisia tridentata. Next base: position 313,728,122 of record CP139502.1, read on the forward strand.
TACTCAATAAGGAAACAATGGCCGTCGAAGAATCAATTAATGTGACATTAAATGAGAGTCCTCCCCCACCTAAAACATCACCTTTGGTAGATGATGATTTAGATGAAGAAAACGCCATCGTAGATAACATGAAAAATCTAGTGATCAATAATGTGAATGAAACCACCAACATTAAAGAATCTATAATTCATCCCTTAGACAACGTCATTGGAAATCTAAACAAAAGAACCCTTAGATCACAAGCTCAAGACAAAAGCAATTTCTTCTGCTTTGTCTCAATCATAGAACCTAAGAACGTCAACGAAGCATTGAAAGATGAAAACTGGATCATCACAATGCAAGAGGAATTAAATCAATTTAAGTCTAATGATGTCTGGGAGTTAGTACCTAGACCTAAGTACATGACCATAATAGGAACCGAGTGGGTATTTAGGAACAAATTAAACGAGAACGGAATTGTATCTAGGAATAAAGCAAGGTTAGTAGCACAAGGCTATAATCAACAAGAGGGAATTGATTATGATGAAACCTATGCACCCGTGGCTAGACTAGAGTCCATTAGGATATTACTTGCCTATGCTTGTGCGTTAGACTTTAAGTTGTTCCAAATGGATGTGAAAAGTGCATTCCTAAACGGTTTCATCAATGAGGAGGTATATGTAGCACAACCTCCAGGATTCATTGACTTCGAGAAACCCGAGCATGTTTATAAACTCAAGAAAGCTTTGTATGGTCTTAAGCAAGCTCCTAAAGCTTGGTATGATAGGTTAAAAGCTTTTCTTCTTAAACATGAATACTCAATGGGAATGGTAGATAACACTTTTTTCACTAAGAAGAAAGAATCAAACATCATCATAGTCCAAATATATGTCGATGACATTATATTCAGATCAACTTGTCAAGACATGTGTGATGAATTCTCTAAAATCATGCATGACGAGTTTGAAATGAGTATGATGGGCGAACTTAACTTCTTCCTTGGACTCCAAATAAAACAATTAGAAGATGGGATATTCTTTAATCAATCTAAGTACATTAAAGAAATGCTTAAGAAATTTGGATTAGAAGACACTAAACCTATGAAAACTCCAATGGCTATGGACACAAACCTCACCAAAGATGAAGAGGGTAAATCCGTAGATAGTATTAAGTATAGAGGTATGATAGGAAGTTTATTATACCTAATGACAAGTAGGCCCGATATCATGTTTAGTGTCTGCCTTTGTGCTCGCTTCCAAGAAGATCCCAAAACTTCTCACCTTGGAGCGGTTAAGTGTATCTTCCGATACATTAAAGGCACTATGCACTTAGGATTATGGTATCCTAAGGGGACCGGCATAGAAACCATAGTATATGCCGACTCTGATCATGCGGGAGATTATGTGGATCGAAAAAGCACTAGTGGCATTTGTACCTTCATGGGTTGTTGCTTAACTTATTGGTTCTCCAAGAAACAAACGGCACTAGCTATCTCCACAACCGAAGCCGAATATGTAAGCGCTGGAAAGGCATGTCAACAAGCACTATGGATGAAACAAGCTCTCGTAGACTATGGCATCACACTTGATGATATCCCAATCATGTGTGACAACAAATGAGCCATTGATTTAAGTAAGAACCCCGTGCAACATTCTCGCACGAAGCACATAGAAATTCGTCACCACTTTCTTAGGGATAAGGTACAAAAGGGAAACATCTCCATCGAAAAGGTTTCAACGGAAGAAAACATTGCCGACATTCTCACCAAACCTCTCAAGCGGGAACCTTTCTTCTATCTTCTTCTAGGTTTAGGAATGATGGAACACATTTCTTCTTCTTAACTTTCGTAAGTCTCTCTCTTCTATTCTGAGTCTAGGATTCTATTGAGCACAAAATTAAATTGGGGAAATTTTTCTTTAAAACTTTACTTATCTTAAAAATAATCCTTGCATGATTAAAACCAACTCTAAACTAGTTTTGTGCATGAAAAACCCCAATTCATTCTTTTCAAAACTTCTCACATTTAGGAAAATCATATTTCTCGCATTGTTAATACAATTCAAAAACGATTTTCTCATGCATGCGTAACGTACTCAAAATCCTTGATCGGATCATGTAACTAATATATAATCCGACATAGATAAACGAGCAAGATTGAACTAAGGAGACTTTGGATTATCTCTTAGGTTTTCTTTTCTCTAGAGTCGAGATAATCACATCTCCACATATGTTTCATGTAGGCACACACTAGGAATACCTTCTTCTGAAGAAATTTCTGCTTTTCTGGTGGCGGTCCTTTATCTCCCGACGGTCCCCCATATATAAAGGACCGTCGACCTATATACGGGACCGTCCAACGTGTCTTTTCTGTCGTTATCATCCTTTCGGATTTCTTCCTTCTGCACTCTTAATAATCTACTTGCTAGTCTGACCTACACTTCCCTTATTACTTAAACATAATTTGAATTAGTTAAACATAAGATGCATGCTTTGCCTAAGATAGTACAGTCTTCTTCTATTTAAACCTTCATCTTCCTCCTCAAATCTCATGGCATAACTTCTTCTTCCTCCTTCCTCACAATGTTATCCCCTAGAAAACCTAGAATGTCGGTCAAACCCATTTGGAGGAAGAAACAAAGCCTAGGCGACTTCATGAACAATTCCACCACTTCAAACAATCACAATCCCAACTTCAATTCAAAATCTCCACCTTACAAAGAAGCATCTTCCTCATCCTTTTCTTTCTTTGCTTCACAACCCCAAAATGAGTCTCCATCCATCCACAAAGAGTCTCCCAACCTTACTCCTCAAGATCATTAATTGCCACCAACATATCCACCTCAAAATATAAACTCTCTATACTCCATCAAAACTCAAGAATTATCCCATCTTGTTGACTTGAACCTCCTAAACATCATTCTCTACCAAAAAGCTTCACCCTCCAACCGTGCCTCATCCCTCTCTTGACCAAGTGAATGCCCATGGGGGTTATTGTGTTTGTTGTATTTATAGCCGCAACCACTTTCAAAAGCTCAAGAATGATCTTGACTTCATCACATCTCTTCTCTTGCCACCCGACTTTCCACTACATTCAAGCAACACTCTTTCACCACCTTTTCTCCGCAAGTCTTAGACAACATGCATGCTCTACAATAAAACCGGTCTTATCTTTCAAGACTAGACTAGGACTAGAACTAGTAATGTAAGACCTTGTTGTAATGGTCATCATTTGTATGAATTTGTTATGACTTATGTATGTTTAAATTTATGCATGCTTAGTTAAATTCTGTCTTCTGTCTAACATACTGCTGGCGGTCCCTCAAATACCTGGCGGTCCCCAATATATAAGGGATCGTCCAAGCATTTATGGGACCGTCCAGCTGCTGCAATCTCTGATTCTATCATCTTTCTAGTTCTCATCTATTCTGTGTGTTGCATATGTATACTCTTGCACCTGTATGCTAACTTGTTTTTGTAGCAAAATACCATCGATCGATTCCCCGGTGCCCTCATCTAGGGGGAGCATTAAGCAAGGGGGAGTCTTGATGCCGTCGATTTCTTTCCTCTCTACACATCAATGAAGCCTTTTTGATTCTACAAAAAGGGGGAGAAGAAAACGAAACTCATTAAAAACTTATTAATGCTTAATCTTACCTAAAATGAGTTTATATTTTGTAATCATCAAAAAAGGTGAGATTGTTAATACAAATAATGTCAAAAACGTCATTTGCATTTTCCAGTCTCTATATTTTTTGATAATCACAAAATATAAATACACGTTACGTAAAATTACGCTTAACAAGTTTATAATTGAAAAAACTCGTTTCAACCACAACATCACTTAAGGTATGAACAAACAACCTAACAACTTAGTTAAGTGATCAAAAAATTTATTTTTCACTAAACCTCACATTTGTATGTGACAAAAGCATTTTTGTAATTTTAAAGAAATGTTTTATTAAGAAAATAAATTTGAATTTCAAATTCTCCAACAGCTAGTTTTCCCGCCTAAAACCAGATAAGTTTTCACTAGATAAACTTTCACCACATCAGGACAAAAATAGGAGCGTATGTCAGACGGTCCCGTAAACATGGCGACGGTCCCTTATATATATGGGACCGTCCAGTATTTAAAGGACCGTCCCCCGCTCCTCCTGGTGCCTATAAATACTAAACTGTTTCATTCAGAAAAATCACCTCTTGAGCACTAAAACTTTCTGTCTTCTAAATTCACTGTAAATACTCTTCTTTGATCACATTAACGGGTTGTAAGTTGTTTACGAGTGATCACATCCATCCTTCCTCCAAGTGCAAGAGAAGAACACTCGTATTCGTCAAGAAACGAAGTGTTGAAGAATACACCTTCATCTCATAAACCGTTGTTACGGATCTCTCCTCAACCTCCATTCTATTTATCTTGATTCTTGTATGTAATCCGACTTGAGTGCAAGCTCGGAATTGTGTATTGTGTTGATTCGGACTAAAGTGTTGGTTCGAATAGTGTAGCCACATGGGCTTTCGTGTAGATTGGTTCTAGCTAGGATTAGGACTCGACGTTCTGCTTAGTGTCGTTAAACCTTGTGTAAGATTTGGTGTATGGTTTGTTCCGCCATAAAGGAGCGTGTTGATATAGTGTTTGTGAAACTCTCGAGTGTGAGACCCAAGGAGTGGAGTAGGGCGAATAGTGAGTTTCGTAGCCGAACCACTATAAATCCTCGTGTCCTGGTTTGATGGTTTCTTTCCTTATATTTACTTACTTGTTTATTATTGTGTTCTTTAATTGTTATATTGGTATCACATAAGATTCGAATCAAAAAGTATTTCAAAACAAACTTGAAAAAGATTTTTGAAAACGTAATTAAGACGGTGAAACTATTCAACCTCCCTTCTAGTTTCTACAGATACGAAAAAACGAGTCTCTTATTTTATGTAAAAAATAGATAATCTTGTTAGATCTAATATCTTTTTTTATAAGAGACAAGATAACTAGTCTAAGAGCATGCGGTATGTTGCCATTTGGTGTGAGTTAAGGCTTAATTCACCTGTGTTAAGCGCCAAGTTATGATTGCGGGCATGTGAGTTAAGGTCAAGGTTTAACATATGAGTTAAGCCTTTAACGTGCGTTAAAGGCATGCATCAATATTAAAAAAAAAAAAAAATCATTTCTGCCCCCGAAATGAGGTGTTTTTGTAAATTGTTGTTGTGTTATGATAAATGGTGTTTTTTTGTGAGTTAAGGGTAAAAGGTTAAAGCTGATATGACGCTGACGTGACACAGAGTTGAAGTTTGACCTTGGGTCATGATGCCTCTTGCTCTAATGGGAACAAATGCATAACTCCAAAAGCTTTCGTAAAATGTTTACTTCATAATAAAGGCTTACGATTTGCCTAAAACCCGCTAACTTTTGTCTATTACTCCGTACAAACTAATAAACGAGTCTAGAAACATAATATTGTTTGGACCAAATGTACATGTATTTAGGGCAAAACGAAAATTTTAAATATGCAAGTCTTTAGAGAATTACCAGGTTCCATGCATGAACCATTTTTTTTTTTTGACTAAGAGGCATATAGGGTTTTTTTTTTTTTTTTTTTTTTTTTTATTTTTTTTTTGACTAAGAGGCATATGGGGTTCACATCTATATGAGCCACCTATTGGGGAAGACAACATAATTTTTGCCTTGGGGATATAAACCAAATAATAGAAATAATGGTTCATTTAAACAAGAAATAATGGTTCATTTAAAAAGGGTTTTGCTAACAACAACTCAATGGGTTTTGTTTAAGCTTACCATAAATAACAACGTTTCCAAATATGAACTCATAATTTATATAAATACATGATTTCAATACATATAATTAATGTTAGTGAGTCTTAGGGTGCGTTTGGTTCGTAAGTGGGATTGGAATTGGATTCGGATTTGGGAAAGGTTTGAAAGATGTGGGAAAGATTTGAGAAAAAAGTAGAAGAGAGAAAATATATTATTATATATAATTATATATATTTTATTAAATTTTATATTGTATTTAAATATTATATTATAATAAAAAAGTTAAGAATGTGAGAGGAAAAAAAATGGGGCCCGCAGGTTTCAAGTGAAACCCACCTATTTAGTAATCTATCAATCTATCATTACTAATTTCATTCCTATTTCCAAAATATACAACCAAACGATTGTTTTGGGTCACATCAATCTAAAACCCATACTAAACCCTCAAACCAAACACTTCCTTAATAAGGTATATATTAATACCAAGTGACTTCATATTTGGAAACATTGTTAATTATGGTAAGCTTAAACAACACCCATTGGGTTGTTGTTAGCAAAAAAAAAAAAAAAAAAAAAAAAAAAAAACACAAAAAAAATAATAATATTAAATTAATAGGTCCCACTATTCCTTCTTATAAATTAAAAAAGAAAGGCACCATTAATGCTTTCCAAGACACTGAATTTACTTTTTCCCCGTTAATTAAAATATAAATTCCAAGACAACTTCATGAGAAAAAAAGTGCCCAAACCCTATTCTATTTTCATGAAGAAAAAAAATGATATATACATCAGTTTTTTAGACATACATTATTTTATACAAATTATAATAACCATATGAAAGTACATTGCACAAATTATAGTATTTGTATAAAACTAAACTCATGATATATGACCTAAAAAAATTATTTACCGCAACAAAATTCATGCTAGAAAAATAAATTATACAAAAAAATAAAAGAGTAAATTGCAAAAATCTGTCTCTATGGTTTGGTCAAATTACAAGTTCAGTCTTTATCTTTTCGAAAGTTCACTTGTGGTCTTTTCGTTTGTATGAGAAACTTATAAGTACACATTTGGTGTCCTTGTGAAGGCAATTTAATGGCAAGAGATCAAAAGTGCACTTGTAAGTTTTATGCAAGGATGAAGACGAGTACACTTATAAACTGAACAGAAGAAGATTTTGCAATTGACTCAAAACAAAATTAAATAACAACAAAGATCCTTCTTCTAATTCCAAATTACAAAACTAACCCCATATTTTATTACAACAACAAAAACAAATTCTGACAAATTTAGATTTCCTGATATCTAAACATCCCACGTTTGTCTTAAACCTTTTTAGGTCTTATTTTCTTATTACATAAAACCTTTTTCATTTCATTTCAGCATTTGCAGCACCCACCTTCACGTTCTTTTTTTTCTTATCTTTTCAGTTTCTTGAATTTTCTTCAAGAACTGAAAAAGATTTCTAAATATGGAAACTGGCTTGTTATCCTTACCTTCAAACCCTCAATCCAGAGCTTATTTCACAAATCATCATCACAATTCTTTAAAAAAAAGAAACCACTTTCTTAATGGGTTTTCTCCAAAATTTAATGGGTCAAGAAGCTTTTTCAAAACTAGTGCTGAAAAGCCCCTCAAAAACCATCTTTTAAGCTCTTTTTCACCCGCCGGAAAGTTTTCCGGTCACCGGAACAATGGGTTTTCTTTATTTGGTGTTGGGAATGTTTCTGGTGGCGGCGCCGCCATTTTTGACCCGTTAAAATCTAGAAATGGGTCAAAAAAGGTGCATGTTTGTAAAGATTCAGGTGAGGGTGAAAGGGGTTATCTTTTTGACCCATTAAAATCTAGAAATGGGTCAAAAAAGGTTGGTGTTTGTAAAGTTTCCGGTGGCGGCGCCGCCGGAGAGGGTGAGGATGAAAGGGGTTATCTTTTTGACCCATTGAAATCCAGCAAAAATGGGTTTTTGAAATATGGGTCAAAAAAATTTGGAGGTTTTAGCAGGAATTTTAATGTGTGTAAAGTTGCAGGTGGCGGCGCCGCCGTGGCTGGCGGTGGTGGCGCCGGAGAGTTGGAAGGACCTAAGTTTATGGGTATTGAAGTGGTGACTTTAAAAAAGATTGTGCCTTTAGGTTTAATGTTTTTTTGTATTTTGTTTAATTATACTATTTTACGAGATACGAAAGACGTGTTAGTTGTGACAGCTAAAGGTTCAAGTGCCGAAATTATACCATTTTTGAAAACTTGGGTTAATTTGCCAATGGCTATCGGGTTTATGGTTTTGTATACAAAGTTGGCAAATGTGTTGTCAAAGAAGGCGCTTTTTTATAGCGTGATTCTTCCGTTTATCGCGTTCTTTGGGGCGTTTGGGTTTGTGTTGTATCCACTTAGTGGTTACGTTCACCCAACTGCACTTGCGGATAGACTGCTTGAGTTCCTGGGGCCTCGCTTTCTTGGACCACTTGCGATTATGAGGATTTGGAGTTTTTGTTTGTTTTATGTTATGGCCGAGCTTTGGGGAAGTGTGGTTGTTTCGGTTTTGTTCTGGGGATTTGCCAATCAGGTATAAGTTTATGCTGATTCAGTTTATATTGACTGATATTGAATTGTGTGTTTGTGATGATAAACTTGTAGATAAAGTATGTTTGAATTGTACATTTGATAAAATTTAGTGCTTTTAAACCATAAGTCTGCCATTTTTGAATTATAGATTTTTGAGACAGGAAGTTGTTCGGTTTTTGACCAAGTGTGTTTGAATTGAATAATTGGATAGCAAGAATTGGTGTCTTTTGTTTGCTTTTTAACAATTCGGTTTCATATAGCATGTGTAATTTCAGTATTTCACTAATTTATCTATGGGGAAATCATCCCTGCAGTCACAGCATCTAAATTATCTGCAGTAAGGCCAAAGAAAAATTTTGCAACTTACATTTTTATACGCTTATACCCTTCATCATTTTCTAATTTGCATTAATGGTCCCTCCTTATAAGCCACAACAGCAGGTAACGTCCCTGCTGTTACAGCAGGGATCATTTTGCCTTTATCTATTTACCATTTTACCTACACACATATCAATTCATATGTATATGTATATTTATAGGGGAGCTTAAATAAGCTACAAATCTGATTATTGCAATTGATGTTCTGGTTTGTAGTGTTTGGTAAATCCAATTATAGTTCTAATTTTTATGGCCATAAAGGTCGATTTTTTAGAATTCTATAAGACTATAACACATCTGAATATATATGTTTTGTGTGCACGTGTCTGTATATGCTCAAATGAATCTGTATGAGTATGCATGTATATGTAAATAGATATGTATTTTTTTTTTTATTTCTATACATATGAGAAAATGTATGTACATGTATGTATATGAGCGTTTGCATGTTGGTAGTTTACCTGTCTGTAAATGTCTGAGAATGCTGACGTATATGTATATGTGAATGTTGAGATATACATATATGTATAATGTATTAGTCTGCGTGTGTGTATTATGCACGCACAAACAAATGTATTATGTATAAACTTGACTTTTGTAATTGTTTCTCTTTTTATAGATTACGACCGTGGAAGAAGCCAAGAAGTTCTATCCTCTCTTTGGTCTCGGAGCAAATGTTGCCTTGATTTTCTCGGGACGTACAGTGAAGTACTTCTCAAATATGCGGAAACATTTAGGTCCGGGAGTCGATGGATGGGCCATTTCATTGAAATACATGATGAGTATCGTCGTGTTGATGGGGTTAGCCATTTGTGGTCTTTATTGGTGGGTCAATACTTACGTTCCTCTTCCTACCCGTAGCAAGAAGAAGAAGGTAACATCTTGGATGTTTGTTTCGTTTTCTTGTGTTTTATTTTGTTTTGTTTTGCTTTGTGGTGTTAAGTGCAGTATAAAAGTAAATGTTGGATGTTTGTATTGCAGGAGAAGCCTAACATGACTACCATGGAGAGTTTGAAGTTTTTGGCATCATCACCATACATTAGGGACTTAGCAACGTTAGTTGTGGCGTATGGAATTAGCATTAATCTTGTTGAGGTTACATGGAAATCCAAGCTCAAGGCGCAGGTAAAATATTGAGAGTCTTTAGTCATTAAAACTGAATAATTCTGTGGGCTGACAAAAATTTTACACAAATAATGGTCGCATTCATAGAAAAGAGATTATCTAAAAGTCAAAATTACGCACACGCACACGCACACATACTTTTCTCTCTTTTTCGGATTTCATAAATCAACTTTGGTTGTCTTTCTAAGCCATTTGACCTATTTTCTTTTTCCCTATAGTATTTTGCACAAAAACTTTTGATCATGATAGAGAAACAACATATAACCCAAATTTATGTTTTTTACAATTATGTAAATGCAGTGGTTGCCACCCATTTACCAATATAATGAGTTGACTTGGTTATGTTTTTCTTAAATCTCAAACGGGCCAAATAAAAAAAATTCGTGGTCAAATGGGTTGAATGGCTCAAAAGTTGTCTAAATGTGTTTTTATTGCAAACAACCTCCCAAAATCACTTTATCTAAAAAAAATAAAATTAGAATTGTTTAATATAGTTTCTGTAATCATATTTACCACATTATAATTATTTCTAAAATCAGGACCGCAACTGAGTTTTTCTTCTTTTATTTTGCAGTTTCCTAGTCCGAATGAGTACTCTGCCTTCATGGGTGACTTCTCAACCGCAACCGGAATAGCAACGTTCACAATGATGTTGCTAAGTCAATGGATATTCAACAAGTATGGTTGGGGTGTGGCTGCCAAAATTACACCAACCGTCCTGCTTCTAACTGGTGTTGGGTTCTTCTCGTTGATCTTGTTCGGTGATCCTCTTGGACCAGGTCTAATGAAGTTCGGAATCACTCCACTCTTAGCAGCGGTGTATGTTGGTGCTATGCAAAATATATTCAGTAAAAGTGCGAAATATAGTTTGTTCGATCCTTGTAAGGAAATGGCCTATATTCCGTTGGATGAAGATACCAAGGTATGACACTATAAACTCATCGAATACTATTAATAATTGGGTTTTGTTTTATTTTGTCTTTTTATTCCGTGTGTCCCATTTACATACGCGTTCTGAAAATGGTTATCGGACATATTGGCTGTATGTGAGTGTTTGGGTAACAACCTTTGCTTAAAGTTATCAAAAGGATATTACTTTTATACCCTTATGTTTACCTTTATTAATTTGGCAAGCACCAAGGTTACCAAAAGTTCTTTTTTTTTAGAGAGTACGAGCATATCTATCTTCGACAGCGTTTATTTTATTTTATATAATTGCTCATTATCTGATGATAGTCAAGTATCCACTATTTCATATTCAATCACCCTTTTTTCTAATCTAACGGTGTATTATCTTTTCAGGTTAAAGGTAAGGCGGCTATTGATGTCGTGTGCAACCCACTAGGAAAGTCGGGTGGTGCTCTAATTCAACAATTCATGATCTTAACATTCGGTTCACTAGCAAATTCGACACCTTACCTTGGTGGAATACTTCTAGTGATCGTGGTGGCATGGTTAGGTGCCGCTAAGTCATTGGACAAACAATTCACGGCTTTAAGACAAGAAGAAGAGCTCGAGAAGGAAATGGAGAGAGCCGCAGTCAAAATCCCAATTGTTTCTTCAGATGACACAAACGGATCTTTAGGAAGTGATTCCAACAGCAACAGTTCAACAGAATCGTCGTTCCCTCGTAACGCTTGAAATCAAAGAATGATGGTTTTATAGGATTTTAGGGTATGATACAAGGTAAAGATTGAAACTTTGAGATGCTTTTTCTCAAGGTTTTGTGTTATTGTTCTGAGTAGAATAATAAGAGTAAACGCAGTGAATGCATGCTGCTGACTTCTAAAGTATTTTAAGTTCATGGAAACGAGGATTTTTTGTTTGTTATATCTTAGGTTTTGTTTATCTAATAATCTTTGTAGAAACTGCATTTGGATGTTAATCTGATAATTATTTGTATTCTTTCTTTTTCTACGAAACAAGTAATATTTGTTGCTGTTTTGCTGATGGGACAAAATGTACTGTTGTTTCCTAATCTAATGATATAATTTTGTTTCTGTTTCTGGTTCCTAAACGATTAGTAGCATGTGCGTGCTCTAAAGGCTGCGCCTCGACGAGTGTGGATTTATACCATTTGCATCAACGATTAGAACATACACTAATTTGATCGACTTTTACCTGGGCAAGTCGAGATTTGTAAGAGTAAGTTTGTATTAGTACCTACAGAATGATTCCACATTTCATTGATGCTAGTAAAAATTGTTGAGTGTTGATATATAGACCTACAATATAGACCTACTAATAGACCTAATCTATTCATTTTATGACAAATGTTATACACTAATTCTCTCTCATCATTTTTCATCAATTAATTTTTCAAATGAACCAATCAAGTCTTTAGGTCTAATTTTAGGTCTTAGTTTTAGGCATACAATTCATTTAATGTTTTTAACCAATGGACTCGGAACATTCTATTTTCATAAACACATTTTGAAACTGTAAAAATCGAAATAAAAAAAAAAAAAAAAACCACTGTACTCAGAAGTGCTCAATCCTTATTTTTCCAATTATATGCACACAAATGAAACAGAACAACAAACTGTTTATTACATACTTGACAGAATCAAGAAAACAAACCAATCAAACAAATACAAATACACACTCACTAGTTTCACACATTTATTAAACCTAGCTAAAAGAATCCAATACACACTCTACTGCAACTAATAGTTGCAAAAACTATATCTTTAATGACGACTTGATTACCTTGTAGGACGACTTGATGAAACTGTTATTCGGTGCAGTATTTTCATCATCGTCGTCACTAACTACTTTAGGCTTTCTTCGTATGCAATCCACTCCCTTTTTCATGCCTAGAATGATGGATGGTGAAGATGGGATCCGCCTCAAAACACGAGCACTCTCACTCCTGGCGATTTCCTTGAATTTTCCGAGCTTTTCGCTTCTTTCCTTTACGTCGAAACTCATCCTCCTGCTGCTGCCACTACCACTTTTGATCGATTTATCACATGCTGCTTCACTAACACTGCTTCTTCTTGAAGTTATTATCTTGTAGGGAGGGTTCTTCAGAATTGATTCTTTGGGTGACTTTATTTCAACGATTTCCGGTTCCTTATTTTTCAAAATTCCTTTCTGGGGATGGTTTAAACTCATCCTCCTACTTTTAACCGATTTATCACATTCCGCTTCACTAACACTGCTTCTTCTTGCGGTTATCTTGTAAGGAGGGTTTTTCACGACTTTTTCTTCCGGGGATTTTATTTCAACGATTTCGGGTTGCTCGTTATTCAAGACTTCTTTCTGGGGATACTTTAAGTTCATCTTTCTTATGATTTCATCGGTCTTGTTACCATTTGCATCATAAAGTTGAGTGCTTTGATCCATACCCTCGTCGCCCCCTAGCATTTGAAGCCATTTTTCAATGTTTCCTTTTCCGCGTTGCTGTCTGCTCTCTTCATCTTCTTCTTCTTCTACTAAATCATCATCAACTGGAAACCGGATGTCGTATGTGACCCCATTTTCTTCTATTTGCATGTTTTGAAACTTGTTGCCATTTTCAATGGCATTTGCAGTCTCATCTTCCTCTTCTATCTCAGCTTCAGACGCCTTATGTTCTTCTTCCAAAAATACCCTTAATTGCTTGTGTTCAGAATTGACACCTGGCAAGCATAAAACAGTTTTCTCGTCTTTTTCTTCCTCAAAGGTTGGTTCTTTCACCTCATTATCTGGATTGGTTTCGGGTTGTTGATACAAGACAATCTTATCATCGTTTTCATTGCATAATATGCCATCCATTCTTGATCTTTTTCTTACTTGTTGTTCCCATTCGGGTCTTGCTTGTTTCTCGAGTTCATCTCTATGCTGAAATTTCTTGTGAAGCTCTCTTTCTGATGAATCGCACATTGCTTTCTGAGCTTCAAGCCTAGCCATGAGTGAATTACTTGCTGCTTGATTCAACCGAGCCTGTTCTTTGTAAATGACACTCCTGCAAACAGTTCTTTAGTGTTTATCTTTGGTTGAATTAGTGCAAGATAGAGTTGCCAATTTTGACCAATTCACTAATAATGGGTCGATTTGGGTTATGTTTTATCAACTGGTCAAATGGGTATACTAGAATTAATTGACCCTTTATCTGACCCGACCCCTAGAAGTTTATATTTATTGAAAAAGTTGTAGTTTTATCACGATAATATATATAATTATTGCAATCAATTTTGGCATACAAATATTTTTAACTTAATGACCCCCGTTAACTGACCCAACCCAACCAGTAAATAAGTATCTTTTTTGACCAGTAATCCGACCCCCGTTAACTAACCCGACCCAACCAGTAAATAAGTATCTTTTTTGACCAGTAATCCGACCAACCCGACCCACCCATTTTTAAAGTTATAAAGATTCTTACTGGTGCATAGCGTCTCTTATCATCTTCTCCAGCATTCCCTTATAAGACGATTGTGCTTCTGCTAAACGCCTGCACTTTTCTGCACGCCTTCGTTTTTTAATCAACACCAACTCCAAATCTTGGATTGAATTTCTCTCTTCTTCGTTCTTTTGTTTCAGTTCTGTCACTTCTTCATCAAGTTTCTGGATCTCCGCCTGTTTCTTTGCAGTTTCTTCTCTCTGCCTCAGTGAGTCACGTGCAATGACAATGGCTTGATACGGGTTCATAACCATATCTGGTTTTTCATTTTCTTTCAACATACTTGGTCTTAATTTGTTTGCAGCTGTCACAACGTATAAAATAGTTCAATATTGTGCTTTGAAATAGCATACTAGAGGTGAAAATTCAACCCGTATACTTCAAAATGGGTCAATTCGGGTTATGATTATCTCTAGCGTGAAATTTAGAGAAGGTACTTATAGCAAATCAGGTCAAAAGTCACCAAAATTGTAATTTTAATGCATAAAACTTTAATTTCAATTAATTTATATAATTTGACACTAATTATCCATATACTAATTAAACTTTTGGACTATAAGTGTTTCATGTCAACCAGACCGGTATAAAAGAACTACCGATTTTGACCTGTTACCAACCCGCCCATTTTGCATTTAAGTATATTACTCCGTACTAAAGATGAGGCATAGTCATTTTAAACTTATTTACCTATAGGGGAATTTATTGTGTGTCTTCTGTTGATATCAACAGACTGCAAAGCTAATAACGTGTCGTTAGATTCCTTTCTAGACACAACAATGGCAGCTGGAGCGAGGCCTGATTTCTTCTTCGACTCGTTAAATGGTTGTGGGAAACAGTGTGAATCAACTGTTTGTGAATCATTAAGTTCTTCACTCTCACCGTTGCTAAACAGCAGATAAAATCCCCTATGCCTGCCAAATTGACGGAATTATTAGAACATAATCTCCATACACGCCACATTCATAACCAAAAGATACAAGAAGAGAGCAACAAGTAATGACTAACGAGTCTCAATGAGCAATTTTTAGTCCGGGTTGTAAGGGTTTACCTTTCAATAATAATCTAAATACGTGACAAAAAACAATTTTGTGTGTTGTACGCTTAACAGTTGACTTTAGGCTCCACCCATTTGAACCATGTGACCCATTGAAATATTACCCCCACCAAAACCGACCCATTGATAACTATAAATGGAAAATTGCCAACACTAATAACAAGTTTATTCATAATGTTATACCTGAAATCCGAGTTTGAAGAAGCAAAGATTGACAAGAACTGGTTAACCGATATACCAACTTGAAGATCCCACCATGGAACCAAAAACTCGAGTTTGTTATACTTCTTCTTGCATACTTGCCATTGTAACAACCTTAGATTGCTGGAAACCGTCAACCCTCCCCCTACAATCCACCAAAAAAAATCAGAAAACAATATACAAATTTTTTCGATTGTATGTATATGTCATTCATGGAGATAATTACTTGAGCAAGGGAACCAATGATCGATATCCCAATAAAGAGGAGAAGCAGAATCAGCATGGAAATACAGAACATTTCCATACGGGTCTACTCTAAACGCCTCGGGATCAAAGCCAGCGTTCCTGAAAAGTGAAATTCCAATCATTGAGTATACATATATTTTTGAACTAGTCGAAAGTAAATGGAGCAAAGTTACGATATTTGTATTACCCAAGATGGTTAAGCTGCTTCCATAGTAGGCTGACAAACATCTTCGGTTTTGCTGTGGGTCTCGCTTTTGGATCTATTACTGGAAAGAGCTCGTCTAGCTCCTTGGCTCGTGAAGCCTAAAAAAACAGCACATTTCAGCATTCGATATGACATTTAAATGATATGCAAGTTTATGAAACAAGACAACAGATTTAGAAACCCGCAATCTAAGTAGCTCGAGGGATCAAACTTTTAGATACAGATATTAGCTTCATTTCAATGCAAATAAACTACATATAACAGATCTGTATTAATCGAAATTGCGAACCCAAAACCCAAAATGCAAAAAAATTAAGGGTTTCCTAATATTCAACAAAATATGATAAAATTAAACATACAAACCCTAACCCTAAATTATCAAATTAGGGCATTTCACATCACAAAACACAAAATCAAATTATGGGTTTTAATCTAAGATTCACCTGAATCGATTGCAGAACATACGGCGTATACGTAAATGGTGGACCATGACCGTAAGGCCCAAACCCTCGATCTCGACAGATCTTGGCGTAGGCTTTCGGGTAGCCGAGACCTTCGTCTACTCGTAACTCGTCTGCCGAAAACATCAACTCATCAGACATTTTGCTGTTTAAGTGAAAAATGAATGAATTTAATTTGGTTGGTTGGTTTATTTAGTTATGAAAAATGTAACGGTCGAATAATGGGTTTTGAAATATTTGAGTTTGAGTTTAGGTGCCACGCTGGCATGTAACGGCTATTGAAGGAATAAATTGTTGTTGTTGGATTTGAAAATTAATTATCATTTAGGAAATTAATTAATTATTGTATATCTTTTTGCAAAATATATTTAGTTACGGAGTAATACATAATAATGATCTTTGATTTAGTAAACTTATTAGAACATATACATAATGAAGCTTCTATATGAATTTTAACATGTCATATTAATCAAGTTATAAACATTTTGATGTAAACTGTTTAAGATACCGTGCTCAAATAAGTTTGAGATTTTCTCAAGTTTGTATAAACATGACCGGTTATGTTCTCTTACAAACAAAAGAAAGATCAGGGCCCATAAGTTTTTTTTTGTTTGTGAAGGAACATGACCGGTCATGTTCATACAAATTTGAGAGAATCTCAATAAGTTGTTGGTTTTTTTTTTTTTTTTTTTTTTTTTTTTTTTTTTTTTTATTTAATAAAAAAACCCCAAATCATCACATTTTTGTGTATGGGAGATTATTTGCACAATTATTATTTTTATTTGAACACATCAACGTACAAGCATTTAAAATAGAATGTAGATATAATATAATTGTCTAATGCAATAATTGGTGTGTCTCAATCAAAACTTAGAATGTGCAAATCAGTTCCCTTTGCATATTGGTAAAGATTGATGGTAGCCAGGTACTATAAATTAATTTTTAAGAAAGATCATAGCTATATGACCAAATGACCTATGTCTTACTGATACTTTATGTTGTGTGAGGAACTTCCAACTAAATAATTGGGAGTTCAAGTTATGTTTAAATCATGCGAAATAAAATTGTGATGTGTGTGTGTGTGTGTGTGTATATATATATATATACACACACACACACATATAGGGGATAGGTTAGCTACACCATGGTGTAGCCAACTTAGCTACACCAATATGCCAATTTAAGATACAAAATATCAAATTTTATGTCAGATTAACATCATAAATTCATTTCCACTCCATAATACCTCGGAACTAACATCTATCATTGATGTTAGACCCGTATCCCGGTTACGAGTAGGCCCCACCCTAGATGAAATATGCTAAGGACTTTATGTGATTGGTTGGTCAACAAAGTTATGTGAAAGTCAAACCCGATGGTCAAATTAATAGTCCAAGTATGACTAATGTAGTAATATAGAATATGATGCATAAACTAAAGGGACCTAAGTTGCCATTGTGGTAAAATGTTATAAGTTAGTTGTGGCTAAAGTAAGAAGAAAGAGACTTGAGGGGCCATTAGTGCCATTAACCCAAACTTGTGCCTAGATAATTATTTATCCAGGAAAGTCTAGATAATTCCACATTATTCAAGAGTGTGTGAGAGTGTCGGTTTAGAGAGAATATTGGAGGGAAGATGAGGCTTTGATGATCAAGTGATAGTTGAGATGTGTTCTTGTCAAAGGATAAGCTTAAACCATGATTTCCCACAAGTAAGTATCTATGTTCTTGATGTTAATGAGGTTATAGATTAAGAGTAAAGTGAGATTTCATCATATGATCAAGATATGATCATATGATGATGTAGGAAGATAGATGAGTATGTTTAATGGGTTATGTTTGTTGGAATATATGAATCATATAAATACTATAAACATATATTTACATCAAGAACACGCAGCGGAAGATCTAATGAACATGTAATTAATTAACTTAAATAAACACGTACCTTAATCGCGTAATCACCAAGAACAATCAAGAACCCTAATTAGGGTTTGATTATGTCGAACCACCAAAGGGAAAAACACCAAGAATCACAAGCTAAAATAAGCTTGTCACTCGTTCTTGTACACACGCGATAGTAGCGTTCCAATGGGAAAGCTAGGTTCAAGAATCACAAAACAACCAAACACTTTGAAAGCTTTACTTGACACGACCAAATCCTAGTGGATTTAAAAGAGGGTCGTTCGTTGGAGCTTAGAGGGAGAAGAGAAGAAGAAGTTTGGCTAGTTAGGGATTCAAGATTAGTGAAACAATGAAACACAATGGGATGTATTTATAGTTTCCTTTGTCTTGCTCCCAAAGAAACCCAACCGATCCATATCCCTAAGGGTATGGCCGGCCTCTAGAGCCCAATGGGGTTCTAGATCCTTCTTTCCATCTTTGCAATGTTAGTCCTTTAACGATCGTTATCTCTAACTCCGTTAAGTACTAACTGCCGTTAAGTATTGTTTTGTGAAACGAATAAATATAAATATAAAATATATTTAATTTATTCAAACCATTGGAACTCTCACGTATTGTGTGCAATCCCGAGTCTCGGGTTCGAAACCGGACATACATATATTAATTCGTTAAACACAAACTCTAACAGCTCCCACTTGGATAACGATTAATATTGTAATGACATGGGCTAGTCTAGCTTTAACAGATCCCAATGCCCCCAGCTTGATCCGAGTATGGTTCTCCTGGAAAAAACCACGTGATGATTAAATCATCATACTTATCCTTTTATTACTAACACTGCGTTAATTTGGATATGGATCTTTGTCATTCCATAATTAACAGTAGTTTCTCGTTTATACATAATTGAACAAGATTACCAAAACATCTGAACGTCTTCCAGATAGACTTTGGGTGCGGCCGCACAAACATCTTGTCAATCCTACGAGTGGCCAAGCAGTATTAAACTTCAACACAAAGTTGAAGGAACAAATCCTTTATTGACTACGAGCGTGACCCTTGAATTTTGCATCACCTCCGAAAATAGCCCTTATAACTACCTGTTACGGATAGCGTTAGACTATCTCACAGAAAATGAGCTACATCCTCGGCAGTCACCTGGTATCTCAAGTCTGAGGATAAATATTCATGATATACTTGATGACGACGATCCATAAAGTATAATCATGTGTTTGGGATAAGTCCTATATTCAATTTTTCCAACATTGAATATCATGTGATATTGGTGTCTTAACCTTACAGTACATTCTACCAATCCTCACATTTGTCTTAATTCAATAATACTCCCATATTATTGATCGACAACGGACTATTTAGAATAACATTAGTTATTCATGGATTTAAACATGCAAATATAGGACACAAATATTAATAATGAGAATAAACGTTATCCGCACTTTATTTCATTAAAATAATAATTGTTTACATGTCCCTTATCCAAATACTAACCAGATCAAGCATGATAATTTCCATTAATGAATTATGCCACAAGTCATGACCACCATACTTGTTGACAAGGCATAAATCAATTAATTTGATCTATCGGAATTTTGAGAATACTTATTTCAATAATGAAATTCTTGTATGTGTTCATTCATCTATCCAGATATTGACACATACTTCATTAAATACGTGACATCCTCATGCACGAATTTATGACAATTAAACTACCAAACCTTTGTAGTTAAAGTATTCTTAATTCTTTATGTATAATGCAACTATGCTCATATTGAGCACAACTACTATACATGGTTTCCTAATAAGGATGAGCTCCCACCATGACTAGTATTGAGTGTCATCTCAATCTTACTAGCATCATTGTATCAAACAACAATATGCTCTTTTAAAGTTCCGTAAACTTTAATATCCATCGTGTAATGTTTTGATATTTTCAAAACCTTCAAGATTTGAACACTATATCAATCAAGCAATAACTTGCCATATGGTTCATATTTAGAATTTTGGAGCAAATCCAGGCTGAGGATGTAAATTCTAAACCATATCCATTACACTTAACTATCTAATAATTTATAATTAGATATTAATGTTGTCAATCATCTTTCATTCAAGCATGATACAACAAGCAACATGATATACATGAAAAATCTTTGTTTCAAACTTAGATTTTGTTCATGTCATATCTTTCCAAAGATATGTTTCTATCTAGATCTTCTAATAGAATATCATGTTCTTTTAGAATCAGTTATTTTACCGCTTATGTTTATAATCAAATAAACATATACTTCAAGGTTTTATTTTCTATGTGAAGTTTCATTCCTAACTAAGACTTAACATATAAATGTTAATGTCAATGGAATGTTACTTCCCATATGCTATTCAACATATATGAAATAAGAAAATAAATACATCACTCCCACTAGCTTTCAGGAATATTAAGAAATATCTTAATTTTAATTATAAATCAAACTAGATTTAATAACTAAAATATATAAGTATATCTTTTAGATGCATGCATTAATCCATTTACAAATGATTTGCACTTTTGTATACTATTAAAGATTATTTGAATTCAAACACTCCTTTCAATTACTTTTCGTCCTCGCTCAAGTAATTATACAAGAAAGAGTTTTGATATTCCGTTGTTAATTTCAATAACATTTAATTGCTTAATTGTGATTTCTATTAACAATGACTATTATAATCTTTATATATTTAATGTGCATAGAAAGAATTTCAATCACATTTAATTGCTTAATTGTGACTAATAATCTTTCCACATATTAAATATGTTAAATATGTATACAAATTTGTCCATTATGATTTCTACACAAGAATTTTAAATCTCTAGGATTTTTATTTCCTTTGTAGAAATTCAATTCCATTCCATAGTATTACTATAGAGTTTAAGATCAACTACGTTTTCAAACTAGTTATCTTTTTGGACTGCATCTAATTATTCATAGTATGAGTAATTTGCCAAATAACATTTGCAATTTATTAACAGGTTCATCAAAATCCTGTAACTCATAATCCTCAACATATTCTACAAATATTTGAGATATCCTTGCGGATCTATGAATAATAATTCCATCATCTCGAGATTTAACATTAACATGTTTAATCCTCATTATGATTTTGCTAGTGTATTTTAGAAGATTATGTATCTTGTAATTTTATCTTATCAAGATAAAACTCCCACTCGCCTTTTGCAATTTATAGATTACCTATAAATGCTTAGCAAATAGAGCAACACAAAACTTGTTCTCTTTTGGGACTTTGCAGATACAAATTGACAGTTCCTAATCTTAATTTGTTAATAACCTACCCAACAAGTAGTTTAACAAATTCTGAACTTCAATTTCAAGACTTAATGTGATTCAACACATTCCATAATAAATGGTGTCTTTTTGATCTTCTAGGTTGGAGTCTAATTGAGTATTTCTAATTCATACTCAATTTTCTAACCTTGATATCTTTAGGAAGATTAGAAGATATAGTTATCTTTAATCAAACAATTTTTCAAGAGTTTGATTTTCCTAACTGAACATACCATCAATTCTATGTATTTCATTAGGATTAATATTGTAAGTTAAACTTACAATATCTTAAGATAAATATATATTTCATTTTTGGCTCACCTATTTACCAACTAAGTCAATTTAATGGTACAATAGATTTTCCAAGCTAATTGCATAATTTATAACATAAGTGCCTTATTGTCCAAGCCACTTAATATCTATGTCTTACCAAAAGACATAAACTGTTATAATCCCAATCTATGTTATAAGTCATTAATCAACTTCATGACTTCTTGTATATGTCTAAACATAACAAGTTAACGTCTTACTTCAGTATAAGTCTTATAGCAATAAAAGACTTCATGTTTATATCTACAATATAAACATGTATAACTAAAGTAATTATGAAACCCACAGCTTGGTTTCAATAGTATTTCAAGTTAATTTATTACTTCATATATTTATGTCATTCCAAGAATACATAAACATCTAAATATGAAGTAGTATAAGATTACTTCATTTATTTATGTCATTACTCCAATACATAAATATATACATTATGAAGTAGTATTAGATTACTTCATTTATTTATGTCATTACTCCAATACATAAATATATACATTATGAAGTAGTCTAATTATCATATTGACACTTGTTCTAATAATTATCTAATTTTAGAAACTTGTAAAATAACATAGTTTCATTTCATCAGTCGAGGCTGATAATGATGAAAGTATGTAGTTTACCTTGTCATTAATAACTAGTAATGAAAGTAGATATTAACTTCAAGTGTTCCATAAATTAGAATGTGTATAAAACACATTAGAACATTGATCTCTTACCTTACAGTCAAGAAATCTCTTTAAATCATATTCCTTTATGTTGTTGCTTGCACACAATAAGATCTCTCCCACTTGTGCATGGAACAACATCACGTATCGAATAAACAACACGTCAATAGTTTGCTTATTTGATCAATATGATTGTGTCATAGATATAAGTAGATATAGAATCACCTCGTCTACTAAGGAAACGTACACGACTATCCTTAATACCACAAGTGCCTATAATTGGAAAGTATCATCTCAAGAAATTCTAGAGATAATTCGGATAACTACCAAGACTTGTAGCTCCCACTGAATTTAAGATCACTGTATGAACTCATTATTCAGTAATTTCAGCACTATGCTCCCACTGGCTTTGACAACATTGTAAGTGTTGCATTACCAGTAAAAGCAAATAGCGTGCTGTTTACTTTCCTACACCCTTGATGAATCCCTTACGTAATACATACTAAGGTACTTCAAAGAATGTATTCTACTTGTGAATGATGGAATAACCATCAATCCAATTAACTTGAAAGAATTGGGTATGCAATTTCTTCCTTAGTTAGGTCTACCATCCCCATCATAGAATGTAGCACCTTTAAATGGTTTAAGCATAACAACTAGATCAAACATTCTAGTTTGCCTTTTTCCACTTTTGCGGTAATTAGTCTAGTTTCTAATTTAATAACTCCTAACCATGCAATTTCTTTAAAGAAATTCACCATGAGTTATTTCTTAGAATTTAGACAATTCTTAATTATCCTATTATACCTTTCTCATTCATGAAAAGGAATAGGATTAAGTCTCACTCTTCACACGAGAAGTAGACTAGGTTTATCCTTTAGGTAAGGTTGACTCTTTCCAAATACCCCTACAGGGTGCAGATCAACTTTCCACTTAAAGGAAAACCCTACGTTTACGGTTTTAGTGTTGCATTAAATACATTAAAAGAATTTTCAAAATTCAATTTTAGTATTTTCGATAATAAACATTTCAAGAAAATTAAACACCCATTGGTTAAAATAACCATTTAATTTTCACTGAAAACTAGGATCCTAATTGACGCCGTTTTATTACATCAGCTTTGGCTGCTAGCAATGAAAGTGCTCAATAAGGTACGGGATCACCCAATTGCCAATATCCAATTGCAATTCCTAGAAATCTTGGGACTTACATAATATGCCAACCTCAGTTGCAAATGTAAGCATGTTTCATCCCCAAATCTTTATGCCTTGGCGCCGTCCCATTACATCAGCTTTGGCTGCTAGTAATGAAAGTGCCCAATTAAGTTCACCAACTTAAGAAACTGTAAATTGACGTCGGTTTATTGCATTCAGCTTTGGCTGCTAGCAATAAAGTACTCAATTTACCCTTAGACCGCACCCTTTGAACATCAACATTCAGCTTTGGCTGCTAGTGATGTAGGATGAAACCTTAGGTGTTCCTTTTTGTAGTTGGGTGGCATTTAACTTAAATTTTTAAGGGTAATATGATTTTGATGTGTTAAATCAAAAAAATATGTACAAAGATGTCATGCATTCATCTTTGTATCATATATGTTTTCAAAAACAAAACCGTTTACTCATTCGCAGCTCAAATCATCAAATCTTTTAATTGAGGCGTTGAACAAATTACAACATTGCCTTAAGATGCTTCGTATTTATCGTGGTGTACTTGGTAAGTCTAAAATTGACGCACAGGCGGGCGTAGGGACGACAGCCGCCGAAGCTGGTTAAAACCGTGCCCCTCTAAGGTCGCAATTTAATGCGTACCAACTAGAACCCACTTTTATAGTTTGCCAATTTTAGGTCCGCCGCTTCGACCACTAAATACAGTCGCAATCAATCAACTAAAAAATTATGATTTTCTTGCTAAAACAATTAATGTAGTAAATTAATTATTGCTAGTCTTCGCCTGGGAGCCAATTACCGTGCGAAGCGAACCACTGTCGGCACATAAGACTTGGCAATAATTAAAATTACTACGAAGGTTTCATAGTTATTAGTCTTATTTATTTTTATTTTGAAAATTACCCTCTTTTGTCGTTACAATCCATCATAATTATCAAACACAAAAGATCAAGTAATTACAAAAATAAATAAACACATAATAACTAATATATGATCATCCACGATATCATATAGCCACATGCAAACCTTTTCAATAAATCCTAATTAATAATTCTATGTGTAATTTTAAACGTATGTAACTAACAAAACTCCCATTGGTTTTCGAGCTCATTGTGCCCAATGGTCCACAGACGCCAAATAATTTGGCCGCGTAAGTTTTAGTTAGTTAGATACCACATTGCACATAACTTGTTAATTAATATATATTGAGGTCTTCCCCAATTTTAGATTTATTTAAATCATGTGACAAATAAATTCAAAACAATAACATACAAATCACACCATGACAAAATATGCAAGATTTTGTCATGGATACCATATTGATCACATAATCATATAGCACATATTATTATGTCAATATTCTTCGTACGTATCTAATTAATTAGTAACATCACATACGGTACTTACTAATTAATCCCTAAAAATTTTCATGCAATCCTAGGGTTCCTCAAGTTTTAATTAAAAAACTAAAACCCTAATTTTTAATTAATATGGATCGAACCATATTAGGGTTTCATAAAAAAATAAACAAACCCTAATTTTATAATTGCATGTAATCTCTACAAGATCCAATTTTTAGGTTTAAGTAATTAATTACAAGTTCTAAACGAGGCTCATGATGCCACTGTTGGAATATATGAATCATATAAATACTATAAACATATATTTACATCAAGAACACGCAGCGGAAGATCTAATGAACATGTAATTAATTAACTTAAATAAACACGTACCTTAATCGCGTAATCACCAAGAACAATCAAGAACCCTAATTAGGGTTTGATTATGTCGAACCACCAAAGGGAAAAACACCAAGAATCACAAGCTAAAATAAGCTTGTCACTCGTTCTTGTACACACGCGATAGTAGCGTTCCAATGGGAAAGCTAGGTTCAAGAATCACAAAACAACCAAACACTTTGAAAGCTTTACTTGACACGACCAAATCCTAGTGGATTTAAAAGAGGGTCGTTCGTTGGAGCTTAGAGGGAGAAGAGAAGAAGAAGTTTGGCTAGTTAGGGATTCAAGATTAGTGAAACAATGAAACACAATGGGATGTATTTATAGTTTCCTTTGTCTTGCTCCCAAAGAAACCCAACCGATCCATATCCCTAAGGGTATGGCCGGCCTCTAGAGCCCAATGGGGTTCTAGATCCTTCTTTCCATCTTTGCAATGTTAGTCCTTTAACGATCGTTATCTCTAACTCCGTTAAGTACTAACTGCCGTTAAGTATTGTTTTGTGAAACGAATAAATATAAATATAAAATATATTTAATTTATTCAAACCATTGGAACTCTCACGTATTGTGTGCAATCCCGAGTCTCGGGTTCGAAACCGGACATACATATATTAATTCGTTAAACACAAACTCTAACAATGTTAACCCTTGTTTATGTTATTGATTGTTATGTTGTTAGGTTTTGGTTAATTGTAGAAGATGATGATGATGATGGAAGATTATGATGATGATGATGTTCTTGATATTGTTTAGCTTGGATTAAGGTAAGTAAAATGATGATGACATGTGTTATATGGATGTCTAACATATATGTGTTATGTATGTTTTGTGGTTAGTGATAGGAGACTTGAGGTGTGCTTATGTGTTATGATGAATATGATCTAAGTGATGAATTTTGGTTGTGAGAGTAAGTTGATGTTAGGTGTTTATGCAAGAATCAGAAAGTGGAGCCGCTAAGTAAGTGTTTGGATATATGTGATGCTTATGTGTTTGATTGAAGTATGATGGTATGTTATTATCGTTTTACTTACTAAGCGTAAGCTTACCCCTTTTAGTTGTTAATGTTTTGTAGGTTAATTTCAATGAAAATAACTTGACTTGGATTATGGCTTAAGGACTTGATAAGCGGGTTGGAAGATAATATATGTTAGGAGCTAGGTAGAATACCGAACTCGAGTTAAGGTTGTACCCCCGAGAGTCTTTCTTATGATTTGTATAGAGTGTGTCAAGGTCGTCGAAAAGTTTGGATGGTCAACGGTGTGTCCAAGTGTGTTAAATGGTTTGAGGTCAATGTTTAAAGGGGTTTTGGTTTAAGTGTGTTTGTACCCATTTTGGGTTGTGAACGGGTCAAGTGTCTATGGAACATGTTTAATATGTTAAAGTAATGATGTTGACCAAGTTTGGTGGGTAAATGAAGTGTTATAGATGGTTTGTAGTGTAAATGGGTCAAAACGAGTATTTTGGCATAATACCCGTTACTTGTAAAGCACGTTTCCACGGGTCGTTATGACCAAGTTTATTTATATATTTGATGTTTATAATGTCCTAATGATTTCTGGAAGTTTTGGTGTTATGTCATGATATAGAAGCCGTTTTCCGGAAATATGGGTCAAAAGTGCACAAAAGGGGTTATGCAGAAAAAGGGGTGTTTGGGACAAGGTCTATTTTAACCCGTTTTGGGTTAAACGGGTTAAGAATTTTGGGAAACAATGTATATGGTATATTTTGGTTCAATGTGTATTAAATGTGTTTAAATATAGGTCTAAAGTGTTGATTTTATGTTTAAAGGTGTTACGGGTCATTTTAAGAAAATAGTGCACTTTAGGGGTCCATAGTGCACCGGAGGTGTCATAGTGCACTTTAGGGGTCCATAGTGCATAAGAGGGTAATAGTGCACAAGAGGGGTTTTGTAGTTTTTTTGTCAATGTTCGAAAAATCATATCTTTTAAACCGTAAGTCGTCACGGGTCGTGCCACCCGTCGTTTTGAAGGTAATTGAGTCTACTTTCATTTAAAAATAGTCTCAAGGTCTGATTGTGTATAGATTTTTGTCAGTTGTCAAAAGAGTGACAGAATGTCCGTAAAAGTCAAGCGTTTCCGCACAAAAAGTTTTAAATTTTTGGTCTAAGCGGGCACGGGGTGTAACAACTTGGTATCAGAGCTTCGGTTTAAGTGAATTAGGTTTTCTTTAGGATTGCCTAGACTTAAACCACTCGTAGACGCGTTGAGCTTAAGTTTAAGTAATGCGGAAAAATAGATGCCTTAGGGGTATGATGTGAAAGTGCTTATAGCAATAATGGGATTAGGCTTTGGTTGGAGATAATGTGAGTATTGAGAATATGAACTTACTAATTGTAGAATTAATGAGTTAAACTCGAGTCATTGATTGTTTAAGTTATGAAGTGGAATACGTGATATGTTGTATGAGCTTAAGGTGTTAGGAGTTGTACATGTTTATAGTATTGGTGTGTACGTAATGTAAGTCCATGGCGGACTAAACGTGCTTAAATGATAGATTACCGTATACTCGGATATTGTCGGTGATTGTTATATGATTATGTGATTGTGTGCTATGGTAGTTTAGCGAGGGCGAATAGATGTAATAAGTTGTGTGGTGGTTTATAGGAAATGTGACTAAAAATGAAAGCACGTAACTTGTGTGATAGTGATGACCAAAGTATAGTCTTATGAGTAATTGTATTAAGTGTGCTGATCGCTAATGAGGTATTAGAGATGGGTTAGTGGAAGGTTAAAGTATTAGAAGCATAATTATGATCGTGTGGTAATGTTGAACGTGTGTTATAGCATAGTGTGGTGAAGAAATGATATAAATTTATACATATTAAGTCTGTGATGAACTTGGTAAAGTTATAGAGTGAGAAAAAGTATAGGTGGATCTAGTGATCTACGGTGTAGGTTATCTTTTTGTTAAAAGATGTTATTGAAGGTAGATTGAATCTCTTAGATCCGAGAGGTTTAATTAGTTTAGGCCTTTAGGGAGAATGCGGGTTTTAATTAGATCTGCTTGGTTTCCTTTAGGATGTGAAATCGTTTTTCTAGCATGTGAGTGTACTGTGAACTTTGATTTGAAAATCGACCTAAATTAAAACTTATAGTTACAATCTTACACACTGCATTTTGTTGGTGTAATTGTATTGATTTTGCATACGTCATTAGATCCAATAGATCAAGATCATTCTTGACTATGCAATGCTATTTTTCATTCAAAATCTTGTTTATCAGTTAAATTTCGGCTAAATGGTGTGAATTGAATTTTATTGAAGATCACATGATGTTTTTAAACATGTATGTTCTGTTCAAAACATGTATGTTTTAGAAAATGATTACTTATAAACGGAATGCTTAAAACATGTATGTTTTAATAAAATTATTGTTGCTAATTTTTGTACTTTTCTTTGTATCAGGTGTAATTACAAGAATGTTCACGGCTACGGGTGTGCATATATGTCCGACTTTTGAAAAAATGTTGACGGCTACGCGTGTGCATATATGTCCGACTTCTAAAAATGATGATAACATTTGCGTGTGCACATATGTCCATTTTGTGTTGAATATTTATTAGTGCTCACGTGTATAGATCGATTAGATTCATGTATTTATGCTTTTGAGAAATTTGTATTTTAATTGTGTTTCAATCGATATCGAAGTATTTCTGAAATCATATATTGTAGCACTAAATCTACAAATATGCCATCTTAAAGAAAACATATATGCACTAAACATGCTAGCTTAAAAACATGTATGCACTAAATCTGGAAAATAACAATTCTTAAAAAAAAAAGAAAAAAAGAAAAAAAAGAAAAAAAAAAAGGATTTATCAATTAAAAAAAAACAAAAGTTTTTTACTATTATACCCTTTCGGATTAAATAAAAAAGGTTAATATTAAAATATGTCATTTTGCATTGATATGTTGCACACTATGCATTATTAAGAGTACATAAGTGGTTCTCGCAGTTATCGTATATATATATATTTGCGTTCATGCGGTGAACATCTTAAAGAAAAACACAATAGGCACCAATGAGTAAGTAACATGTGACATTTTAAAATTTAATCATAACTAAAACTCTAAATTAAAGAAAAAGACATTTAGGTAATTATATGCTTCCTTGTTTCTCTCACGATTCCATATAACGTAATAATTCTGTGGCTACTTTTCTTTGCACAAAATAAGGAACCACAACTCCTTTTTCTCTCCCATGATATATAAACAAGATCTGGAAAAATCAAACCCTACAAGTTCTTCAAATCAAAACCCTTTTTTTTTCTTTTTCTTTTTCTTTTTTTTCTTTTTCAAATTGATGTCACTACACCATTCGGCTTTCTAGTGTTTGTGTTAGAACCCTAGCCGCGAATTCGAATCGTCAGACCTTAAAGGCGAAGGAACCCTCGATCTGCCTAACCCGACGGGACTTCGAAATTATGTTTGACCGGATGAGTGTGTGTCGAAGTGTATCGGTATTACTAACGATCTGCTTCGAAAAAGCCTAACCTCCATCAACCATTTCTAAATCTGGGTTTGGAAACCCAACTGTCGCCACCTGTCTTGTGGCCGCCGCTACTACTCGTATTCCTTTAGCAAGATCTGAGTGTGGGTATCACTTATACAATGATGTATGAAGTTTGTTTATTGGTTTGGGTACCAAGTGTCTTTTAATTTTTGGGATTTTTAATCAACTTTGACAATGGTTTCAGCTTGTGTATAAAACAAAATGCGTAGATTTGTTTGTGTGGATGAAGATCGGGTATCAAATTGTATCGGTGGGCTTTTTACTTATTTGTTTACTTTTTAATATTTTACCGTACCCAAGCCCCCCTACTATGTTTGTCCTTTTTGTCCTATTATGTTTGTCTTTTTTTTTTTTTTTTTTTTTTTTTTTTCTTTTTTTTTTTTACACTCACAGTT
Organism: Artemisia tridentata subsp. tridentata; assembly: GCA_021014915.2. NCBI lineage: Eukaryota > Viridiplantae > Streptophyta > Magnoliopsida > Asterales > Asteraceae > Artemisia > Artemisia tridentata. The sequence continues at coordinate 313,758,553 of CP139502.1, forward strand.
TTTTAACACTTAGTTTTTTTTGTTACTTTTTAAATTTAGGTTTTTTTTTGTCCCAGTTCATAGTTTTTTTTTTTTTGTGTTATGTTAAAAGAAAACGTAATCGAAAAATATCGAGATTTTTAATAGGTTCAGATTTTTGAAGGTTGCAAAGTGATAAAATATCAATTTACCGTCCATTCGGTTTTAAAATTTTTGTAGTAAATAATCATCATCGCCTTATCTCAAAATAATTCACGTCCCATCTTTTTTATGTCATGTACGAAGTAATAGTGAAGATTCTCCCCGTTCACGTTTTTTTTTTTCAGGCTTTGTGTCAACATTTGAATCAAACTTTATGTCACATAAGATTCCATTTCATAGTTATAACCAAGTGAAACACAAGCAGAATTTCACACAAACACAATAAGTATTCAAGGTCTCAAACCCACAAGTGAAACACAATCAGATACAAAGTCTCAAACATAAGCAGTTTCAGTTTTCAAGGTCTCAAACCCGCAAGTGAAACACAATCAGATACAAGGTCTCAAACATAAGTAGTATTACTCAGTTTTCAGATTCCAAAAAGCCGCAAGAACCCGCAATTTTACGTTATCACTCAGTTTTCAGAAAGCTGCAAGAACCCGCAATTTTACGGTATCACTCAGTTTTCAGATTTCAGATTTCACTACTGAAACACAAGTTTACGGTATTACTCAATTTTCAGAAAGCCGCAAGAACCCGCAAGTCAAACCCGCTTCCTGATGAAGCGAAAAGTGTACCGCTTTTAGGGGGTCATTTAAGCCCTAAATTGTATTTATTTGATCAAATATTGCCCTAAATCGTTCCTTTTGTCATTTTAGGTACTTTGGAGAAGAAATCTGGAAAAGGAAGCATTTTGGACGTTTTTGGAGCATAAAAGTGAAGAAAACGACAAAGTCTCAAAATCGGCTGGAAAAGTACCTTTGACGGCGTCAGGGATTGTTCCAGACGGCGTCATGGCTTGGCAAAAGAGGTGGATATGAAAAATACACATGATAAGCCAGAGAGTTTTACAAAGGAAAGTCTGACGGCGTCACCCTTTAAGGTGATCAAGGCCATCACGGTTTATGTTAATGAGAGACGGCGTCAAGCCTTGATAAGCCAGGGAGGATTTTGGAGCATTAAAGAGGGACGGCGTCAGGAAGACCATCCGGGAACCCTAGACACGGCGAGGTGACGGCGTCAAGATCTACAACGTGACGCCGTCAGCCCTTAAACTCTATATATAGTTTTGCAATTTTTTGTCATTAGTGTGCAACTTTGTGAGGAGAAACCCTAAGACGAATTTCTGCCATTTTTAAGGGTTTTCATACCCTTGGATCTCCCATGTTTAATTGAAGATAAGTAATCATTTAATCAATCAATATGTCTATGTGTTGTTTGATTATATCTTGTTCTTGTCTTTTGATTAACATGCTAGGCTAGATTTATCTTGTGTTTGCTTAGATCTAATGAAACCTAACTATTGATTATTGGTTATTAGTGTGTTATTAATTGTATTGGATGATTGTTTATCGATGTTAGGCTTAAGAAAACTGGCTAACTTCCTATACGGTAACTTGCTTGAACGTCTTAAGAAACATGAACCAATGCGTACTAAGGTTTTTATGGTTGTATTTAATGCATGAGCGAATTCTAGTGATCCCATGTTAGGAGCTTCTTAGCCGGCTCGACATAGGAGTGAAGTAGGAGCTTGTAGAGTTGGGGAAGTACGTACGCCACCCCACGATTGGTATTAAGGAATACACCCGTCATCCACGCAATTAATACACACTAATCAACCGGTAAAAGATAGTTAGGGAGTAAGGAAATCTAAGTAAACACATTTCTCTCCACATAAGTTTCACAACCTTTTCATTTTCATTTATTTTATTTTATTTGCATTTGTAGTTATTTGGGTTAGCTGACTAGCAACTAATTCCGCCCACTCTTTCAAACCCGAGATTTTACTTGCTTTCATAAAAATATAAAAATACAAAAAGAATCTTCCCTCACCCTTAGACCTGTTAGAATAGTTTTTCAATCCTAACGACACTATTCCCCTAGAGAACGATCAATCCCCCGGTACTTGCCACTTCACTATACTACATCGGTCAGGTACACTGCCTGGTGGGGATTGCAAGCCTCTTGAGATCCCTCGAGAGGTAAAACATGTTGTAAGGTTGCAAAACCACGCATCAAGTTTTTGGCGCCGCTGCCGGGGAATAGTTTATTGTTTAGGTTGAATTTTTATTTTATTAGGTCTACTCACTAGATTCCTTTCTAGTGAGATTTTATTTTATTTTTCTAGGATTTCTTTAGTCTATCTTTTTTCTTCGTTTCTTTGTTCGTAACCATTACCATCCGACATCATGGAAGGTGGTAATATCCTCGATCCCAACAACCCACCACCGCAACAACACCCACCTCCTAGAGCCCGTACCTTAGGAGACTACTCTCGTCCTAGCCACCATGGCTATCGAAACACCATTGAGCTCACTCAAGGAGCCAATGTCACTCCCTTGCGATCCGACACCATCCGGTTGGTGCAAAGCGGATGCGCATTCCATGGACTTCGTTCCGAAGATCCTAATCAACATCTCAAGGACTTTCTCAAAATCGTTGTTTCCATAGACCTTGATGTTGCCACTCGAGAGACGACCCGACTACGTCTCTTTCAATTCTCTCTGCGGGACCAAGCTAGTCAATGGCTAGAGCGTCTACCCGCAGGATCCATCACCTCTTGGGATGATCTCACCACTCGTTTCCTTGCTCAGTTTTTCCCACCCGAAAGAACTACCAAGCTAAGGAATGATATCTTGATGTTCCAACAACGTCAAGGCGAAACCCTCTACGAGGCATGGACTCGATTCAAGGACTTACTTCAAAAAGTCCCTCACCATGGCATAGAACTTTGGCTCCAAGTCCAAATCTTCTATGACCATATCAATCTCTCCACGAGGCAAACCATTGACCAATCGGCCGGTGGTAAGCTACGTGATCTAAGTGCGGAACAATCATGGGCTCTCCTTGAAGATCTTGCTCTTTATGACAACGAAAGTTGGAGTGATCCCCGTGATTTGAATAAAACGGTCAAGGCAATATCTTTGCCTTCGAACAATTCAAGCACTTCCGACCGTAGGATCATAGAACTTGAAGACCAAGTCAAGTTTCTTATGAAATCCTACGAGGCTCCTAAACCTTCAAGCTAAGTGAACAAAATCACTTCTTCATGTGAATTATGTAGTGGTCCCCACGACACTCGTGATTGCATGGAACTCCCCGAACAAGCTTTTGCGGACTACGCATCCTCGTGTACTGACGGAGTGGGAGACAAGTGGTACACTTTCAAACCCGAGCCAAAACCCTACGGTGATTCATACAACCCCTCATGGAAAAATCACCCAAACCTTAGGTGGAAACAAAACCAAAACGCACAACAAACCAATTCTTCCAACCCACCTAATCGTTTCCAATCAAGCGGTTCACCCTCGAACCGTACTTTCAATAACAATCCTTCCAACAATTATGGTAGTACCAATAACTTTGAAGGATTGATGTCCCAATTTATGGCATCTAAAGAAGCTCGTTTGGCCAAGTTTGAATCCGAATTCAATCAACAACAAACGGAGATGACTAATAAAATTGACAACTTATTGAAAGCCCTCAATAACCAAGTGCTATCACCTCCACATAAGGACGCTAGGAACACAAATAGCGGACCCCAAGTAAAAGACCCCTCTTCATCCAAACACGTCCACTTCGTCAACATTGTCACTATCAAACCAATTGATAAGAATGAGGATAATAGTGAACCTGAGGATGAGGTTAAGAAAGTCGAGGTTGATAAAGAAGTTAGGAAAAGTGAGATTGAAGAAGTAGATGATGATGAGGACTACTTCAATAGGCTACCCACTAAGGAAGAGCGCGCATATCATACAGACTTATTCGATGACCCCGAGACACCATACTTCCTAGGTAGACCAATTATAAAAATAGGCGACCCTTCTAATCACAACATACCATGCAACATCGGACATTTGCATGTGTGTAAAGCTTACATCGACCTTAGATCGCCCATAAACATCATGACTAGAGCCCACTACAACTTGATAATGAAAAATCAACTTGGGTATAGGATGTTCCCTGATAAGGGTTGGATGAGTAACTTCACGGGAAGAGTTAAGGGATTACCGGTTTATGTAGGAAACTTCACCTATGTCACCGACTTTGTAATTGTAGAAGATATCCGGCCAATAGTCGAATCATGCTTAACTCAAGTAGTTTTTGGAAAACCATTTGTTGAGGTCTCTAGAATGACTTATGAACCTTCCTTAGGGATAGTTAGATTTAAGGATGAGACCGATGAGGTAAACTACCAAATGCCATATAAGATAGAGCAATTCCAACACTTGTCAAATGTTGAGAAGGAGCTTAAGCAAGCGGTCTACTATAGGAATGATGAGGATAGAAATAAAGGAGTAGACTATGTTATGGAAAGGATATCCGGTTTCTACAAGGATTGTTTGAAATTAGGACCGGAATATAAAACCGGAAATGAGAATGGCCTAGGAACCGTGACCAATGATGGAGTCACGTAATGTACGGTGACTTTGAGTCTAGCTACAAGACTCGTTAATAAAGAAAAGCGCTTCTTGGGAGGCAACCCAAGCTTTATTTGCTTTGTGTGTTTATTTATTTGTTTGTTTGATTTTATTTGCTTCCGTATGTATGTTTAATTTTTATTATTATTGATTCATTTTTAACTTCGTCTTAACTACATATAAAGGTATTTTGCAAAAGTTAAGTGTAAGGGAAATCCAAATCGGTTTATTAGAACAAATGAACATGAATCATAACAATAATAAATTAACATACATATTAGTATTTGTTTGAGTCAAATGCTTGTATCGAGTCATAATGATGTTTTGCAGGATTTCCAGGAAGTAAGGTATAGGTTTTTCCAGAAATTTTCCGGAAACTTAACATGAGAATTCTGTCAGATCATTTCTGACGGCGTCAGGATTTACAACCTGACGGCGTCAGGTTTTAATTTTCTGAAATTTTTGAAAGTTTTGTTTTCATAAAAAGTTTTTATTAAATCTCTAATTTATAAACTCCAGGAATCTGCAAAATAATCATTCCACAAGCATTATATCCTTATATAGAATTTATCCCGCCGATGTTATGCAGGTTTTCGTGTTTGTTTTCTCAGGTTTAATAGGTTATTTTGGACAAGGAGATGTATGTGGAATCAAGCCTTTGGCGATGCTTTAGTCTTGGAGCTTCTACATTCTCTTGGAAGAAGATCTAACCATGTTATCTCTTTATCCACCAAACGAATCAGGGGAGTATTTGATTTCATTCTTTTACCTTATTTACTTTTACATCTTGTTATTTGAACATTGGGGACAATGTTCATCTTAAGTGTAAGGGGGGGGGGGGGGGTAAAGTACGATACTTTAGAGAATACAATTGCACTTGATTTTTGTTTGTTTAATGGTAGATGTGTAATAAAACTGAGAGAAATACCTGTTAGGGCAATTTTAGTGCCAAATTTAAAATTTTTTACAACATATAGGAGTGAAACTTTGGTCTTAATAAGCGTCTCACTGATAGGAGTTATATGACTAGCACAAAAACCGTACCACTAAAAAATTTTTCCACCCCCAAATATGTGAGGTTCGCCCCTAGAATTGGTAGGAAAAGCATTTATGCTATGATGTGTGTACCGGTAGCACTTAGATTCTAGAACTTGCGTTAGGACCATTCCGAGGCCACAAGTGAGACTACATTCGTGTAGTTAGATTTACTACATGATAAGAGGCATTAGGATTAACCCATTGTTTTACACCTGTGTTTTTGTTATAATTACGTTGGCTACATTGGTCAAGTAATTCTCCCACACCCTTTGCGTTGTACTCATTTTTAGTACACGATACCCCTAGTACACCCCTCAGAGCCTATCTTTTCGTTTCGACCTTTAAGCATTTTACTTAAAGGAAGAATTTGTTTACACCCCACTTAAATGTACATCTAAATCGCCTTAGCCTACCTTGTATGCACTCATTTTTAGTGCATTATTGTGACAACATTTGTTTAAACCCAAGTTAATTATCTAATTGATTACATGGTTGCTAAGTCGAGTCATATCCTTGTATATATTGTTTTGGGACGATTGGGACTCATGGGTAAAGTACTAAGTGTAATGAAGTAATGGGGAAGAAGAACATTATTACCCCCATATGTACGTTAATATTTTAAAAGTACTCCAAGTGTTTCGATTATCTTAATTCGAGTCATTAGAATAGTTATTTGTAAAGTCATGTAAAAGTTCAAGTGTAAGGGGAATGCAACGCCCCTATGATGTATTATTTTGGATGGTAGGGCAAGAGTGTATATAAAAAAAAAAAAAAAAAAAAAAAATCAAGAAAAATACAAAAAAATGAGAAAAAGAAAAGTAGAAAAAACATACGGACTACCATCCCGTTTCATTTTATGTTTATTTTATGTTTTTGTTATTTTGTTTTTAGGTTAAGTCGAGTCTAGTCTTGGCTTAGCAATGCCATATTGTACATGTAATTAATCAAGATCTTTAACTCGCCACCAGTAAAATATCCTTTATCCAACAAATCCGTGTTTATCATATCCCTACACCTAACGTTATAACCCGTTTAAAAGCCCTCTTTGATAGTTTATCTTAGGTGCTTACGCCTAGTGGAGGAGGTTTTTGATCCTTTCCAAAGCCTATGGTAATCTATTTGCTATGACAGGTAGTGAGAGATATTATCCGTTTTCATTTATGAGATTTATTTTGATGACACCTGAGAGATGTGAGTATCTAAACACTACTTGTGAGGTGCTAGTTTGTAATCTCCGTGCTTATTATGATTAAAGTGGAACGACTATTTGTTGTAATTACTTTTATATTAGCATTAAATGACCCCTAACTTGTATTTTGATTAGAATAAAAGCGCATTTGCTTGAGGACAAGCAAATCTCAAGTGTAAGGGTATTTGATGAAGCGAAAAGTGTACCGCTTTTAGGGGGTCATTTAAGCCCTAAATCGTATTTAGGGGGTCATTTAAGCCCTAAATTGTATTTATTTGATCAAATATTGCCCTAAATCGATCCTTTTGTCATTTTAGGTACTTTGGAGAAGAAATCTGGAAAAGGAAGCATTTTGGATGTTTTTGGAGCATAAAAGTGAAGAAAACGACAAAGTCTCAAAATCGGCTGGAAAAGTACACTTGACGGCGTCAGGGATTGTTCCTGACGGCGTCATGGCTTGGCAAAAGAGGTGGATATGAAAAATACACATGATAAGCCAGGGAGTTTTACAAAGGAAAGTCTGACGGCGTCACCCTTTAAGGTGATCAAGGCCATCACGGTTTATGTTAATGAGAGACGGCGTCAAGCCTTATTCTGACGGCGTCAAGCCTTGATAAGCCAGGGAGGATTTTGGAGCATTAAAGAGGGACGGCGTCAGGAAGACCATCCGGGAACCCTAGACACGGCGAGGTGACGGCGTCAAGACCTACAACGTGACGCCGTCAGCCCTTAAACTCTATATATAGTTTTGCAATTTTTTGTCATTAGTGTGCAACTTTGTGAGGAGAAATCCTAAGACGAATTTCTGCCATTTTTAAGGGTTTTTATACCCTTGGATCTCCCATGTTTAATTGAAGATAAGTAATCATTTAATCAATCAATATGTCTATGTGTTGTTTGATTATATCTTGTTCTTGTCTTTTGATTAACATGCTAGGCTAGATTTATCTTGTGTTTGCTTAGATCTAATGAAACCTAACTATTGATTATTGGTTATTAGTGTGTTATTAATTGTATTGGATGATTGTTTATCGATGTTAGGCTTAAGAAAACTGGCTAACTTCCTATACGGTAACTTGCTTGAACGTCTTAAGAAACATGAACCAATGCGTACTAAGGTTTTTATGGTTGTATTTAATGTATGAGCGAATTCTAGTGATCCCATGTTGGGAGCTTCTTAGCCGGCTCGACATAGGAGTGAAGTAGGAGCTTGTAGAGTTGGGGAAGTACGTACGCCACCCCACGATTGGTATTAAGGAATACACCCGTCATCCACGCAATTAATACATACTAATCAACCGGTAAAAGATAGTTAGGGAGTAAGGAAATCTAAGTAAACACATTTCTCTCCACATAAGTTTCACAACCTTTTCATTTTCAGTTATTTTATTTTATTTGCATTTGTAGTTATTTGGGTTAGCTGACTAGCAACTAATTCCGCCCACTCTTTCAAACCCGAGATTTTACTTGCTTTTATAAAAATATAAAAATACAAAAATAATCTTCCCTCACCCTTAGACCTATTAGAATAGTTTTTCAATCCTAACGACACTATTCCCCTAGAGAACGATCAATCCCCCGGTACTTGCCACTTCACTATACTACATCGGTCAGGTACACTGCCTGGTGGGGATTGCAAGCCTCTTGAGATCCCTCGAGAGGTAAAACCTGTTGTAAGGTCGCAAAACCACGCATCACTTCCGAAAATGTCGAGTTCACCATTTTACACAGAAGAGGTAATAATAAATTTTACGCTTTTTCAATATTTACATGTATAAAAAACATTAAAAAGACAACGAGATAACATTAGTACTATTAAGTTATTTTCCCCATTAATATCAGTAATTTATATAAGTCACTTTTAATGAATGCAGATATGGCCATTCCACTGGATATGGTTGATATTTTTTGGAGAACCCTATCTGTTCCGTGGCCTAGTATCAATACTGAAGCTGGTCCTTCTCGTGATCCTGACGATGATCCTGATTGTGAAAATGACATACAACAATTCAAGGGTGTTTTTGGCAAAATGTCGTCATTTGTGAAAAAAAATATGTTAAATAAGATGAGGGGGATATACAATTCGGAATCTGTTGATACACGTCAACCTGCTGTTCACAAAAGTACTCGTGGACGACCGAGCGCAAAGGACAAAAAGTCCCAGGCACCAAAAGTCCCGGACTTGAATAAAGTACCAACCGTAGATCCAAGTCGAAGAAGCACAAATACAAGATCTACAAAAGTCCCGGACTTGAACAAACAACCAGCGAGACATAGTTCTTACATGGGTCCTAGAGTTGAAAGAAGTCCCAGACACAGGTTATACGTTAGAGATACGGAGAGCGAGTATTTCATTAAGCAGCTTCCACAGCTTTTCCGTCGATACATCACAAGTATCTATAATGTGGAAGGTGATGGAAATTGTGGGTTTCGGTGCGTTGCCCACGGTATTGGTCAACACCAAGATAACTGGCTCAATGTCCGAAGGTGGTTATTGCAAGAGTTGGACATTAATCGTGATTTTTACGTACGTATGTGGATGCAAATGGACTATGACAATATGCGGAGCAGAATAAACTGGTTATATGATAGTGGTTGTCCGGGAGAACACTGGATGGTTATGCCAAACACGGGGTTGGTTATTGCCACAGTGATTAACCGGCCTGTTGTATTTTTATCCGTGGAAGGCAACACTACGCGTTTTCCGTTTTTTTCCGCTCCAGATTTATCACAAGGAACTGGCCCCCTTGTGATTGGCCGTATGGGGAGTGAGAAATTTGGTCACTACATTCATCTTACGCTAGATGAAAACTCACAATTTCCGACTATTCACCCATAATGGAGGTACCACAGACATCCCGTTGCATCCGGATGGGAAACATTGTATCACGATCAACTACACATGTATAATGAGATTAGACAAACACAAAGATAGTACATGATTACTGATTTATGTTGTAAATAATTATAGAGACAAAACATTGTAAATGATTACTGATTTATGTTGTAAATAATTATACCGGCAAAACATTGTGAATGATTACTGATTTATGTTGTAAATAACTGTTTGTATTATTTAAACATTACACAAAATAAATATTACACAAAAAAATAAACATTACACAGAAAATAAACACTACAAAAAAAAAAAAAAAAAAAAAAAAAAAAAAACTAAAAGACGAAATTTAAAAAAAATATATATATATATATATATATACTAAAAGGACGAAAGTACAAAAGGACGAAAGTACAAAAAAAAAAGAAAAAAAAAAAGAAAGCACTAAAAGGACGAAAGTACAAAAAAAAAATAAAATACAAAAAGGACGAAAAAGGTACCATGCTAAAACTAGGGGGGGCTTGTATAACACTAAGACCAAAAGTAATGGGGCGTTGCCCCTTCAACGCCCGTTGGCCCACCCCCATGGGGCGTTGAAGCCCGTTGAATGCTATAAAATCCAATGAGCGTTGATGCATCAACGGGCGTTGAAGCTTTTTTTTTTTATTTTTTTTTACTTACTTTTATTAATTTTAAATATAATTATTAAGTTTTTTTTTTTACTTTCTTTCACGTTAACGATGCATTAAAAAAAACATTCATTACATTAAAAAAAAAATACATTCCATTAAAATTAAAAAAAAACTAAAAAAAAAAAAAAAAAAAAAAACCTAAAAATTAAAAATGTTGGTTCCCACGTGGTTCTTCGCCAGGGCCCAACTGGTGAGTTGCTTGAACGAGACCCCGCCGTGTCGCTCCCTCCACAGCCTCATCGCGTCCTCGAGCTGCTGATCCTCATCATCCAGCTCGTTGGTGCACTCACGGTAACACCGTTCGAACTCGAACAACTCCGCCCGAAGTGAATGCCACTTGGACGTGATCTTGTCCATGTTACGGTATTCCCGCTCCCTACCAAGCGAGATGTGAAAGTCTCGCCTCACCCTTATCCAAAAATCTTTTTTCGTATCATTTGTCTCCGCCCGAACGTCGGAGATAGTCAAATACGAGTTCACCAAAGCAATTTCTTCACTTTCTTCCCATGGTACTCGTGCATTACTCGGGCTTGCCATTTTTTTTTTTTTTTTAGTTTTTTTGAGAACGTTGACGGCAAAGTTATATTTTTAGGGTTAGAAATGTGGCGTTAAAGGTAAAAACTTGTGGTATTTATAGGTACTAATGGGGGGGGGGGGGGGGGGGGGGGGCTTGTATAACCTCACCTATTTTAATTTTTGTTTAAGCTACTAATTATCGTGTATAAGTCAACAAACCGATGCCATAACCAAAACCCGGTTTACCAGTTAGCATTTGTCAATAAAAAATGTCATTTAATTATGAAACTAAATGTGTCAAAAACTTAATTTATCACCAAAATATGTCATAATAATTAGTGTGTCACTACTAATGTAATATTTTTTTTTGTGTCACTACATATGTGGTGTCAAGTAATTTTTTGTGATAAACATAGTGTGTCATTACAAATGTACTAAAATTTTGTATTGTGTCATTAAAAGTGTACTAAAATTTTAATGAGTCACTGTAAATATATCAAAATTTTTTTTGTGTCACTACATATATACTAAAATTTTATTGTGTCACTATAAATGTATCAATAAATTTAGTCACATTACAAATGTGTCAAAAAAAAACTAATGTGTCATTATATATATATATATAAAAGCCAGGATTTTGGGCGCTGCAAAGAGTTGTACGAAACAGTACACGCAGCTTAAAAATGTTGTACGAAACAGTGCATGTAACAGTGGTCGGTACTGTAGCGAACACTGTAGCAGCTACAGTGTTTGCTACAGTAATTTTTTTTTCTTTTTTTCAAATTTTTTTTTCGAAAATCTTTTTTCTAAAATTAAAAAAAAAAAAAATTATAAAAATAAAAATCGAAAAAAAGTTATAGAAAAAAAAATTTCAAAAAAAGTTTTTTTTTTTTAAATATAGCTAAAAATTGTATAGACAAAAATGATATTAACTCTAATTTTTACAATAAAAACAATGAGATAGCATAAGTATACATTTTTTAAAGGTGATTCATATTGTGCCATCGTAAAAAAGTACACATTTTTTAAAATTAATCTTAAAAAAAAAAATTAATTTTTTTAGAAAAATTATTTTTTTTAGAAAAATTAATTCTTTTAATTTATCAATCTTTTTCAAATTCACTCCATTTTCAAAAATAGTCCTTTGGTTTTATCGATCTTTTTAAAATTTAGTCCTTAATAACTAACTTTCAAACAAGACTTAGCACCACACTCCCGCAGCAACGCACGGGTTTCCCAGCTCGTTATATATATTTATCAAGATACTTATGTATACATGTATAAAAAAACTTAGTGTGTCACTATATATGTATCAAAAATTGGTGTGTCACTATAAATTTAGTATGTCATAAATAAAGTAGAAAAAATTAATGTGTCATCATAAATTTAATATAATATTTGACTAAAACAAACTCATGATCAATCAGTTAATTAATTTGACAAACAAAATCAATTCGACTAAAATAAATTGATGACCATCAATTAATGATTTAGTACACAATATCACTGGTTTTCTATTTTATTACAATAATGCCATCCATTTAATTAAATTTAAATCTCATCTAAAACCATTGATCCAATGGTCCAAAATTGTACCTATTATATCTTACTTTAATATGTATACCACAATAACGTTCCGCTATATATATACATACATACATACATACATACATATATATATATATATATATATATATATATATATATAGTGTAACTTTATTTTCAGAACCCTGTTAAGTGCAAGAACTGCGAGAACTCTCCTTGAACCGTTAGATTGTTTGATCAATGGCTATTACTGATTGTGCTATTAATGTAATTAACTAAAAGATTAGGACAATATTTGCAAAGCTAAAGGGTAATTATGGGATTTCAATGAAAAATGAAACTACACAAAAATAGGGGCGGTTACAATATATTACTCCGTATCAAATAATTCTCTTTCCAAATCACGCACCATTTATTAACCCTAGATATGTGAAAGAAAAACATGGCCGCCATTCTTCCTATCTTCATTTTTATCTCCATATTGAAAGCTCAGATCGACTCATGTCAAGAAATGCATCTAAAGCCAATTTGTTTCTTCATAAAAGGGACGCAAGCCGACCATTAGGATGGAGGATGGATCAGTTTTGATGCGGTTGAAAGAGGTTGACGGGTGATAAAGATGAAAACAAATTAATTTGAATCAGATCCGAAGTCATAAGAGGTACGCATATTTTTCAAAAAAAATATATCAAAACTTTTTGTATGGTTATCTCCTTTGTTAATTCTTTTATATTCTTTATAGCCATGATTATTGATAGTCTATATTTTGTGGTTACTGATTATGGTTTTGAATCCATGATCATGTGTCCCTATTGTGTGCTTATAACCTGATATGTTGTTGCCGCTATGAGTATCGAGTCATTGTGTTCTAGGTAGAATTAAAAATGCAGTTTTATGAATTGAAACTGGTCCACTTTTGGTTTACTATATCGTTGAGAAATTATATAGTTATTGAAGCTTTGGTTCCTAAGTACATGTAGGGTAGAACATGTCAACTATTGTCTATAAATAGTCTGTTAAAGCATTGTTATGTTCAGCCTTATTTGTTTACTTGGATGAACATACATGTCTGATTGTTGTACGCATGCTCTTAGTACACATACTTGTTTTTCATGTGTAGATTATACATGTCTAGATTAAACTTGGATTTCGATGATGAACATATTTGTTTTTCATGTCTAGATTATACATGTCTAGATTAAACTTGGACTTCGTGTTTGAACATACTTGTTTTTTATGAACATACTCGTTTTTCAGTGAACATACTTGATTTTTACATTGAACATGGCTGTTTTTCATGTGTAGATAATACATGTCTAGATTAAACGTGGAATTCGTGTTTGAACATACTTGTTTTTTTGGTGAACATACTTGTTTTTCAGTACACATTTTGGTTTTCATAGAACATACATGTTATTCATTGAACATACTTTTTTTTACATTGAACATGGCTGTTTTTCATGTTATTAACATACATGTTATTCGGTACACATTTTGGTTTTCATAGAACATACATGTTATTCAGTACACATTTTGATTTTCATAGAACATACATGTTATTCAGTACACATTTTGAGTCGGTGCAAATACGTAAGTAGGTGCATACGTGTTTTAAAGTTAACTTAAAATTCATTAGAATGGTGCATGTGTGTTTTAAATGGATGTATATATGTTTTAGATTGTGCATATATGTAAGGCTAGTTATTATGATTAAAAAGTTACTTACACTATTTGGTTAAGGTTTAATTGTTTTTGGGCATGTTTGTATCAGATTAATGAAGATGGTGATAGCAATGAAGATCTAGAAGTGGATGCACAAATAGATACAATGCGGCGTTTGAAGAAATATGATTATTAAATGCGTGCATATATGTCCAACTTCTAAAAATGTTGATAATAATGAGTGTGCACATATGTCCGTTTTCGTTATATATATTAGTGCAGGCATGTATTGATCGATTAGATTCATGTATTTATACTTTTTAGAAATTTGTTTTTTAATTGTATTTCAATTGATATTGAATTTTGTATGTAACATCTATGTTCTTGTTTTGTTATAAATTTACATTATCTAAAAAACACATATGCACCTTACTATTTGAAAAACATGCATGTTCTAAAATTATTAAAAAACACCTATGCACTACATCTGGAAAATAAAATGAAAAAATTAGTACATAAAAACACCAATGCACTACTTCTGGAAAATAACATTTCTTAAAAAAAAAAAAAAAAAAAAAAAAAAAAAAACGTCTTTTACTAAAATAAAAAATAAAAAAAAAATAAAAAAATAAAAAAAATTCCGAATTTTATTATTTATAAAAAAACATGAATTAAAAAAAAAAAAAAAAGAAAAAAAAAGTAATATGAAAATGTCTTTTACTATTATACCCTTTTGAATTAAATAAAAATAACAAAATGTTATGGAGCATTAAATGATGTACATTGTGTATTATTAGTTGTAAAAAGGTGGTTCTCGCAGTTCCCGCACTTAAGAGGGTTCTGAAAATAAAGCCCCCCTATATATATATATATATATATATATATATATATATATATATATATATATATATATATATATATATATATATATATATATATATATATGTATGTAATGTTTGTGTCGAAAATTTAATGTTTCTACAATTGACGTGAGCTTATAACGAGATTACATGAAAAGCTATAAGTCGAGATTGGGTTGTGAAATTAATTGTTTACGAGGCCACGACGACACATATTTTAAACAATGGCCACAACATTAAGTTTTGTTTTCTCGATTTTTAAAAAATATGTCGACTATATATATATATATATATATATATATATATATATATATATATATATACAACTACAAATTTTATGCGCCCCTTATCCTTATTGGGCTGTGGCCTAACTAAAGTCAAAGGAGGGGAAAAATCTGTTGGGCTGGACTGGATATTAACCACCAAGGCACCACGTTGGGCCTGGTGGGCTGTAGATAGCAACACCACTTATATGTTACTAGACTGGACTTAAGATTATTAAGTGGGCTGAACTAAATGGAGTGGGCTGGAATTACTTGTGCTATACACAAATACACACACTCCAAATGGGACTTTGTGTGTTTGCCTGGAATACAGAAGTTTATATGCTCGACATTAACCAATTTTTAGCACCCAAAAGCTTAAGTCGTGTTCGAGTACAACTCGACAGTTCGACTTAATGACCATCCAGATTTACACGAGGTGATGGATTTGATTCGACAACATGGTTCCATAATCACGACACTATTAACCAAAGCCTTGATTCAAGACTTTGGTGTTAGGATTAGTAGAAACAACAACTCAACTCTCCTTTTGAGTTTCGACCACGAACTGGACAACCCATTATGGGTTTGAGTTCGAATTGTGCAAAACATACACCCCTTTGGGGTTCTACTGGAATCAAACTAAGGCAGCCCCTTAGGGGTTTGCCTTGAACCAAGGATGATCGACCAACATTCCTCAAAACCAAGTTTTTGGACCATATATTCAGGCTACCTAGTGAGTGAGTTGTGAGGGTTGTTTTGGCTAGGCATGACCAGGATCAACCAAGGCACGCACACCCTTCAGGGTGGCTTCCTGGTGAGGAGTATGTTGACTAGAAACTCGACCACATCACACCCCTTTTGGGGTGGTTTTTCCTTGACCAAGAACAACCACAGCATACCCTATTTGGGTGGCTGTTTGGTGAGTTCTATCGGACCAAATATACAACATAACACACCCTTGTGAGGGGTGGTTTTACGCGACTAGAACAGCTCCAACACACCCTTTGTGGGTGTGGTTTTGCTCGAACCAAAGACCACCATGTCTCATCTTAACCTAGACAAAGTTCCTAGGTCTTAACCATACCCATTCGAGAGAGGTTTTGACACGAAATACAATCAATAACAACAATTCCAGGTTCACTTCGAGACCTTTTAGCCTAAGAATCACTAACGCCAACAAAACTCATTTGACTCGATCATAGATTGACAACAACGACTAACAACAATAGGTTCAAACTTGTGAGCCAATACTTATGTTTTTATTAAATCTTTTAAACCACTAAGAACAACAACAACAACCATGATAATCCACACCAATTTTTCCAATTCGACCCAATGATAATTATAATTACACGCGGGTTAAGAATTTACATAACCAATCTAATGTTAACCGAATAACATGGAATGGAAATTAAAGAGTTTGAAATGAAGGTTTATACCCTTAGAGTGAATCGACAAGATGACCCGAGGACTTGGACACATAAGTTATTCGAACAATCCCAATTCCAACCCTAGCTATTCCAATTCGAACCCCAGCCAATCCACCTCCAATCGAATGTGTTGCCCTTCAAATCTCTTCGAACCTCGATAAAGCTTTGAGTGATTGAGCAGTTTTGTGTGGATCGACTGGGTTTGGATGGCCATTAAAATGAGAAAACTTAGGAATAGCTCTCAAGCTTCTTTCGGATTTGGGGTTTGAGAAGTTCCCATTTAGGGCTAAACTCCCTATCTATCTTCGTCATTCTCGGCCTCCCACACCATTGACCTATGGGGGAATGCATACGTGAGAGGGACTAGTGTCTTTGGGGAGAGGAGAAAGTATAAGGCGCCATAGGATGATGGTGATAGATCGATTGTTTTTTTTCTGGGTATGTGGGAACGCAGACAAAAAAAGAAGAAGAAGAAGAAGATAAAAGAAGAAATGGGGAATCGTGTGAGTGGAGGGGATAAGAAAGAAAAATTATAGTTAAAGTTTATTTTATTAAAAGAGTGTGCAGTGTATACCCCATGTCCCGCTGAGCTGAGGTGAAATCGGGTTTTCCCGGATTTGATATAAATGTGGAAAATAAATTTCGGAGACGTTTTTATAAAACTGACATAAAAATAGGGTTTGTTGACTCAAAAATAAATCCTGAGATTAATTCGTTGTTGATGTGGTGTCGGTACGCGTGTGGTTTTGTTTGTCAGTAAAAGTGAGATAACCTCTCGCTTTTATTACGCTATAGTCTGTAAATGTGAGAATGGGGAAAATTCACTGTTTCTGGTGAGATTAAATAGTTTTGGTGAGTTACTGTGTGTTACAGTGTGCGGGTTTGTTTTCCTGTAATAGCTATGTAAGCACATAAATGCTCAGTTTAACAGTTTAGTAATAATAAATTGACATTTATTATTAAAATATTAGTGAGAAAATTACCGTTTGTCACACAACAAACTTGGAAACCGAACTAATGAACACCCCTACCTATGTCCACAATAAGCCACAAGGTAAGAAAAAGGTTTTTGTTGGACTGTGCGACTTTAAGACAGGTGTTATGACAAAAGTCAAGTGATCGGTGTTTTTTTTTTATTTTTAATTTTTATAACAAAAGTATAAATAAGAGGACCCACTATTTTGCTAGACTGGCGATGTTTTATGCTAAATCAACGGCTATTATACTTTTGTGTGACTAATTTTTGTTTTTTACAAATTCTTTTATTTTTATTTTATTTTTTTGTAAAGGGACAAAAAGTTGTCGCACAAAAGTGTTGCCGGTGTAGCACAAAGGTGGGTCCCCCATTTTTACTTTTGTCATAAGCAACCAACCAACCACTTGTACTTTTGTCAAAAAAAAAAAAAAAAAAAAAAAAAAAAAAAAAAAAGAAAAAAAAAGACATGTGTTAAATTTATAATGTAGTCGCACAGTCTATCAATTTAACAAGACCTTTTTAGACCGCATGTAATGATAACGCTTGAAAGTTTTAATATATCCTAGGTCATGCGTGATGACCCTACACATGTCCTAGACCACGCGTGAACGGAGCAAAATAGACTTGGTTTGGTGGCGCAGATCACCAAACTTATTTTTTTTCCTTTCATTGTGTGTGTAAGGAGCATATTACGAGGTATGTTAGACTTTTGGTGATTGGTTTAATGAAGAGAGTGGATACTCAATTAGCGGTAGTGAATACAATGAACATTATATCTTGTCTTAAAAATTATTTTTTTCTTTAAACTTGGTGTGAACGAAGGTTGAAAAATGTGACTCTTTTCGTCATTTTTTTCATAGCTGACCAGGGGATTCTGTTAGAACCAAATTTGGCATCTTCTTAGCTGGCATTTTGTCATGTGGATGTCACATGCAGGGGCGGAGCCATGTATACCCCAGGGGTAGCGGTCGCTACCCCTGAACTTTTATCCGGTAGTGGAATTTTTGGTCATTTTTTACGTTTTCCGTACTATCTTTCGTATTTCGCTACCCCTGAAACAAATTTTCGCTACCCCTAAACAAATTTTCGTATTTCGCTACCCCTGAACTTGGCTCCTAGTTCCGCCACTGGTCACATGTACTTGTTTTTTACAATCTAAATATAACCTCTAAACAATTTCCATGTGTCATATAAGAAAAGGATGATCCACTGGGCCTAGCTCAGTTGTTAAAAGACAATGAAGAAGAGAGCCTGTAAGCCAATGTTGCGCAGGTTCGAATCCGAGCCACCCCCGGTTTTCATCCGGCCGTTACTCCAGCGAGGAAACTCGTGTGGAGGCGGTACGGTTTCCGGGTGGAAGCCGTTGAAAATCCCCACTACGCCAGCGTGGACTCGGTTCAGACAACATAGTCTGGGTACGTGGAGGATGAGGACCTGCCGATGTGGCGGGTGCGACTCCAATCCAAAAAATGAAAGTCGCCTTCCAAAAAAAATATAAGAAAAGGATGGTTTACAACATGTGACTTGTGTAAGATAACATAATATAATGCAAGATAAGAGAAGAGATGTCTGTGTTTATTGCTTGATTGCTTGATTGTTTGATTGAACACTACAAATACATGAGTTATATGTGTTTTGCTAAACAATGACCACTGAGCAATGTTTAATATCAATATAAAAAAAAAATTTGGACTTTATTAAATCAAAAATGGTATACATTTAAGTTAATTTTTATGTTCATTTATTGTGCATTAAATGCAAACATCCCCTTAGAACACATACATCAACTCTTATAAACCCGAGATATATATACACACTATACACGAGTATATTTGGTACTCCCTCCGTCTCAAAATTATTATCCATATTTCTTTTATAGGATATCTCAAAATAATTGTCCACTTTCCTTATTAAGTAAAAACTAGAGAATCTAGTGAAGGAATATTCTATTTTAGTGGTTGAAAATTAAAGTGCCCCACTTTTATTAAACTTTGTGATTTCTGACAATAAATTTAAGACGGAGGGAGTAAATGCTAATCTCCAGCTAAGACCATATCAATATACAACTAATAGATAAGACCATATTGATTACGAGTATAATAAAGGTATAACTGACAACTTGAACATTGTATATAAAATGCAAACATCCCCTTAGAACACATACATCAACTCTTAACATGGATCAAATTTCACACAGGTTCGTAGGAGTCGACGGGCTAAAACTTCATGTAGCTGAAATCGGGCTAGAGTCCTCGCCTGCAGTCATTTTCCTACATGGGTTCCCTGAGATATGGTACACTTGGCGACACCAAATGATCGCAGTTGCAAATGCTGGTTTTAGAGCCATTGCACCTGATTTCAGAGGCTACGGATTGTCTGAGTCACCAGCAGAGCCTGAGAAGGCTTCGTTTGCTGATCTTATCAGTGATACTGCCTCTATCCTTGACGCTCTTGCCATTTCTAAAGTATGTTACTTTGTAAATAAAATTTTATGTTAATAATTCTAAGACTTGACATGTACTAAATTACCTTTGTTTCGGATATATATTCTTAGGTATTTGTGATTGGTAAAGATTTTGGAGCAATTATTGCGTACCCGTTAGCTCTTCTTCACCCAGAGAAAGTAGCTGGAATCATAACACTCGGCTTGCCATTTATGCCTCCAGGTGCCTTTAAGCATCATTTCGTCCTCCCCGAGGGTGCTTACCCTCTAAGATGGGCGGTAAGAGTTTGAGCCAATTAAACGCAGTTTATCAATCATATATAGGAGTTAAAATTTGAATTTAAAACAGTTTGTATTGTGCTGAGTTTATTTATGTCATCAGGAACCTGGAAGAGCTGAAGCTGATTTTGGTCGGTTTGATATTAAAACTGTGGTGAAAAACATCTACATTCTGTTTTCTCAAAGTGAAATGGCGATAGCAAGTGAGAACGAGGAGATAATGGATCTAGTTAAACCATCTACTCCTTTACCTTCTTGGTTCACTGAGAAGGATCTTGCTGAATATGCGGCTTTGTACGAAAAGTCTGGATTCCGATTTGCACTCCAGGTTCCCTACAGGTATTTAGTTAGATACTGAACTTGTGTATACTCTGACTTTAATGTTGATAACGAGAATATAGATAAATTTAGCGTAATTGCTGTAGGTCACTGGGCATGGCTGGATCGGAGGTACAAGATCCGAAAGTAGAAGCTAAAACATTGCTGATCATTGGTGAGAAAGATTACGTGCTGAAAATTCCTGGAATGGATGAATATGTAAGGAGTGGAGAGGTGAAGAAGTATGTTCCGAATCAGGAAACAATATATGTGCCAGACGGATCTCATTTTGTCCACGAGCAATTTCCCGACCAAATTAATCAGCTGATCCTCACTTATCTCCATAGCAACAAGCATCTCGCAGAAGTTTGAAATGGGACCAAAAGCCTCGTGATGATCAGTACTGTCCTAGTGTGTTGTACGAGTAATATGTATGGTTATTAATCCATTGTCACATTTCAAATAAAATTTCGGCTTTATATTCTCATGTCTCATATAATCATATTCTCGATATATATTACAACTTAGACAATAAGAATAATTATCATCTGATACATGCAACAAAATTTTATACATCATATGCAAAAAACCGTTTACATAGCATAACTTATGTATATAAAAAGATATCAAGAAAAGGTTGTATATGGCTATCTCTCCAGCAACGGCACCCAGGAAACTATGTTTGTAACCATAATACCGGTCCAAATAATCTTTAACGGACTCACCAGTCGTGAGGAGATCGTCAAAGTCCCCAAATTGTGACGCAACCATGCCATAGATGGTCCAGGCTAATGGATTGCCCCAGTAGTACCATCTCCACCAGACCGGGATCCTCTGTAACAAAAAAAGATAGCCGCATTATATTAGAAGGCGTGATAATATATAAAGTTTATTTTACGAGGTTTTATGCATTAAATATACACTTTGACGACTTTTGGCCTTTTAAACAATTTCGAAATAGAGCATAACCCAAAACGAACGGTTCTAAAGAGTCAAAAATGTCACTACTCACTAGTAATGATAATTGACCAAAGAAAGCAATGTGAGTTGATAAACTTACGGGTCGTGGAATGATGAATCCAGAAAAGAGATTAAAAAGTCCATAAAACGAGGCAGCGATAATGGCAGCAATGTTGGCGTTGGGTGTAATGGCGACGGTCATCATACCGTAATATGTCATGTAGAGTAGACAAGTGAACTGGAAGAAACAGTACCAAAAGAACTTGGCTGCTGTCCAGTCAAACCCGATCATTGCATACACTATGATACTGTATACTCCGGATTGTGCTAGAATGTACGGGATCTCGACAAGAACCTGAGCAAAGGCATATGGCAAAGCCGAATACATTCCTGCAGCTCGTTCTCTATAAAAGACAGTACGTTCAACATCAACAACGGGCTGCACTGAAGACGCATTTTGGACTCCAAGAAACAGTACTGCTGCGTACATCGACCCCATAGCATTGGTCAAATCTCGTTGAGTTGACCTATATTAACATTAACATTATTACCAAAATAAGGAAAAAAAAAATGAACTTGATAGTTTTATGGTTTCTCGAATGCTTACTTTTTACCACCAAGATCCCAAAACATGGTACCAAACATGACCGCTATAAAGGTGGTAAAAGCAAAACGGACAGCTGTATAAGGTGGATTTCGCCAGTATGACCAACGTTGTTTCCATAGACAAGCTATGCATTGAACAATGAAAGGTTGTGAGTATTGTGTTGGGAAATAGAGGTCTTTTGTACCGGGACGTGGTACACTTAATTCAGCGATAAGTGCTTTGTTTCTCCTGCAAATTAAAATTTAGTTAGCATTAAATTTATCTTAGGTTTTATTATAACGTTCTAATACTAGTTACAGATTTGAGTTGACTACTTGCCTGTAAAGATCTGAGTTATGGTATATTTCGGTGAAATCGACCCCTAAAGCTAGTTTTTGAGAAGAAGTGCTGACTTCTAACATCCATGTTGCCGGGTTGTATCCGTCTTTGATCTTACTTACCCCGTCAATATCCTAATTCACGAATCAATCAACGAGTTACAATGGTGATTTTATTGATTAGTAACTATTGTGACTACAAGTAGCGATAATAAGATAATCCATTGCAAACAGCAAATCCTCGTTACCTCGAAATACTTGATCAACTCACAAGAATGACAACCAACGGGTCCAACATACAACTCTTGTCCTCCTCGTTTCATCAAGAACAACTGCAAACCGGACATTCCAAAATTCAGTAACTAACAATAATCAGAAAGTAATCGTATGTAATAATGTGAGTACTTTCATACGACATCAAGAGCTTCAAAGATATCGATACTAGGTTGGTGAATGGTACACAAAACTGTACGTCCTGTGTCCACCGTGTTCCTAACGGTTCTCATCACAATGGCAACAGCCCGAGCATCTAACCCTGAGGTTGGCTCATCCATAAAGATTATAAATGGATTGGCTACAAGCTCCACTGTTATGGTTAACCTCTTTCGTTGTTCGGAAGAAACAGTTGCGAGAAAGAAATTAAGTTTTGTGACGATGGGGTAGACGGGTTTGAGGAAGACGAGTGTTGTTGTGGGTTAGAGATACTGAAGGTAAGTAAAAAACCCGTTGGTTGGACCTTGAGACTTTTTGTTTGTGTGTTGAGATTTTGAAAGTAATGTATTTTTGGTAGAGAAGTGTGAAATTTTTTGTTAAAATGGAGTGCTATTTATAGAATGTAAAAAGGGGTTTAATTTAGAAATAAAAATAAAAATTTGAATTTGAAAATAATTATATCGTCGCATTCAACGGTTAAAAACTTTTTCCTTCTGTCGTTTCCACACCGAATTATCGACGAGAGTGCTCTCGGCGAGGGGTGGCGGTGTGGTGGCGTTGATTCGGCGGCGCCGAATGGCATGCCGTGTGGGATTCGGCGAGCATTCTCGTCGTTGTACCATTTGCTCTTATCATCCTAACTAATAATCCTGATATTCAACAGGTTTTAGATGCTTCAAGATGGAATATTCAAGCTAATAAGACTTCTGAAGACTTTTTTCAAAGAAAATTTTATCTTAGTAAGAAAAAAGTTTTTCAAAGAAAATTTTATCTTGGTTTGATTTTGACTTTAAAAATTTTAAACCGATAAACTCGAACCATACAACCAACAAACCTGGAAACCGAACTAATGAACACCCCTACCTATGTCCACAATAAGCCACAAGGTAAGAAAAAGGTTTTTCAAAACAGGTGATGCTATACCGTTGGACCGTGCGACTCTTAATACAGGTGTTATGACAAAAGGCAAGTGATCGGTGGTTTTTTTTATAACAAAAGTACAAATAAGAGGACCCACCATTTTGCTAATCTGGCGATGTTTTATGCTAGATCAACGGCTATTATACTTTTGTGTGACCAATTTTTGTTTTTTACAAATTCTTTTATTTTTATTTTATTTTTTTTGTAAAGGGACAAAAAGTTGTCGAACAAAAGTGTTGCCGGTGTAGCAAAAAGGTGGGTCCCTCATTTTTACTTTTGTCATAAGAAACCAACCAACCACTTGTACTTTTGTAAAAAAAAAAAAAAGAAAAAAGAAAAAGACATGTGTTAAATTTATAATGTAGTCGCACAGTATATCAATTTAACAAGACCTTTTTAAACTGCATGTAATTGTAACGCTTGAAAGTTTTAATATATCTAAGGTCACGCGTGATGACCCTACACATGTCCTAGACCACGCGTGAAAGGAGCAAAATAAACTTGGTTTGGTGGTGCAGATCACCAAACATCTTTTTTTTTTCTTCCTTTCATTGTGTGTGTAAGGAGCATATTACGAGGTATGTTGACTGTTGGTGATTGACTTGATGAAGAGAGTGGATACTGAATTAGCTGTAGTGAATACAATGAACATTATATCTTGTCTTAAAAATTACTTTTTTCTTTAAACTTGGTGTGAACGAAGGTTGAAAAATGTGACTCTTTTCGTCATTTTTTTCATAGCTGACCGATATAATTGAGGGGATTCTGATAGAACCATTTTCTTTAAATTTGGCATCTTCTTAGCTGGCATTTTGTCATGTGGCAATGTCACATGTACTTGTTTTTTACAATCTAAATATAACCTCTAAACAATCTCCATGTGTCAACTAATGTATAAGACCATATTGATTATAATAAAGGTATAACTGACAACTATTGTATATAAAATGCAAACATCCCCTTAGAACACATACATCAACTCTTAACATGGATCAAATTTCACACAGGTTCGTAGGAGTCAACGGGCTAAAACTTCATGTAGCTGAAATCGGGCTAGAGTCCTCGCCTGCAGTCATTTTCCTACATGGGTTCCCTGAGATATGGTACACTTGGCGACACCAAATGATCGCAGTTGCAAACGCTGGTTTTAGAGCCATTGCACCTGATTCCAGAGGCTACGGATTGTCTGAGTCACCAGCAGAGCCTGAGAAGGCTTCGTTTGCTGATCTTATCAGTGATACTGCCTCTATCCTTGACGCTCTTGCCATTTCTAAAGTATGTTACTTTGTAAATAAAATTTTATGTTAATAATTCTAAGACTTGACATGTACTAAATTACCTTTGTTTCGGATATATATTCTTAGGTATTTGTGATTGGTAAAGATTTTGGAGCAATTATTGCGTACCCGTTAGCTCTTCTTCACCCAGAGAAAGTAGCTGGAATCATAACACTCGGCTTGCCATTTATGCCTCCAGGTGCCTTTAAGCATCGTTTCGTCCTCCCCGAGGGTGCTTACCCTCTAAGATGGGCGGTAAGAGTTTGAGCCAATTAACGCAGTTTATCAATCATATATAGGAGTTAAAATTTGAATTTATAACAGTTTGTATTTTGCTGAGTTTATTTATGTCATCAGGAACCTGGAAGAGCTGAAGCTGATTTTGGTCGGTTTGATACTAAAACTGTGGTGAAAAACATCTACATTCTGTTTTCTCAAAGTGAAATGGCGATAGCAAGTGAGAACGAGGAGATAATGGATCTAGTTAAACCATCTACTCCTTTACCTTCTTGGTTCACTGAGAAGGATCTTGCTGAATATGCCGCTTTGTACGAAAAGTCTGGATTCCGATTTGCAATCCAAGTTCCCTACAGGTATTTAGTTAGGGGTTAATGGCATGTTATAGCTACGAACTTTCCCAAATGTTCACATGTCAGTTATGAACTTTTTAAAATACAACAATACCCATCAAACTTTCAAATTTTGTTTCATTATCAGATACGAACTTTAAAAAAAATACCACAATACCCATCAAACTTTCAAATTTTGTTTCATTATCAGATACGAACTTTCAAATTTTTTACACTGATAAAACAAAATTTGAAAGTTTGATGGGTATTGTTGTATTTTAAAAAGTTCATAACTGACATGTGAACATTTGGGAAAGTTCGTAGCTATAACATGCCATTAACCCTTTAGTTAGCTACTGAATTTGTGTATACTCTGACTTTAATTTTTTTTTTAATGAAAGGTGAACTTTATATTAATATACCAACGTATTACACAATAAAAAGAGAAAATGGAGTTTGGACATCCCCAAATCCAACATACAACACTGAAATGCTAGTCTGCTATACAACAGTTACAATACCACATATCGGCACAATTAGCCAATATCTCTGATGGAACTAAACAATACTTCAGATACAACTTCTGTGCAGACCCACTGCATCACTATAAGCAGACCAAAGATCCCAAGTTCACCATTATTCACCTACCATAGGCTCATGATATACATTTCCTGGATAAGCTAGGCTCACCATATATCATTCAACCATCATCCACAATAACATATAGTGATCCTTACCAGGCCTCATCACGTAGCCTATAGCACCCTGACTTCTCCAAAGAGGGACTATACTTGACTGACTACATTTCCTAACTAATTACCCTCAATCCATTACATATAGCAGCTACTCTGACTTTAATGTTGATAACGAGAATATAGATAAATTTAGCGTAATTGCTGTAGGACACTGGGCATGGCTGGATCGGAGGTACAAGATCCGAAAGTAGAAGCTAAAACATTGCTGATCATTGGTGAGAAAGATTACGTGCTGAAAATTCCTGGAATGGATGAATATGTAAGGAGCGGAGAGGTGAAGAAGTATGTTCCGGACCAGGAAACAATATATGTGCCAGACGGATCTCATTTTGTCCATGAGCAATTTCCCGACCAAATTAATCAACTGATCCTCACTTATCTCCATAGCAACAGGCATCTCACAGCAGTTTGAAATGGGACCAAAAGCCTCGTGATGATCAGTACTGTCCTAGTGTGTTGTACGAGTAATATGTATGGTTATTAATCCATTGTCACATTTCAAATAAAATTTCGGCTTTATATTCTCATGTCTCATATAATCATATTCTCGATATATATTACAACTTAGACAATAAGAATAATTATCATCTGATACGTGCAACAAAATTTTATACATCATATGCAAAAAACCGTTTACATCGCATAACTTATGTATATAAAAAGATATCAAGAAAAGGTTGTATATGGCTATCTCTTCTGGAAATTGAAAGATCTAATGCAATACGCAAATGTGAACGCAAAAAATAGAACCAATCCAACATGTACTCCAGCAACGGCACCCAGGAAACTATGTTTGTAACCATAATACCGGTCCAAATAATCTTTAACGGACTCACCAGTCGTGAGGAGATCGTCAAAGTCCCTAAATTGTGACGCAACCATGCCATAGATGGTCCAGGCTAATGGATTGCCCCAGTAGTACCATCTTCACCAGACCGGGATCCTCTGTAACAAAAAAAGATAGCCGCATTGTATTAGAAGGCGTGATAATATATAAAGTTTCTTTTACGAGGTTTTATGCATTAAATATACACTTTGACGACTTTTGGCCTTTTTAACAATTTCGAAATAGAGCATAACCCAAAACGAATGGTTCTAAAGAGTCAAAAATGTCACTACTCACTAGTAACGATAATTGACCAAAGAAAGCAATGTGAGTTGATAAACTTACGGGTCATGGAATGATGAATCCAGAAAAGAGATTAAAAAGTTTATAAAACGAGGCAGCAATAATGGCAGCAATGTTGGCGTTGGGTGTAATGGCGACGGTCATCATACCGTAATATGTCATGTAGAGTAGACAAGTGAACTGGAAGAAACAGTACCAAAAGAACTTGGCTGCAGTCCAGTCAAACCCGATCATTGCATACACTATGATACTGTATACTCCGGATTGTGCTAGAATGTACGGGATCTCGATAAGAACCTGAGCAAAGGCATATGGCAGAGCCGAATACATTCCTGCAGCTCGTTCTCTATAAAAGACAGTACGTTCACACCCATAAGCGCCGTAAGAACACCAGGTCGAAAAGCTCCACTCACACCCTTAAGTAACAATAATCTATTTTCATTCACTCCTTGCTCTCTCATTTCCTACAACATTTATCAAAACATCAACACGACAATAAGTAAAAAAAGAGTTTAAGAAATTATGTGTTAAAAGAGATCATGTCCGCTTAAGTACACCGGCATTTTTTTTTTTTTTTGAATCATAATAAAGTTACCTGTGGCATATCGACTGAGTATTTGACATCATTGAAGGTAATCGAATGTGGTTCAAACGGAAGAATCATCCCTTTTTTCTTGTTCTGACTACCCTCATCGGCAATTCTAGTGGATTTCATCTCAATGGCTCCTGCATCACTGTCGTCCAGTGATGCTACATTAGCTTGTGTTTTCCCGAAAGCTGCAGAGCTCACATATTGTTAAAAAATGACTACTTTTAAGCAATGATCGAAAACTAAAGGTGGCAAGTTTGGGT
This sequence comes from Artemisia tridentata subsp. tridentata, assembly GCA_021014915.2. Lineage (NCBI taxonomy): Eukaryota > Viridiplantae > Streptophyta > Magnoliopsida > Asterales > Asteraceae > Artemisia > Artemisia tridentata. The sequence goes on from CP139502.1 coordinate 313,787,023, forward strand.
TATGTTTTGTCTCAAGCGCGTTAAACAGTCAAAACAAAGAAAACTAAACAACCAAAGATTGAGATACTTACGGTTGAGTAAAGCGAGAGACAAAGCAAAGCACAAGTTAAAGAGTAGAATGAATCCAACTAAAGCTGCAACTGCAATCCAATACCAATAATTTTCAGCAAAGAATCCTCCAGAAGTGATAATCGTTTTCCCAAGTGTGCTATCATTCCAAGGCTATAAAACAAAAATCATTTAAGAATAAGTTTCACCATGCTTACATGTATTTAGATATAGAGCGTGTTTGGATGTGCATCTGTTCCAAAAACTAACTTTTAGATACTTACCTTTTGCCATCGATGCCCAAGAAACTCGTTCACAACAATTCCGTTCATTGCATACATCATGGGAGATGACCAGTAACCCCACAGCCACCACTTCTTTACGTCATCTAAGAAAACGAAAACCTATTTATTAGTTTACAATAACAAGTAAAAAATTTATGTTTCTATGCATTTTTTAAGTAAGTAGTACCTCGAACAAGGACAAAGCCACCCAAAGCAAAGACCAACAAAAGTGCAAATGAACCAAATGTGTTTGCAACAATCATGTTTCGACCCAATGCTCCAATAAACCGAAACAATCCAGAAGACATCTGGTTAACTAGCAAGAGCAGAAGGTACTCCCTAAAGAATCTGCAGTACAAGAAAGATTCCATAAATAAACATTTACGGTACTTAGGAATGGTTAAAATAGGGTAATGTTTTATCTCTAACGGGCAAATAGATAACTCCAATTAAATTTCTTAACACGAGACAGGTCAAATGTTATGAAAGTCTACCAAAGCGTTTTTTTTAATGAAAACATAGGTTATTATTGAGGTATCAATATTATTCATGGACAAAAGTGTTTTGGGTCAAACCAACCCGAACGATATTTACCCGCAGATAAAGTGTCCCTTCTGGATACTCTTCTAAGGAGAAAACGGGTCAAGTCAAATAAACTAGTTGGCATCAAGTCAACAACACTGGTCAAACGGGTCAAATTCTCCCACAGCGTATGTTTTATACATAACATCTCAATTTTAGTTGTCCATAATATTTGAATTATCGAAATAGCGTGATTTTTGTTATAACATTTGATACACTAATTTCATAATAACTTCGAATCATATTTTGAACAAAAGCTGTTTCAAGTCAGCTTGACCGACTTATTTTAACGCACAGAAAGAGGTTTACTCGCAAAAACTGACTATTATTGAAATAACACTTTTTTTATAATCATATTTGACACAATAATTATATATGATTTTTTGGACAAAAATTGTTTCGGGTCAACCCGAACCGACACATTTTTAGCCGTAAAAGAAAGTGTTCATTTCGACCCGTTAAGAAGATCTTCAGAAATTAAGTACCTTTCAATGTTAGGGTCAAGTCCCACTACGTAATATGTCAAAATTGTCCATACACCTGCTTCAAGAAACGAAATAGGAATCTTGATGACCCACGATGGTAGAGCATAGGCCCATGAGGGGTAAAACAAGAAATCCCTTTGCTTGTAGTATACAGGAAGCTTTGCAATTGTCATTGATATTTCAGCCATCCCATTAAACATAATCATAACCACACCGAAGAAAAGAGCACCCACATATATCCCACCATATTCTGGTGTACGTCTATGCATCTCAGTTCGGAAAAACACAGTCATAGAGATAAATGCCATCACATATAGCTGAAACCGAATAAAATATCGTACCACTTATTAGGAAGTTGTGCAAAATGCATCAAAGTAACCAGCTTTGGTCCAATTTCTATAACTAGTAACCAAATTTTCTTTTGTAAAAACCTTCAAACATGCAAAAACTCGATTAAGCAAAAAGTCTCACCTGGAACAATTTGAAGATATAAACAAACGAGTTTCTTTTCATGAGCAATATTTCTCTATCGGTACACGCCTTCAAGAGTTCCTTTTTATTTAAACCATATGTTTCGGTTGTTAAAGCAGCAGGGTGGCTTTTAGTTTTGTCATAGGGGGTCCCTAAATCATCTCCAAGTTTCCTTCCGACATGAAACGATTGATATGCGTCAGCAAATTCTTTAGCAGTCACAAATCTGTAAGGTTGGTCTCTTCTCATCCAATATTGTTGTTGATCTTTCTTTGATATCCGGATCCGGCTTAATGTTTGCATCTTTTTCCCTTCTTGATAACCCTGCCAACATCTCTGAAAATCATACAAAAAACTGTTATCAACACTCTTGTCAAAAATAATTTCTATTTTCACACACTGTAACACTAGAGGTGGCAACGGCCACCGATTTACAATGAATGCATATCATGACAAAACATGTTAATGGGTCAACCCGAACCAGCCCATTTGGACCGTACTAAAAATGACCCATTTTAACCCGAACCCATGTTGATTGCGCGAACCACCATTTTGCCAACTCTACATAACTCCATCAATGATCGAACTCACCATAACGTGATCCAACCCCTTGGCATCGAGCAGAAAAAGCTAAGGTTTCTCTGACTGTCATTTCTCCAATATGGACATCGTTTTGACTGATATAGCTATAGGCAGATGTTCTTTCGGGCACAAACTCATGCAATTCATGCCCGTTATATGTCACCTTCCCTGAGCTCTACAATTACAAATTGTAAATAAACGATTAAATACTTTCTTTTAAACACAATGAGTAAAAACAACAGTGATTAGGGTAATTGGTTTACCTTAAGCTCCTTAGCAAGCTTTCCGGCCAAAGCTTACAATAATGTTGTCTTACCAGAACTTGGGGGACCCAATAGTAGTGTCATCCTACACATTGCATGCACGTTTTAGTAAATCAAATCATGTCACCAATACTCATTTACTTATGAATGGATCGGTTTTTGTTGTGTTATTATCTCAAACGGGTCATATAGAAAAGATAGCTAGAAGGAAATGAGATGAGTACGCTGAAACTAGCCCAAACTATATTTCAATGCATACAACATCCTATATCTACAAGAAAATAAAATGGACAAAGAAGTATATTTTGGTCATCACGCCTGTCCTAGCCCAAAAAAAAATCAAATAAATTTTCTTTGCATTCTTCCTTCAATACCTGCTAGGCTTCACACAACACCACTAACGGTTAGTTTTATAGATATAAAATAATAGTTGTGTGTTAGGAGAACTCGAGATCACGAGATTGCACACGTTACAAATAAAGAATTAATGATTAATAATTATTTATAAAATGTTATACTTAATTATTATATGCACAAAACATTTAACGGATGTTAAGTATTTAACGGAGAATGACTAACGACCATTAAACCATAAAAGGAAACAATTAAAGAGTGAATAAAAGGAAAGTCGAGAAGGATCCGGAAACCCTTATGGGTTATGCCGATTGGCCAAGGGTTAGAATACCTAATCCTTGGTTAACTTGTCCTCTAAGTTTGCTCTACTATAAATACAAAGGCTATGATTCATTATTGGGTACTCTTTACACTCTAATACCCAAAACCTTGTGTTTTTTTCTTCCTTTGCTCTAAAACCGATCGATCTAAACCCTTAGAGGGTCGATCGAATTTTTGATTGTCAAGAAATTCTTTGTTTTGTGTTATTACTTGCATAACATTAATTTGGTATTAGTTTGTGTGTACAAGAACCTGATACTTACACACTATTGTAAGTATCTTGGATTGCATTGCAAAAATGGTAAAGGGCAATTCGTGTAATCCGTTAAACCCTAATTAGGGTTCATCACTTTTATTGCTCGGTTTGATTCTTGTTCTTGCTAGAATCATCAAGGTACGCTTACTTTAATATTCGGTTAATTAATATGTGTTATGTATCATTTGCTTTCGCTACGTGTTCTTTGATGTTAATTGTTTATATATATGATAGTCATGATTATATAACTCCAACAGTGGTATCACGAGCCGTTATAACATGTAATTAATTACCGAAAACACATAAAAAAACGAATCTTGATTGAGTTTTAATACATGTTGGTCGATTTAGGGTTTATTCAAATCGAAACCCTAATTTTTTTTAAAGGGCCGATTGCCCTAAATATTTAGGGTTTTAGATTTGTAATTTAATTTGATTAGAAATCCTAGGTTTAAACATGTTTATGTGTTTGTAAGTGATCATGTGGCAATATGCTAATTGTTAGGTAGAATCCATGCAAACGTGCATGTTTGGCATGGATTCATTATTGTGATGATTTAATTGTTTTAACATGTAAGTTAATTGATAGATGTCGAATTAGGGAAGACTCCAATTAATTAAGTAATCAATTATGTGCAACGTGGTATATATTTAATTTTGACTAACGCAATCGATACGTCGATGCATGTGGCTCACTTACCATTGTAAGTGATAGTCTTAATTAAATATATGCATCATTAGACATAGATTGATTATTAATAGGTTATCGAATTAGTTTGCATGTAGCTACTTGTTTACATAATTAATTGTTAAGTTATATGTGTTATTTAGTTGTTTTATTTTTATAATTACTTGTTTTTGTTTAATTGTTCGACATGTTTTAAGCAAAAATGGTAATTTTTGAATAAAAATTAAACGGACTAAATAATGGTGAAACTTGATGTAATAAATTATGAATCTTGCAAAGTCTTATGTGCTTATAGTGGTTCGCTTCGCACGGTAATTTGCTCTCAGGCGAGACTAGCAAGATTATAATTTATGACATGATTTTTAAGACTAAAGTCATAAACTTTTAATTGATTGTTGAGTTTTGTACCAATAGTGTGAACGGCTCACCCAATTGTGACAAACTATAAGAGGGGTATAAGGAGGATTGACATTAAATTGTCAAACCGAAAGAGACGCGTTTTTAATTGGCACTTGTGCTGACGTTTGTCTCTCCGCTCCTTTGTGCGTCAAATTGGAGCTACCAAGTAAGCTATTTTATGTACAAAATCACCTTAAGGGTGAATTGACCTCAATTCCACGTGCCACTTTTGTGGTAATTATCCGAATAACTTGGGTCTTTTGACTCATGCAGTAGTAGGATATAGTGGGCGATAATTGTAGGTAATTCTTTGATTGGTGAACCCAATACCTCAATTAAAACTTTGTTGATTGAAATCTTAGCTTAAAAATTGGTAAAAAGGTTTTGAAAAACTTATGATACGAAGATGTATGCATGCTTCTTCGTACATATTTTGATTGACACATCAAAATTGGTACCCTTTAAAATTAAGTCAATGCCATCTAGTTAAAGAACACTTGAAGTTGTAATTTAGTCATGTAAGAGCTTGGACTAGATTACAATGGATATGTAAATTTCATCTTCTCATTACTAGCAGATCAACTGATGTAATAGGACTATGGTAATTTACATTTTATAATTAGACGACTTAAATTGAGTTAAGTGAGAGCTTGGACTCAAGGCATAAGATGGGGATAAAACATGCTTATATTGGAAATTGTTTGCCAATATAAATCCCATATTGATCTAGGAATTGGAAATTGTTTGCCAATTATTGTTCGACAGATTACCTTATTATATACTTTCATTACTAGCAGATCGACTGATGTAATGAAACTATGATAATTTGGATCCTAGTTTTCAAGAAAATACTATGGTTATATGAATATTTCCTAGGGTATTTTATTTTCTTGAAAAATTGTATTATCGAAAATACTAATTTTGAACTTTCTTTATCTGTAGAAATGGCTCAAAACAATAACACCACTATGAGTTCTGTGTTCAAATCATTTTTTGAACAGGAAAAATTGACTGGCTCACAAAATTTCAATGATTGGTATCGTTCACTCAGGATTGTCCTGCGAGTGACAAATCAACTTGAATATCTATCTAAGCCTTGTTCTGCTGAACCTACTGCTGCAACTTCAACTAATGAAGAAAAAGCAGCATGGAAAACTGAGTATAAGACGCATAATGATGTGGCCTGTTTAATATTGGGGGCGATGACACCTGCTCTTCAAAAGCAGTTTGAGAATTACTTCCCAATGGACATGATAAACGAACTCAGGAAAATGTTTGAAAAACCACAAACTGTTGAGGTCTATGATTTGATGGAATCTCTACATGGTTGCAAATAGGCAGAAGGTGAACCTGTAAGTGCTCATGTGTTGAAAATGAAAGGTTACATGGATCAACTACAAGCACTTGGCAAGGTCTATGAACAAGACATTGCCATCAACTTAATCAATAGATCCCTTACTAAGGAATTTAGTGGTTTTGTGCGTAATTTCAATATGCACTGCGTGGGGAAGACAGTTTCTGATTTACACGCATTGCTTATTGATTACGAGAAAGGTTTACCACCAAGGACTTCTACTACACCTCAGGTACTTGCTATTCAAGGGGGTAGGATTAACAAGCCAAATGCGAACAAGAAGGGTAAAGGAAAGAGTAAGGCTGATAAGGGTAAGCAAGTTATGGCTTATCAACCACAACCCAAGAAAAACCCTCATAAGAAGAAGGATAATTCTAAAAAGGATCAGGCTTGCCACTACTGTCATGTAGTGGGTCACTGGAAGAGGAACTGTCCTCTTTATATCCAAGAGTTGTGGGAAAGTAAGAACAAGAAGACTGGGCACTTGGGCGCCAACACTTCAGGTAACTTACTTATGATTGAATTATTTACTCTAAATCATAAAATTAATTCCTGTGTATATGATACTGGATACGGTATTCACATTTGTAATACGCTGCAGGGATTTAAAGTGGAAAGGAAGCTTGCCTATGAGGAGCAATATCTGCATGTGGGAAATGGAGCACCTGCAGCTGTTGAAGCCATAGGAGTGTTTAATTTAGTTTTGCCTTCGGGCTTAGTACTGTTATTAAACAATTGTCATTATGCACCTTCAATTGTTAGGGGTGTTGTTTCCTTTTCTTATTTATTGGATATTGGTTTTAATCACATTATCAATAGCAATGAAATTTCTGTTTCTTTAAATAATATTTTTTATTTTAATGCTATTGCTGTTAATGGTGTGTTTGAGATTGATATGAATGATAGTATATCCAATAATAATTCAATGTATAGCATAAGTAAGAGAATTAAGTCAGACTTGAATTCTTCTTACCTTTGGCACTGTAGACTTGCCCATATAGGCAACACTCGCTTGAAAAAGCTACAACATGATGGGCTTTTAACAAGTATCAATGATGAATCATTTGATAAATGTGAGTCTTGCATATCTGGGAAGATGACTAAGAAACCTTTTCATAGTAATATGGAAAGGGCTTCTGATCTACTTGGTTTGATACATACTGATGTGTGTGGACCACTTAAACATGTGTCAAGGAAAGGTGCTAGCTACTTCTTAACCTTTACAGATGATTTCATCAAATATGGTTATGTTTATTTACTTAAACATAAACATGAAGTGTTTGAAACATTTAAGGTTTTCAAAGCAGAAGAGAATTGCAACTAAGAAAGAAGATTAAAGCTCTTTGATCCGATAGAGGCGGTGAATACTTAAGCCAAGAGTTTAAAGATTATTTAGCTGAGAATAGAATTGTCCAGAATCTCACATCTCCATATACTCCACAACAAAATGGTGTATCTGAGAGAAGAAATCGTACATTGTTAGACATGGTGCGATCAATGTTTAATCTTACAACTCTTCCTTTATCTTTTTGGGATTATACCTTAGAATCTGCGGTTCGTATTTTGAATATGGTTCCCACTAAGAAGGTTGATAAGACACCAAATGAAATATGGAATGAAAAAGATCCAAAATTTTCTTATTTAAAGGTCTGGGGTTGCGAGGCGTATATCAGACGTGACTCAGCAGATAAACTCCAACAGAGATCTGTAAAGTGTATCTTTGTAGGATACCCAAAGGAAACGATGGGTTACTACTTTTACTATCCACCTGAAAACAAAGTAATTGTTGCTAGATATGGAGACTTTTTAGAAAAGGAACTTATATCTCAAGAATTCATTGGGAGAGTTTATGATCTGGAAGATGATCATGTAGATACATTACCTTCTGAAAATACTAGCGAACTTCCTGTGGAACTTGAAAGTTTGGGTCCTCCACCTGAAGTTGAAATTGTTCCCATTCGCAAGTCTTCAAGACATGTGAAAGCTCCTGAATGTCTATGTCTTAACGTAGAAATTGAGGAAACTATATTAGGGGATCTTAATGAACCTGCTAATTATAGGGCTGCCGTTGAGAGTCCTGAAAAGGATAAATGGGTAGTTGCTATGAATGGGGAAATGCAATTCATGAAAGATAACAATGTCTGGATTGAAGTAGACCTTCCTCCCAATGCCAAGGTAGTTGGAAGTAAGTGGCTCTTCAAGAAGAAAACTGACATGGATGACAAGGTACACACCTATAAGGCCCGTTTGGTAGCTAAAGGCTTTACTCAAATATTTGGTGTTGACTATGAGGAGACCTTTTCTCCTGTAGCTGACATTAGGATTCTTATAGCTATAGCAGCATAATGTGACTATGAGATTTGGAAAATGGATGTCAAAACCGCCTTCTTAAATGGTCGCCTAGATGAAGACATCTATATGGCGCAGCCTGAGGGGTTTGTGAATCCAAAATTTCCAAACCGTGTATGCAAACTTCAAAGATCCATTTATGGATTGAAGCAAGCATCAAGGCAATGGAATAAAAGATTTGATGAAGAAATCAAAAGGTTTGGATTTACTCAGAATCTTGATGAGCCATGTGTATATCACAAAGCTAGTGGGAGTAATGTAATTTTCCTTATCCTATATGTTGATGACATATTGATCATGGGAAAAGACATTCCAAGTTTGCAAAAGGTTAAGGCATATCTTGGAAAGTGCTTTTCTATGAAGGATTTAGGGGAAGCTGCATATATTCTGGGAATCAAGATCTATAGAGATAGATCAAGGCGGTTAATCGGATTAAGTCAAAGTGCTTACATTGACAAAATATTAAAGAGATTCAATATGCAAAATTCCAAGAAAGGATTTTTGCCAATGGAAGTGAAACATGACTTGAGCAATGAGTTATGTGCTTTAACACCTGCAGAGGTGGCACGCATGTGCAAAGTTCCTTATGCTTCGGCTGTAGGATCTATTATGTATGCGGTGAGATACACAAGGCCAGATGTGGCATTCGCTCAGAATATCACCAGTTAATTTCAACAGAATCCAGGTGAAAAACACTGGATTGCTGTTAAACATATTCTAAAGTATCTTAGGCATACGAAAGATATGTGGTATGTGCTTAAACACATACCTTTTCTTGACCAAAACCGGACCCAGAAAGACCCAAAACTAACCAAATTGCCAAAAGATATTGTGTTTTTGTGTTTTTGATTGTGCAGGGATGGATATTGCAAAAATGGACAAAATCAAGTCAAAACCGGGAAAACGAGCACGAGATGTGGAAAGGACTCAAAGCCGAAGCCAGGAGAAATATTTTGGTCAAAAGTCAAAATTTGCCCTCAGAGTCTCATCAAATGTCAAAAACAACCCTTAGATCAACTTTGGAAAATTGACAATTTCAGTCCCTTGAGAATTCAGAAAATACAAAAATAATCCCTATAATCCCAAAAACCTTAAATCTATTAATTCTAAATCCTTAAAAACCATACACCCGGATTTAATATTAAATCCAATCCAATCACAAACCCATAAGCCCATTTGAACCCGCAGCCCATCTTCAATTATAATAACCCTCGGTCCAAACCCCAAAACCCAACCCGACCCACACAATTAACCCCAGTCAACAAGGTAATAAATAAGAGTCAAACAAAAATAAAAAATAACCCCGCCTTGTGTTCTTCCCCTTTTATCCTTTCCCAGAAATTACCACTATGCACCAAGAACCCTAGTTACCCGTACCCCGAATTTACCGAAATTAAGGGCATATTGGTCTAATCAACAGAGTGTCAGAGTGTCAGATGAGGGCAGGAAACACACGAGTGGACACATGGCAGCATGCTATTGGACCGAACACCTCAGAGTTTTGATCCTACGGCTTGGATTTGAAGATTGGAGGGCAAGGAATGATCTAAGGGTGAAGATTGGCTGAGATAGCACACGGATTGCCAGCATGGACAACCCAGAAGCTTCTCCAGTAGGCTATAAATAGAAGGGTTCTCCTCATTAGTTAAGCTTGTCCAATTTTTATGTTTTAGAAAATTGTTGCCAATTTTATTTCTTGTCATTTTACTGCTTTCGTAGTGTAATCATTTCAATTCAAGTTGTAATTTCAATTTCAGTCTTGTAATTTTGGTTTTATTAATGAAAGTTTTATTTTAGTCCTATTGATTCTGTTCCTTTTAAGTGGTTAATCTCATTTTAGCTTAAAGTTGTTTCAGTGGTTTATGTTATTCAAACTCATCTTATCTTAGCTTTTATATTCATAAGAGTTCAAGGTTGTTTAAGAAAATCAAAAAAATATTAGAAGAAAATAATTCAAAATTCAAAAAATATTAAAGTCCAGCTTCAATAAGCTGATTTCTGAATTGTATAAGCTTATATAAGCTCAATAGCTTATTGTAAGTGATTGTTATATTAAATTCTGTTTAAAACACAAAAAGTCCAAAAAGTCAACAAAAAGTCAACTGTGGCATCAAGGTGATGAACTTGGGAAATTTCTGGTAGATCAAGCTAATTCTGGAAGAGCTTGGCCTATCTAAAGATAGGCTACTTTGGATAATCCCTTTGTTCTAGCTAAGGGATAGTTTGTAAGTTCCATTTCAATTTCTAGCTTAATTTTCTGCACAATTTAAGTTCAGTAGATTCAGTGATTATTGCTTGTTGATTTCTGTTTGTTAGATATTTAGTAGCTTAGGTAATGATAGATTAGTTGGTAACTTAGCTTAATTCAGTTGGTTATAGTGTTAATTTGCAAATCAGATTTCAATAGGGGTGTTTGGGATAGAAGCTGCTCTAGCTTTAAGTCTGATCATACTGTTCATGTGTCATGTTCTAAGTTTTGATTCAGCAGAATTAAGGTGAAATAAGTTCATTTAAGTAGGTGTTTAAGGGATTATAGCTCACTATAGGGATTTGGCCTTCTAGTGGAATTTTAAAGCAAAATCTGCCCACAATAAGCTCAGCATAAGCTGAGCTTATTTGGTACCCACTTTTGCATTTTTAAGTTGCTTTGAGGTGTTAAAGTCAATATACCAGAGCTGTTTTGATTTAGTAAAGTATTGCATAGTTTGCGCCACTTTTTCATAGTCTGCTGTCACAGAGCACTTGTGTGCAGACCCTAGGTTCTTAGCTGTTGTTCTAGGCTATTTTGTGGCTTATTTGATTAAGCTCAGGTCCTAATTCTTGGTTTATAGGTAGTTCATATAGCAAACTTTAGGCACAATATCTGGGATCTTTATTTCTGGCTTAATTAATTGCTTATTCAAGGTCTGCAAAATCAGCACTTAATGCTGATCTGATCTGCACCATAACTGCAGCAGACTTGTCTGTTTCTTGAATCTGATCTAGGCTTGATTTGGGGTTCAATTGGCTTGTAGAAATTGGGGCTTTTGGTATTTCTGAGTAGACAGTAGTGCAATCTAGCTTTTTCCCCCTTAAGTTTCAACTTATCAGCTTATTAGGACTGCTTAATTAGTGCTGCAAGTAGGCTAGTTGAGCTCTCTTTTCTGTCCTTAGTAGTAAGCTGTTTAGTGTTTATTTGGCTTTTATCCAGAGCTTATTTGTATGATATGAGTTAATCTAAGTTAGGTTAAGTGTGTTAGTTGATCTCTGAGATTTTTCCTTTTTCTAGTGCTTATTTGCTTATTTTTAGCTTATTTTTCAAGTGCTTATTTACTGTTACAGCTTAATTAGGGTTAATTAGTTTCTCAAATTATTTTTCCTAGATTTCTTATTAAAAATTAGAATTACTCAGAAATTTTCAGATTTTTCCAAGTGTTTTAATATTTTTAAATCATTTAAATCTTTTAATCTAGTTTTTAATTCATAAAAAATTCATAAAAAGTCAAAAAAAATATATTCTTCTTTTTTCTAAAATTTTCTTTTTATATTTAGAGTTTAGGAAAAATTATTTTATATTTTTAGGTTTTAAATTTTAGAAAATCACTTTTTAATTACGTTTCTTAAATTACGTCGCGTTCGTTTTTAAATTCAATTTTCGTTTTTTTTAGGCTAAATGCCTAGTTTAATTGTTCCCTTAGCTTAATTAGTAGATTTCATTTAATATTTCATTATTCGTAGTGTTAAATCACCAATCATCACTCTTTTCACACACATTCACTTCACATATTCAACACCGAAACAAAATATTACCTTTGCAATTCCTTGGACTATAATTGACTAATCAAATTTTTGGCGCCGCTGCCGGGGAAGGCTTGAAAAGAGTTGGAGTTTCGACTTAGAATCGTGTTTTGAAGACCCTTCCTAGGAAGTTATTTGTTTTTGAAAAATAAAAAAAACAAACAAAAAGAAAATAATCCAAAAACACTTTTCCTAAAGTGTTTTAAAAAAAAATACAAAAATAATATATCCTCGCTCTCGAGAGGGCGTTGTAAACCATTCCGAATAAACAACCAAAGAGATCGTGAAATTAAACGTTACTCGGATTATTTCTTTGCTACAACCTATACACGGGGTTTAAGGATGGTCTTGACATTAAATTGCAGACCGAAAGAGGCGGGTTTTTAATCACCTTCGAGTGGACCTTTGCTTCTCCGCCACGCTGCGCGTAGTTTTGAAAGAAACGAGTACGGTTGATCAAACGATCACCAAAAATATAATAATTCTAATTTTTCCTTAATATAAAAATCCAAAAAGATTTTTCTTTTCAAATTTATTTTCCATTTTTCTTTTGAGATTTTCCATTTAAAAATCCAAAAATATTCTTCGGTATCCTCTTAAATGTTTAATTCTTCTCTTTCTACCCTCTCATTGTTTGATTCTCCACGATGATCGATTTTCCACCATCTCATCCCCATGATCCTCGGACCATGGAGGATTTTTATCGTCCGACACTTATCGGTAGAGGAGGACCGATCGTTCCAGGAACCGATTTCAAATTAAAAAATCACATGGTTCTGATGATCCGGCAAAATTGCCAATTTCACGGATTTCGAGATGAGGATGCAAACAAGCACCTAAACAAGTTCATATCTATCACTCAATCCATAAAGCAAAATGGAGTTTCTTTAGATAACATCCGTTTGAATCTCTTTCCATTCTCTTTATCCCACAATGCTGAATCGTGGTTTTATACTCTTAAAACCCACTCAATTCATTCATGGGAAGAGATGTTCGTCAAGTTTCTTTCAAAATACTTTCCACGTTCTAAAATGGTGCAGCTTAGGAAATACATTCTGAATTTCCGACAATTGCCCATGGAGTCCGTATTTGAAGCTTGGGAGAGATTTAAATCGTTATTGCAGAAATGTCCTAATCATAAAATTTTGCTTCTTGATCAAATCCTAACCATTTATAATGGCATAACTCCGATTGATCAAGACAAAATTGTGGTGGCAGCCGGTGGAAACCTCATGCGGAAAACTCCTCAAGAAGCATATGATTTGATCGAGAATATGACACATCATCATTATCAGTGGGACGCTAAAGTTCATTATAACTCTACCACTGTGATGAGTGATCGTTATTCCGATTATAATTCCGTAGTGAGTGCACGTGTCGAGGTCCTTGACAATAATTTTCAATATCAACAAGGATCAGGTCATCCTCACACCTTTTACTATTCAGACTCTGATGAGAGTTATGAGGATGAACCTTCTGAAGTGTTAAAAGTTCAAACGTCGATTCCTCCTCCGAGTGGCAATCCCACTCCGTCGTCAGAACTTATCATTTTCGACTCTTCCCCTTCTCTCACACCGGTTGAGGGAAGTGATTCTCTCTTGGAAGAGGTCGATGTTTTTCTTGCCCTTGATGATTCAATTTCGCCGGAAATTGATGATACCTATCTTGATCCGGGGGGAGATGCTCCGTTATCAGAAAAGGAGATATCTGATGAACCGTCACTTTCCCTTCCCCCGGAAGAAGTTAAAGAAGTTATTTTTGAAGAAAAGCCGTCAGATCCTCCAGAGCTCGAGCTCGAGGATGCTTGTCCCGAATATGAGAGTTTTACGTTTGACACGGCTAGTGGCAATCCCACTTCTGATCTCAATCTTTCTATCCCATCTTTTGAAACCTTCTTCTTTGATATCGATCATTCGGAGGAGACGAGTAGTGGCAGTACCACTTCTCATGCTCATATCTCTCCTCCCGAATATGATTCATTTCTTTTTGAATTGAATGATCTTTATCACGAGGAGTTCTCCGATGAACTCTCTCTTTTGATATCTCCTCCAGAATATGATAAATTTTATTTTGATCTTGAGGAAGATATTAGTCTGGGGGGAGGTATACCTTCTCATGAAGATTTCATCCCGACCCTCCCGCCCAAGACTTTTGACAAAACTTCTTTTGATGATGAAGAGCTTTGCATGATAATCATCAAAATCTTTATGCTCTTCATCACATATTCTGAAACTTCTCCCATCCTTCACTCCATCGGGAGTGAGGATATCATCTTTGACCCCGGTATTACCATTTATGGTTCTTCTTTCTAAAAATACCGTGGGTATCTCATCGGAGTGGAACTTTCGTATGCTTCAATGTTTATCCAAACCTCTTGAACGAAAGTCCGATGAAGATTATTCTTTCCACTTGCTCCTCCAAGGACAATTAAATTCGGGGTCGAGTCAAGCTCATGTAACTCGGTTACCAAAAACAAGCGCTTCGTGGGAGGCACCCCATGCTTATCCTTCTATCTTCTTTCTTTCTTTCTAATAAGAGTGAGGAGGGCTACCTCTTCCATATCTTGTGTTTCGTGTTTTTCTGTGCTGTGTCCAGGTTTGCCCGATTGATGAAGACTCTCGTGCTCGTGGTTGCTTCTCTCCACTCGAGTTTCATCATTCGTTGCTTATCCGATATCCTTAATCTTATCGTTTTACGTTTATCTTTGGCATAATTAATAAACGGCCTTAGATTTATGTAGGAGAACCCTTACCTTTAAGACATTGAGGACAATGTCTCGTTTTAGTCTGGGGGGGTAATCTGTCGATTTGATTTTGGCCTTGTATTTTTGCCGTTTTCTCATGCAACCCCGTTTTTCCTCAAAAATTGAAAAAATCCAAAAAAATGAGAAAATTTTAAAAATTTTTTGCAAAAATATAATAAATTTTGACATTTTTGTTGACTTTCCGCTGGAGAGAGTAGGAATAAAATTCTGACTTGACCGGGCGTGTTGAGCCCTAGCTTGTCCCCTTAACCATTTATAATCTATAAGCTCGTGCTAGCCTTTTACACAAGGGGCTATAAAATGCGAATTCTTTTTAAGAGTTTGCAAGTTCCCGTATTTGACTTTATATATGCATGGCTTGATTATTTGGCTAAGCATTCGCGGATCTTATTACTTAAGATTTTAAATTTGCAAAGAACGAGAAATGATAGAGTTGTTTATAAGTTAGATTGCTAAACGTGGAGTAGTTGGATCTCTTTAGAGCTCATCAAAATTACTTGTGGCTTTTTGTTCCCATAAGCTTGTTTCATCCAATAATAGTAATCTAGGAATAATTAAAGCTATTTTGGTTTTGGCGATGATTAGTTTTTATTTCTTCCTTAGAGAATTCTTGCTTATGAAAGTTGGGTACACATCAAGGTACTGTCAGTGTTACGGTGTAATAGACTATTCCATCTTGCCGGTTCGCAGCCGATGTTGGGATTGTTATAAAAGCCGTAGGACTTGGGGTTTGGCAACACAAATAATTAATGAATATGATAATGTATAATAATAATCCAAAGCCATAAAAAGTTTTCTACATCTTGCCGGTTCGCAGCCGATGTTGTAGACTTCTAATAAAGGCAGAGGAAAAATTCCAAGGTCATAATAGACTATCACATCTTGCCGGCTCGCAACCGATGTTGTGATTGTTATAAAGGGCCAAGGATTAAATACGTTAATGTGCTTGAATATGTAGATAAAGTGTTATAATGCCAAACTTCGACTCCGGGGGTATCCTAATAAAAGCTTCTGTCTCTGGACTCGTAGATGAGTTGTTTCGGTCGTATATAAAAGGGATATCCTCAAAATTGTGTTAAATCAGAGACCTTGATGTGGACCTCATTTTTGTATGCAGCGGTTTTCGAGGGAAGGTTTGGAAACTACTTAGCGTCTAAACTAGGTATCTTTATCAGACTAAAAATTATCGAAATGAGAATTTTGAAGAAATTCATTTCTCACCAAAAATAAAATAAATAGAGGAAAATAGGAATTTGGGAACAAGAAGTAATACACAATTAGCTTTTATGAGTAGTGTCGGCAATCTAACTTGTAAATAACAATGATTTCGTTTTTAAGCTTAGTTTGGGGACTCGTGAAAAATCGGGGACGACGAATTTTATCCATATGGTCACTTCTTTATGAGTCGTGTTTCCTACTCGAAGACCCTAAAAATTATTGATAAATAATGATTGTCAACAAAAGCCGTCACATGAATAATAAGAAAATCACAAAAAAATAGAATAAAATGGAAAATCGGGGAGTTTTTAGAACTTAAGATTTCTTAATCTCTTTTGAAAATTTTGCTACTTCTCAAAGTTAGTAAAAAGAGATTGGAAATTTTCGGTTTCAAAAACGTGTTTTTATAACATTGCGTGAGGACACAGCAATATCTTAGTCTGGGGGAATTTTGGTATGTGCTTAAACACATACCTTTTCTTGACCAAAACCGGACCCAAATAGACCAAAAACTAACCAATTATGCCAAAATATATTGTGTTTTTGTGTTTTTACATATGCAGGCACGGATATTGCAAAAATGGACAAAATCAAGTCAAAACCGGGAAAACGAGCACGAGATGTGGAAAGGACTCAAAGCCGAAGCCGGGAGAAATATTTTGGTCAAAAGTCAAAATTTGCCCTCAGAGTCTCATCAAATGTCAAAAACAACCCTTAGATCAACTTTGGAAAATTGACAATTTCAGTCCCTTTAGAATTCCGAAAATACAAAAATGATCCCTATAATTCCAAAAACCTTAAATCTATTAATTCTAAATCCTTAAACCATACACCCGGATTTAATATTAAATCCAATCCAATCACAAACCCATAAGCCCATTTGAACCCGCAGCCCATCTTCAATTATAATAACCCTCGGTCCAAACCCCAAAACCCAACCCGACCCACACAATTAACCCCAGTCAACAAGGTAATAAATAAGAGTAAAAAAAAAAATAAAAAAATAACCCCGCCTTGTGTTCTTCCCCTTTTATCCTTTCCCAGAAATTACCACTATGCACCAAGAACCCTAGTTACCCGTACCCCGAATTTACCGAAATTAAGGGCATATTGGTCTAATCAACAGAGTGTCAGATGAGGGCAGGAAACACACGAGTGGACACATGGCAGCATGCTATTGGACCGAACACCTCAGAGTTTTGATCCTACGGCTTGGATTTGAAGATTGGAGGGCAAGGAATGATCTAAGGGTGAAGATTGGCTGAGATAGCACACGGATTGCCAGCATGGACAACCCAGAAGCTTCTCCAGTAGGCTATAAATAGAAGGGTTCTCCTCATTAGTTAAGCTTGTCCAATTTTTATGTTTTAGAAAATTGTTGCCAATTTTATTTCTTGTCATTTTACTGCTTTCATAGTGTAATCATTTCAATTCAAGTTGTAATTTCAATTTCAGTCTTGTAATTTTGGTTTTATTAATGAAAGTTTTATTTTAGTCCTATTGATTCTGTTCCTTTTAAGTGGTTAATCTCATTTTAGCTTAAAGTTGTTTCAGTGGTTTATGTTATTCAAACTCATCTTATCTTAGCTTTTATATTCATAAGAGTTCAAGGTTGTTTAAGAAAATCAAAAAAATATTAGAAGAAAATAATTCAAAATTCAAAAAATATTAAAGTCCAGCTTCAATAAGCTGATTTCTGAATTGTATAAGCATATATAAGCTCAATAGCTTATTGTAAGTGATTGTTATATTAAATTCTGTTTAAAACACAAAAAGTCCAAAAAGTCAACAAAAAGTCAACTGTGGCATCAAGGTGATGAACTTGGGAAATTTCTGGTAGATCAAGCTAATTCTGGAAGAGCTTGGCCTATCTAAAGATAGGCTACTTTGGATAATCCCTTTGTTCTAGCTAAGGGATAGTTTGTAAGTTCCATTTCAATTTCTAGCTTAATTTTCTGCACAATTTAAGTTCAGTAGATTCAGTGATTATTGCTTGTTGATTTCTGTTTGTTAGATATTTAGTAGCTTAGGTAATGATAGATTAGTTGGTAACTTAGCTTAATTCAGTTGGTTATAGTGTTAATTTGCAAATCAGATTTCAATAGGGGTGTTTGGGATAGAAGCTGCTCTAGCTTTAAGTCTGATCATACTGTTCATGTGTCATGTTCTGAGTTTTGATTCAGCAGAATTAAGGTGAAATAAGTTCATTTAAGTAGGTGTTTAAGGGATTATAGCTCACTATAGGGATTTGGCCTTCTAGTGTAATTTTAAAGCAAAATCTGCCCACAATAAGCTCAGCATAAGCTGAGCTTATTTGGTACCCACTTTTGCATTTTTAAGTTGCTTTGAGGTGTTAAAGTCAATATACCAGAGCTGTTTTGATTTAGTAAAGTATTGCATAGTTTGCGCCACTTTTTCATAGTCTGCTGTCACAGAGCACTTGTGTGCAGACCCTAGGTTCTTAGCTGCTGTTCTAGGCTATTTTGTGGCTTATTTGATTAAGCTCAGGTCCTAATTCTTGGTTTATAGGTAGTTCATATAGCAAACTTTAGGCACAATATCTGGGATCTTTATTTCTGGCTTAATTAATTGCTTATTCAAGGTCTGCAAAATCAGCACTTAATGCTGATCTGATCTGCACCATAACTGCAGCAGACTTGTCTGTTTCTTGAATCTGATCTAGGCTTGATTTGGGGTTCAATTGGCTTGTAGAAATTGGGGCTTTTGGTATTTCTGAGTAGACAGTAGTGCAATCTAGCTTTTGCCCCCTTAAGTTTCAACTTATCAGCTTATTAGGACTGCTTAATTAGTGCTGCAAGTAGGCTAGTTGAGCTCTCTTTTCTGTCCTTAGTAGTAAGCTGTTTAGTGTTTATTTGGCTTTTATCCAGAGCTTATTTGTATGATATGAGTTAATCTGAGTTAGGTTAAGTGTGTTAGTTGATCTTTGAGATTTTTCCTTTTTCTAGTGCTTATTTGCTTAATTTTAGCTTATTTTTCAAGTGCTTATTTACTGTTACAGCTTAATTAGGGTTAATTAGTTTCTCAAATTATTTTTCCTAGATTTCTTATTAAAAATTAGAATTACTCAGAAATTTTCAGAATTTTCCAAGTTGTTTTAATATTTTTAAATCAATTAAATATTTTTATTTAGTTTTTAATTCATAAAAAATTCATAAAAAGTCAAAAAAAATATTTTTCTTTTTTCTAAAATTTTCTTTTTATATTTAGAGTTTAGGAAAAATTATTTTATATTTTTAGAGTTTAAAATTTAGAAAATCACTTTTTAATTACGTTTCTTAAATTACGTCGCATTCGTTTTTAAATTCAATTTTCGTTTTTTTTAGGCTAAATGCTTAGTTTAATTGTTTCTTTAGTTTAATTAATTTTTTTTTTCCGTTTGATATTTCATTATTTGTAGCATAAAAACCCAAATCAATCACTCTTATTCACATTCACTTCACGAATCACGATACCGAATCACAATTCCATTCAATCTTCGTCGGGACAAACGACTCGGGTTTTGCATATTACCTTTGCAATTCCTTGGACTATAATTGACTAATCAATATGTTTCTTATGTATGGTGGAAATCCGGCTATAGAACTTGATGTTACAGGTTACTGTGATGCGTCCTGGCAATGTGACAAAGATGATGAGAAGTCTCAGACTGGTTATGTCTTTGTTATCAATGGAGGAGCAGTAGACTGGAAGAGCAAGAAACAGAGTATAATTGCGATGTCTGCGACAGAGACCGAGTACATAGCTGCTTCAGAAGATGCAATGGAGGCAGTCTAGATTAGGAAATTCATTTCCGGGCTTGGTGTTATGCCTTCAATTGAATCGCCTATTAATATGTATTGAGATAATTCTGTTGCAATCATATTTGCCAATGAACCTGGAGTCATGAAGGGCACCAGACATTTTCTACGGAAGTATCACTATGTTCGGGAACAAGTCCGCGAAGGTGAAATAAATCTCTTGAAAGTTCACACAGATGATAACTTAACTGATCCATTCACTAAGGCTTTAGCTAAAGAAAAGCTTACTGAACTTGCCAATGGCATTGGACTTAGATTAGCTAGTAGTTTCATGCATAACTGTGTTTAGTATTTGGATAAAGGATATTGTAAACATTTATTATTTATTAATGAAATAAAGTATTGGTTATGTTTATGTTCATTATTTAATATTGTTGTCCTATATTTTTGCATGTTTAATCCATGAATAAGTTAGTTATTCTAAATGTCCGTTGTCAGTTAATGATATGGGAATATCATTATGATAAGTCAAATCTGAGTTTTGGCATAATATACTTGAAAGTATATTGATGCGTTGTCATACCAAATTCACATGATATTCAATGAATTGAATATAGGACTTATCCCAACTACATGATGTTACTTAAGGATATTATTAAGTAAATCATGAATAATTATCCTCAGATTTGAGATACCAGATAACTGTTATGAATGTAGTGCATTCTGTGGAACAATTTAACGCTATACGTAACTGGTAGTCATAATGATTGTTTTCGGAATTGTTGCAAAGTTCATGAGTTATGCTCGGAGTCAAAATAAAATTTGTTCCTACAAATTTATTTTTGGAGTTTAATACTGCTGGGCCCCTCGTAGGGTTGACAAGATGTATGCGTGGCCACGCCCAAGATCTCCCCAGAATATCTTCAGAAAATTTGGTAATCTTGCTCAATCACAAACAACGAGAAACATAATATTTGAATAAAGATAATATCCATATCTTTATTTAATGTCGTATTAGAAACAAAATGATAATAATAATGATGAATCATTAAAGGTTTTTCTAAGAGACCTACTCGAGTTGTACTAGAGGCATCGGCGTGTTGCAAGACGCTAACCGATGTGATCACAACTATTATAATATGTCTTGTTAGTGCAAGCAGTCTCGTTGGGGAGATTGCTAGTGCAAGCAATCTCGTTTGTTTTGATTGATGACAAACATGTAACTTGATACATAACGTAAAATGTACAAGTTACTTGTAATCTTATCTTATCTCAACATACATTCAACACCTCTCAAGTCCTCGTATGATACAACACAGGTTCGTACATGTTTGTTATGTGGCATTATGATCAAACCTTAACAAACCATTTAGACTGTTTAAAATACGGTTAGGTAATTAAGTATTTTAAAAAGGCTAATCATTCTACTTAGAACCACATGTTACATGATCACTAGGATACATGTTACACATTACAAGTTTACTAGGAAGAACAACATATACAAGTTTACTAACTTATTTCTTTAAATGGAAACTTTATTAGTTAAATATTAGGATGACATCATGGCATGCATCATGTATGATATCTTAGGTAGATTGTGTAATATCTTGTTTAGATTTACAAGTTACAAAGTTGACATTTGTGGATCTTGGAAGATTTGGAAAGATACACAAAGATATCTTAGCTGTCATCCTACGGATCCAAACGTTAACAAGCACGGATCCCTTTTATGGGATCCGCCAGATCCGTGGGATGATTTTCTTGTTTTCCTATAATTAGTTACACATGGTTTTAGTTGTATACATGGTTCTAGTCTTACACATAGTTTTAGTTTACACATGGTTTTAGTTTACACATGGTTTTAGTTTTACACATGGTTTTACACATGGTTTTGCACATGGTTTTGTACATGGTTTTACACATAGTTTTACTATAAATAGTAGCCATGGTTTTACACATTATTGATCCAACTAGAACATACATTCCCTCACTCATTACACACACTTAGATCAGTAGCAAACCATGTAGATTCGTAGATTAATCACCCTTTACATAATGATCATAATGTTACTAACTTTCATTATGTTGTAAGCATACATTGTTAATGATCCTGTGGAGCAAGCTCAAGATCATGAGACATCATCCATAGCATACTTCTTGATCCACCAAGAAGATCTCACTTGCATACATGAAGATCCATCACAACAAGTTTAGGGAGCTTGTGATCTTCATACATTGAAGGCTTCCGATCAATGGAAGTTCATATAGAGTAGGCATTCATATCCATGATACACTTATGTCATGGATCATTGTTGTAACCATCATTGTATCATTTAGATCAGTAGAGTGTGGTTAGTGCTTTAGTCCTCAAAGCACAAAGAGTGTAGGGAGTGGTTGTACCCTTGGTAAAGAACTCGACATCTAGCTTAGTGTCGGTAATTGTATAAGCGACGATGGGAGTGGTTGTACCCTTGTAAAGAACTCGGTGTTTAGCTTAGTACCGGAAAAGGAAGTAAGCGACGTGTAAAGGTTTTCTCCGCCTAAGAAAGGGAGCTTGTTGATCTAGTGAAGTAACTCTCGAGTTGGGTACTCGGGGAGTGGAGTAGGGCGGAGAGGAGCTCCGTGACCGAACCACTATAAATCATCGTGTTCGGTTTGCGCTTTCTTTTACTTATCTCTTTACTTTTATATTTGCATTATGTGATTGCTTGTGTTGTGATTATGTGATAATACTTGTGTGACAACTTGGTAGACATAAACTACAACAGACAGTGTTCATATTAGAACTAGCCGAATTGGAAATTTGATACAACAAGTTTTAAGTTTTAAAACGGTAAACGTATTCACCCCCCCTCTACGTTTTCACAATTGGTATCAAAGCAGGTTGGCTCTCATTTTCAAAACAAATGGTTTTTAAAATAGAGTAAGATCCATGTATCAAATTGCCTCTGAAGCAGAACATAATATGAAAAATGTTTCGCTAAGTATACTTTGAAATTTTGTTGTTAAATATCACTTTGTATACAAGCTTGAAGTTGTTCTTGAAAAATAAAAGAAAAATGTTTCTCAAAAGAATTTGTAAGTGTCAAATTATGTGCTCAGAACTAATTTACGAAAAATACCGTTTTGTAGGGAGTGTTTGGAATAATCATTAAGTTAGTTGAAAAATCACCTCCGTAATATTTAAATAAGTCATATAGGTAGAAATGTTGTTAATATTTGTAATATATGCCTAAGATTAAGTGTAGCAAGTCCCACACACTTTCGCTATGTCAAAATATGAGTTTAGGATAATCTGTTACAGGTCTCGGCGGATCCAAATCACATAAAGGGCGGATCCCTCTAAAAGGATCCGTCAGATCCGTCGGTGCAGTACTCAGTTTTTGTCAAATTTCAAAAAATCATAACTAATTAACCGTAAGGCCGTAGGAGTCGCGCCACCTATCATTTTGAAGGGAATTAAGTCTATTTTCATTTAAAAATAGTCTCATGGCCTAGATCTAAATTGAAGTAGGTAAAACAAATCAAATACTATAACCTGTTCAAAATGTTAAGTTTTATTTTGACACAGTAAGTTAAACTTTTGAGTCGAGCAATGTATATTGGTATCCTTTGCTCATAAATATGATTTCTTTTGAAACTAAAGAATTTGGTAATATAAAGGAAACAAATTAAGCTTGGCATACATCGTCATATTTAAACGCAAAGTGACGAAAAGTATATTTTCATCTATGCTATGTTATATGGCTAACTGTTCTATATTATTTGCATATATGTGATATGCTTGTTGATAAGTGTGATTGTACTTGTTTATTTGTAATACATAAGTGTCTTGCCATGATACTTACTTGCTTGCTTATCAATTGCTTGTTTTATGCATAATAGAATATTTGCTAGATATTGTGCAATACATTGATAATCTGTGTTTGTTTCACTTTTAGATTTAGATATTCTTGCTTGATGATGTTATGTGAAAACCTTGCATAACTTACTTTGAAATGTGAACTAAGTGTAGCTAGTTTAATAGTATTGTCTTGCACAAACTCTTGCTCTAGTGTTAAAATGTGTAAACATGTAGTAACTTTGAAAAAGAGTGCACTACTAGAAAAAGGGCCTTTAATGACATGCTTTTTATGACACACACATTATAATGACACGCAAAACTGTAAGTCATAAAAAAACTGTCATAAATTGTAAAATCTGAAAGCTAGACAACAGGCATTTTTGTGTGTCATAAAATTCGTGTCATATCTCAAATTTTTTAAAAAACACGGAGCAGCTTCTCACCCAACTCATTTCATTTTCACACTCTAAAACACACACACACACACACAAAATAACTCTCTCTCCCTAAAAAACACAATCCGACAGCACCACCTCCATCCGACCCATCCGACGCACCACCACCGGACTCCACCTCCACCGACACCACCGAAACTCTCCACCCTAAATTTTTGAGGTATTAGTTTTGTAGATCTATAATATTTTTGAACATTATTTTTTTTGTTTTTTTTTGTAGATGTATAGATTTTTTTGTCAGATCTATAATTTTTTTTTATAGATCTACGTTTTTTATTTGTAGATCTAATGTTATGTAAATGATTTTGTTCTTAAAAGCTAATCCAAAGACATAACTTTACCACACAAATAATCTAGATTCTTAATTGACAAAGGGCACTGTTCGTTCACAGGTTAGCATGTTCTTCTCTTTTCTTTTTCTAATCTTTTTTTCTAATTTATTTCCAGCTTTTAGTGCTCCTGTAACTCTATCATTTAACTAAACCTTTTACTTTGAATACATGGCTAGATTCTCCATTTTCTTGGTATTGAGGGACCGAAGACATCAGATCCCAGCAAATTTATTCGGTATATATATAACCGCGTCATTCTTGAGAATGCAACTGTTCGAGCCAGTGCAGTGAGCACTTTGGCTAAGTTTGGTGCTATGGTTGACTCGTTGAAGGTATCTTGATTTTCATTGTTTTTACTCATATACAGTTGTGTTAAACTTCCCTAAGCTAATGGATAATTTCATACTGTGTTGCAGCCCCGCATATTTGTTTTGTTGAGGCGATGTCTATATGATAATGATGATGAGGTTATTTGTAGATCTATTCTGTTTATTAATAGACTTCTATTTGTTCTTTAATTTATTTGTGTGGTAAAGTTAGTAAATTGTATAATGAAACTTTTTGCGTTATAGATGATGTGGTAGCTACGAGTGCTAGTGGATCTGATGTGAGTAATACGAGTGGAGTTGATGGAAATGATTTGATTGGTAAGGTGAAGGAAGTGTGGGAGTCGAGTGTGAACGTTGCGACGCAGACTAGTGAGAAGGCGAAAGAGGTGTTTATTGAAGCGAGTCCTCATGTGGAGAAGTTGCTTGATGCTAATCCGTATCTTCGTGATGTGATTGTTCCGGTTGGTGGGACTGTAATGGGGACTATTGCTGCGTGGGCTATCTTGCCGAGTATTTTTAGAAGGTTTCATAGGTTATCAAGTGAAGGACCAGGGAATTTTTTACCGGTGGGGTCGTTGTGGGGAGCGGTCCCGTATGAGAAAAGCTTTTGGGGTGCGTTGGAGGTTCCAGTGAAAGCTCTCATAACGTTCATGGCGTTTTCACAAATGTTAGTAACCTGGTTCTTTTGTTTTGCTTACGTTTATAGATCCACTTGCAACGTCATATCTTAATATATAATTGTTTAAAATTGTGTTTGTGTGTGTGTCTAGAGGTGTGATGGTAGCTCCAACAACGATTGCTGCACAGTTCATTGGACCTGCGTGGAGGGCTGGTGTTATACTTTCACTAGTGTGGTTTTTGCATCGATGGAAAACGAATGTAATCTCACGTGCTTTGGTTATGAAGTCTGTTGAGGGTATTGACCGTAATAAGTTGTTAGCGTTGGACAAATTCTCTTCTGTTGGCTTGTTTGTCATTGGTGGTATGGCTTTAGCTGAAGCATCTGGGGTCGCTGTGCAGTCTATATTGACTGTTGGAAGAATTGGAGGTTACCTCTATTGCAATGACTTATGCTCTTTCCCTTTATATGATAATAATTTAGTAAGTTACAATTAATAAATTGCTTAAAGCATGTCATAGTAAGCTTAACAAGTTAGAACTTATGCATGCGTAAAGAAGCACAGTATATGGGTTAGAGATGATCAGTCAGTTGTTACCCTTAATTTATATTATATTAACAACGGGAGTGCAAGGGTTGGATTTCGGTTAGTATATGGAAAACAACCTGGTTGGGACCTCGGTAAGTTGTGTATTTATATATGATTTTTGGTGTGTTTGTTGACTGTTGTCGCAGCCCACCCCAAAGGGGTGTTGGTTTTTGCGTATCCCAGCCACCCATAAGGGTGTTTGTTCATCATTTTCTGTCCAGCCAAAACAGCCCCAAATGGGGTGTGTTGCTAATTCATTTTCTTGTCCAACTAGGGTGATTGTTTACTGCTTAAAACAGCCCCAAATGGGGTGTTTAACTGCTGAAACGCAGCCCCCAACGAGGGATGTTGTGGACTGCAAAAACCAGCCCAACGAGGGTGTTTGGTTGCTGTAAAACGGACCCAAAAAGACCATGTCCTATGCTATTCTTGCATAAAATGCTGATTTGCCATTTTATTTTTTATAGATGGATGCAACCACTCCGAAATACTCCAAGGCTAGATATGATGAAATTGTCAAGATATGATGAAATTGTCAAGGAAGTTTCATCTTACTTGAAGAAGGTTGGCTGCTGCTCCTTGATGCCAAATAGCAAACACATTCTATGTAGCTATATATGTTCTACACATTTACCTGTATATCACCCATATATGATTCTATAATTTTAGAATTTGAAAATAACTTGTAGTTGTATGAAACGCATTGTTTTGATATATATGAAATGCGCTTTTTTGCTATTTGTGTATTTATTTGTATTATGAGATTATCTGTTATTTAATGTGGGGATATTATTAATTTTATAAAAATTATTTTTTAAAAAAAAAAATTTGAACCATGACACGCAAAAAATGGGTCATAAAATAGTGTTATAAAAGCGTGTCATAAAATTATGACGCGCGAAATGCGTGTCATAAAGCTTTATGACGGGTCGATTAATGACACCAAAAAGCGCGTCATCTGACCCCTTTTATGACACGCAATGCGCGTCATTAAAGGCCTTTTTTCTAGTAGTGGTGTTTGGTACAAACAATTTGAAACAATGATGTGTTGAGTTGTTATGCCTTTAGGATAGTATCTTGTTGTTAAACCTTCATGTGAACTAACCATATCATGCAGGATGATAACACTTTGATGTTATCAAGTTTCCGGGTTTAAGCCACTGTTTGGCTTAACTCTCATTTAAGGTAAGTTAATATGATCGGATTAAACTATGTGTGTATGTGTGTTAGAATAAACATTTTTAGTAGTTTTGCATTACATATTAGCTAATAGATATGTTCCAGGAGAATTTTCAGGTCTTGGTCGAAAAACGCGAATTTTGCATATCTCTCTGTTTGTTTTTAGTACTTTTGTTCAACGGATCCGACGGATCCCTTATTTTGGATCCGTCAAGAGTTAGCTTTGGATCCGCCAGTCCAGAACCCACGGATTACACGGCTCCCAAACTTTGGCTCCGCCTTTGTTGTCGATTGGATCCGTGGGTGTCAACAGTAACTTTTTCAAAATTCCCAACTAATCTAGATCCTTAGATTATTGATTCTAGTTCTTAGGATTCTTATCACTAATGTTCACTCAAATTAGGATTAGGACATCTCACCAAACACCAAATAGGACAATCATATCTAATCATAGTTTCAAATTTCATGAAAATGCTCCAAGGTACCTTTTCGGTAAACCACTGAGTATTTGTGATCATTACACACTGCATCCTCCCATCCTTTACTCATTCACTAGCTTGATTTGTAAATTGACAACTTCCAAACTAATCCAAACTCACTGTTTGCAAATATATCATAGATTACAAACCCAACTCATGACTGTGGATACTATCCAGTTTCCACATATGTTGCCTTACTTGGTTAACATGTCATTCTTCAAGACGATTAAGATTTACATCGAGTCATAACTCACGCTTAGGTTATAGATGTATTATCAAGTCTTATCTCAATAAAGTAGGATTGACAACTTAAGTATTTCATCCGAAATATTCAAGTAAATTTGACTTAAGATTGTAGTCATAAAAAGTCATATCCTAAATGATCTACTCCCAAGTATTTTAACAACGTATGTTAAAACACTTACCCTATCACCTAAAGTACTTTTGTACTTTCATCATTATCACAGCACACTCACTTCTGTGATATATCCTAGACCTTAAGCTTTAGATCACATCACACGCTAGTAATACCAACCAATGGATCATAAGAGTCAGTCTTCATCCTCGTTGTCCATAAGAATCAATCTTCATCACCTTCAGCCCCTAGGTTTCACAAACATAACCAAACACTTCATCCGCTAGTGAACAAGAATTAGTATCCATTCTTGTAATCTTCAACATTCATGAAACCCAAAAGTTCAACAAACTCCTTCATCACCATAATTCACACCATTGAGTGCATTGCTCAAAAAGCCCTTAGTCCAACACTCATACCAAATCAAATGTAAGTTGAATCAACTCATCAATACCTTGCCACCTATAGAATTAGAACTTCACCATCAAATGAGCATAATGCTCACATTCATTAAGTAGTACCACAAGTCA
Source organism: Artemisia tridentata subsp. tridentata (assembly GCA_021014915.2). NCBI lineage: Eukaryota > Viridiplantae > Streptophyta > Magnoliopsida > Asterales > Asteraceae > Artemisia > Artemisia tridentata. The sequence goes on from CP139502.1 coordinate 313,815,687, forward strand.
TCAAAGTATTGGTAATACTTTGTTTCATTAAATCTTGAATCAACATTGTAACAACTTATGTTATAATGAAATCTCAAAGCCAATCTCATACATCCCAAATAACAATGAATCTTGAGGAGTATACAAAAGAAACTCAAGTAAGTTTATCTTGTCATCATCTAGTTATCATAATATTGAAACCTAGTTTATTTAGGATAAGTCTATCCAATTCAAATACTTTGTGTTCATATCTTCATTTAGGAAAACATGATGTTTCGGAAAAACATTATGTGTTTATCTTGTTAAAAAGGATAATGTATATCCTATGCATCATTATTTTCTTGCAACATGAATGGTTATGTTACAAGAGATTTCATTACACCTCATCGGGCAAATAATCTTAAAACAAACATCCACTAGTTCTATGAACTATCTTCCTTATTGAGCACTAGTTAAATCTTACTTGTTGAAAGATACCATACGTATCTATTTCCTTTCAAGCGTACATTAAACCTTGGTCAAACCTTGTGCATATTCACATCTCTGAAGCATACACAAAACCTATTAAAGTTGGTAACTTTATTTAGATTCTTGTTCCAAAGAACTTTCTTCAGAATGTTCATGACATATCCCGTTACCACACACAAACACATGTCTTGATCTTAGATCACTTGCATAACTCATACTTAAACTCAACTTAAAGGATGTCACCCTTTAGATCATTCAATCTTAGATTCCAAACACAATGATTAAAATCCATCGACACATATTTGTCAAATTTACGTGTATAACATGACATCTTCATCACACTAGTTTTTATAGAAATAGTTGAGTCTCATTAAGTCATGTATTGGTGAATTATCTTGTCTTAGGAATAATTAATCAAACAAGAAGTAGATGTGATTTTTCTTTAGTTTATTAATAAAATCACTTGCATTACATATACGTGTATTGATTACATGATATTTGTTTGATATCTTGATGTTATCATTGTCAAATGTGTAAACCTTAGAAAGGTTTTGTCTGCATGCTTATATGCTATATGATTTGTATGATATGTTCATTCTTTTGTTATATGCTATTTCGCAAGATTAACGTATTACTTGTTAACTCACTTACTATATGGTGTTAGATAGTCTTTGTCTTTAGTTGACAATCATTGAGCTTTTTCGTAGGATAGTCTAAATGGTACATGCTCCTAAATGTTATAATGGTTTGCATGAATCTTAGTCTCACTTCTTTATCACACTATTTGTTTGCCATATGTGCACTTTGTCTAAGTGGTCTTGGTATGATGAACATTTAGAAGTCATTTTATTTTATACATAGATCATTGTGTTAATTAATAGGTAAGTATGCTTAAGTGACTAAGCCTAACTTAAAAAACAATTTCACAATGTAGTATCTAAAACAATGCTATCTTGCAATATGATTATTTGTCTTTATGCTATGTGGTATCTTTGTGTCTAGTAGTAGATTATTTGTTTTTATAAGATGTTGTCATATGATATTCACATCTTTTGTCATTAAGACTTTTTGTCTTGTAGGCTGATAACAAACTATTTGTTATTTCTCTTTGTTATGCTTATTTTGCATAATTGTTATCTCATTATTGCTACTTAGATTAGTAATATGTTTATGGGATTCATTTTCTTGCATATAGCTTTAAAAGCTAATAGGATTAAGTTTTAGAGGTTTGAAATTTGTGTTTGGATATCTTTCAATATACCTCTCTCCAAATCATATTGTTGCTTCCGCTCACCTAACAATATCTCCATCATCTTTTAGTTAAAACAATATATCTCCCATAAGGAAAACCACATGCCTCATCGTGCGATCATCTCGCATTGATAGAGAAGAGCTACGTAACTTCACGGATGAAGTTCTTTGTATGCTAACCAATATCCACTAAAACATTGCTAAGCTCATCGCTTTCATTAATCTGCAACATCCTAAACACTTTACCTTCATTCTTCATTTAATGCATCATAGATTATGTTGAATGACCACCAATTAAGGAGGAGAGAAATTCATTCACATAATTGTCTTTTCATTAAATAACATGTACTCATGTTTCTTACATTCCCAAATACCGACAAGTAGGTTCAAATCACTTAGTTAAATCAGTTCACAAAATCACAAAGTGTTTCTAACCTTATTAGCTCAACATCACAGCTCTGCACCAATATCTCATTAAAAGAAAAACACATCATGCGTTTGACAAACCTCTTAAATGAGATACATTAAGTCTCCTTAGAATTTGACTAGGATTAGTGAAACCAAATTAGTAGTTATAAGTGAATAGACCATAGCATGAACCTTCGTTTGATCAAAAACGACAAAACATGACCTAATCGATTTTGGTCCCACGGAACCCTTCGATAAGAATGACGGAACCAAAATTTTGGTTCCGCCAAATCCGCGGGTACCTGATCAGCTTTTAACCATTCAGAAACCAAACAACTTTAGGTAATCAACGAATCTAGGATTTTCATCTTAATCTCACAACTTAATTGTCTAGAACATCTTTAGTGTCTAGAACACCATTATAGGATCTCATCCTTTTTCATTCTTGTTACATATCAAGCATGTCATTGTCAGTGCAAACAGAACCATCATTCTCAACATGTTTGTCCAACCAACACTCTCATCATATGATGTCATTCTCATCCACATATAGGTATCTAGTATTTCCAATTGTTACATATGGAATCTCTATTCCTAAGTGATCATTGTCTTCACTTCCTCTCATTCTCATTCAAACATTTACTATGGCAAATTCTAAACCAACATCGGATTAACACCACTCACTTTAAGCTTTTTAACTTCACTTCATATCCTCCTCATAGGCATTGTTTTGTAGGATTTTATCATATGATATTGCTGCATCATATTTTTATTTGATTAGACAATCACAATTGGTATGTTGCTTGTGATTAGATTATTGATATGTTGCATAATATTTTTCTTTGAGATAAAATATATTGCACTAACCATTTCATTGTAGGTTCATCATCATATACGCTCGATCGTATATAGCTTACTCATCATAGGATAAAGTTTGCTTCGATTACTATTCCTTTTTTTATAGGTTCATCTTGACGCGCTAGAGCAAGGGGGAGCTTTCGTCAAGTAGTTTTTAGGATGCATCATATACACACATTGGTGTATATCATATACTTGTCCAAGGACAAATATTGTTTTATACTAACCTTTATTTTGTAGGATTCTTCATCCTTGGATCATATACGTTGGTACCCTAGCAACGGGGAGTATAGATCAAGGGGGAGGACATCATGAACTAACTCTTTTTTTTTTGTAGCATTTCCCATCCTTGGAAAGTATACGTTGGTACTCTAGCAATGGGGAGTATACATCAAGGGGGAGGATATCATATTCTAACTATTTTTTTTTGTAGGATCATACATCTTAACCTTGTCACTCCAATTAGGGGGAGTATTATCCAAGGGGGAGCCTTAAAGTTCTCATTATCATTGCATTATCATACTTAGTACTCTAAACTAGGAGGAGTAATCACCAAGGATTGGTTACCACATTCCGCTACACATATCTTCTTTTCGTTTCGACAAAAAGGAGGAGATAGGTCTACATAGTCCAACATAGATTACCCACGTGTATCGTTGGCTATTTGCATTTCATTCATCATGCATTTTTTCATATATATTCTTTTTATTGCACACCACTAACCTTGATGTAGGTTAAGAGTCTTAATTTGATCCATGGATCCGCTTACAACCTTGGAGACGCAACAACCATAGGAGATTGGGAGTAGTCTATTTAACTTCACTAGGGATGATGCAAGCTCGCCATTTCGGGGAGAAATTAAGTTAACTCCAAGGACACACCCTTTTTGCTTCGACAAAAGGGGGAGAAAGGTGTAAACGGAGAAAGTAAGTAATTACGGACACAAGGAGAAAAGGGAGAAAGGTGTAAACGGAGAAACGAACACAAGGATAAAGTAAGTCATTACGGACACAAGTAACTTTTTGCATTTTACTTTCTATCACGTTTACATATTTTGTCATCATCAAAAAGGGGGAGATTGTTAGTGCAAGCAGTCTCGTTGGGGAGATTGCTAGTGCAAGCAATCTCGTTTGTTTTGATTGATGACAAACATGTAACTTGATACATAACGTAAAATGTACAAGTTACTTGCAATCTTATCTTATCTCAACATACATTCAACACCTCTCAAGTCCTCGTATGATACAACACAGGTTCGTACATGTTTGTTATGTGGCATTATGATCAAACCTTAACAAACCATTTAGACTGTTTAAAATACGGTTAGGTAATTAAGTATTTTAAAAAGGCTAATCATTCTACTTAGAACCACATGTTACATGATCACTAGGATACATGTTACACATTACAAGTTTACTAGGAAGAACAACATATACAAGTTTACTAACTTATTTCTTTAAATGGAAACTTTATTAGTTAAATATTAGGATGACATCATGGCATGCATCATGTATGATATCTTAGGTAGATTGTGTAATATCTTGTTTAGATTTACAAGTTACAAAGTTGACATTTGTGGATCTTGGAAGATTTGGAAAGATACACAAAGATATCTTAGCTGTCATCCTACGGATCCAAACGTTAACAAGCACGGATCCCTTTTATGGGATCCGCCAGATCCGTGGGATGATTTTCTTGTTTTCCTATAATTAGTTACACATGGTTTTAGTTGTATACATGGTTCTAGTCTTACACATAGTTTTAGTTTACACATGGTTTTAGTTTACACATGGTTTTAGTTTTACACATGGTTTTACACATGGTTTTGCACATGGTTTTGTACATGGTTTTACACATAGTTTTACTATAAATAGTAGCCATGGTTTTACACATTATTGATCCAACTAGAACATACATTCCCTCACTCATTACACACACTTAGATCAGTAGCAAACCATGTAGATTCATAGATTAATCACCCTTTACATAATGATCATAATGTTACTAACTTTCATTATGTTGTAAGCATACATTGTTAATGATCCTGTGAAGCAAGCTCAAGATCATGAGACATCATCCATAGCATACTTCTTGATCCACCAAGAAGATCTCACTTGCATACATGAAGATCCATCACAACAAGTTTAGGGAGCTTGTGATCTTCATACATTGAAGGCTTCCGATCAATGGAAGTTCATATAGAGTAGGCATTCATATCCATGATACACTTATGTCATGGATCATTGTTGTAACCATCATTGTATCATTTAGATCAGTAGAGTGTGGTTAGTGCTTTAGTCCTCAAAGCACAAAGAGTGTAGGGAGTGGTTGTACCCTTGGTAAAGAACTCGACATCTAGCTTAGTGTCGGTAATTGTATAAGCGACGATGGGAGTGGTTGTACCCTTGTAAAGAACTCGGTGTTTAGCTTAGTACCGGAAAAGGAAATAAGCGATGTGTAAAGGTTTTCTCCGCCTAAGAAAGGGAGCTTGTTGATCTAGTGAAGTAACTCTCGAGTTGGGTACTTGGGGAGTGGAGTAGGGCGGAGAGGAGCTCCGTGACCGAACCACTATAAATCATCGTGTTCGGTTTGCGCTTTCTTTTACTTATCTCTTTACTTTTATATTTGCATTATGTGATTGCTTGTGTTGTGATTATGTGATAATACTTGTGTGACAACTTGGTAGACATAAACTACAACAGACAGTGTTCATATTAGAACTAGCCGAATTGGAAATTTGATACAACAAGTTTTAAGTTTTAAAACGGTAAACGTATTCACCCCCCCTCTACGTTTTCACATGTCTAAGTGGGAGCTTTTAGTTTTATAGACATAAAATAAAAGATGTGTGTTAGGATCGAACTCGAGATCACGAGATTACACACGTTGCAAATGAAGAATTAATGATTAATAATTATTTATAAAATGTTATACTTAATTATTATATGCACAAAATATTTAACGGACGTTAAGTATTTAACGGAGAATGACTAACGACCGTTAAACGATAAAAGGAAACAATTAAAGAGTGAATAAAAGGAAAGCCGTGAAGGATCTGGAAACCCTTATGGGTTATGCCGATCGGCCAAGGGTTAGAATACCTAATCCTTGGTTAACTTGTCCTCTAAGTTTGCTCTACTATAAATACAAAGGCTAGGATTCATTATTGGGTACTCTTTACACTCTAATACCCAAAACCTTGTGTGTTTTTCTTCCGTTGCTCTAAAACTGATCGATCTAAACCCTTAGAGGGTTGTTAGAAATGAAGCTGAGCGATATTTACGTGAATTGGAAGTAGACAACTAGAATGCATATAGTGCAAGGACTTATAATGTAATACTCGAATAGTTGTCTTTTTAGGCATTTAAATACCCCACAAGTCTTCACTTGTGGGGTGTGGCTGTGAACTTCTTATGCATATCAATAATATCCAAGTTCTTATCTCCACCTTCTCTCTACACTCTCTCACTAAAACTAACATGAATCTCTTCCATTTTGATCAACCTCGTCCACAAGAAGGTGTTAAAAGATGATTCTTGGTTATAATAATTGGTATCAAGAGCTAACCGGGGGCGAATCGTGGTGTGTTTGAGGTAAATAATGTGATATATGGTGTGTTTTACCTTCTTGTGTTCGGTTCTTGTTAATAAAATACATAGTGTTGCGTTCTTATTTGATTTTTCTGTGGAACGTGGCTATTTGTGTTTTTCTCATCGATTCATACGCAAGAACAAGGCAGAAAGTTTGTGTGTTCTAAGCTTCTTTGATCGAAAGTCACAAATTCTTGTATAAGATTTGTGTTTTTTGGAATATATTGATTATTCTATTGAGAATAATTATTGGTTTATGGAAAAAGTTGGTCAAAAGTTGTTTAATTTGTGGGAAAAGGTGAAAATTGTCAGTGGAAAGCGTGGGATTGTAAGGAAAAAGTCAAAAAGTGGGTGAAAGTTGGTGACAGCTGCTGTTTTATCGGAATTGCCTTCATCAGACGAATTACCGGAATTGAAGTTTTTTTTATCGGAATTGGGTGCTATAAGCTTTTATCGCAATTCAGGAAAAACAGCGAATTATCGCAATTCGTGTTTGTTATCGCAATTGCAACTGAAAAGGTCTATCGCAATTCACAAGGCTGAGTTTTATCGCAATTCAAATCGCGATAATTTTATCGCAATTGGTCTTGTTAGAATTACCGCAATTTGTCTGATCAGAAATATCGCAATTCATCAATTCAGTTCCATCCGATATCTTTTGGCAATTCCGATATCGGACAAAACTACAATTGCGATATCGGAAAAAAGGGGAATTGCGATATCGGACAACACTAAGTTATTAGATTTGTCATTTTCAGTCCCTGTCCTTTTCAGCAGCCTTAGAGAAGTTTCAGAATTGGCAGTTTTTTTCCTTGTACTTCTGTGAAACGATTTCAAAGTTAAATAACTTTTAAGGATTTGATTCGAACGTAATTTCGTCAACTCAAAAGTGAACTCGGTATTTTAACTCTTGTATAAGAGTGTAAAATACTTCGACAAAAGGATATCTACCCTCTTGTATAAGAGTGTTAGATTTTATATAAATTGCCAATTTATATAAATTGGATATATTTCTATCTAAATTGACATTTTGCCATAATTTATATAAATTGTGGTCAAAATAGAAATTTCTATAGAAATTGTCATTTTATCCAAATTGTAATTTACATAACTTTTGTCGAAATTTTAAACTTTTGACTTTGTCTTAATTATACTCTAATCAAATTTTGTAACTTTATTTAAATTTGTTTCGTTCAACTAAACCTACAACTTCAAACAATCACCAACATCAAAACACCAAAATCACAAATGATATTTTTGGCCTACACCTTCAACATCACCACGTATAGCCAAAAAGATCCTGAATAAGAATCACAATCAAATAACAATGGCTAAATTATCTGCTGTGACTACAAGGATGATGATTCATTATTACTTATTTGAACTTGAAGTGGAATTTCACGGGTGCGTGTACTTAGTATCTTGAAGATATCGGGGTTGGTTGGATGCATGATTCTTTGAGATCCTTGTTTGAGCATTTAGAGAATAGTGACTAAGTCTTGGGTTATCTAGTTTTCATAGGTCAAGGGGTGGATGGACGAAGACCTAGTTAACTATCACTTAAAGGAGATACGTTATAGTACTCAGTGTCACACAAAGATGTGGATAATTCAAGAGATGTTCATATACAGTTAAGGAAGGATGGATGGGTATATGAAACGACCTATGCTATAAGGAGTTACGTTGTAGTGCTCAGTATAGGTTCTTAGTCACACGTTCGTGCAAGTTTAAGTCACAAGTCTGGGTTATTTTACTACAGTCTCAAGTTCGTCATAGTGGGTGTCTCCATCAGCAGTCACTACAAAAAGCCGTTGTTTTGATACAAGAGGTTTGAGAAGAGATTGATCTAAAGAGAATTGTAGAGAGAATAGTTATCGACATCCACTCATGGGGTATTGATTTGTATGTTGCTTCTAGTTGATATATCTATGTACACATATGTAGGATGAGTCCGAATGATCGTCATCATCCTGGAGGGAGAAATGTATGAAATGTGTACATCGGGGCTGTTTATTGAAGAACTGGAAGCATTCTAAGTGAGATGAAGATGTCGATATGATGCTCCCCAAACAAACCTGTGAAGAAGTTACAAGTTATCAGTCTATAATCCATTTTCCGCTGTGCAAGAGACTGAAGACAATCTGGGCAGAATTAAGAGAAACTTCTTCTACAAGCATCAAGGCTATATCAAACGGGTTGTCATTTTGGGAGGGAGCATGTAAAGAAAATGCCTTACTAATTGGGAGGGAGTAATAACCCAATTAGATCATTACAGTGATTCTGCAAGTAATTCAAGTGAGCTGAGAAAGTTATGAGAAGATCAAGAGCTGTGAAGACATCCTCAGAGGAAACTGCTCTACCTCAGCATTGCATTCATCATTGTTATGTACTTGTTAGGAATCATTGTAACCAATTCACGTATATCTCCAGCTGGAGGGAGATTGTTAGAAATGAAGCTGAGCGATATTTACGTGAATTGGAAGTAGGCAACTAGAATGCATATAGTGCAAGGACTTATAATGTAATACTCGAATAGTTGTCTTTTTAGGCATTTAAATACCCCACAAGTCTTCACTTGTGGGGTGTGGCTGTGAACTTCTTATCCATATCAATAATATCCAAGTTCTTATCTCCACCTTCTCTCTACACTCTCTCACTAAAACTAACACGAATCTCTTCCATTTTGATCAACCTCGTCCACCAGAAGGTGTTAAAAGACGATTCTTGGTTATAATAAGGGTCGATCGAATTTTTGATTCTCAAGAAATTCTTTGTTTTGTGTTATTACTTGCATAACATTAATTTGGTGTTAGTTTGTGTGTACAAGAACGTGATACTTACATACTATTGTAAGTATCTTGGATTGAATTGCAAAAAAGGTAAAGGGCAATTCGTGTAATCCGTTAAACCCTAATTAGGGTTCATCACTTTTATTGCTCGGTTTGATTCTTGTTCTTGCTAGAATCATCAAGGTATGCTTACTTTAATATTCGGTTAATTATTTATGTGTTATGTATCATTTGCTTTCGCTACGTGTTCTTTGATGTTAATTGTTTATATATATGATAGTCATGATTATATAATTCCAACACTAACATCATCAAGGATGGTTATATGCCTTTTTGTATTTGGAAGGAGATGGAACTTGCTCAAGAACCCCTATAGACAAAAAATAAATTAACACATATTATGAACGATTTTATACAAGTCAGAAAACAATGTTAAATTATGTTTTGAAACATGCATCTTTTGAATTAAAGACCATCCAAAAGTGACAAGTTACAAAGATTTGATATAAACAGGATTCGGATTATATTTTAAAACGTGCAACTTTGAACATAAAAACGGTCTAAAACTCATAAAAATTGTGAAAGGACTACATAAAGGTCAGTGAACATTGTCCGAATAATACTTATAAATGTACTTTGAGTAAACAAAACATCCAAACATGATAAGTTGGACAGATTTTATAAAGATCAGAAAACAATACCCTTTCAAACATGCATGCATAGTGAATGTTTATAAGGAAATAAGTTTATAGCTCTTAGAAATGTCGGAAATAGTCCGAGTTATATTTTGAAACCGGCGCTTTAAATGTATAATTCTACAAAAATTATACGTTAGGACTTAGGAAAAGAATTCGATTAAAGTCATATACAGTAAACAATTTCTAAATTATGACTTAGAAGTACTTGAAGTGTTTGAGAATGTATTTGTCAGGTGTTTGAGAATGTATTTGTTGAAGGCGTTAGCTGACTTTTATGTATGAACTCACCAGCGTTAGCTGACTTTTAGCATGTTTTTCTTAGGTATTTGAGAATGTATTTGTTGAAGGCAGGGCATGACATCAGTCATAATTACCAGAAGTGTTTATACACATGCGTTAAACTCTTATTTGGGACAGTCATGTTAAATGAGACTTGTTTTATTTAAACTCAACTTGATGTATAACATTTAGCTTTGGTAATGTAAACTATTTTAAAATGGATCTTCAAATCCGTTCTCTATATCTTTGTGTTGTGATTACCAATTTAGTAGCACCCAAACATGTATGCTTTCGCAAATCCAGATTTTGGGGGTGTTACAGGTGTTTTTTCAAGACCTGCCGCGCGTGAACTAGAGTAAACTTTCTCCCTTTTGAGTGGTCACTAAAATTGATCTTTACACGTTCGATATGATTAGCCTCATTTTCCCCGCTTTTACGTTGTAGATGTTTTTAAATAGCGTGGAACTTTTGGCAATCACCGTTAAGCCTAGTCCATTTCCCCTTGACAACATTTTTGGTACGAGGACAACCTTTTGTAGCTCCGTTGAATTCGTCTGTAATCTGCCACCAAAATGAGTCGTCGGATCGGTCTGCACCGATCTCGTCGTTCTCGGAAACTTCTACCCAAGTCTCAGCTAGCAACGTTTCTTCCTCGCGTGTCCAATGGTGCATTGTTCGTGTCGCTTCCTCCTCGTCATCGTCCTCGTCCGCGTCCAAATCCACCGTTGGTGTGGTTGCCTTTTTGAAGGTTTTGCTGCTCGTTTTCCTTTACGTCATTGTTTACGTGTTTCTTTTGGTGGTGGTTGTGGTACTTTGAATTGTGGTTGTGTTTGTTGTGATTCAAAGAATTGTGGTTGTGATTGTTGTGGTTGAAAGAATTGTTATGCCACATTTCTTTGGTGTTGGAAATTTTGAAATTGGTTGTTGAGTTGTTGGTTTTGATGATACGAAAGTTGTTGTTGATAAATTTGTTCAGGTGTCATTTGGGCCATATTTTATTGTGTACTGTACGGAGGAAACGGTTGCGAGAAAGAAATTGAGTTTTGTGACGATGGGGTAGACGGGTTTGAGGAAGACGAGTGTTGTTGTGGGTTAGAGATACTGAAGATAAGTAAAAAACCCGTTGGTTGGACCTCGAGACTTTTTGTTTGTGTGTTGAGATTTTGAAAGTAATGTATTTTTGGTAGAGAAGTGTGAAATTTTTTGTTAAAATGGGGTGCTATTTATAGAGTGTAAAAAGGGGTTTAATTTAAAAATAAAAATAAAATTTTGAATTTGAAAATAATTATACCGTCGCATTCAACAGTTAAAAACTTTTTCCTTCTGTCGTTTCCACGCCGAATTATCGACGAGAGTGCTCTCGGCGAGGGGTGGCGGTGTGGTGGCGTTGATTCGGCGGCGCCGAATGGCATGCCGTGTGGGATTCGGCGAGCATTCTCGTCATTGTACCATTTGCTCTTATCATCCTAACTAAGACTTCTAAAGACTTTTTTCAAAGAAATTTTTATCTTGGTAAGAAAAAAGTTTTTCAAAGAAAATTTTATCTTGGTTTGATTTTGGTTTTGACTTAAAAAATTTTAAACCGATAAACTCGAACCATACAACCAACAAACCTGGAAACCGAACTAATGAACACCCCTACCTATGTCCACAATAAGCCACAAGGTAAGAAAAAGGTTTTTCAAAACAGGTCATGCTATACCGTTAGAACTTGCGACTCTTAAGACAGGTGTTATGACAAAAGTCAAGTGATCGATGGTTTTTTTTATAACAAAAGTACAAATAAGGGGACCCAACATTTTGCTAGACTGGAGATGTTTTATGCTAGATCAACGGCTATTATATTTTTGTGTGACCAATTTTTGATTTTTACAAATTCTTTTATTTTTATTTTATTTTTTTGTAAAGGGACAAAAAGTTGTCGCACAAAAGTGTTGTCGGTGTAGCAAAAAGGTGGGTCCCCCATTTTTACTTTTGTCATAAGCAACCAACCAACCACTTGTACTTTTGTCAAAAAAAGAAAAAAAAGAAAAAAAAGACATGTATAAAATTTATAATGTAGTCGCACAGTCTATCAATTTAACAAGAACTTTTTAGACTGCATGTAATGGTAACGCTTGAAAGTTTTAATATATCCTAGGTCACGCGTGATGACCCTACACATGTCCTAGACCACGCGTGAAAGGAGCAAAATAGACTTGGTTTGGTGGTGCAGATCACCAAACTTTTTTTTTCCCTTTCATTGTGTGTGTAAGGAGCATATTACGAGGTATGTTGACTGTTGGTGATTGATTTGATGAAGAGAGAATTAACGGTAGTGAATACAATGAACATTATATCTTGTCTTAAAAATTACTTTTTTCTTTAAACTTGGTGTGAACGAAGGTTGAAAAATGTGACTCTTTTCGTCATTTTTTTCATAGCTGACCGATATAATCGAGGGGATTTTGTTAGAACCAAATTTGGCATCTTCTTAGCTGGCATTTTGTCATGTGACAATGTCACATGTACTTGTTTTTTACAATCTAAATATAACCTCTAAACAATTTCCATGTGTCATATAAGAAAAGGATGGTTTACAACATGTGACTTGAACATTGTATATAAAATGCAAACATCCCCTTAGAACACATACATCAACTCTTAACATGGATCAAATTTCACACAGGTTCGTAGGAGTCAACGGGCTAAAACTTCATGTAGCTGAAATCGGGCTAGAGTCCTCGCCTGCAGTCATTTTCCTACATGGGTTCCCTGAGATATGGTACACTTGGCGACACCAAATGATCGCAGTTGCAAATGCTGGTTTTAGAGCCATTGCACCTGATTTCAGAGGCTACGGATTGTCTGAGTCACCAGCAGAGCCTGAGAAGGCTTCGTTTGCTGATCTTATCAGTGATACTGCCTCTATCCTTGACGCTCTTGCCATTTCTAAAGTATGTTACTTTGTAAATAAAATTTTATGTTAATAATTCTAAGACTTGACATGTACTAAATTACCTTTGTTTCGGATATATATTCTTAGGTATTTGTGATTGGTAAAGATTTTGGAGCAATTATTGCGTACCCGTTAGCTCTTCTTCACCCAGAGAAAGTAGCTGGAATCATAACACTCGGCTTGCCATTTATGCCTCCAGGTGCCTTTAAGCATCGTTTCGTCCTCCCCGAGGGTGCTTACCCTCTAAGATGGGCGGTAAGAGTTTGAGCCAATTAACGCAGTTTATCAATCATATATAGGAGTTAAAATTTGAATTTATAACAGTTTGTGTTTTGCTGAGTTTATTTATGTCATCAGGAACCTGGAAGAGCTGAAGCTGATTTTGGTCAGTTTGATACTAAAACTGTGGTGAAAAACATCTACATTCTGTTTTCTCAAAGTGAAATGGCGATAGCAAGTGAGAACGAGGAGATAATGGATCTAGTTAAACCATCTACTCCTTTACCTTCTTGGTTCACGGAGAAGGATCTTGCTGAATATGCGGCTTTGTACGAAAAGTCTGGAGTCCGATTTGCACTCCAAGTTCCCTACAGGTATTTAGTTAGCTACTGAATTTGTGTATACTCTGACTTTAATTTTCTTTTTAATGAAAGGTGAACTTTATATTAATATACCAACGTATTACACAATAAAAAGAGAAAATGGAGTTTGGACATCCCCAAATCCAACATACAACACTGAAATGCTAGTCTGCTATACAACAGTTACAATACCACATATCGGCACAATTAGCCAATATCTCTGATGGAACTAAACAATACTTCAGATACAACTTCTGTGCAGACCCACTGCATCACTATAAGCAGACCAAAGATCCCAAGTTCACCATTATTCACCTACCATAGGCTCATGATATACATTTCCTGGATAAGCTAGGCTCACCATATATCATTCAACCCTCATCCACAATAACATATAGTGATCCTTACCAGGCCTCATCACGTAGCCTATAGCACCCTGACTTCTCCAAAGAGGGACTATACTTGACTGACTACATTTCCTAACTAATTACCCTCAATCCATTACATATAGCAGCTACTCTGACTTTAATGTTGATAACGAGAATATAGATAAATTTAGCGTAATTGCTGTAGGTCACTGGGCAATGCTGGATCGGAGGTACAAGATCCGAAAGTAGAAGCTAAAACATTGCTGATCATTGGTGAGAAAGATTACGTGCTGAAAATTCCTGGAATGGATGAATATGTAAGGAGCGGAGAGGTGAAGAAGTATGTTCCGGACCAGGAAACAATATATGTGCCAGACGGATCTCATTTTGTCCATGAGCAATTTCCCGACCAAATTAATCAACTGATCCTCACTTATCTCCATAGCAACAGGCATCTCGCAGCAGTTTGAAATGGGACCAAAAGCCTCGTGATGATCAGTACTGTCCTAGTGTGTTGTACGAGTAATATGTATGGTTATTAATCCATTGTCACATTTCAAATAAAATTTCGGCTTTATATTCTCATGTCTCATATAATCATATTCTCGATATATATTACAACTTAGACAATAAGAATAATTATCATCTGATACATGCAACAAAATTTTATACATCATATGCAAAAAACCGTTTACATTGCATAACTTATGTATATAAAAAGATATCAAGAAAAGGTTGTATATGGCTATCTCTTCTGGAAATTTAAAGATCTAATGCAATATGCAAATATGAACGCAAAAAATAGAACCAATCCAACATGTACTCCAGCAACGGCACCCAGGAAACTATGTTTGTAACCATAATACTGGTCCAAATAATCTTTAACGGACTCACCAGTTGTGAGGAGATCGTCAAAGTCCCCAAATTGTGACGCAACCATGCCATAGATGGTCCAGGCTAATGGATTGCCCCAGTAGTACCATCTCCACCAGACCGGGATCCTCTGTAACAAAAAAAGATAGCCGCATTGTATTAGAAGGCGTGATAATATATAAAGTTTATTTTACGAGGTTTTATGCATTAAATATACACTTTGACGACTTTTGGCCTTTTAAACAATTTCGAAATAGAGCATAACCCAAAACGAACGGTTCTAAAGAGTCAAAAGTGTCACTACTCACTAGTAATGATAATTGACCAAAGAAAGCAATGTGAGTTGATAAACTTACGGGTCGTGGAATGATGAATCCAGAAAAGAGATTAAAAAGTCCATAAAACGAGGCAGCGATAATGGCAGCAATGTTGGCGTTGGGTGTAATGGCGACGGTCATCATACCGTAATATGTCATGTAGAGTAGACAAGTGAACTGGAAGAAACAGTACCAAAAGAACTTGGCTGCTGTCCAATCAAACCCGATCATTGCATACACTATGATACTGTATACTCCGGTTTGTGCTAGAATGTACGGGATCTCGACAAGAACCTGAGCAAAGGCATATGGCAGAGCCGAATACATTCCTGCAGCTCGTTCTCTATAAAAGACAGTACGTTCAACATCAACAACGGGCTGCACTGAAGACGCGTTTTGGATTCCAAGAAACAGTACTGCTGCGTACATCGACCCCATAGCATTGGTCAAATCTCGTTGAGTTGACCTATATTAACATTAACATTATTACCAAAATAAGGAAAAAAAAATGAACTTGATTGTTTTATGGTTTCTCGAATGCTTACTTTTTACCACCAAGATCCCAAAACATGGTACCAAACATGACCGCTATAAAGGTGGTAAAAGCAAAACGGACAGCTGTATAAGGTGGATTTCGCCAGTATGACCAACGTTGTTTCCATAGACAAGCTATGCATTGAACAATGAAAGGTTGTGAGTATTGTGTTGGGAAATAGAGGTCTTTTGTACCGGGACGTGGTACACTTAATTCAGCGATAAGTGCTTTGTTTCTCCTGCAAATTAAAATTTAGTAAACGTTAAATTTATCTTAGGTTTTATTATAACGTTGTAATACTAGTTACAGATTTGAGTTGACTACTTGCCTGTAAAGATCTGAGTTATGGTATATTTCGGTGAAATCGACCCCTAAAGCTAGTTCTTGAGAGGAAGTGCTGACTTCTAACATCCATGTTGCCGGGTTGTATCCGTCTTTGATCTTACTTACCCCGTCAATATCCTAATTCACGAATCAATCAACGAGTTACAATGGTGATTTTATTAATTAGTAACTATTGTGACTACAAGTAGCGATAATAAGATAATCCATTGCAAACAGCAAATCCTCGTTACCTCGAAATACTTGATCAACTCACAAGAATGACGACCAACGGGTCCAACATACAACTCTTGTCCTCCTCGTTTCATCAAGAACAACTGCAAACCGGACATTCCAAAATTCAGTAACTAACAATAATCAGAAAGTAATCGTATGTAATAATGAGAGTACTTTCATACGTCATCAAAAGCTTCAAAGATATCGATACTAGGTTGGTGAATGGTACACACAACTGTACGTCCTGTGTCCACCGTGTTCCTAACGGTTCTCATCACAATGGCAGCAGCCCGAGCATCTAACCCTGAGGTTGGCTCATCCATAAAGATTATAGATGGATTGGCTACAAGCTCCACTGCTATGGTTAACCTCTTTCGTTGTTCGGTTGAGAGCCCATTGACACCTGGTAACCCGACTAGTGCATCCCTTAATGGGGTCAGTTCCACAAGGTCCATAACCTCAGCAACGAAACTCTATAAAACAACATTAAATCTCGTCATTTCTAATATTAAACTATAAACTGACTTAAAATACTTTTGTTACAGAGGTTTTGCTCCAAAATATGTACTCTACACGAACCTTTCTTGTTCTTTCGTCAACGTCTGTAGCCAGCCTTAGCCAGGCTGAGTAAAGCAAAGATTCATAAACAGTAACATGAGGAGAGTGGATGTCGTTTTGTTCACAATACCCTGAAATTCGAGCAAAGGTTTCTTGTACTTTTGGATATCCAGAAATCCTAATGTCGCCTTCTATATAGCCACCGGTTTTTCTACCCGCAAGCACATCCATCAAAGTAGTTTTTCCGGCACCACTCACACCCATAAGCGCCGTAAGAACACCAGGTCGAAAAGCTCCACTCACACCCTTAAGTAACAATAATCTATTTTCATTCACTCCTTGCTCTCTCATTTCCTACAACATTTATCAAAACATCAACACGACAATAAGTAAAAAAAGAGTTTAAGAAATTATGGGTTAAAAGAGATCATGTCCGCTTAAGTACACCAGCAATTTTTTTTTTTTTTTTTTTGAATCATAATAAAGTTACCTGTGGCATATCGACTGAGTATTTGACATCATTGAAGGTAATCGAATGTGGTTCAAACGGAAGAATCATCCCTTTTTTCTTGTTCTGACTACCCTCATCGGCAATTCTAGTGGATTTCATCTCAATGGCTCCTGCATCACTGTCGTCCTGTGATGCTACATTAGCTTGTGTTTTCCCGAAAGCTGCAGAGCTCACATATTGTTAAAAAATGACTACTTTTAAGCAATGATCGAAAACTAAAGGTGGCAAGTTTGGGTTATGTTTTGTCTCAAGCGCGTTAAACAGTCAAAACAAAGAAAACTAAACAACCAAAGATTGAGATACTTACGGTTGAGTAAAGCGAGAGACAAAGCAAAGCACAAGTTAAAGAGTAGAATGAATCCAACTAAAGCTGCAACTGCAATCCAATACCAATAATTTTCAGCAAAGAATCCTCCAGAAGTGATAATCGTTTTCCCAAGTGTGCTATCATTCCAAGGCTATAAAACAAAAATCATTTAAGAATAAGTTTCACCATGCTTACATGTATTTAGATATAGAGCGTGCTTGGATGTGCATCTGTTCCAAAAACTAACTTTTAGATACTTACCTTTTGCCATCGATGCCCAAGAAACTCGTTCACAACAATTCCGTTCATTGCGTACATCATGGGAGATGACCAGTAACCCCACAGCCACCACTTCTTTACGTCATCTAAGAAAACGAAAACCTATTTATTAGTTTACAATAACAAGTAAAAAATTTATGTTTTTATGCATTTTTAAAGTAAGTAGTACCTCGAACAAGGACAAAGCCACCCAAAGCAAAGACCAACAAAAGTGCAAATGAACCAAATGTGTTTGCAACAATCATGTTTCGACCCAATGCTCCAATAAACCGAAACAATCCAGAAGACATCTGGTTAACTAGCAAGAGCAGAAGGTACTCCCTAAAGAATCTGCAGTACAAGAAAGATTCCATAAATAAACATTTATGGTACTTAGGAATGGTTAAAATAGGGTGATGTTTTATCTCTAACGGGCAAATAGATAACTCCAATTCAATTTCTTAACACGAGACAGGTCAAATGTTATGAAAGTCTACCAAAGCGTTTTTTTTAATGAAAACATAGGTTATTATTGAGGTATCAATATTATTCATGGACAAAAGTGTTTTGGGTCAAACCAACCCGAACGATATTTACCCGCAGATAAAGTGTCCCTTCTGGATACTCTTCTAAGGAGAAAACGGGTCAAGTCAAATAAACTAGTTGGCATCAAGTCAACAACACTGGTCAAACGGGTCAAATTCTCCCACAGCGTATGTTTTATACATAACATCTCAATTTTAGTTGTCCATAATATTTGAATTATCGAAATAGCGTGATTTTTGTTATAACATTTGATACACTAATTTCATAATAACTTCGAATCATATTTTGAACAAAAGCTGTTTCAAGTCAGCTTGACCGACTTATTTTAACGCACAGAAAGAGGTTTACTCGCAAAAACTGACTATTATTGAAATAACACTTTTTTTATAATCATATTTGACACAATAATTATATATGATTTTTTTGGACAAAAATTGTTTCGGGTCAACCCGAACCGACACATTTTTAGCCGTAAAAGAAAGTGTTCATTTCGACCCGTTAAGAAGATCTTCAGAAATTAAGTACCTTTCAATGTCAGTGGCGGATCTAGGAAATCAGGATAGGGTGTGCACTCCCATTTTTGTTGGGTAAATTACAGGGTATTTCACTGAAAAAGTCTTCGAACTATTTTTTTTTACACTACACGAAGAAATTACAGGGTATGCAAGTGCATACCCTGTTGTATGAGTAGATCCGCCCCTGCAGAAATTAAGTACCTTTCAATGTTAGGGTCAAGTCCCATTACGTAATATGTCAAAATTGTCCATACATCTGCTTCAAGAAACGAAATAGGAATCTTGGTGACCCATGATGGTAGAGCATACGCCCACGAGGGGTAAAACAAGAAATCCCTTTGCTTGTAGTATACAGGAAGCTTTGCAATTGTCTATGATATTTCAGCCATCTCAGTTCGGAAAAACACAGTCATAGAGATAAATGCCATCACACATAGCTGAAACCGAATAAAATATCGTACCACTTATTAGGAAGTTGTGCAAAATGCATCAAAGTAACCAGCTTTGGTCCAATTTCTATAACTAGTAACCAAATTTTCTTTTGTAAAAACCTTCAAACATGCAAAAACTCGATTAAGCAAAAAGTCTCACCTGGAACAATTTGAAGATATAAACAAACGAGTTTCTTTTCATGAGCAATATTTCTCTATCGGTACACGCCTTCAAGAGTTCCTTTTTATTTAAACCATATGTTTCGGTTGTTAAAGCAGCAGGGTGGCTTTTAGTTTTGTCATAGGGGGTCCCTAAATCATCTCCAAGTTTCCTTCCGACATGAAACGATTGATATGCGTCAGCAAATTCTTTAGCAGTCACAAATCTGTAAGGTTGGTCTCTTCTCATCCAATATTGTTGTTGATCTTTCTTTGATATCCGGATCAGGCTTAATGTTTGCATCTTTTTCCCTTCTTGATAACTCTGCCAACATCTCTGAAAATCATACAAAAACCTGTTATCAACACTTTTGTCAAAAATAATTTCTATTTTCACACACTGTAACACTAGAGGTGGCAACGGCCACCGATTTACAATGAATGCATATCATGACAAAACATGTTAATGGGTCAACCCGAACCAGCCCATTTGGACCGTACTAAAAATGACCCATTTTAACCCGAACCCATGTTGATTGCGCGAACCACCATTTTGCCAACTCTACATAACTCCATCAATGATCGAACTCACCATAACGTGATCCAACCCCTTGGCATCGAGCAGAAAAAGCTAAGGTTTCTCTGACTGTCATTTCTCCAATATGGACATCGTTTTGACTGATATAGGCAGATGTTCTTTCGGGCAAAAACTCATGCAATTCATGCCCGTTATATGTCACCTTCCCTGAGCTCTACAATTACAAATTGTAAATAAACGATTAAATACTTTCTTTTAAACACAATAAGTAAAAACAACAGTACAACAACAACAACAACAACAACAAACCCAATCCCGCCGGGGCAGGGTATGGGGAGGTGGGATTTAGACAGACCCTACCCCTACCCCACGGGAAAACCCGGGAGTAAAGAGGCTGCTTCCAAAGAGACCTCCGGCAAGTGCATGTGTGCGTGTGAGAGAGAGGGCGCAGGCAGGAGAGCAACCGAGAAAGCATAGCAGTCAACAAGCAGGCAAACGAGCAGGCAAAAACAAGCACACACAAAAGCAAACACAAAACAGAGAAGAAACAGCGGCACAAAACAAAGAACAAAGTAACACGAAAAGCAGGAAAACCCAAAGCAAAGAAGAGCAACGCACGGGGCCTACAGCTAAGGCAAAGCAACCAAACAAAGCAAAGCAAGGCAACGCACGGGGCCTACAGCTAAGGCAAAGCAACCAAACAAAGCAAAGCAAGGCAACGCACGGGGCCTAAAGCTAAGGCAAAGCAACCCAACACACCTAGCCTGAGCTACCCGCAAATCCTAATTCTATCCCCCCACGCCTTCCTATATGAGGTCATGTCCTCGGACAAGAGCAGCTCCTTCATGTCGAGCTTAAGTCTATCCTCCCATCTTAGTTTGGGTCTACCCCTCCTTCTCCTACCTTCCACCACTAATGCTTCGACTCTTCTTACGGGTGCTGAATGCGGCCTCCTCTTAACATGACCGAACCACCTTAGCCGTCCTTCTCTCATCTTCGAAATAATAGACTCGATCTCAAGCTTAGCTCTGAAAACTCCGTTCGGGATCATGTCCAGCAAGGTCTTACCGCAGGTCCACCTTAGCATTCTCAGTTCCGCCACC
The DNA here is from genome assembly GCA_021014915.2 of Artemisia tridentata subsp. tridentata. NCBI lineage: Eukaryota > Viridiplantae > Streptophyta > Magnoliopsida > Asterales > Asteraceae > Artemisia > Artemisia tridentata. Next base: position 313,837,103 of record CP139502.1, read on the forward strand.
TCAACCCTGTTAGCATGGGCTTTGGAGATAGGCCAGAACTTAGACCCGTACAACATAGCTGGTCTAATCGCTACCCTATAAAATTTACCCTTTAGCTTTAATGGGACGTTCCTGTCACAAAGGACTCCCGACGCCGCCCTCCATCTCGCCCACCCAGCTCTAATCCGGTGGGTTACGTCCTCATCTATCCTCCCTGAATTGTGAATCATCGAACCCAGATATCTAAAGGACTCCTTGGGTGGAAGGATCCGGTCACCGATACGAATATCCATATCTTCGTGATGACCTGACTCGAACCTCCCAAAATCACATCTCATGTATTCAGTCTTCTCTCTGCTCACTCGAAGCCCATTGTCCTCTAGAGCCTCCCTCCATTGCTCAAGTCTGTTGTTTAACCATTCCGCCGATTCGGCCACCAACACAATGTCGTCAGCGAAAATCATGCTCCACGGTACGCCCTCTTGAATCCCTTGAGATAACTCATCAAGAATCAGTGCGAAGAGGTAAGGGCTAATGTCAGATCTTTGGTGGAGTCCCACTTCCACAGAGAAAAACTCTGAGGTCCCCACTGTGGACCGTACACGGGTCTTAGCCCCCTCATACATATCTTTAATGACTCTGATGTACCTCCTTGGGGTTCCTTTATGAATAAGAGTTCTCCAGATTAACTCTCGAGGAACACTATCATACGCCTTTTCGAGGTCAAGGAACGCCATATGCAGGTCCTTTTGTCTTTCTCTATACTTCTCCATGAGGCTTCTGAGAAGGTGGATAGCCTCAATAGAAGACCTCCCTGGCATAAAACCAAATTGGTTCTCAGACACCCTCGTCTCCCTTCTCAATCTTCTCTCAATGAGTCTCTCCCAAAGCTTCATGGTGTGGCTAAGTAGCTTAATGCCCCTATAGTTGCTACACACTTGCACATCCCCCTTGTTCTTGTAGATGGGAATGACTTCACTGAGTCTCCATTCTTCTGGCATCTTATCATCAGAGAAGATCTTGTTGAAAAGGCAAGTCAACCATCCTACCCCCTCCTCTCCCAGACACCTCCATGCTTCAATTGGGATTTGGTCCGGCCCTACTGCTTTGTTTCTCCCCATCTTTTGAATTGCCACCTTCACTTCTGGGTGGCTAATCCTCGAATAGTAAAAACAACAGTGATTAGGATAATTGGTTTACCTTAAGCTCCTTAGCAAGCTTTCCGGCCAAAGCTAACAATAATGTTGTCTTACCAGAACTTGGGGGACCCAATAGTAGTGTCATCCTACACATTGCATGCACGTTTTAGTACAAAATCAAATCATGTCATCAATACTCATTTACTTATGAATGGATCGGTTTGTGTTGTGTTATTATCTCAAACGGGTCATATAGAAAAGATAGCTAGAAGGAAATAAGATGAGTACGCTGAAACTAGCCTAAACTATACTTCAATGCATACAACATCCTATATCTACAAGAAAATAAAATGGACAAAGAAGTATATTTTGGTCATCACGCCCGTCCTAGCCCAAAAAAAATCAAATAAAATTTCTTTGCATTCTTCCTTCAATACCTGCTAGGCTTCACAACACCACTAACATCATCAAGGATGGTTATATGCCTTTTTGTATTTGGAAGGAGATGGAACTTGCTCAAGAACCCCTATAGACAAAAAAGAAATTCACACATATTATGAACGATTTTATACAAGTCAGAAAACAATGTTAAATTATGTTTTGAAACATGCATCTTTTGAATTAAAGACCATCCAAAAGTGACAAGTTACAAAGATTTGATATAAACAGGATTCGGATTTATATTTTAAAACGGGCAACTTTGAACATAAAAACGGTCTAAAACTCATAAAAATTGTGATGCAGTAACCATGATGCGGTAACCGTGATGCAGTAAAATCATAATTGTGATGCAGTAACCGTGATGCAGTAATCATTCTCATTCTATCCCTACCATATATATATATATATATATATATATATATATATATATAGGGTAGGGTTATTTTCAGAACCAAAAAAAGGTACAAAACTGCGAGAACTGGCAAGGACCAATCAGATTTTTTTAGATATTTATTTTTATTATTTAATTCAAAAGGGTATAATGGTAAAATTACATTTTTTATTTTCTTTTTGAATTTTTTTAATATAAAACGTTTTTTAAGTTCCTAAATTTTAGGATTTTTTTTTTTTTTTTTTTTTTTTTTGGTTTTTGGAAATATATTATGGGCACATGTGTTTTGTAAAAAAAAAAGGTTAACCACTAACTATATTATGACAATTGTATTTTTCGTTTATGCATAGGTGTTTTGTATATGCACATGTATCTTTAAGTAATATAACATAAATATAAATACAAACAACAAAACTTTAACAATAGATTTATGCAATTTCAAAATTTACAAATTGTATTACTCTAGTGATATGATATTTAGTTTTATCACAAACATCCATTTGTTTACACTTGTATTCAATTTTATTACAAATATATGAAGCGTGCACATGTGCATAACCCAATGTCTTTAACAGTTGGTTCATCTTTTTGGCGTGCACATGTATTCCTCGCCTGGTTCAAGAACCCATGAAATCTGCACATGTAATAAATGAATTATTTAATCATAAAAATTAACAAAACACATGTGCACTCTTCCTATTGCTCATCATACTCGTACCTGTAACCACAAAACACAAGTGTACACTTAAAATAGTAGTCAAATACATCGCCAACCTCTAGAACTTGTATGTTCACCAAGTTAAAAGACAAACATGCACATGTGTTTTTTTAATAACACTAGACTCGAACACATGTATTTTTAATTATATGGACACCATATCAAAGTGGATACACAAACCAAAAACTTAAAAACTAGTTGGTATACACAAATAACCACCTCTTTTCCCGTGTTTTAGATCATTCAAACCAAATACCTTCAAGTAACCTCGAGGTCTCGGCTTCACAACTCTACCAACAAAACCAATATTGTTACAACCAAAACCACTCGGCTTCGAGTATCCATCCAAACATAAACAAGATAAATAAACAACAAATCAACAAGAACAACAAGATCAACAATAAGCCCGAACCGTGAGCTTATGCTCACGGTTTCACGTCGACACACAAAAACACGACACACCATGGATACCAAAACGTTTTTCATCATTTTTATTAATCAAAAACCTTAAACCCGTTTGTTTTTAAACCCGAAAAATCAAGAAACCACGAGTTGACTCTGTGGTGAGTCAACCCACGTGTAAAACGCGTTTCCTTACCGTATCTTCAATCGATCTATAGATTTAGAGCATAAAAATTATGGTGGGTAGGTTTTTGGTGGCGGCGGAGTAAAAATAACGGAGAGGTGGTGATGTTTGATGGCGCGTGTGCTATAGTAGAAGAGATAGGAGAGTGAGAGGGTTACGTTGGTGGTGGTGGTGTGGTTGTAGGAGTGGCGGTGGTGGTGCTGTGGGGTGTGGCCGGCGGCGGCAAAGAGAGGGAGAGGAGTGAGGGTTAGTGATTAGGGTTTTTTGGGAGAGAGAATGAATTAATAATATGAATTATAAATTCCCGTATATTATGGGAAATGATAGTGGAACGGTTTCCTGGATTTAATATAACTTGAAATTCCATTTGCACCCTTCCAACACTATTAATATTATTCAAAATCTTCATCATTATTACAATTATGCCACCTTTATTTGTAGCCATTGATCAAATATTTAATGGCTGTGATCGGTTCTCGCAGTTCTGTACCTTTTTTTGGTTCTGAAAATAACCCTTCACTATATATATATATATATTATACGATGGATAGTTTGTTGTTAAAATTTTTATAAATAATTACATTTAAGTCGTATGATGAAAAGCCATATCATTAGTGTTGAAATGATACATTTTGCTATTGTCATAAATAACTCAAAATTATTAATTAAATACTTATTTCGTCTTCACTTAATGAACATTTTTTTCATTTTGTGTTGTCTCAAACCAAATGTCAGTTTTTATATTTAACTAGTCAAAAGAGAGTTTAAAGAGTATAGATGAGTAACATAAAATGTTTTCTGCTTAAGTAATTGGGAAACAAAGGTTATGCTTTTCAATTAAAAAGTGAGCTTCTCCTTCTACGCTCTTGTATGGGAGTTGCTAAGCTGTTGTTTGGGTTACGCACTTGCCAACCTTCTTTTTCTGATGAGGTTGTGGGTGTGTTTGACAATGGGTTAAGGAGTGCTGTTGAAGATATCGTTGCTTGTGGGGGGTCCTTTTTTGGGGATCTTCAATGGAGGGTTGCCTCCCTTCCTTTTCGCTATGGTGGGTTGGGGCTCTTTTCAGCGAAAGATGTCTCCTCCTATGCTTTTGTAGCTTCCAGGGTTCAATCATGGGAGTTGCAGGATCATATCCTGCGTAACAACGGAGTTTCTAGCCTTGACCCTGATTATGGGCAGGCGTTGGGGCGTTTGCATGCGTCCCTCCCAGTTTGATTTCGGCGGTTTCACTAGTAAGGACATCGCCCCCCCCCCCAAAGCCTCAACAAACTTTGGCGAGTGCCCACTACAGTAAAATCTCCCAGAATTTGGGAATGGACTTTGGTTTGTCCCCGCGACAGAAGGCTGTTATGGAATGTCTTCAGCAACCGCACGCACATGATTTCCTTACCGTCATCCAAATTGAGGGGTTAGGGCAGCTGTTGTTCCCTTAACACGTTTAGAGTTAACTAGAAAGTTAATCTATTTGTGTTTATGACTAATACAATGTTATGATTAATTCTAACAGTTATAAAACGTGAATATAGAAAACTCAAGATAATTTTCAACGTTTGAATTCTTATTAGAAATGAATCAAAGAATCTATACCCAAGTGTTTTGCGGAACAAACACTTGGGATTGAATAGACAAGGTATGGTGGTGTCTCCTATCTAAACTCAAGTTTTGCTTGAGTGGTAACAATGCGACCTCACTGAACTATCTCAGGGATACGTTACTCTTTGTAGGAGAGAAGTTGTTTTGTAAAAGACTAAGCTTTAATTGTACAAAAAACACTAAACTTCTCTCCTTCTCAATCTATTTATACACAAGTAAACTGAGTAAAAAGTAATTAAAATATTACAAGTTGTTGAGCAAGCGTGTCTGACAATTACAACAGTAATTGTCATTTCCAAGAACCAATAGAAATGGCCTATTAAGTCTTTAGAAGTGGTTGGTCTGACACTCCAAGACTTTAAGCCGTCTTAGGAAGGATTTCTTCCTGACAAGATAAGATTTGATCTTATCTTAAATCCTTCCTAGATATTTCTGCCTTCCTTCTCAGGCACTTAGTTCTTCAGGACACGCTTCTCAGTTATCACTCTTAATTACTTCATTGTTGTTGAGGAGACTGGGGTTCAGTGAGTTCTTGTCAAATACTCACTAAACCATCATCTTCTTCTTTGGCTTAAGTGCTACATCAGGGAGTACCGCCTTCCTGAGTAGTGAATCATTCTTCTTGAATTCGCCTTAAGCATCCTGAAGATGACTCACTGAGAGGCTGTTCTCTCAGTGACTTGAATTGTTCTCGGTTTAAGTTAACACTTAGTTAATTTGTGTCCAAATCATGTTTTAAGTATTCTTGGGTTTTTCCTGACCCAACAATCTCCCCCTATTTGGATATAAATTATTCCTAAGTGTTTTGATCAGTTATGAGTGAGCTAAAAACTTCTACTCATACTGAATGTACTAGAATGTAAATAAGGACACTGAAATAATAAAAACATCATCTTATTAATATCATTACAAGTCCTAACAAACTAAGTACAAAAGGGATAGTGGGGGTATTCAGGCAGATTTATCAGTTCAACTTAATACCAAGGGCTTCAAGCTTGGGCTTCTTTGACTGCAACTCTTGTTGGTCAGGGTGCTCATGGATTTTCTTTTTCAGATCTTGACAAAACTTCACATTTTCAGGACTCTTGAGTGGAGAGGCCATCATTAGAAAACCAAGCATAGCTTTGATCCCTGACAAATCGATATCACTCCACCTCTGGAAGGCTTGGTCTCCGAACTCATCAATGAAGAACAAACCTCTTTCAGGTTGTTCAATGACCACATTGTTCCTGAAAGGAACACCTTCAGGGAGAGCCCTATTGCAGTCAAGACCAGGAACCTTGATCTCAGGCTCAGCTTCAATCTTCTTTCTTTTTCTTGAAGAAGACTGAGAGGGAGTTGGTTGTGCTGAATCAGGAAGAAGAGATGGAGTGCCAAGTTCTTGAGGTGCAGCTGCCAATCTTTCGTACCTCAGACTCAAGGACTTCAACAAGCTAGGGACCACAACATTTGATTTCTTTGCTATTAATGGACCCAACTCATCCAATTCTGTGATCCCAAAGTCACCGAATCTGAAAGGTTCATGAACCTCAAAGTCTCTTTTGTCAGCACTTCTATAGACAGTGACAGCGGCAGGATTGGTGTTTCGATGAATTTTAACATCAGTAATTGGTTCTGGCTTCAACCAGTTAGTCATATACCACTGATATTTCTTAATCCTGTTCTGCCTGATCTCTTCAGCCCTTTTATTCCTTTCCTCCCTTTTCTTCCTGAGAGTGATCATCTCCTCAGTCTGAGCTTTTACAAAAGTCATACCACCCTCTCTTCCTGAAAGATCCTTAGCCTCAAGACCAATCTTCTCAGCCTCTTCATGAACAACCTTAATAATAGCAGGCTTGCTCACCTTTTCTTCATCCTTTAACTTCTTCTTTGCTTCCTCTTCCTCCAGATAAGCACTGAGTTCATCAGCTGAGAAGTGGTGAAGAACTCCATCAATCTCATACGGGATCCTGGCTGGTGATTCAGGATCCTTTGCTACCAAGATTGGTGCTGGTTGAGGCTCAGGATCAGTGAGGATGCCTTTGATTTTATCTTGATGGGTGGAAGAAGCTTCAAGAATCTCCCCTTCAGTGTGAGAAGGAGGAGAAGGAGGTTGCTGGCTTGTGGAAGCTTCAGGGACTCCAGTGTCTTTCTCCCCCTCAACTGTTGCTTGAGCCATGGTGATAGCAAGAGTTGGAGCCACTGGAGCAGCAGGACCCTTGAAAGCCTGATAGATCTCAGTCATCATTGATTTGATGTCCGAGGTGTCTTTCTGAAGAGTTGAGATCTTATCCTCCAGAGATGCCTGAGAAGCTTCGATGCCTGACATCCTTGACCCAAGAGACCATGCCAATGATGTTGAAGATTGTGCCCAAGTACCCAGATGGTTTGCCTGAAGACCCAAGGAAGTCCTGATTGAGTCCAATGAAGAGCTAAGACCCTGAATATTAGAATCCTTCAGTAAGCTGAGAAGATCACTGAATTCAGCTGAGTGCTTCTGGTAAGTCTCAGCAGCCTGAAGGACCTTCTTGTTGAGTTCCGGGTCATCCTTGATAGCTGTTTGAATAGTTCCAAGGCTTTTGGTGATGCCTTCAAGAGTAAGATTGAACTTCCTGAGATGAAGATCAATAGCTGTCAGGGAGTTATTAGTGTCAGAATGTATTTCGTTCACATCATCATGATAACTTTCAACATCTGCCTTCAGGTTGGCATAGTGAATAGCAGCTTCAGTGTGATGATCGAACATCTCTTCAGTGAGACCAGTGTAAAGAGCTCTATTGGTCTTGAGTAGAAACTTGACCAATTTTCTTTCAGTGAGGGGAAGAGAGTCATCATACTTTTTGAGGATATCCACAGTATCAGAAGAATCAGAAGATTGAGAACCTGACTCTTCACTTTGGTTTGGAGATGACTGATGTGATTGTTCAGGTTGTACATCAGTTTCCATATCCTCACCTGCCTCAAAAATTTCCTCTTCACTCTCTTCCTTGAGCTCTTCATCAGACTCAATAAGAGCCTGAAAGTCCCCCATGGACTCAATACCCAAAAATTCAACCGGCTCCTCTTTATAAAAAGACTCGCCTTTGTTTTGGCCAGGTCCTGACCCCGTTGTCATAATAACTGAGTGGGTTTGCTCAGCCTGACTAGCCATAATAACTGGGGTAACACCAGCCTGGCTTTTGGGGGCAGTTCCTGAGAGAATTGGACCGCCTGAGGGGTTTATGGGTTCCATATCAGCGGGTTATTTCTTTCCCTCTGAGTCTTTGTCCCCCTTAGCACCTTCAACCACTGATGGGTGTTTTCCAGTGGTATCACTAGGTACTGATTGTGAAAGTTGGTGGACCCCCTTCCCATCAGGATTGTGCTGTCCTTTTGGGGATTTAGGATCCTTTTCTCCCTGAGATCTTGAGGGTGATTGCTCAGGAACGTTAACGGGATGTGAATGTTTGTGGGTCCCCTTCTCAGTAAGGTAGTGCTGCCTTACCGAGGATTTAGAACCCTTTCCTCCCTTGGGAACTGATTATTTTTTGACAGTTCCTTCATCAGGATGTGAGGGGGTGTGGGTCCTCTTCCCAGTAGGGTGGTGCTGCCCTACCGAGGATTCAGGACCCTTTCCTCCCTTGGGCACTGATTGTGATTTATCAGTACCTTCATCGGGATGTGAGGGGGGAATGGTTCCTGATCCCTCTGACTTGTTTATGTCAGTGGAATCATGTGGAAAGGGTGTGCCCGAGGTTACTGAGGATGATTGCTCAGTGACCTCCATTAGCCTTTGTTTTGTGGTCAAGCGGGTCTCAGAAATGGGTGTCTCAGAGGTCTCAGCCTTTTTCAACCTCTTTTTAAGGTTTAGTTGGTTTTGAGGATCAGTCTCAGTGGCGAGTGGCTTGGGTCTAACCACCTGGCTGAACTGACCCTTCTTTGTCTTCTTCACCTTTTTGATTGGTGAAGGAACTGGTGAGACAGTGTCATTACCCTGAATGACTGATTGCATGTATTCAGTCAGGGCAATATTTGTAACCTCACTGATGCCACTAGTGAAGTTTGACTTATGCAGGATGTCAGGCTTCGTACCTTCTGCATCAGTCCTCACGTAGTCAGAACCAAGTAGGTCCTGAAGCACACAGGAAACAAATCTAGGGTAGGACATATGCCTTTGCCTATGTTTTCCTGAGAGCTTGGCAACAAGGTCTCGAAAGATTATTCCTCCAATGTCAATTTTTGTACCCTCAAGGAGACTGAACAACATCAATTGTTGTGATGAGTTCAATTGTTCTGTAGAGGATTTATTTCCACCCAGGACCTGAATGAAAAATGTCATCAGTATCCTCCAGATAGGATGGAACCATGTTTTGACTACTGGAGCTTTCTCCAATAAGCCTCCAGCAGACGTTGTAGGACGTCTGGGGTCATGGGGTGCTAAAAAGATCAGTTCATTATTTATGTCCTGATCAGTAGGGTTGGGTGCAAACGCTTCAGCAAAGTCAAGGCCTGTGGCTTTGATGAAGGTTGAGTAGCCAAAGGAGAGGGTTCTGCTCCCATTCATCACCGTGAAGGTGATGATTGACTCTTTGGTGTCTTTGGGGCTGGTAGCCACAGCCGTGCCCCAGAATTCCCTTAAATAGTCATGGTAGATGACTGAGGGAGTGTGGGTGAAAGCCTTTGCAAGAAAACAATTACGAAGAAATTTAATAACGTTTTTGTAGGCTAGGTTGTTTTGTGGATAAGAGAAATTTCCTACCACATTGTTCTTTGTTAGGTCAACGTCCCCAGTGAGGAATTCCACATTGGGGGCGTATGTGATAGCTTTAGAAGAAGCCATTTGTGGGTAAGTCTGGGTTTGACTAAGGTTTCTGGGTTTCTAAAGCTTAAGAATACACACATAATTTGTTTTTGAGAATTAAAAATGGCAGAGTTTTGCTTAAGATTCTATAAAAACGTTTGTGTGTTTCTTTTGGTTGGGTTATTTATAGGGAAGTAGAGATAGGGGTGTTTTAGGCATTTGAGCGGTTTTAATTTATTCAAAAAGAATTATTGGAAACTGTTTTGAATAAAATGTTTTGGGATCTGCATTTAATGCCAACACTTCACTTTTTCCTGGTTTGGCACAACAGTCAAGGTGAACAGTTGAGCAGTTCTGCAAAAGTGTAATTTGCAGAGATGAGTCATCACATTTTTGTAATGTGATTGGAGAGGCATTTAATGCCAAGTGGGAATGTGGTGGCCCAGAGGTGGAAGCCAGAAAGGCAAAAAGAACAAATATTCTTAAATTAAATATGAGTTCAATTACCAACCTCGGACATTTACTAACTAGATACTTAGAGCAATTAAGTCAGTATTTAATGTCTCTTTTCAGGGCCCTGAATGACTTTTCATTCAGTGATGATTTTTCAGGGACTTGGGATTAGTCACTGATGATTCAGGAATATGGAATGATTCCTGAGCTACAAGGATTCAGGAACTTGGGTTTAGTTCCTGAACCCTAAAGATTTCAGGAACTTGGGTTTAGTTCCTGAGGTTGAGGATTCAGTGATTTGTTTTCACTGATGTACACATTGAGTCAGGGACCTGAGGTTTTAAGAATTTACACTTCAGTTGGAAGGATTCAATCAGTGGACTGATTCTCTATATCCAACATTCCTAATTCAGCTTTCAGCCTTGTGAAAGTTGGTTCATCCAAAGGTTTGGTGAAGATATCAGCTAACTGATATTCAGTAGGGATGAAGTGTAATTCAATGTCACCATTCATGACATGGTCCCTGATGAAATGATATCTGATATCAATGTGTTTTGTTCTCTGATGAAGAACAGGGTTGTTTGAGATTGCAATTGCACTTGTGTTATCACAAAAGATGGGTACCATCTTATACTGAATTCCATAGTCACTGAGTTGACTTTTCATCCAGAGTACATTTGCACAACAACTAGCTGCTGCAACATATTCAGCCTCAGCTGAGGACAAGGCAACTGATTGTTGCTTCTTAGCACTCCAACAGACTAGTTTCCCACCAAGTATTTGGCAAGAGCCTGAGGTGCTTTTTCTGTCCATGTTGCATCCAGCATAGTCAGAGTCTGAGTATCCTTTAAGATCAAGTCCTGAGCACTTTGGATAGTATAATCCAAGGTTAGGAGTGCCTTTCAGGTACCTGAATATCCTTTTCACAGCAGTGATATGAGATTCTCTTGGGTCAGATTGATATCTGGCACATAGACATACTGAGAATTGGATATCAGGCCTTGATGCAAGTAGATACATCAGTGATCCTATCATTCCTCTAAAGAGAGTTTGATTTACTGGTTTACCAGTGAGATCAGGACCAAGGTTGTTTGGGGGAACCATGGGAGTCTTGACTGAGGCATAGTCACTGAGTTCATACTTTTTCAGTAGGTTCTTAACATACTTCTCTTGACTGATAGTGGTTCCTTTATCAGACTGCTTGATCTGTAAACCAAGGAAGTATGTCAGTTCCCCCATCATGCTCATTTCAAACTTCTTTGCCATTAGTTTTTCAAATTGTTTGCAAAGTTTGAAACTTGTTGAGCCAAAAATGATGTCATCAACATACTCTTGTACTAGTATGACATCATTATTTATCTTATAGATAAACAATGTGTTGTCTATCTTGCCTCTGACAAATTTGTTTTGGATTAAGAAGGCTGAGAGAGTCTCATACCATGCCCTGGGAGCTTGCTTCAGTCCATAAAGGGCTTTGTTAAGCTTACAGACATGATCAGGAGACTCATGGCTTTCAAATCCAAGAGGTTGCTGAACATAAACTTCTTCTTTCAGTGAACCATTTAAGAATGCACTTTTAACATCCATTTGGTACACCTTGAAGTTCATGTATGTAGCAAAAGCAAGGAAGATCCTGATGGCTTCCATCCTTGCTACTGGTGCAAATGTTTCTTCATAGTCAATGCCTTCTTGTTGATTATAGCCTTTGGCTAAAAGTCTGGCTTTGTTTTTAATGACTATGCCATTTTCATCAGTTTTGTTTTTGAATACCCATTTCATGCCAATGACTGAGACATTCTCAGGACATTTGACCAAGGTCATTACCTTGTTTCTGTCAAATTCTTCCAGTTCATCATGCATGGCCTGAACCCAACTTGGATGTGTAAGTGCTTCTTTAACACTTTTGGGTTCAATTGTGGAAATGAAGTTCACAAATAGTGATGCGCGTGATGTGTCGTTGCGGTTTAGCAGTTTTAATGCCTACTCAAGTTTTAAATTTATATTTAGCCGACTTATCAATAACACACACACTTAACGAGCAGTGTACCCGGTCAGTATGAATATAATGGTAAGTAGAGTGTCGATCACTAAGAGTGGAACGTATTATCTAGTTATTCTAATCAGTATTTTAATATCCTAACGCAAGGGGGTTTCAGCCTGAGAGACTGGCACGGTTTGTTTGCAATTAAATAATAAAATAAACCAATAGGCACGAATCAGCAAGTAGCACACACGTACACAGATAGATACTTGAGACAATAAGAGGGCTGTCCTTATGATTAAGTAGATTGTCACTTGTTTTATTGATAGCTTTATATGAAGTGTATGTAGTTAACCCTTTCTCGTTGGTCCTAATCTTATCGGCGAGTAAACCCTTAATGATTACTTATGTCTAAAAGTTATTCCTAAGTGATCAATTTAGTAATAACCGTGGGAGCCACATTATGTCCCGCAGTCAAATGCCCGCAAGCCACTAATAAACACAGAGGTTATCAATGCACTAATAAGTAGTAACCAAAGACATCAACATATAAACTTTAATTGATGGGAAAGCAAGTATTAAAGGGAGTGCAATCTTTCGTTGTCACATTACACAAGCCACCAATCCTGATGAATTAAAGTTTGCTAACACAATAAAACAAAACTACTTAATGAATTAAATACATGCAGCACCTTCTTACAGCTCTTGTATCTTTGATTTGGGTGTGTCTTGTGCTGCCTCCTTGACTGAATTCGTCCTAGGGTTTTTCTGCTTCGGTCTTCGAAACTCTGATAATGCACACGAAATTCGTCTGGTCTTGGGGTATTTATAGTTTCTGTCTGAGGGAAGATGCGGCGCATCTAATAAGTAGATGCGGCGCATTGACTTTACTTCGCGTGGGGTCCAAGATTATAATATTCAGGAATATTCGTACACCGCCAGAAGATGCGGCGTAACTCCATGATTAGATGCGGCGCATGTCCTCTTGTATCTTGGATCGTATCTGGTGATATCTTGATAGAGATGCGGCGCATGTCATGAGTGAGATGCGGCGCATCTGGAGCAGATTAGTCTTGATCTTCTTCATTTCAGTAGACTCTTAACTTTATGCATGTTTTGCTCCATAATCAGTCCAAAATCGCTAAGTTTCACCAAATGCTTGTTTTTACCTGAGAATTACAAAAGTAAACGATTAAGTATCAATCCTCATACATAATATAGTAGAAACAAGTCAAATAAATAGGATAAATGATAGTAATAAAATGTACTTATTTGAGTTCATCAAATATCCCCCCACTTGAACTTTACTTGTCCCCAAGTAAACCTTAGAATTTCTTTTATGAAAATGTATCCTAAAAGATGTTAGGATTTATTTTTATATTTAAGCATGTATTCGTTTAATTCATAATCACACAACTAAACACTTAACGAATTAGAAGTAAAATAAAATAAGTTGATAAAAGCAAATCTAATCGTTTAACTGTCCAGTCGTGACGAATATTCTATCATAAGCTTGGCAAGTATACACATCTCCACCACTAAAGCTAAGGAATAACAAGTCTAAAGCGGTAAAAAGGGTTTTTAGGCTTAAGGGTTAATTATTCTTGATCACTATCGATCTCAAATTCCAGAAAAGGCGATAAAATCACAAATACATGATCGAATCCACGAACACGATACTTGCAATTGCTCAAATCCTTAACTCGAATAGGCTAAAGATAGGTCCAAACTTCACCAATAATAATATATCAAAAAGGGCGACAAAATCATAAATACATAGCCGAATCCACGACTACGATACTTAAGATTGCTCAAATCCCTAATTTCAATAAATCAAAGGTTCGGTTGGGAAAAGAATAATAAAGGGTATGGATAACATTTGGGACATAAATTGGTGTCAAATGAAAAATGAACAAAACAAATAAATTAAAATCCTAAGTGTGGTTAATCACTATCCCAACCATCCCATGAACAAGACTCATATCATCGAATAACTCACGCTTTAACACTTGAAACACACGCTTTAGGTAGACACGAATTATACTCAACAAGATCTTAATCAAAGAATAAACCTTAATTGGCGTTCCCATAACTGCCAATTCCCATTCAATCCATAGATATAGTACAACAAATAGTGGTGATATCGACCACTTACATAACTTTACATAAGTTGGTTAAAACAAACTTCCAACTTTTTTTTTTTTTTTTTTTTTTTTTTTTTTTTTTTTTTTTTTTTTTTTTTTTTTTTTTTTTAAAACTTGAAACATAAACATAGATGTGTAAAATTTCACCACATCACTATAACTTTCTTTCCGGATAATTTTTTTCATACTTTTCATACTTTCAGAAATAACGATAATAGCGAAAGTAGTAAACACACGAAAAATAAACTCAAAGATATACAATATTTACTTTCACTCCAATTGCATTGTGCAATTTCCCGACCTAACCAAAGATAATGAATTACGCACGCGAACACAGGTAATGTAAGGAAACACACTTTGCCTATAGCAATTAACCAAACCACGGATTTTAATCTACAGGGTAGGCTAAGGTGTAAGGGTGTAACGAAACATTTTAAACATAGGTGTAAGAAACGAAAGGAATGGCTCTGAGGGTTTTTCTAGGGGTATCTTACTCTAAAAATGAGAGTAACAAAAGGGTTTATACGGGGGTTAACTAACCAGTGTAGTTAGCTAATAACACATAACATATAAAGGCTATTTGGGTGTAATCCTAGAATTTTACCAATTTAGACAAGTCATTCCAATTATATAAATAATACTCATTATGGTGGTCTCGAATAGTATACAAGCCAAGTTCTAAAGTTTACAAGTCACCAGCACACTCATAGATTTGTGAATTTTGGAAAATCACAATTTTTAAAAATAACGTCATGTGTGCAGCTATGCAACTTAGATCTTAAACAAAAACATGCTAAATTTTTTTTAAGTTTGATATATTAAGCACATTTTAAGCATAATTTTTGAAAAAGTTTAGGACAAGTAAGTGTTAAGTGTTCTAATTCTCCAATCCCCCCACTTAAGTTAAACAACGTCCTCGTTGTTTGTATAAAAGGTTAAAAACTGGAAAATTAAAAGAATTAGAACAGAAAAACTCCCCTGAGATTTGCTCGGTATGATCCTCCATTAGTATAAGGGCAAAAATCATCTTTCTTGTGGATTAGAACGTTAAAGCTTCATACTTGATGTATCCACAGGAAATCCAGGAAACTATAATACCACCAACACTTTAAAACACACCTAAGATAAGAAAGGTTCAAACTTGCATAATACATTAGTAGTTAGGAAAAATAAAACTTAAAAATTAAAACTGAAAATCATCAGGTCAGTCGATGCGCCGTATCTTATTGAAGAAGATACGCCGTATCGAGCCTGGAATTAATACGGATCAGAATAAAGATGCGCCGCATCCTTAACCAGGGATGCGCTGCATTGAAAATAAACTGATAAATAGTTTTAAAGTCGAAAATAAAAATGCAGAAAAATAAAATAAGATATGACCATTGCAGGAGATGCGTCGCATCTCAGAATTGAGATGCGCCGTATCCTCATGCGGGCCTGACTGACTCGACACAGAAAACAGAATAATAAAAGATAAATCCGGGTTGTCTCCCGGTAAGCACTTGTCTTTATTCCAGAGTCTTCAAGTTAGACTCACGTTCAGCTCAGCAATAAGTCCTTGTCACGGTCCATCCTTCTTCCTTCATCCGAAAGATTTTCCCGTATATCTCTGCGACGTTTTCTTCCGTTCGACTTAATCTAGTATAACTCTTTGTCTTCACCGCAGTATATTCTTCATCAGGACCCAAAGAGTATTTGATGATTTTAAATTTTTCAGAAATAATCATGGGTGGCTCATTGTAAGGAATCCCAAGTAGTTGACACTTTCTTTTGGTGAACTCTTCCTCGTCTTTATCAACAAACTTAAAATAAGGATCCTTAATCAAATAATCATCTAGTTATTCAATTAATGACTTATCGTCTTGAATCGCCTCCCACTCTCTTTCCAAATCATATTGTAACCGTCGACTAAGCTTCGTGAAATCATCAAATTGTTTATGCACCCATTCCCAGAAAGTAGTATCCGATGTTCCCTTAAGTCCTTTCAAGCGTTCAATTCTGCCCTTTTCTTGTAAAGCCTCCGCTTTTTGTGGGCAGTCTTCAATATTATCGTACCACTCATAATCTTCAAAGGTTACATCGTTTCCAACCCGTCTCATCCCAATTATACTTCCCCCATTACAGGTTCCGTCACTTTTATAATCACAGGTCGGCCAAACACTACTCCCGTCCTTGAAAACGAAGGGTGTACAGGTGTGATTAATGTGCGCAAATTCCCATGGTTTATCCCAAACCCATGGTACTTGATCATTCCATTCATAGTACCAGGTGTTTTTGAAATCGTCATAAGTCTTAAATCCTGGTAGATCTCCAGTAAACGCATCATCGTCGACTTGAAGAAGGTAGTTAAATTCCTTGAACTGCTTGCACAAGGGTGTCTCATAATCGAACACATCAATGTCAATTCTGAAAAGTTCTTCAATGCCCTCATTGATTGTTGAATCATGAAGTGACGACCCGTAATCGCTTTCTACTTCTTCATCTTCTCCTCTCATCCAATATACCCATAATACATCCTTAGTAGCACGATCCATGCTCTTATGGTTATTAAACTTACTAGCCAACCATTCTGAAAAATCAACATCGTGAGGATCGTGGTTAACGTCAAAGCAAACCTTTCCAATCATATTCTTTTTTATCTCCATGAACTCGTTAAATTGCTTCTTAAAACTCCGAGTCAACCATGAAGTCATAATCTCCTTGACTTCATTTGTAGGGGCAAATTCCGGACTACCATATTTGAGTTCTAGCCAATCATTTAGGGAGAGGTCTATCAATCTTACCAATCTGCCATGAAATAGTAACTCCGCCAAAGCATAATTCATGTCATTATCCAGATAGTTCTCATTTAATCCCCAGTACTGTTCGGAATAAGGCATGTAAGAGTTTTGGGTATTGCCTTCACCACAGCTTTCGTTGCTTGAATCCATGTATGCAAGATAGAATTTCCCATCATCTTCTTCGATAGTAGTCCAGTTCAATCCTTCGGCTTCAATGATAGGCCATAAGAGCGACAATTCTTCTCCAGTGTACCTCACAAATACATCATAAGAGAATACCTCTTTGTCAATGTTGCATAAACGCATGAATTCCTTAAAAGCAGCTTCAAGAGGAGTCTCCCAAGAGAATAAATCTGCATCGATCATGAGTACATTGAATGAATCTGAAAACAAGCATTCCTTAGCAAGATATCCGTTAACTGACATGTCTTCCATAGCAAAATCTGTCATCCAAGGTAAAATCATCAGTAGGATTTGTTCGCTAGAAGAGAAATTAATGAATATAGAAACGGATATATGAATACAAATAGCTGATATCTGCAGACGATGCGCCGTATCCAAAAAGTTGGATACGCCGTATCTTATAATCGTTAAAATTTAATCAGACTTTATCCAGAAAATAGATACGCCGCTTAGAATATATGAATGCGCCGTATCGAATTAATTAATCAAAAATCGGCTTATCTAATTAAAATTAAATGCGTCGTATTAACGAAAGTTAATGCGCCGTATTTTCGTTTCGTTTAAAAATAAATATCGATTTTTGATTCAGAAAGATGCGCCGTATCGATATAGATCGATGCGTCGTATCTGTTTAATAATTCGCAAACTGTTTTTAATTAAAATAATAGATACGCCGTATCTACGAAAGCAGATGCGTCGTATGGCGTTAACGTTTAGAAATTTTTTTTTATCAAAAACAGATACGCCGTATCTGCTAAAGCAGATGCGTCGTATTACTTTATCGCTTAGAAAAAATTTCTTATTAAAAACAGATACGCCGTATCTTGGGGAAAAGATGCGTCGTATCGAATTAATTAAACGCGTTGTATTTTTAAAAAAATTAAACGCAATACGCCGTATCTGAGAGATCAGATGCGCCGTATCGTTTGATTTAGCACAGTACAACGATAGCAGAACAGAAAAAATACGAAAAATAAAAACAAAAAATAAAAACACACGAAAATAAAAACAAATAAAGCAAACAAATAACACAAAACAAATAACACACAGTACAACAAATATGCAAAATAATAAAATGATGCAATTAATCTAATAAAAAGAAAAACCTAATTAAAATACTAATCAAATTAACAGATAATAACAATTCACTCCCCGGCAGCGGCGCCAAAAACTTGATGCGCGTGATGTGTCGTTGCGGTTTAGCAGTTTTAATGCCTACTCAAGTTTTAAATTTATATTTAGCCGACTTATCAATAACACACACACTTAACGAGCAGTGTACCCGGTCAGTATGAATATAATGGTAAGTAGAGTGTCGATCACTAAGAGTGGAACGTATTATCTAGTTATTCTAATCAGTATTTTAATATCCTAACGCAAGGGGGTTTCAGCCTGAGAGACTGGCACGGTTTGTTTGCAATTAAATAATAAAATAAACCAATAGGCACGAATCAGCAAGTAGCACACACGTACACAGATAGATACTTGAGACAATAAGAGGGCTGTCCTTATGATTAAGTAGATTGTCACTTGTTTTATTGATAGCTTTATATGAAGTGTATGTAGTTAACCCTTTCTCGTTGGTCCTAATCTTATCGGCGAGTAAACCCTTAATGATTACTTATGTCTAAAAGTTATTCCTAAGTGATCAATTTAGTAATAACCGTGGGAGCCACATTATGTCCCGCAGTCAAATGCCCGCAAGCCACTAATAAACACAGAGGTTATCAATGCACTAATAAGTAGTAACCAAAGACATCAACATATAAACTTTAATTGATGGGAAAGCAAGTATTAAAGGGAGTGCAATCTTTCGTTGTCACATTACACAAGCCACCAATCCTGATGAATTAAAGTTTGCTAACACAATAAAACAAAACTACTTAATGAATTAAATACATGCAGCACCTTCTTACAGCTCTTGTATCTTTGATTTGGGTGTGTCTTGTGCTGCCTCCTTGACTGAATTCGTCCTAGGGTTTTTCTGCTTCGGTCTTCGAAACTCTGATAATGCACACGAAATTCGTCTGGTCTTGGGGTATTTATAGTTTCTGTCTGAGGGAAGATGCGGCGCATCTAATAAGTAGATGCGGCGCATTGACTTTACTTCGCGTGGGGTCCAAGATTATAATATTCAGGAATATTCGTACACCGCCAGAAGATGCGGCGTAACTCCATGATTAGATGCGGCGCATGTCCTCTTGTATCTTGGATCGTATCTGGTGATATCTTGATAGAGATGCGGCGCATGTCATGAGTGAGATGCGGCGCATCTGGAGCAGATTAGTCTTGATCTTCTTCATTTCAGTAGACTCTTAACTTTATGCATGTTTTGCTCCATAATCAGTCCAAAATCGCTAAGTTTCACCAAATGCTTGTTTTTACCTGAGAATTACAAAAGTAAACGATTAAGTATTAATCCTCATACATAATATAGTAGAACAAGTCAAATAAATAGGATAAATGATAGTAATAAAATGTACTTATTTGAGTTCATCAAATAGGCATTCATTGGCTGAGGCTGCTCTTAGACTAGCAGCCATGCTCCTGGTGAGCATGTCTTCAGTAGGCTCTCCAATAATATTGACAAGTTCAATGTCCTGAGACCTAGTCCAACTTTCCTGAGGTCCTGGATACTGATTTGAACTTGTGGAGGCCTAATTGGGTAGAGGGGTTGGTTCAGGAGTAGACACATGATCATTGATTGGATCTTGAGTGTCTACCTGATCATTGAGATTGTTTGGTTCTTGAGCATTTTGAACAGACTGATTAATTTCATCAGTGTTTGCATATGCCTCAAAAAACTCAGTGATGGTTGGGTTAGGTAGGTTGTGAGGGATTATGTAATAGGAGAGATTAGCATCATCTTGATACTGAGTAGAAGGATTGTTTTCAGGAAGATATTCATCAGGAGGATATCTTGAAGAATTATCAATTCCTATCTCTTCTACTGAGGCAGTTGAGAACCTGATTGCATCAGTGCTCTCATCAAAGGTAACATGTAATGTTTCCTCAGTCTGCTGTCTCCTTGTGTTGAACACTCTGAAGGCTTTTGAGACAAGTGAGTATCCCAGGAAGTTTCCATCATCAGCTTTTGCATCAAATTTCCCTAAGTGATCCTTGTGATTATGAATAAACACAGGACACCCAAAGACATGAAAGTAGCTGATGTCAGGGATTCTTCCTTTGAATAACTCATATGGGGGTTTTCCTATGTCTCTTGACAATGATGGATCTGTTTTGTGTATAACAGGTAGTTTTGACTGCATCAGTCCAAAAATGGTTGGAAAGGACTGATCCACATAGCATTGTCCTAGCAGCTTCAATGAGTGTTCTATTTTTCCTTTCAACAACACCATTTTGTTCAGGTGTGTATGGAGAGGAAAAGTTTTGGGAAATACCTTTCTCATCACAGAAACATTTAAGTTCATAATTTTTGAACTCAGTCCCATTGTCAGTTCTAATCTGTTTGACCTTAATGTCATTTTGATTTTCAATGTTCCTGACAAAGGACATGATTGTTTCAGCTGCCTGACTCTTTTTGATCAGGAAGAATACCCAAGTGTATCTAGAGTATTCATCCACTATGACCAGAGTATACTTCTCATGGTTAATAGACCTTGGACTGATAGGTCCAAATAGATCCATATGGAGAAGATCTAGGCAGTTCCTGATGGAAAAGTTGGTTTTGGTTTTAAAGGATGCTCTGTGATGTTTACCTTTTTCACAAGCTGAGCATGGTTTATCCTTTGAAAACACAAGTGATGGTAAGCCAAGGACCTTGTTTTGTTTTACAAGATTGTTTATGTTTTAAAGTTCAGGTGGGTGAGTCTCTTATGCCAAAGCCAGTTGAGTGTATCAGTGGCCTTAGCAAAGAGACAAGTTCCATCCTGAGTTAGACTGGACATGTCTAATACATAAACATCTTGTCTTCTTGGTGCAATGAGGACAATTTCCTTATTTGCATTAAAGATGGTTCCTTGCTTATCATCAAACTGAACTATGTATTTTGCATCACATAGTTGACTGACACTGATCAGATTGTACTTAAGACCATTTACATAAGCTATCCTAGTAAAGACAATACCATTGCAGTTTACTGAACCATAACCCTCAGTGAGACATGATGAATTATCAGCAAATATCACTTTGGGTCCTGGTTCTTCCACGTATTTGTGCAGACGCTCCTTAACACCAGTCATGCTCCTTGAACATCCACTGTCTAGATGCCAAACAGGATCCCTGGCATGCCTCTGCACAAATAGTAAACTGGGTCAGTTCTTTCTAGGACTCCATTTCATGGAGGGTTTGGTATTGTAGGTCTTTATGAAAGTATTAATCGATTCATGGTCAGTGGTTGAGTGGACTGAGCTACCACATGTTTTGCATTTAGTCGCAGGGGTGGCCTCAGTAGTCTGGGAGGATTGTTTATTCATTCCTCTTCTTGACTGAATGACCCTCTCTTTTCCTGAGGATTTCTGAGTGGAACTTCCACTAGATTCACAGTGTTTGTCATTTTGACAATCCTTAGGATGATGGTCATTGAATCCACACAATGGGCAAGGTGGAAAAGGCTTGGCCTTTTGCTTCTGTTTCTGCTTAGAATCAGAAGGGTAGTTCAGGCACTGAGCCTTAAGTCCTGAAAAGTTTGACATGACTGAGCATTTTTTATGATCAGAGGTCCTGTGATCTTCCTTTTTGCAAATCATGCAATAAAGGACTCTATAGAAATCATCAGTGAGATGATTTGTATAGTTGCACAATTCACATCTTTTCAAGGGTTTTGTGGGTTTGGGTTTGGTCTTTAAGGAAGCTGGTTTTTGTTCCATCTTGGATTGAGAAGGTTTCTCAGAAGATGCAATCTTCTCTCCCAGCTTCCTGACCATTTCAGCCAACTGATCAAATTTTGAGTCAGGGATTTGGGTTGTTACTTCAGAAGGGACTGAAGTTGATGAGTCATCAGTATTTACTGAGACATCAAGGGTTGGTCTCATCAGGATGGTTGTTCCTTTTCCTGATCCTTCCTTTGGAGAGTGTGGTGAGAAGACCATTGGTGGGAGGCCTAAGTTAGGTGCAGCACCCTGAAGGGTATTCAGTGGAGGAAGTGGTGGGTATGATTCTGATTCAGACTCATTCTCAAACTCAGTATTATTGAGTTGTTCAGTGAGTTCAAGCTTACTGAGTTGTTCAGTAAGTCCAAGCATATTTTCCAAGGCCTGACTTTCAGGAAGCAAGATCTTTCCAGTCTCAAAGTTTGGTAACTTACTGACTGGGTTGTCCCTGACAATCCAGTCATTAGACTTGGGAAGCATTTCTTGCTCAAAAGATATGCCAGCTGGAACAAAGTTTAGTTCAATGTGACACACATTTGGATCAACCATAAAAGGGTCAATTCCAATGGTTTTCTGAGAGATTAATCCCACAGTGTCAAAAACCTTGGGGTTCTTCTTGGTCCAGCTTTGGATGACAGCCTTTTCTTTGTTAAGTTCAGTTTGAAGCGCTTGGTTTTGTTTCAAAATCTCAGTGTTCTGAATTTGTAGAGTTATTGTTTCTAGTTTGGCTTGCTTTAGTACAAGCAGTTCATCTCTACATTTATTCAATTCTAACACAATATTGTTATATTTTGAAAACAGGTTAAGCCTTCGTTCCTCAACAAACTTTAGATCAACACAAATATAATTCATGTAAGACTGCCAATCAGAATCATCATCCATAAAAAGTAAAGTATTTACCTTCTTCATGGTGATGTTGACCCACTTTCCATTCCTAGTGTAAAACCCGAAAATCTAAAACATGCAAAATTACCAAATTACCCCTGAAAACTTTAAAATTTAATTAAAGCTTAATGAAAGTTTCGAATCGATCCCAAACTTCTGGAAACGAACAAGATATGATACAAAATAATTTTGACGACTTCGATTAATATTTATTCAAGTTGTGAGATGACCAAAATACCCTTGTGTATACCAAAAATTTAAATACATAATTATTATTAATTAAAAACCTTTTTAAATACAAAGTAATTAAGGAAAATAAAATTAATGATGGAAAATTGATCCTTGGGCCTTGAAGGCCGGTTCTTAGCCATAATTCCCTCCTCCTATTTCGGTCCATTCCATTTTATATTAATCCCCAAATTAATTCTTCCATTAAAACCCTAAAAACAAATTAGCCGCCACCCTCAAAAATCACCCACACCACATCCGAATTTTCTGAAGCAAAGAGGCATTTTTCTGGAGTTCTTCATAGTGCCAAGAAGGTGGGAAAAATAGCTACATAGTCCTGGAGTCGATCGTTTGGCTGTGGTGATTTATTTGGGTCGAAAAAGTGCAACCGAGCAACAATAATCCACAACGTGTGAATCCTTTGATCTATAAATTTTCTGGTATTTTTCTAGCTCTTTCTTAATCATATATAACATGGGAAAAATACTTAAATCGAACCATGCATTGTATTTTGGCCGAATAGAAAATTATGTGTTATAAACCCTAAAATCGAATTAAATCTAAAAATCTTGTATGCGAATTTTCTGGGCCAGGTAATTATTTTTCGTGGCTTCTATGATGATCATATAACATGAGAAAAATGGTAGTTCGAATTGTTGAGGCCTAAAAACATGTATGTCGAATTTAATTTAAAACCGGATTTAAGGAATAAAAAGAGGAATTATGAAAAACCCTAAGAACCAATCGAACTAGGGTTTTTAGTGGATGAAATATGGAAATAAAAGTGATACAATGATGATACAATGATTGCTTAATGATTGGGGTCACTAGGGTTTGATTTTGATAATTATTTTGCAAACCGATTGGGTAAATAAATAGTTAAGGGTGTGTTTTGTAATTTTTAAAACTTGTGGGATATTTTTTTAATATTGTATGGACCTGGGAGAATGTGTAAAAATTATAACATGAGGGTCTTATTTGTAATTTTGGCAAGATATGGATTTAATGGTAATATTTGTGTCGAATTAAAAATAAATAAAAATTAGGGACTAAATATGTAATTTCTGGAAACTTGGTGCTGTTTTGAGTAATAAATTATATTCAGGGGGTTATGTGAAATTTTGGTAATTTAATGGCTTAATATGTAATTGTTAATAATTAAAGGTTGAAATTGTAAATTAAAGGACTAAATATGTAACTTTGATAACTAGAGGGACTTGAAGTGAAAATTGTGAATGTTTAAGGGTGTGTTCGTATAACATGTTGAAATAAGTGTTCATTGTGTAAAATTGAGAAATTAAGGGCTTAATATGTAATTATGGTTAATTATTTTAAATCGATTTGTAATGTAATAAAGTACAAGGACTAAATATGTAATCTACCGAAAGTTTATGGGCTGTTTGTAACATAATAATATTGAGGGTTACTTTATGTAATTTGAAAGAATAAAAGGACTTGATGTGTAATATGAATCTTGTGAAGGTTAATTTGTAAATTATATAAGTATAAGGTTTAATTTGTAAATAATTAATTAAAAGGGTATAAATCATAAATTATGAAAATTGAAGGCTAAATGTGTAATTCTGGAAAGTATAAGTGTTTGAATGGTAAAATGATGATAATTTTAATGTGGACCTTTAACTTTGGTAAATTTACACTTATAACCCTGAACTATGAAAAACTTGTCATAACTAACCCTGAACTTGTGTAACTTGTTAAAATGAATATTTCTTCCATAATAAGCTAATTAAAGACTTGACTTGAATTATATCACTTGAATCTTGCTAAATATGGTAACTTACTAATTATGGAAACCTGCTAAAAATAGAAAGTTACTAAAAATAGAAGTTACTTATAATGGGAAGATAACTGAACCCCTTTCGTATTTCTGTCTTCTACTCCTTTAGGTTCAAGGAGGGAGTGATCTTGATCCCTGTCAGCTACTCTTGTGTTTGTGCTTGCTATTTGAATAAGGTACAGATATTCTGCTCTTCTTGTAAAGAGCCTTCGTCTCATTTCTGATTCCTGATTCATTGTTATGTTTTCCCTTGTATTGTGAACCTTGACCTGTTGTACTTGTTCTTGAACCTTGCTTTGAACCCTTGCTTTATCTTCTGACTTGAACCTTGATATGAACCTTGTCATGAACCTTGATATGAACCTTGCCAGGAACCTGGACTTGAACCTTGATACACCTGATAGTATAACTGGATTGAGAAAACCTTTTTGATAAATTATGAAAATGTTTTAAGAAATTATTGGTAAGATTATCTTTATAGAAACCATTTTCAAATAACCTCTTTTATGAAACCTTTTAAAGAATACTTTTATGGAAAACGGTATTTAAGGATTTTGACACTTATGATATGAATCCTGATATGAACCCTGATATGAACCCTGTTATGACACCTGATACATGATACCGAGACTTGATACTTGACCCTCACCCACAGTTTGAGACTACGAGCCATCTACTAGGCATGAGGGTTTCATGTCCATGTCGGTGATGCACCGCCGGCATGACTAGTGTGTAGCCCTAGTGATTTGGTTACGCCGTCCCCGATTTGACTTGATTTATTACGTAGAGGAAGAACCCTGTGGCCTGCGGGGGCGCATGGATGCATCCTAGACCTGTCTTGATTTGTTCGTGTTACTTGTATTACTTGGTGACTGGCGAGTGTGTGCGATACACGCCTTTCACACCCCTGGGAGCTAGCTACTCCACCCCTGGAGGTATCCCCTCACCCTGTACTTGGTATGCTGAGGTCACCCCTCCATACACCCTGATATGTGACTTGATATGGTTTGACTTTGAGTTTTGGGCTCGTAGTGGATTTCTGTTTCCCTG
Organism: Artemisia tridentata subsp. tridentata; assembly: GCA_021014915.2. Taxonomy (NCBI): domain Eukaryota; kingdom Viridiplantae; phylum Streptophyta; class Magnoliopsida; order Asterales; family Asteraceae; genus Artemisia; species Artemisia tridentata. Next base: position 313,863,043 of record CP139502.1, read on the forward strand.
AAACCTTGTAACCTTATGACCTGTTACTTGACCTGATACTTGACCTGACATTTGACCTGACTTGATGTGACTTGGGTTTGTGGTGGATTACTGGTTATGTTACCCTATGACTTGATACTGGACTTGACTTGATTTCGACTTGGGCTGGTGGTGGGTTCTGGTTTCATTTGCACCTACCATTGTAACCATTCTTAATTCCTGGTATGTCTGCATAACTCTTGTATTCCTTTTCCTGACTCTTGTTACTCCTGGTATTATTTCTTTTACTTTATATTTCCGTTACTACTGCTTTGTTTCCGTTATATCTGTTCACTGGGCTTTTTAAGCTCAGCCGCACGTTTTTTTTCGTGTGCGGCAGGTTATAAGCAGGACGACGGGTTTGGGTATGAGTGAAGAGACTTTTGGACTTAGAAGACCTTGATAGTTATTCTGAAGTAGAAGTCATTAGAAGGATTGCAATTGCAGACTTAGTATTTAGTTTTGTTTCATTCTTAACCTTATAATGTTAGTATTTCATTTGTAACCTTTGACATTTTATTGTATTACTATTGAAGTATGCTTTGTTTGATCTGATATGAAACCATTAACGTGACATCTTTACCCTTGCCGGGTTGGGGTGTTACACCTAGCATGGCTTTTTCCCACAGCCACCTGATCCTCTTCAGAAGTGCCATTAGTGCACTAACTCTTATTTCCTCATCTGAGGAAGCCTCTTCTTCATCCCAGTCATATGCTTCAGCAACTAATACCTTGTTCTTTGTCTGAATAGGTTTAGATGTTTGAGCAACCTGAGGCAATATGGGGTTAGTTTCAAGAAGTGCAAGTTTAGCTTTGATTTTCCTATACTTTGTTTCAAAATCCTTTTGACCCTTGTTTTGAAATTGTTGGGTGGACTGAAACATTTTTGGTTGAAACTTGCTAGTTCCTGAGGAACTGTTTCCTGAAAATTTGTAAGAGGGTTCTGAGATGGTTTTAGAATAACAGTCCCTAGCAAAATGACCCTTTTTACCACATTTAAAGCATTCAGTGGTCTCATTTGCTTTTGGTTTTGTAAAGTTGGACTGATTTCTTTTGATGAAACGTCTTGAACTAGCAAGGAGTGCCCTTTCTTGGAATTCCAAGTACAAGTCATTCAGGTACTCCTCACCAGTCCTTTCATCAAATTCATCTTCAAAATCCTCTTGAGAATCCTGCACAACACCATTAGAATAGAAAGCAGTTGATATGGGTGTGGAGGTTAAGGCCTTTTTGGACTCAAGATCTTTTGAGTCAGGGTATCTCCTTGAGATCAAGTTGTCCTCATAGACAAACTTCCCATAAATTTCAGGGAGCTCAAGGGTCTGAATGTGGTTAGCATTCCTCAGGCCTTGTGAGAAGTTGAGCCACTTCTCAGGGAGACTGTTGACAAAGCCAACATTAGTCTCATGCTTAGTCAGTACAACACCATCATTTGATAATTCATTTATCAAAGTCTTGTATCTGGTGTAGGTCTGTGAGAGACTTTCAGAGTCTTTTTCCCTGAAAGTATTATACTCAAGTTTAAGGTCCATGACCCTATTTTCCTTGGTATCTGAGGGACCCTCAAAGCTGTTTACCAAGTCATCCCAAGTTTGCTTGGCTGTTAGACAGTTGATGACTGATTCCATTATATCGTCAGGAAGACATGATATAAGGATGCTTTTCAGGCGTTGGTCTTGATTGACCACCCTCCTCTCATCAATGGTCCATTGGGCCTCAGGCTTGTTTAGCCCTGCGGCTGTCCTAGGGACAAATGGGCTATCCCTGATACAGGTGATGTAGTAGGGTTCCATACCGGTAAGATAGCAAATCATACGCTTCTTCCATTTTCTAAATTTCCCAGCTTCAAGTCTGGGTGCAACAGCGGAGTAGCTGCCACCCTTTTTGTCGACTAGCTGGGGTATATTGATATCAGCCATAGTAGGATCTTGGTTTTAAAAACCTAGAGCACTCTTGGTTAGTTTAAAAAGATTTTATAAACCAGAGGCTCTGATACCACTTGTTGTTCCCTTAACACGTTTAGAGTTAACTAGAAAGTTAATCTATTTGTGTTTATGACTAATACAATGTTATGATTAATTCTAACAGTTATAAAACGTGAATATAGAAAACTCAAGATAATTTTCAACGTTTAAATTCTTATTAGAAATGAATCAAAGAATCTATACCCAAGTGTTTTGCGGAACAAACACTTGGGATTGAATAGACAAGGTATGGTGGTGTCTCCTATCTAAACTCAAGTTTTGCTTGAGTGGTAACAATGCGACCTCACTGAGCTATCTCAGGGATACGTTACTCTTTGTAGGAGAGAAGTTGTTTTGTAAAAGACTAAGCTTTAATTGTACAAAACACACTCAACTTCTCTCCTTCTCAATCTATTTATACACAAGTAAACTGAGTAAAAAGTAATTAAAATATTACAAGTTGTTGAGCAAGCGTGTCTGACAATTACAACAGTAATTGTCATTTCCAAGAACCAATAGAAATGGCCTATTAAGTCTTTAGAAGTGGTTGGTCTGACACTCTAAGACTTTAAGCCGTCTTAGGAAGGATTTCTTCCTGACAAGATAAGATTTGATCTTATCTTAAATCCTTCCTAGATATTTCTGCCTTCCTTCTCAGGCACTTAGTTCTTCAGGACACGATTCTCAGTTATCACTCTTAATTACTTCATTGTTGTTGAGGAGACTGGGGTTCAGTGAGTTCTTGTCAAATACTCACTGAACCATCATCTTCTTCTTTGGCTTAAGTGCTACATCAGGGAGTACCGCCTTCCTGAGTAGTGAATCCTTCTTCTTGAATTCGCCTTAAGCATCCTGAAGATGACTCACTGAGAGGCTATTCTCTCAGTGACTTGAATTGTTCTCGGTTTAAGTTAACACTTAGTTAATTTGTGTCCAAATCATGTTTTAAGTATTCTTGGGTTTTTCCTGACCCAACGGCAGCACATGTCTCCAATAGAATATAGGGCGATCCTTAAATATATTCTAATGATCCCGTTGTTCCCAGTGGACAAGCCTTGCCCTGTGTGTCATAACTCATAAGGTCGTCTTGGACAAGTTTGGGGAACATGCGGTGCACTGCAAAGAGCTCCCCGGGTTTAAGTACCGTCACAACTTGGTGCGGGATGTGTTGTTTGATGTCCTTCGGAGGGCGGGGATTTCGGTGAAAATGAAGCTCCAGTAAATTTCCTTATAGACCCTACTGAGAGGAGGTCCTCCCTGCGGCCCGTTGATGTTTTGGTTTTTGGATGGGCAGGTGGGAAACATGCATGTGTAGACCTCACTGGTGTGTCCCCCCCTTGTGGATCTTCGGTGTAATTGGTTTACGGCTGGGCAAGCTGTTATGAAGGCTAAGATGAAGAAAGTGGACAAACATGATAAAGCCTGCTACGAGAATCAACACGAGTTTGTTCCTTTTGCATTTGACACTTTTGGTTCCTTAGCCCCTGAAGCTGTGTGTTTCTTGGATCGGGTTCGTAAGGTTGTTCGCAACAATATATCGGCTCCGAATGGTCACGAATATGTTTTCAGTAGAATAGTGTTTGCTATCCAGAAAGGGGTGGCGGCGCAGCTTGTTGCCCGCTTACCTACCACCTTGATGTAAATCCTTGTTTTGTGTATATATATATATATATATATATATATATATATATATATATATATATATATATATATATATATATATATATATATATATATATATATATATATATATATATATATATTAAAGTTCAAAAAAAAAAAAAAAAGGCTATCGGACACATCCAGGAATCTTTCATGGAGTGTGCATTTTCTGAAGGATAGAGATCCTCTAATGTTGAGTTCAACATGACTAGTCATGTTGTCTCACATAAGAGATAGTGGTCCCCCAGATGACCCACTTTGAATTCAAATTAAGGGACCCACTAAATTTTTATGTGAGACAACATGACTAGTCATGTTGAACTCAACATTAGAGGATCTCAATCCTTTTCTGAAACGAAAAAGGTTATGTGCTTGGTGTTAATTTATAAAGAAAATCTTTAAAACAATTTTTTTTCACTATCGATGGTGCTCAAAAAAATATGCACGTGCATATTCTGTGCTTCAAATATATCCGCCTAAAATACAATATGATGAAAATAAGTTTTTGATTTAGAGTAAATGCCAAATAGGGTTACCTTTTTCAACCTTTGTTTAGGGGTGTTCAAGTTTTTGATTTAGATTAAATGCCAAATAGGGTCACCTTTTTCAACCTTAAGGGGTGTTTAGTATTTGGTTTAATATTAAATAAATCAAAAAATAAACCAGATCAAAACCAATTTTTTTTCAAACATTAATTATATATATACATAACTCATCTTAGAACAAAAGGTATGGCATCTAACACAATTTAGCCATTTGGGCCTCACTGAGTGCCCTATCAGCGTTCTTACTTTCAACATTCACACCTCAAAATAGCCCTTCACTTACAACTAACACAACTTAGCCATTTGGGCCCCACCCACCCCCAATTTTATTTTCTTTTCTATTTTTTCAAACAAACTAAATTTCATTAATTAAAATAAAAATACAATTCGAAACTAAAAAATAATTATAAAAAAAAAAAGTAACAAAAAATAAAAAAACATACGACAAATAAAAAATACACGAAACTTAAAAATACAATATTACCCATTCAGTCTTCTTGATGATATTTTGCCATTATTTGTTCTTGTTTCTTTTTTATGAGAGGGGCATTGCGTTCCGGAAACCCGTCGGTATCAATCATGAGAAACTCTAATTTTCTACACTCCATTATTGCAAGTTCTTTCGCTCTCTTTGTCTCGTACACGGATTCGTCTGCTATAACTTTGCGTCTATAATCGGAAGATAAAATCTACGATAAAGACTCCAATTGACTCCCCCCGGTGCTCAACGTCTCCACCGATTTGGCTTTTTTTTTCCATATTGAGGTTTTCTGACGGGACGAGGTCTCGCATTAGGGCCGAATAATTTGGCGAGATTATCCGGATCAATCGGCTCCGCCGCGTCCCATTTGGGGTGTTTTTTCAAGACCTGCCACGCGTGAACTAGAGTAAACTTTCTCCCTTTTGAGTGGTCACTAAAATTGATCTTTGCACGTTCGATATGATCAGCCTCATTTTCCCCGCTTTTACATTGTAGATGTTTTTAAATAGCGTGGAACTTTTGGCAATCACCGTTAAGCCTAGTCCATTTCCCCGTGACAACATTTTTGGTACGAGGACAACCTTTTGTAGCTCTGTTGAATTCATCCGTAATCTGCCATCAAAATGAGTCGTCGGATCGGTCGGCACTGATCTCGTCATTCTCGGAAACTTCTACCCATGTCTCAGCTAGCAACGTTTCTTCCTCGCGTGTCCAATGGTGCATTGTTCGTGTCGCTTCCTCCTCGTCATCGTCCTCGTCCGTGTCCAAATCCACCGTTGGTGTGGTTGCCTTTTTGAAGGTTTTGCTGCTCGTTTTCCTTTACGTCATTGTTCACGTGTTTCTTTTGGTGGTGGTTGTGGTACTTTGAATTGTGGTTGTGTTTGTTGTGATTCAAATAATTGTGGTTGTGATTGAAAGAATTGTTATGCCGCATTTCTTTGGTGTTGGAAAATTTGAAATTGGTTGTTGAGTTGTTGGTTTTGATGATACGAAAGTTGTTGTTGATAAATTTGTTCGGGTGTCATTTAGGCCATATTTTATTGTGTACCGTACGGAGGAAACGGTTGCGAGAAAGAAATTGAGTTTTGTGACGATGGGGTAGACGGGTTTGAGGAAGACGAGTGTTGTTGTGGGTTAGAGATACTGAAGATAAGTAAAAAACCCGTTGGTTGGACCTCGAGACTTTTTGTTTGTGTGTTGAGAATTTGAAAGTAATGTATTTTTGGTAGAGGAGTGTGAAATTTTTTGTTAAAATGGGGTGCTATTTATAGAGTGTAAAAAGGGGTTTAATTTAAAAATAAAAATAAAATTTTGAATTTGAAAATAATTATACCGTCGCATTCAACGGTTAATAACTTTTTCCTTCTATCATTTCCACGCCGAATTATCGACGAGAGTGCTCTTGGCGAGGGGTGGCGGTGTGGTGTCGTTAATTCGGCGGCGCCGAATGGCATGCCGTGTGGGATTCGGCGAGCATTCTCGTCGTTGTACCATTTGCTCTTATCATCCTAACTAATAATCCTGATATTCAATAGGTTTTGGATGCTTCAAGATGGAATATTCAAGCTAATAAGACTTCTGAAGATTTTTTTTCAATTTTTATTTATTTATTTATTTATTTTTTATCTTGGTAAGAAAAAAGTTTTTCAAAGAAAATTTTATCTTGGTTTGATTTTGGTTTTGACTTTAAAAATTTTAAACCGATAAACATGAACCATACAACCAACAAATTTGGAAACTGAACTAATGAACACCCCTGCCTATGTCCACAATAAGCCACAAGGTAAGAAAAAGGTTTTTCAAAACAGGTCATGCTATACCGTTAGACCGTGCGACTCTTAAGACAGGTGTTATGACAAAAGTCAAGTGATCGGTGGTGTTTTATATATATATATATATTAGCAAAAGTACAAATAAGAGGACCCACCATTTTGCTAGACTGGCGATGTTTTATGCTAGATCAACGGCTATTATACTTTTGTGTGACCATTTTGGTTTTTTACAAATTCTTTTATTTTTATTTTATTTTTATTGTAAAGGGACAAAAAGTTGTCGCACAAAAGTGTTGCCGGTGTAGCAAAAAGGTGGGTCCCCCATTTTTACTTTTGTCATAAGCAACCAACCAACCACTTGTACTTTTGTCAAAAAAGAAAAAAAAAAGAAAAAAGAAAAAAGAAAAAAAAAGACATGTGTTAAATTTATAATGTAGTCGCAGAGTTTATCAATTTAACAAGACCTTTTTAGACTGCATGTAATGGTAACGCTTGAAAGTTTTAATATATCCTAGGTCACGCGTGATGATCTTACACATGTCCTAGACCATGCGTGAAAGGAGCAAAATAGACTTGGTTTGGTGGTGCAGATCACCAAACTTCTTTTTTTTTTTTCCCTTTCATTGTGTGTGTAAGGAGCATATTACGAGGTATGTTGACTGTTGGTGATTGGTTTGATGAAGAGAGTGGATACTGAATTAGCGGTAAAGAATACAATGAACATTATATCTTGTCTTAAAAATTACTTTTTTCTTTAAACTTGGTGTGAACGAAGGTTGAAAAATGTGACTCTTTTCGTCATTTTTTTCATAGCTTGGTGTGAACGAAGGTTGAGAGTGGATACTGATTGGTTCGAACGAACGTTTTTTTTTAAACTTGGTGTGAACGAACGTTTTTTTCGTCATGAAAGTGGATACTGATTGGTTCGACGAACGTTTTTTTTTTTTTTTTTTTTTTTTTTTTTTTGGGTCAAGAAAAATCACATATGATTTGTAAAAATCACATGTGATTTGTAAAAATCACACGTGATTCGTAAAAATCAAATCACATGTGATTTTTACAAATCACGTTTGATTTTTCTGGGCGAAAATTTTGAAAAAAAAAAGTTTGTCGAAAGTATATAATAATGCATATCTATAGAAAGATAATTTAATTCTCGTCGCGATAGTATGATTTTTTTCGCGTAACGATTAACGGTTTGCGAGATATTTAATTTTTAAAAAAATGATGAAAGTTTATATTTTTTTATTTTTATCAAAAAATGAATAGTTAGTACGAGTATTAGTTAATTAGATCTATATCAAATATGTAATAATTTTGCCTCCACGAGTATATTGTCTCCACGAGTATATTTGGTAACCATATCAATATACAACTAATTGATAAGACCATAATAACTAATGGATAAGACCATAACGATTATAATAAATGTATAACTGACAACTTGAACATTGTATATAAAATGCAAACATCCCCTTAGAACACATACATCAACTCTTAACATGGATCAAATTTCACACAGGTTCGTTGGAGTCAACGGGCTAAAACTTCATGTAGCTGAAATCGGGCTAGAGTCCTCGCCTGCAGTCATTTTCCTACATGGGTTCCCTGAGATATGGTACACTTGGCGACACCAAATGATCGCAGTTGCAAACGCTGGTTTTAGAGCCATTGCACCTGATTCCAGAGGCTACGGATTGTCTGAGTCACCAGAAGAGCCTGAGAAGGCTTCGTTTGCTGATCTTATCAGTGATACTGCCTCTATCCTTGACGCGCTTGCCATTTCTAAAGTATGTTACTTTGTAAATAAAATTTTATGTTAATAATTCTAAGACTTGACATGTACTAAATTACCGTTGTTTCGGATATATATTCTTAGGTATTTGTGATTGGTAAAGATTTTGGAGCAATTATTGCGTACCCGTTAGCTCTTCTTCACCCAGAGAAAGTAGCTGGAATCATAACACTCGGCGTGCCATTTATGCCTCCAGGTGCCTTTAAGCATCGTTTCGTCCTCCCCGAGGGTGCTTACCCTCTAAGATGGGCAGTAAGAGTTTGAGCCAATTAACGCAGTTTATCAATCATATATAGGAGTTAAAATTTGAATTTATAACAGTTTGTATTTTGCTGAGTTTATTTATGTCATCAGGAACCTGGAAGAGCTGAAGCTGATTTTGGTCGGTTTGATACTAAAACTGTGGTGAAAAACATCTACATTCTGTTTTCTCAAAGTGAAATGGCGATAGCAAGTGAGAACGAGGAGATAATGGATCTAGTTAAACCATCTACTCCTTTACCTTCTTGGTTCACTGAGAAGGATCTTGCTGAATATGCGGCTTTGTACGAAAAGTCTGGATTCCGATTTGCAATCCAAGTTCCCTACAGGTATTTAGTTAGCTACTGAATTTGTGTATACTCTGACTTTAATTTTCTTTTTAATGAAAGGTGAACTTTATATTAATATACCAACGTATGACACAATAAAAAGAGAAAATAGAGTTTGGACATCCCCAAATCCAACATACAACACTGAAATGCTAGTCTGCTATACAACAGTTACAATATCACATATCGGCACAATAAGCCAATATCTCTGATGGAACTAAACAATACTTCAGATACAACTTCTGTGCAGACCCACTGCATCACTATAAGCAGACCAAAGATCCCAAGTTCACCATTATTCACCTACCATAGGCTCATGATATACATTTCCTGGATAAGCTAGGCTCACCATATATCATTCAACCATCATCCACAATAACATATAGTGATCCTTACCAGGCCTCATCACGTAGCCTATAGCACCATGACTTCTCCAAAGAGGGACTATACTTGACTGACTACATTTCCTAACTAATTACCCTCAATCCATTACATATAGCAGCTACTCTGACTTTAATGTTGATAACGAGAATATAGATAAATTTAGCGTAATTGCTGTAGGACACTGGGCATGGCTGGATCGGAGGTACAAGATCCGAAAGTAGAAGCTAAAACATTGCTGATCATTGGTGAGAAAGATTACGTGCTGAAAATTCCTGGAATGGATGAATATGTAAGGAGCGGAGAGGTGAAGAAGTATGTTCCGGACCAGGAAACAATATATGTGCCAGACGGATCTCATTTTGTCCATGAGCAATTTCCCGACCAAATTAATCAACTGATCCTCACTTATCTCCATAGCAACAGGCATCTCACAGCAGTTTGAAATGGGACCAAAAGCCTCGTGATGATCAGTACTGTCCTAGTGTGTTGTACGAGTAATATGTATGGTTATTAATCCATTGTCACATTTCAAATAAAATTTCGGCTTTATATTCTCATGTCTCATATAATCATATTCTCGATATATATTACAACTTAGACAATAAGAATAATTATCATCTGATACATGCAACAAAATTTTATACATCATATGCAAAAAACCGTTTACATCGCATAACTTATGTATATAAAAAGATATCAAGAAAAGGTTGTATATGGCTATCTCTTCTGGAAATTTAAAGATCTAATGCAATACGCAAATATGAACGCGAAAAATAGAACCAATCCAACATGTACTCCAGCAACGGCACCCAGGAAACTATGTTTGTAACCATAATACCGGTCCAAATAATCTTTAACGGACTCACCAGTCGTGAGGAGATCGTCAAAGTCCCCAAATTGTGACGCAACCATGCCATAGATGGTCCAGGCTAATGGATTGCCCCAGTAGTACCATCTCCATCAGACCGGGATCCTCTGTAACAAAAAAAGATTGCCGCATTGTATTAGAAGGCGTGACAATATATAAAGTTTCTTTTACGAGGTTTTATGCATTAAATATACACTTTGACGACTTTTGGCCTTTTTAACAATTTCGAAATAGAGCATAACCCAAAACGAACGGTTCTAAAGAGTCAAAAATGTCACTACTCACTAGTAATGATAATTGACCAAAGAAAGCAATGTGAGTTGATAAACTTACGGGTCGTGGAATGATGAATCCAGAAAAGAAATTAAAAAGTCCATAAAATGAGGCAGCGATAATGGCAGCAATGTTGGCGTTGGGTGTAATGGCGACGGTCATCATACCGTAATATGTCATGTAGAGTAGACAAGTGAACTGGAAGAAACAGTACCAAAAGAACTTGGCTGCTGTCCAATCAAACCCGATCATTGCATACACTATGATACTGTATACTCCGGTTTGTGCTAGAATGTACGGGATCTCGACAAGAACCTGAGCAAAGGCATATGGCAGAGCCGAATACATTCCTGCAGCTCGTTCTCTATAAAAGACAGTACGTTCAACATCAACAACGGGCTGCACTGAAGACGCGTTTTGGATTCCAAGAAACAGTACTGCTGCGTACATCGACCCCATAGCATTGGTCAAATCTCGTTGAGTTGACCTATATTAACATTAACATTATTACCAAAATAAGGAAAAAAAAATGAACTTGATAGTTTTATGGTTTCTCGAATGCTTACTTTTTACCACCAAGATCCCAAAACATGGTACCAAACATGACCGCTATAAAGGTGGTAAAAGCAAAACGGACAGCTGTATAAGGTGGATTTCGCCAGTATGACCAACGTTGTTTCCATAGACAAGCTATGCATTGAACAATGAAAGGTTGTGAGTATTGTGTTGGGAAATAGAGGTCTTTTGTACCGGGACGTGGCACACTCAATTGAGCGATAAGTGCTTTGTTTCTCCTGCAAATTAAAATTTAGTAACCGTTAAATTTTATCTTAGGTTTTATTATAACGTTGTAATACTAGTTACAAATTTGAGTTGACTACTTGCCTGTAAAGATCTGAGTTATGGTAGATTTCGGTGAAATCGACCCCTAAAGCTAGTTCTTGAGAGGAATTGCTGACTTCTAACATCCATGTTGCCGGGTTGTATCCGTCTTTGATCTTACTAACCCCGTCAATATCCTAATTCACGAATCAATCAACGAGTTACAATGGTGATTTTATTAAGTAGTAACTATTGTGACTACAAGTAGCGATAATAAGATAATCCATTGCAAACAGCAAATCCTCGTTACCTCGAAATACTTGATCAACTCACAAGAATGACGACCAACGGGTCCAACATACAACTCTTGTCCTCCTCGTTTCATCAAGAACAACTGCAAACCGGACATTCCAAAATTCAGTAGCTAACAATAATTAGAAAGTAATCGTATGTAATAATGAGAGTACTTTCATACGTCATCAAAAGCTTCAAAGATATCGATACTAGGTTGGTGAATGGTACACACAACTGTACGTCCTGTGTCCACCGTGTTCCTAACGGTTCTCATCACAATGGCAGCAGCCCGAGCATCTAACCCTGAGGTTGGCTCATCCATAAAGATTATAGATGGATTGGCTACAAGCTCCACTGCTATGGTTAACCTCTTTCGTTGTTCGGTTGAGAGCCCATTGACACCTGGTAACCCGACTAGTGCATCCCTTAATGGGGTCAGTTCCACAAGGTCCATAACCTCAGCAACGAAACTCTATAAAACAACATTAAATCTCGTCATTTCTAATATTAAACTATAAACTGACTGAAAATACTTTTGTTACAGAGGTTTTGCTCCAAAATATGTACTCTACACGAACCTTTCTTGTTCTTTCGTCAACGTCTGTAGCCAGCCTTAGCCAGGCTGAGTAAAGCAAAGATTCATAAACAGTAACATGAGGAGAGTGGATGTCGTTTTGTTCACAATACCCTGAAATTTGAGCAAAGGTTTCTTGTACTTTTGGAAATCCAGAAATCCTAATGTCGCCTTCTATATAGCCACCGGTTTTTCTATCCGCAAGCACATCCATCAAAGTAGTTTTTCCGGCACCACTCACACCCATAAGCGCCGTAAGAACACCAGGTCGAAAAGCTCCACTCACACCCTTAAGTAACAATAATCTATTTTCATTCACTCCTTGCTCTCTCATTTCCTACAACATTTATCAAAACATCAACACGACAATAAGTAAAAAAAGAGTTTAAGAAATTATGGGTTAAAAGAGATCATGTCCGCTTAAGTACAACAGCAATTTTTTTTTTTTTTTTTTGAATCATAATAAAGTTACCTGTGGCATATCGACTGAGTATTTGACATCATTGAAGGTAATCGAATGTGGTTCAAACGGAAGAATCATCCCTTTTTTCTTGTTCTGACTACCCTCATCGGCAATTCTAGTGGATTTCATCTCAATGGCTCCTGCATCACTGTCGTCCTGTGATGCTACATTAGCTTGTGTTTTCCCGAAAGCTGCAGAGCTCACATATTGTTAAAATAATGAATACTTTTAAGCAATGATCGAAAACTAAAGGTGGCAAGTTTGGGTTATGTTTTGTCTCAAGCGCGTTAAACAGTCAAAACAAAGAAAACTAAACAACCAAAGATTGAGATACTTACGGTTGAGTAAAGCGAGAGACAAAGCAAAGCACAAGTTAAAGAGTAGAATGAATCCAACTAAAGCTGCAACTGCAATCCAATACCAATAATTTTCAGCAAAGAATCCTCCAGAAGTGATAATCGTTTTCCCAAGTGTGCTATCATTCCAAGGCTATAAAACAAAAATCATTTAAGAATAAGTTTCACCATGCTTACACGTATTTAGATATAGAGCGTGCTTGGATGTGCATCTGTTCCAAAAACTAACTTTTAGATACTTACCTTTTGCCATCGATGCCCAAGAAACTCGTTCACAACAATTCCGTTCATTGCGTACATCATGGGAGATGACCAGTAACCCCACAGCCACCACTTCTTTACGTCATCTGAGAAAACGAAAACCTATTTATTAGTTTACAATAACAAGTAAAAAATTTATGTTTTTATGCATTTTTTAAGTAAGTAGTACCTCGAACAAGGACAAAGCCACCCAAAGCAAAGACCAACAAAAGTGCAAATGAACCAAATGTGTTTGCAACAATCATGTTTCGACCCAATGCTCCAATAAACTGAAACAATCCAGAAGACATCTGGTTAACTAGCAAGAGCAGAAGGTACTCCCTAAAGAATCTGCAGTACAAGAAAGATTCCATAAATAAACATTTACGGTACTTAGGAATGGTTAAAATAGGGTGATGTTTTATCTCTAACGGGCAAATAGATAACTTCAATTAAATTTCTTAACACGAGACAGGTCAAATGTTATGAAAGTCTACCAAAGCGTTTTTTTAATGAAAACATAGGTTATTATTGAGGTATCAATATTATTCATGGACAAAAGTGTTTTGGGTCAAACCAACCCGAACGATATTTACCCGCAGATAAAGTGTCCCTTCTGGATACTCTTCTAAGGAGAAAACGGGTCAAGTCAAATAAACTAGTTGGCATCAAGTCAACAACACCGGTCAAACGGGTCAAATTCTCCCACAGCGTATGTTATATACATAACATCTCAATTTTAGTTGTCCATAATATATGAATTATCGAAATAGCGTGATTTTTGTTATAACATTTGATACACTAATTTCATAATAACTTCTAATCATATTTTGAACAAAAGCTGTTTCAAGTCAGCTTGACCGACTTATTTTAACGCACAGAAAGAGGTTTACTCGCAAAAACTGACTATTATTGAAATAACACTTTTTTTATAATCATATTTGACACAACAATTATATATGATTTTTTTGGTCAAATATTGTTTCGGGTCAACCCGAACCGACACATTTTTAGCCGTAAAAGAAAGTGTTCATTTCGACCCGTTAAGAAGATCTTCAGAAATTAAGTACCTTTCAATGTTAGGGTCAAGTCCCATTACGTAATATGTCAAAATTGTCCATACACCTGCTTCAAGAAACGAAATAGGAATCTTGGTGACCCATGATGGTAGAGCATACGCCCACGAGGGGTAAAACAAGAAATCCCTTTGCTTGTAGTATACAGGAAGCTTTGCAATTGTCATTGATATTTCAGCCATCCCATTAAACATAATCATAACCACACCGAAGAAAAGAGCACCCACATATATCCCACCATCTTCTGGTGTACGTCTATGCATCTCAGTTCGGAAAAAACACAGTCATAGAGATAAATGCCATCACACATAGCTGAAACCGAATAAAATATCGTACCACTTATTAGGAAGTTGTGCAAAATGCATCAAAGTAACCAGCTTTGGTCCAATTTCTATAACTAGTAACCAAATTTTCTTTTGTAAAAACCTTCAAACATGCAAAAACTCGATTAAGCAAAAAGTCTCACCTGGAACAATTTGAAGATATAAACAAACGAGTTTCTTTTCATGAGCAATATTTCTCTATCGGTACACGCCTTCAAGAGTTTCTTATTATTTAAACCATATGTTTCGGTTGTTAAAGCAGCAGGGTGGCTTTTAGTTTTATCATAGGGGGTCCCTAAATCATCTCCAAGTTTCCTTCCAACATGAAACGATTGATATGCATCAGCAAATTCTTTAGCAGTCACAAATCTGTAAGGTTGGTCTCTTCTCATCCAATATTGTTGTTGATCTTTCTTTGATATCCGGATCAGGCTTAATGTTTGCATCTTTTTCCCTTCTTGATAACTCTGCCAACATCTCTGAAAATCATACAAAAAACTGTTATCAACACTCTTGTCAAAAATAATTTCTATTTTCACACACTGTAACACTAGAGGTGGCAACGGCCACCGATTTACAATGAATGCATATCATGACAAAACATGTTAATGGGTCAACCCGAACCAGCCCATTTGGACCGTACTAAAAATGACCCATTTTAACCCGAACCCATGTTGATTGCGCGAACCACCATTTTGCCAACTCTACATAACTCCATCAATGATCGAACTCACCATAACGTGATCCAACCCCTTGGCATCGAGCAGAAAAAGCTAAGGTTTCTCTGACTGTCATTTCTCCAATATGGACATCGTTTTGACTGATATAGGCAGATGTTCTTTCGGGCACAAACTCATGCAATTCATGCCCGTTATATGTCACCTTCCCTGAGCTCTACAATTACAAATTGTAAATAAACGATTAAATACTTTCTTTTAAACACAATAAGTAAAAACAACAGTGATTAGGATAATTGGTTTACCTTAAGCTCCTTAGCAAGCTTTCCGGCCAAAGCTAACAATAATGTTGTCTTACCAGAACTTGGGGGACCCAATAGTAGTGTCATCCTACACATTGCATGCACGTTTTAGTACAAAATCAAATCATGTCATCAATACTCATTTACTTATGAATGGATCGGTTTGTGTTGTGTTATTATCTCAAACGGGTCATATAGAAAAGATAGCTAGAAGGAAATGAGATGAGTACGCTGAAACTAGCCCAAACTATATTTCAATGCATACAACATCCTATATCTACAAGAAAATAAAATGGACAAAGAAGTATATTTTGGTCATCACGCCCGTCTAAGCCCAAAAAAAATCAAATAAATTTTCTTTGCATCACGCCCGTCCTAAGCCAAAAAAAAATCAAATAAATTTTCTTTGCATTCTTCCTTCAATACCTGCTAGGCTTCACAACACCACTAACTGTTAGTTTTATAGATATAAAATAATAGTTGTGTGTTAGGATCGAACTCGAGATCACGAGATTGCACACGTTACAAATAAAGAATTAATGATTAATAATTATTTATAAAATGTTATACTTAATTATTATATGCACAAAACATTTAACGGACGTTAAGTATTTAACGGAGAATGACTAACGACCGTTAAACGATAAAAGGAAACAATTAAAGAGTGAATAAAAGGAAAGTCGAGAAGGATCCGGAAACCCTTATGGGTTATGCCGATTGGCCAAGGGTTAGAATACCTAATCCTTGGTTAACTTGTCCTCTAAGTTTGCTCTACTATAAATACAAAGGCTATGATTCATTATTGGGTACTCTTTACACTCTAATACCCAAAACCTTGTGTTTTTTTCTTCCTTTGCTCTAAAACCGATCGATCTAAACCCTTAGAGGGTCGATCGAATTTTTGATTGTCAAGAAATTCTTTGTTTTGTGTTATTACTTGCATAACATTAATTTGGTATTAGTTTGTGTGTACAAGAACCTGATACTTACACACTATTGTAAGTATCTTGGATTGCATTGCAAAAATGGTAAAGGGCAATTCGTGTAATCCGTTAAACCCTAATTAGGGTTCATCACTTTTATTGCTCGGTTTGATTCTTGTTCTTGCTAGAATCATCAAGGTACGCTTACTTTAATATTCGGTTAATTAATATGTGTTATGTATCATTTGCTTTCGCTACGTGTTCTTTGATGTTAATTGTTTATATATATGATAGTCATGATTATATAACTCCAACAGTGGTATCACGAGCCGTTATAACATGTAATTAATTACCGAAAACACATAAAAAAACGAATCTTGATTGAGTTTTAATACATGTTGGTCGATTTAGGGTTTATTCAAATCGAAACCCTAATTTTTTTTAAAGGGCCGATTGCCCTATAATATTTAGGGTTTTAGATTTGTAATTTAATTTGATTAGAAACCCTAGGTTTAAACATGTTTATGTGTTTGTAAGTGATCATGTGGCAATATGCTAATTGTTAGGTAGAATCCATGCAAACGTGCATGTTTGGCATGGATTCATTATTGTGATGATTTAATTGTTTTAACATGTAAGTTAATTGATAGATGTCGAATTAGGGAAGACTCCAATTAATTAAGTAATCAATTATGTGCAACGTGGTATATATTTAATTTTGACTAACGCAATCGATACGTCGATGCATGTGGCTCACTTACCATTGTAAGTGATAGTCTTAATTAAATATATGCATCATTAAACATAGATGGATTATTAATAGGTTATCAAATTAGTTTGCATGTGGCTACTTGTTTACATAATTAATTGTTAAGTTATATGTGTTATTTAGTTTTATTTTTATAATTACTTGTTTTTGTTTGGGTTAATACACAAAAAAGTCACTAAACTTTACAAAAAAGTTCGCCTAAATCACCCAACTTTCAAATTGTTCAATTAAGTTACTGAACTTTGAAACTTTATTCGACTTGGTTACTGATCTTTGAAACTTTGTTCGATTTGGTTACTGAACTTTCATTTTGTTCACTTAGGTTACTGAACTTAGTAACTTTGTTCGAATAGGTTACTGAACTTTGAAACTTTGTTCGACTTCGTTACTGAACTTTGAAACTTTTTATACGTTTTCGTCTGTTTTTATACGTTTTCGCCAGTTTTTCTTTCGTTTTTGCCCGTTTTTATACGTTTTCGTCTGTTTTTATACTTTTTCGCCATTTTTCTTCTGTTTTCGCCCGTTTTCTTCCGTTTTCGTCCGATTTTATACATTTTAGTCCATTTTTATACGTTTTCGCCAGTTTTTCTTCCGTTTTTGCCCGTTTTTATACGTTTTCACCATTTTTTCTGTTTTCGTCAGTTTTATCTGTTTTAGTCTGTTTCCATAAAAACTATAAAAACGGAAGAAAACTGTCAAAAATGTATAAAATTGGACGAAAACGAAAGAAAATGGGCGAAAACAGAAGAAAAATGACGAAAACGTATAAAAAGGGGCAAAAATGGAAGAAAAACTGGCGAAAACGTATAAAAACAGACGAAAACGTATAAAAACGTACAAAAACGTATAAAAACGGACGAAAACGAATAAAAATGGGCGAAAACGGAAGAAAAATGTATGAAAGCGGGCGAAAACGTAAGAAAAACTGGCGAAAGCGTATAGAAATGGTCAAACTAACAGAAATAGTGGTTTATGGACTAAATCCGTGATACCAGACTAACCACAAGGACCGTTTTGAACTATAAAATATGCAATGTCATCATTTTAAAGGTTCAGTAACCAGATCGAACAAAGTTTCAAAGTTCAGTAACCTAAGTGGACAAAATGAAAGTTCAGTAACCAAGTCGAATAAAGTTTCAAAGTTCAGTAACTTAATTGAACAATTTGAAAGTTGGGTGACTTAGGCGAACTTTTTTGTAAAGTTTAGTGACTTTTTTGTGTATTAACCCTTTTTGTTTAATTGTTCGACATGTTTTAAGCAAAAATGGTAATTTTTTAATAAAAATTAAACGGACTAAATAATGGTGAAACTTGATGTAATAAATTATGAATCTTGCAAAGTCTTATGTGCCGATAGTGGTTCGCTTCGCACGGTAATTTGCTCTCAGGCGAGACTAGCAAGATTATAATTTATGACATGATTTTTAAGACTAAAGTCATAAACTTTTAATTGATTGTTGAGTTTTGTACCAATAGTGTGAACGGCTCACCCAATTGTGACAAACTATAAGAGGGGTATAAGGAGGATTGACATTAAATTGTCAAACCGAAAGAGACGCGTTTTTAATTGGCACTTGTGCTGACGTTTGTCTCTCCGCTCCTTTGTGCGTCAAATTGGAGCTACCAAGTAAACTATTTTATGTACAAAATCACCTTAAGGGTGAATTGACCTCAATTTCACGTGCCACTTTTGTGGTAATTATCCGAATAACTTGGGTCTTTTGACTCATGCAGTAGTAGGATATAGTGGGCGATAATTGTAGGTAATTCTTTGATTGGTGAACTCAATACCTCAATTAAAACTTTGTTGATTGAAATCTTAGCTTAAAAATTGGTAAAAAGGTTTTGAAAAACTTATGATACGAAGATGTATGCATGCTTCTTCGTACATATTTTGATTGACACATCAAAATTGGTACCCTTTAAAATTAAGTCAATGCCATCTAGTTAAAGAACACTTGAAGTTGTAATTTAGTCATGTGAGAGCTTGGACTAGATTACAATGGATATGTAAATTTCATCTTCTCATTACTAGCAGATCAACTGATGTAATAGGACTATGGTAATTTACAGTTTTTAATTAGACGACTTAAATTGAGTTAAGTGAGAGCTTGGACTCAAGGCATAAGATGGGGATAAAACATGCTTATATTGGAAATTGTTTGCCAATATAAATCCCATATTGATCTAGGAATTGGAAATTGTTTGCCAATTATTGTTCGACAGATTACCTTATTATATACTTTCATTACTAGCAGATCGACTGATGTAATGAAACTATGATAATTTGGATCCTAGTTTTCAAGAAAATACTATGGTTATATGAATATTTCCTAGGGTATTTTATTTTCTTGAAAAATTGTATTGTCGAAAATACTAATTTTGAACTTTCTTTATCTGTAGAAATGGCTCAAAACAATAACACCACTATGAGTTCTGTGTTCAAATCATTTTTTGAACGGGAAAAATTGACTGGCTCACAAAATTTCAATGATTGGTATCGTTCACTCAGGATTGTCCTGCGAGTGACAAATCAAC
This sequence comes from Artemisia tridentata subsp. tridentata, assembly GCA_021014915.2. Lineage (NCBI taxonomy): Eukaryota > Viridiplantae > Streptophyta > Magnoliopsida > Asterales > Asteraceae > Artemisia > Artemisia tridentata. The sequence goes on from CP139502.1 coordinate 313,882,752, forward strand.
TTGAATATCTATCTAAGCCTTGTTCTGCTGAACCTACTGCTGCAACTTCAACTAATGAAGAAAAAGCAGCATGGAAAACTGAGTATAAGACGCATAATGATGTGGCTTGTTTAATATTGGGGGCGATGACACCTGCTCTTCAAAAGCAGTTTGAGAATTACTTCCCAATGGACATGATAAACGAACTCAGGAAAATGTTTGAAAAACCACAAACTGTTGAGGTCTATGATTTGATGGAATCTCTACATGGTTGCAAACAGGCAGAAGGTGAACCTGTAAGTGCTCATGTGTTGAAAATGAAAGGTTACATGGATCAACTACAAGCACTTGGCAAGGTCTATGAACAAGACATTGCCATCAACTTAATCAATAGATCCCTTACTAAGGAATTTAGTGGTTTTGTGCGTAATTTCAATATGCACTGCGTGGGGAAGACAGTTTCTGATTTACACGCATTGCTTATTGATTACGAGAAAGGTTTACCACCAAGGACTTCTACTACACCCCAGGTACTTGCTATTCAAGGGGGTAGGATTAACAAGCCAAATGCGAACAAGAAGGGTAAAGGAAAGAGTAAGGCTGATAAGGGTAAGCAAGTTATGGCTTATCAACCACAACCCAAGAAAAACCCTCATAAGAAGAAGGATAATTCTAAAAAGGATCAGGCTTGCCACTACTGTCATGTAGTGGGTCACTGGAAGAGGAACTGTCCTCTTTATATCCAAGAGTTGTGGGAAAGTAAGAACAAGAAGACTGGGCACTTGGGCGCCAACACTTCAGGTAACTTACTTATGATTGAATTATTTACTCTAAATCATAAAATTAATTCCTGTGTATATGATACTGGATACGGTATTCACATTTGTAATACGCTGCAGGGATTTAGAGTGGAAAGGAAGCTTGCCTATGAGGAGCAATATCTGCATGTGGGAAATGGAGCACCTGCAGCTGTTGAAGCCATAGGAGTGCGTGTTTAATTTAGTTTTTCCTTCGGGCTTAGTACTGTTATTAAACAATTGTCATTATGCACCTTCAATTGTTAGGGGTGTTGTTTCCTTTTCTTGTTTATTGGATCTTGGTTTTAATCACATTATCAATAGCAATGAAATTTCTGTTTCTTTAAATAATATTTTTTATTTTAATGCTATTGCTGTTAATGGTGTGTTTGAGATTGATATGAATGATAGTATATCCAATAATAATTCAATGTATAGCATAAGTAAGAGAATTAAGTCAGACTTGAATTCTTCTTACCTTTGGCACTGTAGACTTGCCCATATAGGCAACACTCGCTTGAAAAAGCTACAACATGATGGGCTTTTAACAAGTATCAATGATGAATCATTTGATAAATGTGAGTCTTGCATATCTGGGAAGATGACTAAGAAACCTTTTCATAGTAATATGGAAAGGGCTTCTGATCTACTTGGTTTGATACATACTGATGTGTGTGGACCACTTAAACATGTGTCAAGGAAAGGTGCTAGCTACTTCTTAACCTTTACAGATGATTTCATCAAATATGGTTATGTTTATTTACTTAAACATAAACATGAAGTGTTTGAAACATTTAAGGTTTTCAAAGAAGAAGTAGAATTGCAACTAAGAAAGAAGATTAAAGCTCTTTGATCTGATAGAGGCGGTGAATACTTAAGCCAAGAGTTTAAAGATTATTTAGCTGAGAATAGAATTGTCCAGAATCTCACATCTCCATATACTCCACAACAAAATGGTGTATCTGAGAGAAGAAATCGTACATTGTTAGACATGGTGCGATCAATGTTTAATCTTACAACTCTTCCTTTATCTTTTTGGGATTATGCCTTAGAATCTGCGGTTCGTATTTTGAATATGGTTCCCACTAAGAAGGTTGATAAGACACCATAAGAAATATGGAATGGAAAAGCTCCAAACTTGTCTTATTTAAAGGTCTGGGGTTGCGAGGCGTATATCAGACGTGACTCAGCAGATAAACTCCAACAGAGATCTGTAAAGTGTATCTTTGTAGGATACCCAAAGGAAACGATGGGTTACTACTTTTACTATCCACCTGAAAACAAAGTAATTGTTGCTAGATATGGAGACTTTTTAGAAAAGGAACTTATATCTCAAGAATTCAGTGGGAGAGTTTATGATCTGGAAGATGATCATGTAGATACATTACCTTCTGAAAATACTAGCGAACTTCCTGTGGAACCTGAAAGTCTGGGTCCTCCACCTGAAGTTGAAATTGTTCCCATTCGCAAGTCTTCAAGACATGTGAAAGCTCCTGAATGTCTATGTCTTAACGTAGAAGTTGAGAAAACTATATTAGGGGATCTTAATGAACCTGCTAATTATAGGGCTGCCATTGAGAGTCCTGAAAAGGATAAATGGGTAGTTGCTATGAATGGGGAAATGCAATTAATGAAAGATAACAATTTCTGGATTGAAGTAGACCTTCCTCCCAATGCTAAGGTAGTTGGAAGTAAGTGGCTCTTCAAGAAGAAAACTGACATGGATGGCAAGGTACACACCTATAAGGCCCGTTTGGTAGCTAAAGGCTTTACTCAAACATTTGGTGTTGACTACGAGGAGACCTTTTCTCCTGTAGCTGACATTAGGGCTATTAGGATTCTCATAGCTATAGCAGCATACTGTGACTATGAGATTTGGAAAATGGATGTCAAAACCGCCTTCTTAAATGGTCACCTAGATGAAGACATCTATATGGCGCAGCCTGAGGGGTTTGTGAATCCAAAATTTCCAAACCGTGTATGCAAACTTCAAAGATCCATTTATGGATTGAAGCAAGCATCAAGGCAATGGAATAAAAGATTTGATGAAGAAATCAAAAGGTTTGGATTTACTCAGAATCTTGATGAGCCATGTGTATATCACAAAGCTAGTGGGAGTAATGTAATTTTCCTTATCCTATATGTTGATGACATATTGATCATGGGAAAAGATATTCCAAGTTTGCAAAAGGTTAAGGCATATCTTGGAAAGTGCTTTTCTATGAAGGATTTAGGGGAAGCTGCATATATTCTGGGAATCAAGATCTATAGAGATAGATCAAGGCGGTTAATCGGATTAAGTCAAAGTGCTTACATTGACAAAATATTAAAGAGATTCAATATGCAAAATTCCAAGAAAGGATTTTTGCCAATGGAAGTGAAACATGACTTGAGCAATGAGTTATGTGCTTTAACACCTGCAGAGGTGGCACGCATGAGCAAAGTTCCTTATGCTTCGGCTGTAGGATCTATTATGTATGCGGTGAGATACACAAGGCCAGATGTGGCATTCGCTCAGAATATCACCAGTTAATTTCAACAGAATCCAGGTGAAAAACACTGGATTGCTGTTAAACATATTCTAAAGTATCTTAGGCATACGAAAGATATGTTTCTTATGTATGGTGGAAATCCGGCTATAGAACTTGATGTTACAGGTTACTGTGATGCGTCCTGGCAATGTGACAAAGATGATGAGAAGTCTCAGACTGGTTATGTCTTTGTTATCAATGGAGGAGCAGTAGACTGGAAGAGCAAGAAACAGACTACAATTGCGATGTCTGCGACAGAGGCCGAGTACATAGCTGCTTCAGAAGATGAAATGGAGGCAGTCTAGATTAGGAAATTCATTTCCGGGCTTGGTGTTATGCCTTCAATTGAATCGCCTATTAACATGTATTGAGATAATTCTGCTGCAATCATATTTGCCAATGAACCTGGAGTCATGAAGGGCACCAGACATTTTCTACGGAAGTATCACTATGTTCGGGAACAAGTGCGCGAAGGTGAAATAAATCTCTTGAAAGTTCACACAGATGATAACTTAACTGATCCATTCACTAAGGCTTTAGCTAAAGAAAAGCTTACTGAACTTGCCAATGGCATTGGACTTAGATTAGCTAGTAGTTTCATGCATAACTGTGTTTAGTATTTGGATAAAGGATATTGTAAACATTTATTATTTATTAATGAAATAAAGTATTGGTTATGTTTATGTTCATTATTTAATATTGTTGTCCTATATTTTTGCATGTTTAATCCATGAATAAGTTAGTTATTCTAAATGTCCGTTGTCAGTTAATGATATGGGAATATCATTATGATAAGTCAAATCTGAGTTTTGGTAAAATATACTTGAAAGTATATTGATGCGCTGTCATACCAAATTCACATGATATTCAATGAATTGAATATAGGACTTATCCCAACTACATGATGTTACTTAAGGATATTATTAAGTAAATCATGAATAGTTATCCTCAGATTTGAGATACCAGATAACTGTTATGAATGTAGTGCATTCTGTGGAACAATTTAACGCTATACGTAACTGGTAGTCATAATGATTGTTTTCGGAATTGTTGCAAAGTTCATGAGTTATGCTCGTAGTCAAAATAAAATTTGTTCCTACAAATTTATTTTTGGAGTTTAATACTGCTGGGCCCCTCGTAGGGTTGACAAGATGTATGCGTGGCCACGCCCAAGATCTCCCCAGAATATCTTCAGAAAATTTGGTAATCTTGCTCAATCACAAACAACGAGAAACATAATATTTGAATAAAGATAATATCCATATCTTTATTTAATGTCGTATTAGAAACAAAATGATAATAATAATGATGAATCATTAAAGGTTTTTCTAAGAGACCTACTCGAGTTGTACTAGAGGCATCGGCGTGTTGCAAGACGCTAACCGATGTGATCACAACTATTATAATATGTCTAAGTGGGAGCTTTTAGTTTTATAGACATAAAATAATAGTTGTGTGTTAGGATCGAACTCGAGATCACGAGATTACACACGTTACAAATGAAGAATTAATGATTAATAATTATTTATAAAATGTTATACTTAATTATTATATGCACAAAACATTTAACGGACGTTAAGTATTTAACGGAGAATGACTAACGACCGTTAAACGATAAAAGGAAATAATTAAAGAGTGAATAAAAGGAAAGCCGTGAAGGATCCGAAAACCCTTATGGGTTATGCCGATCGGCCAAGGGTTAGAATACCTATTCCTTGGTTAACTTGTCCTCTAAGTTTGCTCTACTATAAATACAAAGGCTAGGATTCATTATTGGGTACTCTTTTACACTCTAATACCCAAAACCTTGTGTGTTTTTCTTTCGTTGCTCTAAAACCGATCGATCTAAACCCTTAGAGGGTCGATCGAATTTTTGATTCTCAAGAAATTCTTTGTTTTGTGTTATTACTTGCATAACATTAATTTGGTGTTAGTTTGTGTGTACAAGAACGTGATACTTACATACTATTGTAAGTATCTTGGATTGAATTGCAAAAAAGGTAAAGGGCAATTCGTGTAATCCGTTAAACCCTAATTAGGGTTCATCACTTTTATTGCTCGGTTTGATTCTTGTTCTTGCTAGAATCATCAAGGTACGCTTACTTTAATATTCGGTTAATTATTTATGTGTTATGTATCATTTGCTTATGCTACGTGTTCTTTGATGTTAATTGTTTATATATATGATAGTCATGATTATATAATTCCAACACTAACATCATCAAGGATGGTTATATGCCTTTTTGTATTTGGAAGGAGATGGAACTTGCTCAAGAACCCCTATAGACAAAAAAGAAATTAACACATATTATGAACGATTTTATACAAGTCAGAAAACAATGTTAAATTATGTTTTGAAACATGCATCTTTTGAATTAAAGACCATCCAAAAGTGACAAGTTACAAAGATTTGATATAAACAGGATTCGGATTATATTTTAAAACGTGCAACTTTGAACATAAAAACGGTCTAAAACTCATAAAAATTGTGAAAGGACTACATAAAGGTCAGTGAACATTGTCCGAATAATACTTATAAATGTACTTTGAGTAAACAAAACATCCAAACATGATAAGTTGGACAGATTTTATAAAGATCAGAAAACAATACCCTTTCAAACATGCATGCATAGTGAATGTTTATAAGGAAATAAGTTTATAGCTCTTAGAAATGTCGGAAATAGTCCGAGTTATATTTTGAAACCGGCGCTTTAAATGTATAATTCTACAAAAATTATACGTTAGGACTTAGGAAAAGAATTCGATTAAAGTCATATACAGTAAACAATTTCTAAATTATGACTTAGAAGTACTTGAAGTGTTTGAGAATGTATTTGTCAGGTGTTTGAGAATGTATTTGTTGAAGGCGTTAGCTGACTTTTATGTATGAACTCACCAGCGTTAGCTGACTTTTAGCATGTTTTTCTTAGGTATTTGAGAATGTATTTGTTGAAGGCAGGGCATGACATCGGTCATAATTACCAGAAGTGTTTTTACACATGCGTTAAACTCTGATTTGGGACAGTCATGTTAAATGAGACTTGTTTTATTTAAACTCAACTTGATGTATAACATTTAGCTTTGGTAATGTAAACTATTTTAAAACGGATCTTCAAATCCGTTCTCTATATCTTTGTGTTGTGATTACCAATTTAGTAGCACCCAAACATGTATGCTTTCGCAAATCCAGATTTTGGGGGTGTTACAGGTGTTTTTTCAAGACCTGCCGCGCGTGAACTAGAGTAAACTTTCTCCCTTTTGAGTGGTCACTAAAATTGATCTTTACACGTTCGATATGATTATCCTCATTTTCCCCGCTTTTACGTTGTAGATGTTTTTAAATAGCGTGGAACTTTTGGCAATCACCGTTAAGCCTAGTCCATTTCCCCTTGACAACATTTTTGGTACGAGGACAACCTTTTGTAGCTCCGTTGAATTCGTCTGTAATCTGCCACCAAAATGAGTCGTCGGATCGGTCTGCACCGATCTCGTCGTTCTCGGAAACTTCTACCCAAGTCTCAGCTAGCAACGTTTCTTCGTCGCGTGTCCAATGGTGCATTGTTCGTGTCGCTTCCTCCGCGTCATCGTCCTCGTCCGCGTCTAAATCCACCGTTGGTGTGGTTGCCTTTTTGAAGGTTTTGCTGCTCGTTTTCCTTTACGTCATTGTTTACGTGTTTCTTTTGGTGGTGGTTGTGGTACTTTGAATTGTGGTTGTGTTTGTTGTGATTCAAAGAATTGTGGTTGTGATTGTTGTGGTTGAAAGAATTGTTATGCCGCATTTCTTTGGTGTTGGAAATTTTGAAATTGGTTGTTGAGTTGTTGGTTTTGATGATACGAAAGTTGTTGTTGATAAATTTGTTCAGGTGTCATTTGGGCCATATTTTATTGTGTACTGTACGGAGGAAACGGTTGCGAGAAAGAAATTGAGTTTTGTGACGATAGGGTAGACGGGTTTGAGGAAGACGAGTGTTTTTGTGGGTTAGAGATACTGAAGATAAGTAAAAAACCCGTTGGTTGGACCTCGAGACTTTTTGTTTGTGTGTTGAGATTTTGAAAGTAATGTATTTTTGGTAGAGAAGTGTGAAATTTTTTGTTAAAATGGGGTGCTATTTATAGAGTGTAAAAAGGGGTTTAATTTAAAAATAAAAATAAAATTTTGAATTTGAAAATAATTATACCGTCGCATTCAACAGTTAAAAACTTTTTCCTTCTGTCGTTTCCACGCCGAATTATCGACGAGAGTGCTCTCGGCGAGGGGTGGCGGTGTGGTGGCGTTGATTCGGCGGCGCCGAATGGCATGCCGTGTGGGATTCGGCGAGCATTCTTGTCGTTGTACCATTTGCTCTTATCATCCTAACTAAGACTTCTGAAGACTTTTTTCAAAGAAATTTTTATCTTGGTAAGAAAAAAGTTTTTCAAAGAAAATTTTATCTTGGTTTGATTTTGGTTTTGACTTTAAAAATTTTAAACCGATAAACTTGAACCATACAACCAACAAACCTGGAAACCGAACTAATGAACACCCCTACCTATGTCCACAATAAGCCACAAGGTAAGAAAAAGGTTTTTCAAAACAGGTCATGCTATACCGTTAGAACTTGCGACTCTTAAGACAGGTGTTATGACAAAAGTCAAGTGATCGATGGTTTTTTTTTATAACAAAAGTACAAATAAGAGGACCCAACATTTTGCTAGACCGGAGATGTTTTATGCTAGATCAACGGCTATTATACTTTTGTGTGACCAATTTTTGTTTTTTACAAATTCTTTTATTTTTATTTTATTTTTTTGTAAAGGGACAAAAAGTTGTTGCACAAAAGTGTTGTCGGTGTAGCAAAAAGGTGGGTCCCCCATTTTTACTTTTGTCATAAGCAACCAACCAACCACTTGTACTTTTGTTATAAAAGAAAAAAAAAAAAAAAAAAGACATGTATAAAATTTATAATGTAGTCGCACAGTCTATCAATTTAACAAGACCTTTTTAGACTACATGTAATGGTAACGCTTGAAAGTTTTAATATATCCTAGGTCACGCGTGATAACTCTACACATGTCCTAGACCACGCGTGAAAGGAGCAAAATAGACTTGGTTTGGTAGTGCAGATCACCAAACTTTTTTTTTTTTTTTTTCCTTTCATTGTGTGTGTAAGGAGCATATTACGAGGTATGTTGACCGTTGGTGATTGGTTTGATGAAGAGAGAATTAGCGGTAGTGAATACAATGAACATTATATCTTGTCTTAAAAATTACTTTTTTCTTTAAACTTGGTGTGAACGAAGGTTGAAAAATGTGACTCTTTTCGTCATTTTTTTCATAGCTGACCGATATAATCGAGGGGATTTTGTTAGAACCAAATTTGGCATCTTCTTAGCTGGCATTTTGTCATCTGACAATGTCACATGTACTTGTTTTTTACAATCTAAATATAACCTCTAAACAATTTCCATGTGTCATATAAGAAAAGGATGGTTTACAACATGTGACTTGAACATTGTATATAAAATGCAAACATCCCCTTAGAACACATACATCAACTCTTAACATGGATCAAATTTCACACAGGTTCGTAGGAGTCAACGGGCTAAAACTTCATGTAGCTGAAATCGGGCTAGAGTCCTCGCCTGCAGTCATTTTCCTACATGGGTTCCCTGAGATATGGTACACTTGGCGACACCAAATGATCGCAGTTGCAAACGCTGGTTTTAGAGCCATTGCACCTGATTCCAGAGGCTACGGATTGTCTGAGTCACCAGCAGAGCCTGAGAAGGCTTCGTTTGCTGATCTTATCAGTGATACTGCCTCTATCCTTGACGCTCTTGCCATTTCTAAAGTATGTTACTTTGTAAATAAACTTTTATGTTAATAATTCTAAGACTTGACATGTACTAAATTACCTTTGTTTCGGATATATATTCTTAGGTATTTGTGATTGGTAAAGATTTTGGAGCAATTATTGCGTACCCGTTAGCTCTTCTTCACCCAGAGAAAGTAGCTGGAATCATAACACTCGGCTTGCCATTTATGCCTCCAGGTGCCTTTAAGCATCGTTTCGTCCTCCCCGAGGGTGCTTACCCTCTAAGATGGGCGGTAAGAGTTTGAGCCAATTAACGCAGTTTATCAATCATATATAGGAGTTAAAATTTGAATTTATAACAGTTTGTATTTTGCTGAGTTTATTTATGTCATCAGGAACCTGGAAGAGCTGAAGCTGATTTTGGTCGGTTTGATACTAAAACTGTGGTGAAAAACATCTACATTCTGTTTTCTCAAAGTGAAATGGCGATAGCAAGTGAGAACGAGGAGATAATGGATCTAGTTAAACCATCTACTCCTTTACCTTCTTGGTTCACTGAGAAGGATCTTGCTGAATATGCGGCTTTGTACGAAAAGTCTGGATTCCGATTTGCAATCCAAGTTCCCTACAGGTATTTAGTTAGCTACTGAATTTGTGTATACTCTGACTTTAATTTTCTTTTTAATGAAAGGTGAACTTTATATTAATATACCAACGTATTACACAATAAAAAGAGAAAATGGAGTTTGGACATCCCCAAATCCAACATACAACACTGAAATGCTAGTCTGCTATACAACAGTTACAATACCACATATCGTCACAATTAGCCAATATCTCTGATGGAACTAAACAATACTTCAGATACAACTTCTGTGCAGACCCACTGCATCACTATAAGCAGACCAAAGATCCCAAGTTCACCATTATTCACCTACCATAGGCTCATGATATACATTTCCTGGATAAGCTAGGCTCACCATATATCATTCAACCATCATCCACAATAACATATAGTGATCCTTACCAGGCCTCATCACGTAGCCTATAGCACCCTGACTTCTCCAAAGAGGGACTATACTTGACTGACTACATTTCCTAACTAATTACCCTCAATCCATTACATATAGCAGCTACTCTGACTTTAATGTTGATAACGAGAATATAGATAAATTTAGCGTAATTGCTGTAGGACACTGGGCATGGCTGGATCGGAGGTACAAGATCCGAAAGTAGAAGCTAAAACATTGCTGATCATTGGTGAGAAAGATTACGTGCTGAAAATTCCTGGAATGGATGAATATGTAAGGAGCGGAGAGGTGAAGAAGTATGTTCCGGACCAGGAAACAATATATGTGCCAGACGGATCTCATTTTGTCCATGAGCAATTTCCCGACCAAATTAATCAACTGATCCTCACTTATCTCCATAGCAACAGGCATCTCACAGCAGTTTGAAATGGGACCAAAAGCCTCGTGATGATCAGTACTGTCCTAGTGTGTTGTACGAGTAATATGTATGGTTATTAATCCATTGTCACATTTCAAATAAAATTTCGGCTTTATATTCTCATGTCTCATATAATCATATTCTCAATATATATTACAACTTAGACAATAAGAATAATTATCATCTGATACATGCAACAAAATTTTATACATCATATGCAAAAAACTGTTTACATCGCACAACTTATATGTATATAAAAAGATATCAAGAAAAGGTTGTATATGGCTATCTCTTCTGGAAATTTAAAGATCTAACGCAATACGCAAATATGAACGCGAAAAATAGAACCAATCCAACATGTACTCCAGCAACGGCACCCAGGAAACTATGTTTGTAACCATAATACCAGTCCAAATAATCTTTAACGGACTCACCAGTCGTGAGGAGATCGTCAAAGTCCCCAAATTGTGACGCAACCATGCCATAGATGGTCCAGGCTAATGGATTGCCCCAGTAGTACCATCTCCACCAGACCGGGATCCTCTGTAACAAAAAAAGATAGCCGCATTGTATTAGAAGGCGTGATAATATATAAAGTTTATTTTACGAGGTTTTATGCTTTAAATATACACTTTGACGACTTTTGGCCTTTTAAACAATTTCGAAATAGAGCATAACCCAAAACGAACGGTTCTAAAGAGTAAAAAATGTCACTACTCACTAGTAATGATAATTGACCAAAGAAAGCAATGTGAGTTGATAAACTTACGGGTCGTGGAATGATGAATCCAGAAAAGAGATTAAAAAGTCCATAAAACGAGGCAGCGATAATGGCAGCAATGTTGGCGTTGGGTGTAATGGCTACGGTCATCATACCGTAATATGTCATGTAGAGTAGACAAGTGAACTGGAAGAAACAGTACCAAAAGAACTTGGCTGCTGTCCAATCAAACCCGATCATTGCATACACTATGATACTGTATACTCCGGTTTGTGCTAGAATGTACGGGATCTCGACAAGAACCTGAGCAAAGGCATATGGCAGAGCCGAATACATTCCTGCAGCTCGTTCTCTATAAAAGACAGTACGTTCAACATCAACAACGGGCTGCACTGAAGACGCGTTTTGGATTCCAAGAAACAGTACTGCTGCGTACATCGACCCCATAGCATTGGTCAAATCTCGTTGAGTTGACCTATATTAACATTAACATTATTACCAAAATAAGGAAAAAAAAATGAACTTGATAGTTTTATGGTTTCTCGAATGCTTACTTTTTACCACCAAGATCCCAAAACATGGTACCAAACATGACCGCTATAAAGGTGGTAAAAGCAAAACGGACAGCTGTATAAGGTGGATTTCGCCAGTATGACCAACGTTGTTTCCATAGACAAGCTATGCATTGAACAATGAAAGGTTGTGAGTATTGTGTTGGGAAATAGAGGTCTTTTGTACCGGGACGTGGTACACTTAATTCAGCGATAAGTGCTTTGTTTCTCCTGCAAATTAAAATTTAGTAAACATTAAATTTATCTTAGGTTTAATTATAACGTTGTAATACTAGTTACAAATTTGAGTTGACTACTTGCCTGTAAAGATCTGAGTTATGGTAGATTTCGGTGAAATCGACCCCTAAAGCTAGTTCTTGAGAGGAAGTGCTGACTTCTAACATCCATGTTGCCGGGTTGTATCCGTCTTTTATCTTACTTACCCCGTCAATATCCTAATTCACGAATCAATCAACGAGTTACAATGGTGATTTTATTAAGTAGTAACTATTGTGACTACAAGTAGCGATAATAAGATAATCCATTGCAAACAGCAAATCCTCGTTACCTCGAAATACTTGATCAACTCACAAGAATGACGACCAACGGGTCCAACATACAACTCTTGTCCTCCTCGTTTCATCAAGAACAACTGCAAACCGGACATTCCAAAATTCAGTAACTAACAATAATCAGAAAGTAATCGTATGTAATAATGAGAGTACTTTCATACGTCATCAAAAGCTTCAAAGATATCGATACTAGGTTGGTGAATGGTACACACAACTGTACGTCCTGTGTCCACCGTGTTCCTAACGGTTCTCATCACAATGGCAGCAGCCCGAGCATCTAACCCTGAGGTTGGCTCATCCATAAAGATTATAGATGGATTGGCTACAAGCTCCACTGCTATGGTTAACCTCTTTCGTTGTTCGGTTGAGAGCCCATTGACACCTGGTAACCCGACTAGTGCATCCCTTAATGGGGTCAGTTCCACAAGGTCCATAACCTCAGCAACGAAACTCTATAAAACAACATTAAATCTCGTCATTTCTAATATTAAACTATAAACTGACTGAAAATACTTTTGTTACAGAGGTTTTGCTCCAAAATATGTACTCTACACGAACCTTTCTTGTTCTTTCGTCAACGTCTGTAGCCAGCCTTAGCCAGGCTGAGTAAAGCAAAGATTCATAAACAGTAACATGAGGAGAGTGGATGTCGTTTTGTTCACAATACCCTGAAATTCGAGCAAAGGTTTCTTGTACTTTTGGATATCCAGAAATCCTAATGTCGCCTTCTATATAGCCACCGGTTTTTTCTACCCGCAAGCACATCCATCAAAGTAGTTTTTCCGGCACCACTCACACCCATAAGCGCCGTAAGAACACCAGGTCGAAAAGCTCCACTCACACCCTTAAGTAACAATAATCTATTTTCATTCACTCCTTGCTCTCTCATTTCCTACAACATTTATCAAAACATCAACACGACAATAAGTAAAAAAAGAGTTTAAGAAATTATGGGTTAAAAGAGATCATGTCCGCTTAAGTACACCAGCAATTTTTATTTTTTTTTGGAATCATAATAAAGTTACCTGTGGCATATCGACTGAGTATTTGACATCATTGAAGGTAATCGAATGTGGTTCAAACGGAAGAATCATCCCTTTTTTCTTGTTCTGACTACCCTCATCGGCAATTCTAGTGGATTTCATCTCAATGGCTCCTGCATCACTGTCGTCCTGTGATGCTACATTAGCTTGTGTTTTCCCGAAAGCTGCAGAGCTCACATATTGTTAAAAAATGACTACTTTTAAGCAATGATCGAAAACTAAAGGTGGCAAGTTTGGGTTATGTTTTGTCTCAAGCGCGTTAAACAGTCAAAACAAAGAAAACTAAACAACCAAAGATTGAGATACTTACGGTTGAGTAAAGCGAGAGACAAAGCAAAGCACAAGTTAAAGAGTAGAATGAATCCAACTAAAGCTGCAACTGCAATCCAATACCAATAATTTTCAGCAAAGAATCCTCCAGAAGTGATAATCGTTTTCCCAAGTGTGCTATCATTCCAAGGCTATAAAACAAAAATCATTTAAGAATAAGTTTCACCATGCTTACATGTATTTAGATATAGAGCGTGCTTGGATGTACATCTGTTCCAAAAACTAACTTTTAGATACTTACCTTTTGCCATCGATGCCCAAGAAACTCGTTCACAACAATTCCGTTCATTGCGTACATCATGGGAGATGACCAGTAACCCCACAGCCACCACTTCTTTACGTCATCTAAGAAAACGAAAACCTATTTATTAGTTTACAATAACAAGTAAAAAATTTATGTTTTTATGCATTTTTTAAGTAAGTAGTACCTCGAACAAGGACAAAGCCACCCAAAGCAAAGACCAACAAAAGTGCAAATGAACCAAATGTGTTTGCAACAATCATGTTTCGACCCAATGCTCCAATAAACCGAAACAATCCAGAAGACATCTGGTTAACTAGCAAGAGCAGAAGGTACTCCCTAAAGAATCTGCAGTACAAGAAAGATTCCATAAATAAACATTTACGGTACTTAGGAATGGTTAAAATAGGGTGATGTTTTATCTCTAACGGGCAAATAGATAACTTCAATTAAATTTCTTAACACGAGACAGGTCAAATGTTATGAAAGTCTACCAAAGCGTTTTTTTAATGAAAACATAGGTTATTATTGAGGTATCAATATTATTCATGGACAAAAGTGTTTTGGGTCAAACCAACCCGAACGATATTTACCCGCAGATAAAGTGTCCCTTCTGGATACTCTTCTAAGGAGAAAACGGGTCAAGTCAAATAAACTAGTTGGCATCAAGTCAACAACACCGGTCAAACGGGTCAAATTCTCCCACAGCGTATGTTTTATACATAACATCTCAATTTTAGTTGTCCATAATATATGAATTATCGAAATAGCGTGATTTTTTTTATAACATTTGATACACTAATTTCATAATAACTTCTAATCATATTTTGAACAAAAGCTGTTTCAAGTCAGCTTGACCGACTTATTTTAACGCACAGAAAGAGGTTTACTCGCAAAAACTGACTATTATTGAAATAACACTTTTTTTATAATCATATTTGACACAACAATTATATATGATTTTTTTGGACAAAAATTGTTTCGGGTCAACCCGAACCGACACATTTTTAGCCGTAAAAGAAAGTGTTCATTTCGACCCGTTAAGAAGATCTTCAGAAATTAAGTACCTTTCAATGTTAGGGTCAAGTCCCATTACGTAATATGTCAAAATTGTCCATACACCTGCTTCAAGAAACGAAATAGGAATCTTGGTGACCCATGATGGTAGAGCATACGCCCACGAGGGGTAAAACAAGAAATCCCTTTGCTTGTAGTATACAGGAAGCTTTGCAATTGTCATTGATATTTCAGCCATCCCATTAAACATAATCATAACCACACCGAAGAAAAGAGCACCCACATATATCCCACCATCTTCTGGTGTACGTCTATGCATCTCAGTTCGGAAAAACACAGTCATAGAGATAAATGCCATCACACATAGCTGAAACCGAATAAAATATCGTACCACTTATTAGGAAGTTGTGCAAAATGCATCAAAGTAACCAGCTTTGGTCCAATTTCTATAACTAGTAACCAAATTTTCTTTTGTAAAAACCTTCAAACATGCAAAAACTCGATTAAGCAAAAAGTCTCACCTGGAACAATTTGAAGATATAAACAAACGAGTTTCTTTTCATGAGCAATATTTCTCTATCGGTACACGCCTTCAAGAGTTCCTTTTTATTTAAACCATATGTTTCGGTTGTTAAAGCAGCAGGGTGGCTTTTAGTTTTGTCATAAGGGGTCCCTAAATCATCTCCAAGTTTCCTTCCGACATGAAACGATTGGTATGCGTCAGCAAATTCTTTAGCAGTCACAAATCTGTAAGGTTGGTCTCTTCTCATCCAATATTGTTGTTGATCTTTCTTTGATGTCACCTATAACAAAAGATATTGTTATTGTAATCATAACAAGCACAATCAATATTTATAGCTTTACTTAAAAACATGGTAAAAAAGTGCTAAAAGTGGAACGGGTCAAACAGGTGAAAAGTCGCATACAAGTGTATTTTTATTACGGCAGAATTTTTTTCGTTTCCAAACCTATACTTTTGTTTTCATGATTAGCACATCACTTTTATATTTATACGGTAAATGACATATTATAACCAGAGCTACCCATCTTGTCTAAAAGACTTGTCACCTCTGAAAATGGTCAATAAGTATTTGCAGGTCAATCCAACTCGACCCAGCCCGCACTTAAAAATGGAATGTTTCAGCCAAAACCTGTTTTTAATTTAATGGAAATTGAGTTTACTTACTTCTTGCAAGAAGTCAGCAACTCCTTTCCTCTCGGGACATTTAAATCCCATAGATTCAAAAAACTTGAGCACATTATCACGTGGGCCTTGATACACAATCTTCCCATCAGTTAAAAGAATAATGTCATCAAACAAATCATATGTCTCGGGTGCCGGCTGGAGTAGAGAAATAACAGCAGTTCCTTCAAGAATATGCAGAAACTGTTTGAGTGATTTCACAATTTGGAAAGTTGTAGAACTATCCAAACCCGTTGATATCTCGTCCATAAGAAGAACCTTTGATGGTCCAACTATCATTTCACCCGTTGTAACACGCTTCTTTTGACCACCAGATATACCCCTTATCATTTGATCACCAACCATAGTATCAGCGCAAATATCTAACCCCAATAACTGTTACATAAAAGTAAACATAAGCACTTAACATTAAAAGTCTCTTTTCGATTTTGTAAAGAATATTAAAAGGGTTAAAATAATTTTACGTACCTTGAGAGTATAATCTGTGACCACACTAGCTTCTTGCCCCTCTGTTGCTGCAGCCTAAATTGATCAAAAACAAGAATAAAGTTACAATTTTTTTTTAATAAAGTATATAAAGGAGGCAGATAAGGGATTTCAGCCCGTTTGATTATGACTGGTTAGGTTCGGGCACGTAAAAGTAAAATGTAATGCAATAAATATCCGAGATCATTTTACATAAATTTTGTAATCATATTGGACACAAAAATACTTTTGCACGTAATTGAAACTTTTGGACTAATTGTGTTTTGGGTGAACTCAACCCATACTAAAAATGACACAGACCAATTACCCAATCATATTAACGCCTCTAAACTAGGTTTATTATAATCTTTGATCTTGCTGCCCGTTACCTTCATGTAGATATCGATATCCGGATCAGGCTTAATGTTTGCATCTTTTTCCCTTCTTGATAACTCTGCCAACATCTCTGAAAATCATACAAAAAACTGTTATCAACACTCTTGTCAAAAATAATTTCTATTTTCACACACTGTAACACTAGAGGTGGCAACGGCCACTGATTTACAGTGAATGCATATCATGACAAAACATGTTAATGGGTCAACCCGAACCAGCCCATTTGGACCGTACTAAAAATGACCCATTTTAGCCGTTCAAAAAAAAAAAAAAAAAAAAAAAAAATGACCCATTTTAACCCGAACCCATGTTGATTGCGCGAACCACCATTTTGCCAACTCTACATAACTCCATCAATGATCGAACTCACCATAACGTGATCCAACCCCTTGGCATCGAGCAGAAAAAGCTAAGGTTTCTCTGACTGTCATTTCTCCAATATGGACATCGTTTTGACTGATATAGGCAGATGTTCTTTCGGGCACAAACTCATGCAATTCATGCCCGTTATATGTCACCTTCCCTGAGCTCTACAATTACAAATTGTAAATAAATGATTAAATACTTTCTTTTAAACACAACAAGTAAAAACAACAGTGATTAGGATAATTGGTTTACCTTAAGCTCCGTAGCAAGCTTTCCGGCCAAAGCTAACAATAATGTTGTCTTACCAGAACTTGGGGGACCCAATAGTAGTGTCATCCTACACATTGCATGCACGTTTTAGTACAAAATCAAATCATGTCATCAATACTAATTTACTTATGAATGGATCGGTTTGTGTTGTGTTATTATCTCAAACAGGTCATATAGAAAAGATAGCTAGAAGGAAATGAGATGAGTACGCTGAAACTAGCCCAAACTATATTTCAATGCATACAACATCCTATATCTACAAGAAAATAAAATGGACAAAGAAGTATATTTTGGTCATCACGCCCGTCCTAGCCCAAAAAAAATCAAATAAAATTTCTTTGCATTCTTCCTTCAATACCTGCTAGGCTTCACAACACCACTAACATCATCAAGGATGGTTATATGCCTTTTTGTATTTGGAAGGAGATGGAACTTGCTCAAGAACCCCTATAGACAAAAAAGAAATTAACACATATTATGAACGATTTTATACAAGTCAGAAAACAATGTTAAATTATGTTTTGAAACATGCATCTTTTGAATTAAAGACCATCCAAAAGTGACAAGTTACAAAGATTTGATATAAACAGGATTCGGATTACTCCCTCCGTCTCAAATTTATAGACTTATAGTCACTCTTTCCATTTTGGGTTGTCCCATAATTATTGTCCCCTTACAAATATAGTTGTAAATAATGTAGCAAGTTTACCATATTGCACTTAATGATATTAAAAATTACAAACATTATTCAAATATTTAATTAATTGCATAAGGGTAAAAATGTCATTTTGCAAAAAAGTAAGAGAGAGAATGCAGTAATGATTATTTTTTCTTAAACTGTGTGTTTTTTGTCGGGGGACAATAATTTTGGGACGGAGGTAGTATATTTTAAAACGTGCAACTTTGAACATAAAAACGGTCTAAAACTCATAAAAATTGTGAAAGGACTACATAAAGGTCAGTGAACATTGTCCGAATAATACTTATAAATGTACTTTGAGTAAACAAAACATCCAAACATGATAAGTTGGACAGATTTTATAAAGATCAGAAAACAATACCCTTTCAAACATGCATGCATAGTGAATGTTTATAAGGAAATAAGTTTATAGCTCTCTTAGAAATGTCGGAAATAGTCCGAGTTATATTTTGAAACCGGCGCTTTAAATGTATAATTCTACAAAAATTATACATTAGAACTTAGGAAAATAATTCGATTAAAGTCATATACAGTAAACAATTTCTAAATTATGATTTAGAAGTACCTCAAAAATATCAATGTGGAAGTTTATGAAACTTGGCAAAGCTCTACTTCCTGTGTTCACATTTGCTTCCACAGTCAAATGCTCAAATCTTACTTCAATTGTTGGCAACTTAATCCCAACCCTGTATAATTACATGGCTTAGAAATCTTTATATGATACAAGCCCAAATATTATATGGTTAACTTAAGGAGGCAAATACTAAAGAAAATAAGTTTCCATGTTCATACTTTTTAGATTTGAATTCCTTTAAATTATACATGAATACATTTTTATGTTTCTTTATTAAGTAGTTACTTATCTGCTACTACGGGTGTGTACTATGGGTGTGTTTGATAAAAATAGCAGAGTAGTAGAGTAGTAGCATTAAGCTATAGCAGTAACCAGTAGCAGTAAGTAGTAGCTGTAGTTTAATTATAATGTGTAAAACAACTCATAAATGCTCAACGCTTGTAAATGTGACTTCATGGAGCGTTGGAAAAAGAAAATTCCGAAATAGATAAAGCTACTTGCTGCTTGCCAAACGAGCATTAAAATCATAACGCTCAACGCTCACCGCTCCTATGCTCCTAAACGTTCTGCGCCAAACACACCCTATATATAAGGAGAAAACTCCTCTTAAAACTTGAAAATTTAGAAAATGAGTGAAGTTCAAATTACTAATATACCTTTGATTTAAAATTGTAACAACATCCACCATTAAGTTAATAGTTTGAATATTTTTTACTCATCAAACTTTTATTATTTTTTGTTTCTAACCCAAAGACTTCTTTTCTCATAATAACTACAAATTCAACTCATAAATGTTGCATCAAGAGTCACACAGGAACCATAAGTTCGCAAGTATAACAATATGCCGCTATACAGCGTCGCTATGCGTAGGTATTCGTCTAGTCTATACTACATATAAAGCATGAATGTTTTAGCTTAAAACTTAAAAAACTTACAAGTGAGCAATGTTTAATCCCTAAAATACCCTTTTAAACTTAAATTCTCGAATAAAAATTCAAACAATGTTTCCTTAATAAAATAGTTGCCTTAACAATTCTCACCCAAAATTTCCAAAAATGCATGACAACTTTTGACAACCTTTTAATTTCAAAAAAAAAAAAAAAAAAAGTCTTTACTAGTATTTATTTATATAGCACCAACACTAATATTTTCTAAAAATTCACCCACAAACTCTATTATATAAGACACAATATTACAACTTTTTTTTTATTATGGATTAAGTTTTAGATTAGCAACGAACTTTCTTCATTGTCTCGTTTTGGTACGTGAATTAATTAAATGATGTGCAATAACAACGAACTTTCATATTCCAATATGCACATTTTGATGATGTGTCACGTTGTAAATGATGACACATGTCAGACTTTCAGGTATGATACGTCATCAAAATGTGCAGATTGGAACACTTATGAAATTCCGTTACTATTGCACATCTTTTAATTAGTTCACATACCAAAACGAGACAATGAAAAAGTTCGTTGATATTCTATGACTTAATCTTTTCTTATATTATGTTAGTTCATAGTTAATGAAAATGAATAACTACGTAATTATAAAAGCCTGCCGCTATAAAATTGGGCTGCTGTGCACAGATATTCGTCTTGTATATATAAAAAGAAAATTCCTTCTCTTAAAAATTGAAACTCAGAAAATGAGTAAGTAAAGTTCAATTACTAATATACTCTTGATTAAAATAGTAACAATATCAATCATTAAATTAATAGTTTAAATATTTTTTAATACTAAATCTTTTATCATTTTTTTGTTTTTAACCCGTAGACTTTTTTTCTCGGAATTACTACAAATTGAACTCACAGTTGCATTAAGGGTTACACCAGAATCAAAAGTTCACAAATATAATTATTTACCGCTCTATAACCTCGTTTGGTGGTATTCGCTTAGTATTAAAGGGTATCCGACCCTTTGACAGCAAAGGCTAACATTGAGAGGTAAATCACGTAAAAAGGCTAACATTGAGAGGTAAATCGCGTAAAAAGAAGACAGATACAAGATTTGAACTCATGAACTCCACTTAACGCTCTTTGCCTTCAACCATATGACTACCGTTGCGGAAACAGTAGTTACTTAGTTAATTAAATACAGTATTTGTTAATCACGTAAGTAAATAATTATTAATGCAGTTGTCAAAGTGTACATCCAAAAAATATTTTACAAGTGTATTATCTTAGACTAATACCAAAGTGTTGTATTATTGAAAACACAGTCACTACTCATTAATATTACCTATCACTAATGTTACTATTTCATGCTTAGTAGTTGGACTAAATAATAAACAAATCAACAGTTAGATAACTAGGTTACCTAAATAAGTAAAATAATAGCTATTATTATTATGAACCTTTTATTGTGATTGTTCATACACATGTAAACATCTCAGATTCTTTAGGCTTCTTATACTAAAGCAAAATATTCTTAAATACTTTTCTTGAACATTAAAGAAAAAGGAATTTGTTAAGTTACTTTCCTTAAATACTAATTAGTTTGACTGCATTAGTTCTTTTCATTTGACCATTTTTTCATTTCTTTTAAACAAATCAATATTCTAATATATATTTTTTCTCTCAAATCTATCAAGTTTTTTGTAATTTTGCTTTTGGGTGGTGTATTGACTTCTTTTGATAATGTAATTTATTTCTCTTCCTTCTGAAAGATAATAAATTGTGAACTTTCTTGACCTAGGATAATTATGTTTTCATATTTCTGGATTATAGTATTTTCAAGATATTCACATGAATATAAGAATATAAGATAATAAATTCTCAACTTTCTTGACCTAGGAAAATTATACTTTCATATTTCTAGATTCTAGTATTTTCAAAATATTCAAATGAATATCACAAAAAAGAGGTTAATATGTTCCGATTATCAGAAGAATGTGAGTGTTTGACTATGATGTATACAACGTAATTGATTTCTATATTTCTGTTATCGTTTCTGACTCTTTCGATCCATATCCACCCCAATGTATGCATGATGTATCTAGTGAAGTTTGAACGTTAGGCTTTTTGTGTAAACATCAGGGTACGAGGTTTTAACATGATACTCATCTGAATTTCAGATTTGGAAAAATGAAATTAAGAATAAATATACTAAAAGTAGAAAATATGAATATTCCTGAAAAAGAAGAGGATGGAATTATAGATGGTAACATTAATCAACATTAAGTACTATATTAACTAAGCATTTAAAGAATTCAATAGCAATAATAATAATAATACCTATCAATTCTGTGCCTGAGCTTCAGTAGAAACTTTTCATTATCTTCATCAGCAACTTTCACAAGTCTATCAAGCAAATGTTGTCTTTGGTCAATTCCAAGACTATCGATATCGACTTCATATGAAGC
This sequence comes from Artemisia tridentata subsp. tridentata, assembly GCA_021014915.2. Classification (NCBI taxonomy): domain Eukaryota; kingdom Viridiplantae; phylum Streptophyta; class Magnoliopsida; order Asterales; family Asteraceae; genus Artemisia; species Artemisia tridentata. The sequence continues at coordinate 313,905,120 of CP139502.1, forward strand.
ACCCTTTGATCCAAGCAACAAACCTTTCCTTAATCTATCAAAAGTTGGCAACTTTTCTAGTGAAGCCCATTTTAATGCCTCTTCATCATTTTCTTCTCGTGACGATTTTGAAAAGGCATCCATACCCGAGTTTCTCCATATAGAATTACTCGCAGATCGTAAACTTGATGATCTTCCACTCGTTGCTCGTTTACTCCCTAGCCTTATACCATTTGTAGCTTTGTATATGTCACTCCCATCCATTTTAACCGTCCTCTTAACGAGAAACTTATATGTGGTTTGACGTTTTTAGCTAGAAAAACGTCAAACAGAACCTGTAAATTTTATTTCTATGACGAAATAAAATTTACTAAGACAAAAGTGTTGTGTATGGTGTTTTTTGGGTTGATGGGAATTAAGAGGAGTGTGTGTTATATATACACAAGGAGAGGATATGATATTTGTGTATGGAAATAAGGTAATGGTTGAATTTTGAAATGTGAATCAAGCGACTAGCTGAGCTACATATGATTTGAAAATGATATTAAACATAACGTGAGTGATTATGTCATCATATGTGTATTAAAAATTAGCTTTGAAATAAGCTGTTGAACGGCGCAAAAGCAAAATTGTCATGCATTTCGTGTACTGTTTAAAGCGAGAGGCTACTTGACTTTGTTTACCAAATTATTTGTACAATTACGCACAATAAATGCCATCATCCATTTAAGGGCATGTATAAAATTAGGATCAAATGAAAAATATAATCAAGATGAGAAGAATAACTAGAAACCACATCTTTAAATTTCAAATGCGCTCACAAAAGTAAATACATCTCCTCATTATTATTTTTACCTTCTTCAAACTTCAACGAGTTTTTTTTTTTTTTTTTTAATTTATTTAAGTTTTTTTTTACTGTTAAAATTTGCGTCTGCAAAAATTATATGTGATTTGTTATTTAATAAATCACATGTGATTTCTCAAATCACATATGATTTCATAAGTCACATGTGATTTTAAAATAACAAATCACATGTGATTTTTTCAGGCATAAATTTCAATACTTAAAGAAAAATAAAAAAATATTCGTCGAAAGTATATATAGAAATGCCCCTCTATATAGAATGATGATTTAATAATTATCGTTGTGATGGTATGATTCTTTTCGTTTAACGATTATCGGTTTGTGAGAATTTTTTTTTAAATGATGAAAGTGAGGGTTATTTTATTTATTTATTTTAAATGAAAAATATAAGTGATCAAGATTTATTAATTGGATCATAAAAAAATTTAAAACCTATGTGGAACTTTTCAATATTCTAAAAACATTTTAATTATTAATGCTATATGTTTTACTTTACATGAAAAAATTGACCAACTTTCTCGCAAGCTACAAGTTCTATTATAATTTTTGCATTTTAAAATAATTGTTGTTTACTGTATAAGCAACACGCAGTTATAAAAATACTGTTATTTCATTATTCATTAATAATGTGTCATCTTAACTTTTTCGAAAATGTTTCTATTCGTGCTAATACTTATTCTAAACAAAGCAAAATAGAAAAATCGACACTTATTTTGAAGGGCAAATACCACAAAAATGCACTAAACTTGACACATTTTGTAATTCTGTGTAGTGATGTTTTTTTTTTTCTAATAAAGTAAGGAACTTTCTAATTCCGATTATTTTGTGCACTCGTTGGCTGTCCAGTCCAACTCACCTTGCCTGTTGCACGTGTATTAGTCCAACTCAGCTGCCAAGTCCAACTCAGTTTGCCACGTGGATATTCTTTAAAAAAAAATTCAGAAAAATAAAATGGAAAAAAAAAAAAATTCGAAAAAAAATATTTCAGAAAAAAAAAAATATTTTTCGAAAAAATTATTTCGAAAAAGAAAAATATTTTTCTAAAAAAATTATTTCGAAAAAAAATATTTTTCTAAAAAAAATTATTTCGAAAAAAAAAATATTTTTCTAAAAAAAAATATTTTTCGAAAAAAAAAATTATTTTTCTAAAAAAATTATTTCGAAAAAAAATATTTTTCGAAAAAATTATTTCGAAAAATATTTTTCTAAAAAAATTATTTCGAAAAAAAAAATTTTCTAAAAAAAATTTTTTCGAATTTTTTTTTTCTAAAAAAATAATTTCGAAAAAAAATATTTTTTTTTAAAAAGAATATCCATGTGGCAAGCTGAGTTGGACTGGGCAGCTGAGTTGGACTTATACACGTGGAACAGACAAGCTGAGTCGGACTAATACACGTGGAACGGGCAAGCTGAGTTGGACTAGGCAGCCAACGAGTGCACAAAATAGTCGGAATTAAAAGTTCCTTACTTTATTAGGAAAAAAAAAATCACTACACAGAATTACAAAAGTTGTCAAGTTTAGTGCATTTTTGTGGTATTATCCCTATTTTGAAATATAAAAAGTATGTGTAGTTAGAAGACTGTGGAAAGATCAACTACCTTGTGGTCTAGTGGTTGTAGCTTAACTAGTTAAGCGAGCCACGGTGAGAGTAGTACCGGATGGGTGACCATCCGGGAAGTCCTCACTTATGGACTATAGGGTCTGTTGGTATTAGGCAATGAAAAAGAGAGCCTGTGAGCCAGTGGTTGCGCAGGTTCGAATTTGAGCCAGCCCCGGTTTTCATTCGGCTGTTACTCCAGCGAGAAATCTCGTGTGGAGGCAGTACGGTTTCCGGGTGGAAGCCGTTTAATCCCCATTGCGCCAGCGTGGAACCGATTCAGACAACATAGTCTGGGTATGTGGTGGATGAGGGCCTGCCAATGTGACGGGTACGACTCTAAACCAAAAATTGAAAGTCGCCTTCCAAAAAAAAAAAAAAAAGTATGTGTAGTTAGAAGACTGTTGAAAGATTAATTATTTTAAGAAATAAAATAAAATACAAGTAGTTATCCACAATAGGTTTATCGATACTATTCAGGGTCCGTATTAAGTATTTTGCTACCCTAGGCGAGAAGTTTGAAAAAATGCCCCCACTAAATATTATACTATACAATATTTATTGAAGTAGTTTGGGGAGCCGACACTCTTCCAAAGCCGCCGTATTGGAGGTCGGCTTAAGAGAATGGGGCGGCTTGGGTGCACTATAGAGCCGCGACTTGAGTCGACACTGTTCACACGCCGAGCCAAGCCGGCGGCTTAGTTGGATTAAAAAATTGGATTAGTGTGCTTTTAATTAGTGGGTTCTCCATTAACTGTCGATTAATTAGTTGGGGTGGTTGCATGAGTTACACCTGTTATGCATTTTCAGATAATCTTGAAGGTTCGATGTATGTTGTGCACATGTATTCTATTATCGATTTGAGAATCAACTACATAAGAGGCATCGGCGTTTCACCGTTAAGCCTAGTCTATTTTCCCCGTTTTTACGTTGTAGATGTTTTAAATAGCGTGGAACGTTTGGCAATCACCGTTAAGCCTAGTCCATTTCCCCGTGACAACATTTTTAGTACGAGGACAACCTTTTGTAGCTCTGTTGAATTCGTCCGTAATCTGCCACCAAAACGAGTCGTCGGATCAGTCGGCACCGATCTCTTCGTTCTCGGAAACTTCTACCTAAGTCTCAGCTAGCAATGTTTCTTCCTCGCGTGTCCAATGGTGCATTGTTCGTGTCGCTTCCTCCTCGTCATCGTCCTCGTCCGCGTCCAAATCCACCGTTGGTGTGGTTGCCTTTTTGAAGGTTTTGCTGCTCGTTTTCCTTTACGTCATTGTTCACGTGTTTCTTTTGGTGGTGGTTGTGGTACTTTGAATTGTGGTTGTGTTTGTTGTGATTCAAAGAATTGTGGTTGTGATTGTTGTGGTTGAAAGAATTGTTATGCCGCATTTCTTTGGTGTTGGAAATTTTGAAATTGGTTGTTGAGTTGTTGGTTTTGATGATACGAAAGTTGTTGTTGATAAATTTGTTCCGGTGTCATTTGGGCCATATTTTATTGTGTACCGTACGTAGGAAACGGTTGCGAGAAATAAATTGAGTTATGTGACGATGGGTTTGAGGAAGACGAGTGTTGTTGTGGGTTAGAGATACTGAAGATAAGTAAAAAACCCGTTGGTTGGACCTCGAGACTTTTTGTTTGTGTGTTGAGATTTTGAAAGTAATGTATTTTTGGTAGAGAAGTGTGAAAATTTTTGTTAAAATGGGGTGCTATTTATAGAGTGTAAAAAGGGGTTTATTGAAAAATAAAAATAAAATTTTGAATTTGAAAATAATTATACCGTCGCATTCAACGGTTAAAAACTTTTTCCTTCTGTCGTTTCCCTGCCAAATCAAAGAAGCATACAAACGATCTAATGAAGCTCATATCGAATTATCGAACGTACCAAATACCTAATGAAAACGGCAGAACATACGTAGTGATAAGGATGACCCTAAGGACTAACGAATCGCCAATAACTCTCCATTACATGCCATAATGTCTAACACTTCTTGTAACACCCTCAAAATCTGGTATTGCGGAAGCATTCGGGTCCTGGGGTGCTACTGAATTGAAAATCATAACACAAGGTAACAAAGAACGAAATACATACTCCGTTAAAATATATTCATTCAAGATTAATAGGGTTTTCAATCGAGTTTCTAATTCAGAAAAATTAAGGCCCATTAGTTTAGTTGTCCCATACAAAACAAGTCATAGTTATGTGTGCAAACACTTCGGTAAATAGTTTATGACCATCGCCTTGCCACACCTTGCCAATAATGAGTTGCTTAAACACCTGAGAATAACATGCTAAAAGTCAGCAAAAAAAGCTGGTGAGTTCATAGGTTTATAAATAAATAGTGAAATCTATAGTGTGGACCATGGGTTGGGTATATGAACATTACAACGCATATAATGTCATATAAAAATATTCTATTACGCTAGCACTAAGTTCATGCAACCGAAGCTTGACATTGTGCATGCTCTAGAAGCACGTTAAATAAAGGCCTTGTAAGCGTCCATCCCGTGACACTCGTGTTTCGACATGTTATACGCTCGCATTTGGTCAACCTGGCCAAACCGACCGGGGGTGTCAACCCCAATAGATCTATTTATAGCATTCGCGCTTCCCCGCAGGAATTGACGGTTCATGAGTTTTGGGCATGTGGGATTCAGTGTCTTAGGCTAATTCTACGTAATAGTTTGAGAAAATAAAACATTATTGTGGTCCAGAAATCGTTTTGCATGTTTCTCACCCCATAGTTGTAAAACAAGTTTAAATAGAGTGGGGCTATAAACTCACATCGGCATATAGCAGTCAGATAATACAACAGTTCAGATAGTGTTCAGTACCAACACGCGACCTAGATTAGTAAGGCATGTTTTAGTTCATAGTTTAAGTTTAAGACTCCAAGAAATTTAATTCAAAAGTTTTAAAGTGTTTATGTTGTTGTTGCTTGTCTGGCAGCATTTAAGTTTAAAACAGTTTTCTATGTATTTGTAGGTATTGGCTCTTGGAAGTGCATAAGTGTATGACAATAAAAATATCAAAGACGAATAAGATTCCGATTCGACAATAACCGAAAGACGACGTACGAATAGTGGTTATGAACAATACTAGACGTTGTTGGAATATGAGAACATTATTATTATGGGTATATATAAAGATAGTGGCTATAAGAGTATATAAATCGTTATTTTTGAAATATTTACTAAAAATATATATTTGAAGTGTATGAATAATTATGGTTTTATTTAAAAGATTTTCAATTTGAGAACTAGTTTATAGCTGTTGTATATAAAACATTTCGTTTGTCAATTTTTAATAAAACATGATAAGTGTATTTATATTGATAGAAGTCGGGCATGACCCGTGCATGTGTGTTGATTTCTCGGGGTAACAATGTGTCACAAATATATGTGTTTATGTAATAGCCGTTTTATAATTGTTATAAAACTTAAGTAGATTTTCTAAAATACCGTTTTATGTGTTTACAAATTTTGATAAGCGATATGAGTATGTTAAATATTTACATGTTAAATTTGGACTAGAGTTTATAAGTTGCAATTTGTATAAAAATTTATAATTGTATGTATATATATAGTGTCTCGTGTTGTAATATATGTTTTATAACTTGTTATGACTTATGGCGAAATTCATGACTACTTGAAAAGAAATGAGTCGCAATTGAGTTGTGAAATAAATCGAATACGAGGCTATGTCAGTACACACTTTCATACAACGGTTACGAGATTGATTTTTATTTCGTCATATATATATAATATATATATATATATATATATACTAGATGTCGAAGCCCGCCCGATGGGCGGGCATGACTTATAAAATTCCTTGTAAAGTATTAGTTAAGTAGGACATGTTTGTTAATGCGTTAAATATGAAAATTAGTTAACCGTTATTAATTATTAAACAATTTGACAAAAAACAATTTACAATTGCAAATTTTTTTTATGTTAGTAATTAGGGTTTTTTTTATGTTATTAATTTGGGTGGTTCTAGTTATTCTGAAATTATTTTTAAAGACGTTTGTTTTATTTTATTTTTTAATATCATAATTTGTTGGCTCTAAAGCAAATAGCATATGGTTTTTGATGTGAATAGTACGTTGTGAAATATGGTGAAGATGTACATAATGATACAAATACTATTTTTTGGGAGCTTATATTTTGAACTATTCTTGTATTGTTTTAAGTAAACAACTACATCATGGATTTATAAATATCGTTCAAAAAAGTCTTTTTGGTGAAAGGTGATGCACGTATAAATTTTTAAAGCTCAAAACTGTTGAAAGACAAAAAGCTACTACATTAGTACATCCGAGCAAATAAATCAAGTAACCCATTGATGCATTGTGAAACATAATCAGCGAATGTTAATGCTAAATGTATTCATACAGATGATCAAAAATGAAAACTATACATAGAAGTTGTTTTATAAAATATAGATCAAAACATTGATGAGTTGACTTCTATCAATACTCACCACTAACTTCTGCACTCGAGGGAGTCGAGGGCATAAAGGATGTACCATTAACCATCAAGTCCCCTTGAGTTCTCCAATTCCATCCTTTCCATTCATCGTCATTCGATTCCATTCTTTTTGTCACCTACAGTCCTACAAATACACATTTTTAAGTAAATATATGCTCACACCAATTGCAAACAACTAACATTCAGTATAATCGTTGTTTACGACATGGAAATACCCATGGCAGCATCTGGGCATTCTCTCCAAGAGTCCTTTTGTGAAGTCATTGAAACCTATGCAAGCTATCTTTATGAGTATTGTAACATTATAGAACATAAATTTAAGGTTATACATCTTACAGAGCTTACTTGCATTCCAGCATTGGCTGAGAAGTCATCCGAATGACCCAACAACATGACCTTATCATGTTCGGTAAAACAGAAATTTGTTACCATCACGGCTGTGGACCCCTCCGTGATGTCCACCAATCCATTTGTGAACCTGGCAAAAGATCCACAAATTTCGTACCCCTTTATAGTCGGTCCATTATCGTCCAGTTTTCCTCTTCCCACAATGTCTAGTACAGTGAGTTACTAATGGTAAAATATTGTAGAGTACTTAAAACAGGAAAAATGTGAAAGTATGGAACTAATACAGTCATTTATCTCTTCTTAAATCAAGCGGGTATTATAATCAGTTACCGTTCGAAGGTACCTTAAAATCAGAAAGAGTTTAAACAGAATATAAACCATAAACATCTAAAAAGAATGAACCAGTCAAATCTGTCAAAGCTTCATAAGTAGCCTGAGATAAGAGAGATCAAATACCCATAGAAATAACAGGAAAGCTAATAGTAACTAATAGCCAAACATGTTTGCTAAAAGAATTGCAAATACTGCAAAAATACATGTTTTTTAAAATTAACGATATTACCTTATTCTTGATAAAACCTTTCAGTATAGTTGTGATCCTTGCTAACGTTTCTATCTTCGTTTCCATGTCGCTTACATGTCTCAAGTGAGAGACCTTTATATCTTCCTAAGAAATAAATAAAGAACAAAAAAAAGTGCACTTTCTTTGTTTAAATGTAACATGTTTAAGTGCTTGACAAATTTTGAGCCTAAAATAATGCTCATTTAACATCCATTATAACTCTACGATTACAGAGGCCCTCCACCTCGCCCTCGCCCTTGCTGTTGCGGTTGTCCTCCTTGTGGTTGTCTGCCATGTCTACCTTGATAGCCACCCTGTGGTCCTTTGTTGGGTCTGCTGTTGTGCGGGTGGCTGTTGCTGCAGCTGCGGCTGTTGTTGTGGTTGCTGCTATGCGGGCGGACGTTGGGCACCAGCAGCACGCTGAGGTTCGGAGCTTTCTCCTGCACCGGGAAGTTCGGTTCTCCTCTTCCTTACCATGATGACAACTAAAACAATCACAGAATAAATAGTAAATAAATATCAATAATCGCAAACAAATATTAACAAAATTATTAATAGAATATATTAATAAACAAAGATAAAATATACCAACAAAAGATGGCCGGAAGAGGCAGCTTCGGACTGCGAAAGAGAGCGCTGGAAAATCTTATTAAACTGAGGATAAACAATAGCAATCAAATTATCAGAATCCTCATTTTTACAAAGCTCAATCAGTTTCCGAACCTACATATTCAAATTCAATAAATTTATATAAAAAAATAAAAGTGAATATTACGGAATGAAGAAGTGAAGCATCGAAAGAAGATTAGATAAAGAAAGTAACACCTATCTTTTGCAATTAATCAAATTGCAAAGATATGATTGATTTTCCAATAAACAATAAACTAATTATTTGACAGTATCCCTAATTGAACTTGTGAAAGTGTATTTTCAATAAACAATAGTTGTACAAAAAAGAAAGAAAAGTAATAAAAATTGTGTTACTTCACACGCCAGTATCCCTAACGCCAGTATCCCTAAACAATTTAAGGTAGTCTGCAGGATGGGAAACTTTGATAACCAATCAGCAGGCCATTTCCATCCATCATCATTATAAAGCATAGACATTGTATCATCCTTATTAAGTCTGGCTTCATAAATGTCTCTATGGCTTATTAGTTTTTTTAGTGATTATTTGTATTATAGCCTGTTCATCTCTTTTATTGTTCCTAAACAGCTTTGAGTCTCTTTCCTGCCATATGAAGTATACTACAGCTCCTAATATCTTCTCACGATGCTCCAAATACTATTATTTGCAGCCATCTTTGTGATCTCCTGAACTATATTATTCCAGCTATTTGACAAATTCCTGTCCTATAATACTTTATATTGCATTCCAGATATAAGATGAAAACTTACATGATCTCCTCAACTATATTTGTCATAAGTATTCGTTCAGATGCTGTAGCCGTCCACGAATCCTGCATAATGGTAAAAGTATATGTATGATCAATTAAACTGGAAGTACATATACATATAGAACTATTAAGCTACAGAAATATAGATTGTGACCCTGTGAGCTTAATTTATTGAGCCATACCTCATCATGATGTGCCATAGGCAGAGAATATCCATATTGCATAAATAATTACTATATTTTAAAGAACTACTCAATGGTTAACAGTTCATTTACAGAGAACACAAAGTTGATGCAGTCTTTCTTTAGATATTAGGTTAATAGTATTAAACCACATTAAGAAACTAAAACTACAACTATTTACTTTTGTGTGAATTTAAGTAAGATATTAAGTTATTATTAAACTGGTAAGAGGAAATAGCTTACAAATTTAAAGCAAGATAAAACACAATAATTTTTATATTACGAACCTTTGCTATGTATAGATGTTGGAACACCACTGGGATATTGCATCAGAAACAATGACCTATGTTCTGTAATCGCATGTATGTTATATTATTCTCTAATCTAAAAAGTTCAAGCTATCAGCCCTTTGAGCCAAATCATCACATGTTGGGAGCTGGTGATCACAACTGAATAGGAATGAAACCAAAATGCTCCAATACAATACCTATTTGAATGCCAACGCTATAGAGACAGCACCCCTCATCAGACCAGCCCACCAAATCACCATCTAATAAACGAATTACATAAGATACAGTAAGTTACGGCTTATAAGACTGCATTAGAAGTTGCAGTGGCATATCTACCTGGTGGGGACCTGAGATCTTGTAGTTCGCATTTTTTTAGCTGCATCAATCACACAAACATACTTAAATTATTTCAAGCCATAACCAAAACTAAATAGGTTACTGGAAATTTTTAATAAAAGGTGAATCTCATTTAAAAAACATTTATAAACATGAATAAATCAAAATCCTCTCCAGCAATTAACATGAAGCCGAATGAGCAACTTCACGTATATTGAGCGACATGTGATTATTTGGCATTGCGTTTTGAAAGTGACTGATCTAACAATATTCCAACAGCAATCACCACATATAACAAACTTACTATGTCACAAGGTCAGAAAGCAAACTCACCGACCGAAAATTGTGAAAACTTCACAGGCAATATAACAACGTAGACGGTCCGGGCTGTTTGGACAGATTCAGTCTAAGGGGCTGTTTGGACATATTCGGTTTAAAGTGCTGTTTGGACACATGTAAATCAATGTGGAGGGTGATGAATTTGTAGCTTTAATAATAAGTACCTGTTCCAGTTGCAGCTTTGATCTGCTGTTTGGAGCTTGATCTGCTGATAAATGCATAAAAAACATACCAGTAGTAACACGCTTCTTTTCTCCACCAGAGATACCTCTTATCATTTGATCGCCGAATATAGCATCAGTACACGTTTCCATTCCGTTAAACATCACAATAAGGAGAGCAAAGAAAAGACACCCAAAAAACTTTCCTCCATTTTCCAAACTTCCCACATGCATTTCAGTCCTAAAGAACACCGCCATGGCTACCAATGACATAAACGTTAACTGAGTTGTACACATGTATCCAAGCGAAAGGGTCAAACCAACGCACGCTATATGTCTGAAGTACCTTGGCAGCGCGTATGCAAATGGCTATTACCGCCACTGGTATATGAAAACAGTTGTTCTGCTTGTCTAGCTGTAAAGCCCAATGAACAATTAATAAGTATATGGAAACCGTAAATATAGAATGTCAAAAACCATGAAACACACAATACACGCACAACAGTACCTCGCATATTTGGCGGCGTGGTAGTGGCCCTACGCCTTTGTGACTCTATCAATGCAAAACCTAAAACATGCCTAAATACGAGTGCCTCGTTATCGATCTCATGAGGATTGGCACGTCTTTGTGAGCTGCAGTTTCCAACACAAAATATACGCATAACATAAGCATATCCTAGTATTAAAAATAAAAGATGAACTAACAACTCAATAAAAAAAATTGTTAATTATACCATAAAATAGAATGTCGTTGGCAAGGTAAATTATATGCAGCTGTCTTTCCGGGTCATCCAGAGAAAAAAACCCAATCCCTAAGCGCTCTTTTAACCCAACGCAGTTGACCCGTCACATAACCCGACACATGACGCTTCTTCTGCCACCTAGACCATTGTTCCTTCTCCGGTTTCCTCCAATTCCACCATAATTCTTCGCTAGTAAGAGGCTCCTTTATCGGGTTCCTCACTTTAGGATCATTACCTAATCAAAATCGAGATCAAGATAAAGTGTTAAGATTACCTTGGTTCAAATCGAGATTTAAGATCATCTTTATTATGTCAAATTAACAATAAATAATTAATTACCTAATCAAAATCGAGATCAAGATAAAGTGTTAAGATTACCTTGGTTCAAAAGCTGTGGATGCATGCTTCATAATAGCAAATAAGAATATTGGAAACATGATAATGAGATTGGAGCCTAGCTACTGGTGAATTGATGAATTTTTTTGGGTGTTTTTTGTTCCGGATTTTTGTTTTAGGGTTTTACATGTGTTTTTGCTTGGAAGGTTTTTGTTATAGGAATTTGGAAAAATATATGGATAATAATAATAATTTAATTTTATGCATTCTATTTTTTAATTATAGCTTAATAATATCAATTATTTAAGCATGACATATTTAGTTTATATTGTAAATCACAAAAATTAGGTTGGTCTAGTGGTTAGAAGCATTTGTATGTGGATTAAATGACCCAAGTTCAATTCTTGCCAATGTCAAATTTTTAATTAATCCGAATTTTAATTAACTAAAATAATGCTTAGGTGGCATAGTTTATGATTATGTGGCATTTAAATGATTATGTGGCATTGAGGTGGCATTGACGTGGCATTATCTACGTGTAACGCCTCCTGTTATATATAATGTATATATATATATATATATATATATATATATATATATATATATATATATATATATATATATATATATATATATATATATATATATATATATATATATATATATATATATATTCGGCTGATTTAATTTCATACAACGGTTACGAGATTGATTTTTATTTAGTCATATATATATATATATATATATATATATATATATATATATATATATATATATATATATTCGGCTGATTTAATATAAACACACCATTTACCTCCCTTGTTGGGCTGTGGCCCAATTAAAGTTAAGGGGGGGGGGGGTTTGATGGACTGTCAACCAATAACCCACGCACCCTGATTGGGCCTGGTGGGCTGTGAGCAGCCAAAGACAATGTATCGCTAAATGGGCACGAGGTTTTAAATTACACAAGAACACACAAGCCCACTAAGGACTTGTGTAAAAATCTGGAAATTATAGAAGCAATTCGTTTGACACAGAGTAAGGTTTTAGCACCAGGTTCATGAGAGGATCTGATGTATTACACTTATGGTGTTAATCCTGTATGATGTGTATGAGATACTTTGAGTGGATATAACTAAGTATGCGGAATCTACTTAGTTATACTTAGAAAAATAATTGTATGCGTGATGAATTAATAGAACAGTGTATATGAACAATGAAGACAATTAGTGTAACCAAAATGATTCAATATTATTGATAATAATACGAGTGATCTTCAATATCACTAGGGTTTACATCCTTGAATCTCTATGAGTATTATCGTACATAAACTTTAACCTAGGATATCCTTTTATAGATCAAGGATTCCTTTACAAGCAAACTAATATTCGTATAACTCTATAACTATAAGATATACACAATATCTATTCTATAATTATCTTCACACTTATGTCTTTATCACATAAGCAGTACAAATTGTTTGTACTGTCAGTTAGTACTGCTTGTGTTATCTTCCAACAGCTGAAACTACAAGCCTGGCAGTACTAACTGTTGGTTTAATTCCCAACAATCCTCCCCTAAACTTATGATTTCTCTCCAAATCACTAAGTTTCTTCGAATTAAACTTCACCTCTAATGATGGGGGGATTCTTCCAAACACTTACATAGTCAATCTCTTAGTTCTGGATTTTCTTTGTTCAGCAAAATTAAATATTTTCCTAACTAGCTCATCTGCCATCTCAGAACCTTCTTCAACCTTGAGTGTTACTGATAGCATAGCCATAAGAACTACTGGTCTCAGTGGATAGTATTTATCTACCAACATGTATATCTCCAAACCATCTTTAGTAGAAATCCTATGTACTCCACAAGTATCAAATAATTCCCATGTAATTTCCTTGACTTGTGCTTGAAACCTCCAGATTGCTTCTCCAACATCTGGTTCATAAAGCCTTTTCAACTGAACCCATAATTCCTTGTCTTTATCTTCAAGAGGATCTGAGACTCTGAATCTTTCCTGTACTAACCTCCGTAACTGATTGAGATCTTCTCTGTCAAACCCCCTGAGCATATCTTCAAATAATTTGTAGTTCTCAGTTTTCCCTCCAACTCTTATAACTTTCCATCCTTTCATCCTTCCTTCTGTGAATACTTCCCAGTCTATGATTGAATGCTTTGCTTGGAGTGGTTTGATGTTTGTAGATTCAGGAACTACTACAATCATGTTCTTGAGCCGTTCATCTGTTAAACTCTCCTTTGCTTGTGCTTTTTCTTTCTCACTTTCCTCATCCTGTTTTTCTCCTTCAACTCTTTGTCTTTTGGGATCTCCAGATACTAGAAATTCTGGTCCTCTTTTCTTTCTTTTACTTTCTTCAGGATCATATATGAACTCCTTTGAGACTGGCTTGTTAATTCTTGCATAAGCTTCATAATAAGCTTTTTCTATGTCAGCATCTGATCTTCCTCTGAAGTAACTCTGCTTCCAATAAGCTTGATTCATAAAATAACTCTTCATGAAACTTATCTGTTCTTTCTTAGAAGGCATCTTCTTCTGATAACCTTTCTTCTGTCTATCCTTGATTTTCTGCATAAGATCATCTAAAGCCATTTCCTTATTCTTTGATAGAATGAAATTAGTAAGCATTGCTGACCTTGCTTCTATACTTAGACTCTCATCAGACACCAATTGTACTGCTTTTGCCTTTACTATTGGATCTGTATCAATTAAATATTTTATCTGTTCTTCCAAAGATTCTTGAGCAATAGCAGCATCTGAAGCCAATCTTTCTTTTTCCTTTCTCTGAGCTTCCATCCAATCTGCTACTTCAGCTTCATGCATTTTCTTTGCTATATCTTCATCAAAATCTATTTGTGCTTGAGTTATGGGCTTGATCTTTTTAGTCTGTGGCTCTTCTTCAATCAGAATCCCTTTTCCTTTATACTTAGCAGTTTGTACTGCTACCTCACCAGTTTTTACTACTTCCACTGCTTCAGCAGTACCTTGTTGTTGATTCTGATCTTCAGTACCACTTTCACCCATTTCAACATCACCACCAGCAGTACCTTGTTGTTCATCCATATTACCACCAGTACCTTCTTCAAGGTCCAAATTCCTCCCCTAATTGTCTGACCCTGATTTCTTTTCCTTATCTTTCCCTGATTTCCCTGTTTTCCTCCCCTGTTTGGGAGAATCATCACCATCATCTGAACCATCATTTGAATCATCATCTGAACTTGAAGATAGCACCACCTTTTTACCCTTGGACTTCTTTACCTGAGCTTCCAACTGCTCCACTCTTAAGGTGAGTTTGGTGTAGACTTTTGCAAAGTTCCTTTTGTGACTAGTAAGGTCTTCCTCCAGGGATGCCACCTTGTTTGACAAATTTGTACAAATGACCATCAATTCCTTTAGTGTAAAACTGGCCTCATCACTTCTAGCTGTGTTACCTGCTAGGAGAGGTGAATCAAGGGGCATAGATTCAGTTTCTACCCTAGTTGAACTAGGATGTACTCCTGAACCACCCAGATAGTCCAGTTGGCCTGGGATTACACCACCTGTGGCAAGTCTTTGAGGACTTGGCACATTAGGTGTTGCCATGGTAGGGGTCTTAGGTATGTTTACACTGGCCTGCCCAGCTACTAAGCCAGAGACAGTAGTGTAAGCCCCATCCATACTATCATGAAAGATAGGCTCATCTGCTTCAAAGGTATGAGTAGGAGGACTAGACTGAGCAATCAAAGTCTCCTTTCTGGTTTTTCTCCTATATGTTGTGGTGATTGGGGGTATATGAGTTATTGTTGGAACCACAATGGGTGTGTGTTGGGGCTCAGTTGGGTTTACTGACCCTTCACCCTGATTATTCTGTAGCATCTCAGGAAAAAGAGGTATCACTACCCCATTAAATAGTCTACTTGCCATAGCCATATTTTGAAAGAGTTTTTGTTGTCGGCAAGGTGTTGGAAAAATTTCTTTATGTTGCTTAAGCAGATTCTTTTTCTTATTCAAAAGTGTTTGAACAAATCTTGGAAACATAAGAAATTTAGTTTTACTCTTCACATTTTTAACCATACTCTCAAATATGAATTTTGAAAAGTTAAAAACTCTGTTTGTTGACAAACATATGAGAGCAATAGCAATATTGCTACTAAATTGCTCCCATGATGTTCTTTTGGGACTTAAACAATGCAAGAGAGTATGTATTAGAAATCTCCATTGTGGGGAGAAACATCCCTTTTGAAAAGTTAATTTTTGGTTGGATGTATCATACTCCATTCTGGAAATTTCTTGCCAAATTTCATTGTTTGGCATGTTATTGATACCATCAGAATCCTCTAGCTTAAGATGTCTCCTAAGAGTAGATTCGGTAACAATAAATGATATGCCATCCACCTTAGAATGGATTTCTATGTCTCCATCTTCACTAGTTATGACAGTAGCAGTCTGCCAAAACTGTGTGATGTGAGAGACAAAAAGAGTAGGGGAAACAGTTAAAGCATACCTTATACGAGAATTGTTGAGAAAATCCACAATCTTATAGAATTGAGGTCCATCCCCTTGCTTTTTTTTCTCCAAAAAGGCAACTTGATTGTGAGTCTTGACAAATTCCAACACAACCATGATTAATAATGATTTTTGCAAGTTATATTAGAAAGATGATATTTTGAGGTTTAATTGATTATAGGAAGAGCCAATTGGATTTTTATAATGATACTGTTAGGGTTTGAGAGGTTTAAGTAAGAGATAAAATTATCTTTAGAAAGAGAATAAGTAAATATTTGGTAAAAAGATAATTTTCCTCTAGAAAATCCCTATAAGTATGGTAAGTAATGGTTTTACCGAACGGCTAGAAAAATCTGTTAATGACATATTAGTTACAACGGCTAGTTGAGTAGTACAAACTTTGCACTAACAGTACAAACTTTTCACTAATAGTACTAACTGTTGAAGAAAAATTTTACTTGACAGTATTAACCTCATATAGTTTTTAGCAAACTACCAGCAATAAACGGATTTGATATGTCTTTACCAATAGCCGTTTGCTTTGGACTAGCCAACTCTTCACTGTTAGATATGGTGAGTTGATAACCATATAGTTTTTGGTAAACTATCAACCATAAACGGATTTGAGAAGTCTTTACCAGAAACCGTTTGCTCTGGACTAGTTGGTTCTTGATGTGTGTTAGACATAGTGAACCAATTACCATTTGTTGTGTGCTCAGATCACACACTTTGAACTCCAAAGCACCATTCAGTCAAAAACATAAAGCATTCAATCCACAAACTCCAATCATCATGCAGTTGTTAGTCCAATGACAAGGAAATAAAGTGCAAAGCACTTGTCTCATAACATATAAGCATATGACGAACATTGCACACAAAAAGAAAAATTAATTCCTTTGGGGTACCCAAGCCATTATTGACTTAGGTTTGCCTCTTGCATCAACATAATTCATTCTCTTTAAAACAATTGGAGCACCATTAGGTTTGATAGATCTCCAAACCCAACATGCTGATGCACTAACACCATTTCCCATATTTTCCTTAGCAATGTTTTTGATGTTACCAGTACTAACTACTTTGCCAGCAGTATAAACTGTTAGCTTTGCAGTTGTTACCTTGGGTTTCTAAACTTGTTTGCTTACCACTGCTTTGTCATTAAAGGGCCTTTTAACAGTTGTTGGTGCTGATTTAAAAAGTTGTTTTTGCACCTTGAACTGTTGGTCTTGGGTAAACAGGTCTAATTGGTCTGACTGTATGAACTGCTTGTCTAGCAGTATGAACTACTCTTTGGCCAGACATTAAAAGAACTGATCTAGGTATCATTATAGCACTTATAGGGTGAGTGGAAGGTCTTACTGAGTTCACCCTATGGTCTAAATACCTAGTTACCCTATTTTTCTAATAGGCAGGAAGATGAAAGAACTGATCTAGGTATCATTCTAGCATTTATAAGGTGAGTGGGAGGTCTTACTGATTTCACCCTATGGTCTGAATACCTAGTTACCCTATTGCTGCAATAAGCAGCAAGATGGTCAAAGCTACCACATGAATAACAAGCTTTCCTATAACAGAAAAAGTTATCACCCAGTTGGTGAGACTTGAGGTTGTTCCAATTCCTTTGGTTCCCTCTGGGCTTCTTTGTGGTTCTATACATTTCAGCATACCTAACTGTTGGTCTAATTGGTTTAGCATTAGTTTTAGGCCTGACAGTTGTATCCTCTATCTTAACCACCTTAGGAACTAACAGGCTTAACCACAACCTGATCACTCTTATCATCATCAGAAGTCCAATCTTCTATGGTTGGAGCATCTGAGTCCCTAGCTGAGGACACCTTATCCTCAATGAGAGAAGCATCACTTGCACTCTCAAAGCTTACACTTACTTCTACAGGTTTCTCAACTACTTTCTTTTCTTTTGGTTTTGGTCCATATTCCATCTTAGGTAGTTGAAATTCTTCCAGACCTGTATGTTCTAGGTCAATACCTGGAGGTGCAGGTATTCCTCTATGAGGAGGTGGAACAGACTTATACCCTAGACCTGATTTAGCCTTATTGATCACTTGACACTCAATTAATTTCTGAACACCTTTTGATGTATATTCTAAGGTTTCAACACTTAACTGAATGTTCTCATTAGCTTTCTTAACCTTATCCAATTCAGCTTTTAGCATACTGATTTAAGCATCTCTAAATATTAAATCCCTCTTTAGCAAAGCTACAGTTTCACTAAAACTAGACTCATTACTTTTATAATGAACAATCTGCTCTTCTAACACAGCTAAACCTCTCTTATGATTTGCTAGATTAAAACTGGTTTTGTTTAGCTCTATTCTCTGTTCATCATATTGTTTTCTAAGAGTCTCTAGTTCATTTATAGCTACACAAGATTTAGAACATTTAGAAACGTGTACCTCAGAGTCTGAGAAAGCCATGAGAGCCATCTCTGTAGGTGCTGCTTCCTCCTCTGCAATATAGCTCCAGTCAAACCCTAAGCCATCAATGGAAACCATAGCCTTTGAGCTTGAGTCAGTAATCTCCACAGTCCTTGTTCCTGCTGACTTGCCTTCATATCCTTTATTCCTGGAGTCTTGCTGTCTGGGCTTCCTGCACTCCCTTGAAAAGTGACCCATCTTGTGGCAATTATAGCACTCAATCTTTGACTTGTCATAACCAGCAACATCATTGCTGTTTATGATTATCTTCTTGCCTGTCCTCTTCAAAAATCTCTTAGCCCTCATGCTAAGAAGAGAGAGTTGCCACTTGATGTCCATCTCTACAATGTCATCATCATTGATCTCTTGAAGGTCTTCATGAGTCAACATGGTTCCATTGTGCTGAGTAGTCAGAAAAGCACAATAAGTATTCTCATCTAGAAGTCCATTAGTACTATTTGAAGAACTAGCAGTACCAATATTTGAACTAGTAGTACCAATTGCTCCAGCAACTTGCACTTCTTCTACTGGACTTGAGGTACTGGGAATTGACACAAAGGCCAAATTCCCAGAGCTTGAGCTTGAGCTTGTTCCAGCAGTCTTCTTAACATCATGCTCCACTATCTTAAAGTTGCTATATAGATCCATCAGACTCATGGTATCAATGTCTGGTTTGTTCTTCCAGACAACAACATGCATAGCCCATTCTGATGGTAAACTTCTTAGGAATTTTTTGTTGAGATCTTCTTGAGGTATCTCAATTCCAAGAATAGCAAGTTGACTCACTAGCTTTTGAAGCCTGTTGAATATATGATCCAGTGATTCATTGCTTGTTGCTGAGAAGTTCTCAAATTGTTGCTTGAGTAATGTCTTCTGAGTCTTTTTGGTGGCATCATTCCCACCATATCTAGCAACAATTGCTTCAAAAAGAGTTTTGGCACACTTGAACTTGCTGAAGTTCAAAAGTTGATCATTAGGTATGGTCAATAGCAGCAAGCTTCTTGCCTTAAGATCATTCTTGTGTTGGACCTTCTCTTCAGCAGTAGTTGGCTTTTTTTGTACTGTTGTCAAAACCTTGCCATCAACAGTAGATGAAGTGGATGGGGGCTTGAAAGAGTTCCCTTCTTCTATGATTTCCCAAAGTGTATAATCTTGCACCTAGAAGTATTGTTTTATTCTTAGCCTCCACATATCAAACTCATTAGGCTTGAGCATTGGTAACTTTGCCGCAATATTGGTTTGAGATGTCTCCTTATCTATAACTTCTTGAAAAACAGTTCTTCTTGGATCTTCTAATTCAAAGTATCAGAACCTGTCTCTGATACCACTTGAGAGGATCTGATGTATTACACTTAGGGTGTTAATCCTGTATGATGTGTATGAGATACTTTGAGTCGATATAACTAAGTATGCAGAATCTACTTAGTTATACTTAGAAGAATAATTGTAAGTGTGATGAATTAATGGAACAGTGTATATGAACAATGAAGACAATTAGTATAACCAAAACGATTCAATATTATTGATAATAATATGATTGATCTTCAATATCACTAGAGTTTACAACCTTGAATCTCTATGAATATTATCGTACATAAACTTTAACCTAGGATATCCTTTTATAGATCAAGGATTCCTTTACAAGCAAACTAATATCCGTATAACTCTATAACTATAAGATATACACAATATCTGTTCTATAATTATCTTCATACTTCTGTCTTTATCACATAAGCAGTACAAATTGTTTGTACTGTCAGTTAGTACTGCTTGTGTTATCTTCCACCAGTTGAAACTACAAGCCTGGCACTACTAACTATTGCTTTAATTCCCAACAGTTCATGTCGAGCTCGAGTGACGAGCACAACATCACTCAACTTGGAGACCTCAAGGACTCACGTGAGGCTGTTGGTTGTGTTCTACACCATGGCCTCTCCGAATATAACAATACTTTAACCAAGTCTTGATCTAAGACTCATCGAGGTTGCAACGACTCGACACCCTTTGGTGTTTTGAGTCTAGACTTGCACCAACAACACCCCCTTTGGGGTGTTCTTGTGGGACTCGAACCAAGGCAGCCCTATATGGGTTGTCTTTGAGACAAGGATGATTTGAGTAACTCATACAACGCAACAAGGTGGGGACTTTTACTTAGGCTGTTAAGTGAGCATGAATTGGCGTTGTCTCGCTAAACCCACAAGATTCAAACAAGGCACACACACCCTATATGGGTGGCTGCCTAGTGAAGATTGAACCGGATTGAAACCAAACCATATCACACCCTTGTGGGTGTGGTTTTTCTTGAACCAAAACAATCACAATACAACTACAAATCCTGTACCAAATTCAAGTTTTAACCGCAACACAAAAACACCCTTACAACATGACATATCTCATGGTCTAATGATCTTGGTCGAACATGTGGATAATAAAAACCAAGGTCTCACCACCGTGGTTCGACCCAAAAGTTATACACGACTCAAGAAAACTTAGATAGGTTCTACTCAACTTATGAGTTACATCCTAGTAGACCTCTAACCATATCAACAGAAATTCGACTTGAGCAAACATGAGAATCGAACAAGGACCAACTAACCATAACACTCCCAATTTACGAGCCAATACTTAGATTTCGGTTAAGTTTTTATGAGCCACAATAACAACCACAACAACCACATAACATTACACAGGTTTCAAATCGACAATTTAACATCAAACACACCGCGACTTTAAAATTAAAATTAACCAAATCAACACATTCGAATAACAATTAATTAAATGAAAGTATTTTTAATGAAAAGGAGGTTATACCCTTACAATAGCGATGGATAACAAGAAGGACCAAGAATCAAAACCCTATCTCCGAATCAAGCAATCCAAATCCGAACCCCAGTTAATCCACACCTCCAATGAAATCGGTACCCTTTGAATCCTTGACCTCGATAAGACTTTGTGAGTGATTTTTGAGTGTGTCGATCCACTGAGATTCGAATAGCCATTAAAAAGATGTTACTATTGAAGGGTTTCGACATCCTTTCGAGTCTGGGAGTTGAGGAGCTTCCGTTTGAAGCCTAGATCGCTCTCCATCCTCATCACCTTATTTTTTCCACAGTCGTTGACTCTTTGGGAAAGGGTTATGTGATAGTGACATCGATTTGGGGGGAAGGGAAAGCATATGGCGCCATGGATCTTGATGGTGATGATTCAGGCGTCTAGGAATTTAGAGTTGAATCCAAAGGGAGAAGACGGTAAAAGATGTGGGTATATGTGTGAGTGGGCGGTTATACAGAGAAAGAAGGGATAAGAAAAAATATTTTAGGGTTTGTTTTATTATAATAAAGTGTAGTTGTGTACCCCGTGTCCCATTGAGCTGGGGTGAAATCGTGGTTCCCTGGTTTGATATAAACATGAAAAATAAAATTTCAAAGTCGTTTTTATAAAACTGGCATAAAAATAAAGTTTATTGACTCTAAAATAAATCATGAGATTAAACCGTTACTAATGTGGTGTCAGTACGCGTGTGGTATCGTTTTTCAGAAAAAGTGAGATAACCTCTTACTTTCATTATGTTATCGTCTGTAAATGTGAGAAAGTAGAAAATTCACTATTTTTCGTGAGATTAAATAGTTTCGTGAGTTACTGTATGTTACAGTTTGCGGGTTTGCTTCCCGTAATAGTTATGTAAGCAGATAAATGCTTAGTTTAACGGTTAAGTAATAATAAATTAACATTTATTATTAAAATATTAGTGGGAAAATTACCGTTTGTCACATCCTTCCCGCCTTAGAAAGAAAACCGTCCTCGGTTTTCACTTAGAGTTACCCGATGGATTTGAGAAAAGGTGTGGGTATTTATGCTTGATTTCGTTTTCGCATTCCTACATGAATTCGAGACCTCTTCGAGAGTTTCTACGAACCTTGACGATAGGGTTACGACTTCTCTTAAGTCATTTGACCTCTCGGTCCATTATTTGGATAGGTTAAGGTACGCGGACGATCTTCTCATCGCAGATGGTAATGAGACGGTACTTGGATATCCAATCCACACATTGATGACATCGGGGCTTCCAAGTGAAACTAGAATGAGGTCGATGTTGAATGAGTAGTTTAGAAAAATTTTAGAGTACAATCTTGAAGAATGATGTTGGTTGCTACTAGCAATCAGTCAGTTGATTTAGTGGTGTACCCAGTATCCAATGCAGAGTGTATGATTAAGGAACTGAATGTAGTTGTCGTAACGATTGACATAGATGTTTTCAATGGAAAGTATGTTTCAGTCACATGCGGGGTTATGAGTTATCAGGTAGCTATCGAATCCGGAGGTTGTTTGTTTGACGGTAAGATTCTTCGAAATTGGAAGTAGCAACATGAAGTGAGGCATTATAAGATTGAGTTTCGTACAAAATCCTAAGGTTGTAATCGTAGGTAATCTCGTTGATTGTGGTCGTGCTCTCCGGTAGATGGCCTCATGGTAGCTAGTGGTGTAACTTATCCATTTGGTTTAGAATAGGGTGTGAGACAAGGCTGATTCTAAGTGGTAAGGTTGTATTGGTGCCCAATTGGTTACTGTGGTTGCTAGTACAGATGCCATGACTTTGCACTACTTTTATGTACTTACACACGCGAGTTTTGATTTCTTGAAAATACAGACTTTGACCTTTGATAAAAATTTAAGGCAACCGATCCTAGCATAGTATGGTCCTACTGATGAACTCAAATAAGTACATTTTTTTATCATCATTTATCTTATTTATTTGACTTGTTTTATTATATTATGTATGAGAATTGATACTTAATCGTTTACTTTTGTAATTCTCAGTTAAAAACAAGCATTTGGTGAAACTTAGCGATTATGGACTAAAAATGGAGCAAAATGGATCAAGTTGGAAAAGTCTACTGAACTGACGAAGAATTCGCCGCATCATTCTTGATAGATGAGCCGTACATAAAGACTTAGATGAATCTGAGACCATTGCCTGACTTTGAAGAATGCGCCGCATGGATTTATCCCATGCGCCGCATACGAAACCTTGGTCAACGAGAAGAACCAACTTGTTTTACTCCAGATGCGCCGCATGAAGCTCCTGATATGCGGCGTATCAATCTCAAGACTTCACCAGATTTCCAAGATATTGAAGAATATTCGCGAATATTATAATCTTGGACCCCACGCGAAGTTACCTTGATACGCCGCATCGGACCAATCCGATGCGCCGTATCGGCCATATACAATCCTTACCAAGAATTCAAGAAATCAAGTGAAGATTAGAAGCTTAATGAAGAAGTCAGGATTACAAGTCGACACTTGAAGATGCTTTCGTATTTTGACCATAAAATCTTCATCCGGACTCCGTTTTAGTTGATTCAAGCGGCCACGGAAAGAGAAAAAGGAGATCTACCTGTATCTGATGGAGATGCGGCGCATCTGGTCTTTAGATGCGCCGTATTGGGAGATGCTCCATATCAGATTTATAGATGCGCCATATCTGGTCAGTTTCAGACTTGGAGGCTACGTTTACTTATAGATGCGGCGCATCTAACTCTCTAGATGCGCCGTATCGACCCAGATTTCAGAATCTATAAATACCGAACTCATTAACGAATTAGGGCATCTTTGGGAACCTTTAGGGTCATTCCCAGACGATCACAACACCTCCAAACAGCAGAAGATCACCCTAGAAGACCTAATTATCCTTGAAGAGTATCTCTAATCATTGTAACGTATTCATTATGCTTAATACTCTATTAATTACGATTATGTTTATGCACTTTGTTATAGAGATTATGGGCTAACACCCTTATGTGTTAGCCATGTTTATGATTATTTGATATTTTGATGTGTTTCTAATTCGATTGGTTGCTAAGTCTTCGTTTTAATTATTTATGTTAGTAGTTTGTTTTATTGTAATAGTAAGCTTTAATTCATCAGGATTGGTGGCTTGTGTAATGTGACAACGGAAAGATTGCACTCCCTTTAATATTGCTTTCCCATCAATTAAAGTTTATATGTTGATGTCTTTGGTTACTACTTATTAGTGCATTGATAACCTCTGTGTTTATTAGTGGCTTGTGTAATGTGACAACGGAAAGGTTGCACTCCCACGGTTATTACTAACTTGATCACTTAGGAATAACTTTTAGACATAAGTAATCATTAAGGGATTTCTCGCCGATAAGATTAGAGCCAACGAGAAAGGATTAATTACATACACTTCATATAAAACTAGCAATAAAACAAGTGACAAGCTATTTAAACATAAACATAAACACAATTATTAAGCAGCTTTATGCGGATTCCAATGGAATCTAGACTCTAGGTACAAGAGGTAGGATGGACCGCGCCTAGTCTTGAGCACCAATCACTGCAGGTCTTAGAACTTATCAAAACTTAATCATATATGAAACTTGGTTAACACACTCTTCTTATCTTTGGTATTTTCTATTGTTTGTTTATCTTAGTTTAGTTAGAATAAAACCAAACCCGTGCCAGTCTCTCAGGCTGAACCCCCCTTTACGTTAGTTTAGGAGAGTCGAATACCTCTAGAATTAGTATATTAGAAATCTCACTCTTAGTGATCGACACCCTACTTACCAACTAAGCTACATTGATCGGGTACACTGCCCGTTAGTGTTGTTATAGGTTAAGTCGGCAAAATATAAATGTAAAACTTGATAAGGAATAATCACCTATACAACGACACATCACCTACCTGAATTATACACAGGTGATCAGGCTTTGTATAATTAAGGTCTGACGATGCAATGGTGGGTTTAGTTAAAAAGGAAAAATATTGGTTATTCTGTTTATGAGGTGGTAGCATAAAATACTTTCCAATAGAGTAAATAGTTTACAGGGTGATAGTAGAATAGTTTGTAAGGCGTTTTGCAAAATAGTCTTTTAGGGTAATAGAAAAATAATTTATTATTTGCAAGGTATAGCAAAGTTGTAGTTTATAATAGCAAAATAGTTCATAGTGTGGGAGTAAGACGGGATGTAAGATAATTGCAAACTGTTTGTATGTTAATAACGACACAATTTATCATTTTAATAGAGGGTAGCAAGGTAACAAACATGTGGAAACCGTAGAGGGGGGGGGGTGAATACGTTTTCATTTAAAGAATGAAATGAAAGTAAAGAGATAAGTAAGAAGGCGCAAACCGGACACGGTGATTTATAGTGGTTCGGTCACGAAGCTCCTCTTCGCCCTACTCCACTCCCCGAGTACCCAACTCGAGAGTTACTTCACTAATCAACAAACTCCCTTCAGGCGGAGAAAACCGTACACGTCGCTTAACTTGTTTTCCGACACTAAGCTAGATGTCGAGTGCTAATTTTAGCTAGCACCAATCTACCACGATCTACACCTGATCTACATCATACACGTCGCTTATCCTATTTCCGACACTAAGCTAGATGTCGAGTGCTAATCTTAGCTAGCACCAATCTACCACGATCTACCCGATCTACCCTTGATCCACATGATCAATCACACAAGCCCAATGGCTTCAAGAGATCTCCAAGATCTCGAAACGATCACAATGATCTACTCCCACTTGACTCGATCTACCCGATCTACCCTTGATCCACATGATCAATCACACAAGCCCAATGGCTTCAAGAGATCTTCACTATCTCTTAAGATCACAATGATCTTGACTCACTCTCTCACAAAAGAAAGATAATCTTGATGTATGCTATGATACAATCAAGAGTGTAACAAATGTTACAAGACCTAACAACTACAACTCTTGTATCTTCTTGGATACTTTGAGTTCTTCTCTTGCAAATGAAGAGGAATGATAACACTTTGTATCTACTTGGATACTTTGTGTTCTTCTCTTGCTAATCAAGAGGGATGACAACACTTTGTATCTACTTGGATACTTTGTGTTCTTCTCTTGCTAATCAAGAGGAATGAAGAGGATCACTTGAGTGGATGATTGGATCACTCTTAAACAACCTAAGACTCTCCAAATGATCAAAGAAAGTCATCTAAGTGAAGAGGGATTAGACCAGAGAAAAAGGACTGGAAAAATCAAGTTGGAAGTGTAGAATGGTCCACTATTTATAGGCAAGGAAAAATCTGACCGTTACAGACCCACGACTCCACTAAATACCCGACGGCTCCACTAAATTTAGTGGAGCCGTCCCTATTTAAAGGAACCGTGGACCCTCCTTCGTTTGTCTTTAGTGGGGAAGGTTTATTTGGGGATGTTAGGAGCTGTTTTGGGGGGAAATTTGACTGTTGGGATTTTCAAACATATTTTTCAAAATAAAACATTTCTTTTTAATTCAAAAATAATTTGTGAAATATATTTTTGAAAAAATGTTTTGTCACATTAAAAATGTGAAGTTTAGAAAAATAAAATCCTTTGATCATTTGTCAAGTAGTAGATTTGTTTGTCCATACCTTGAGTGATTTATGTCGGGATGGAAATCTACGACTTCGTTGAAGCATACTTGAGACGTCGGGAGGTGTTGATGTAAGTATGCATTGATGTTTTGTGTTTACAAGTAACTTGCACATTTTACGTTATGTATTACAAGTTACATGTTTGTCATTATTAAAACCGAAGAAACCGTTTAGTTTAAATATCCTAATATTTGCACTAACAATCTCCCCCTTTTTGATGATGACAAATATGTAAACCGTAACACATAGTAAAATGTAAAAGTTACCTGTTTACACTCCCCTTCTACCCCTTTTTGTCGAATCAAAAAGGTAGTTGTCTTGAGCGCTCTCTACTCCCCCTTATTGAACTACATTCCTTTCCCCCAGAAAGGCGAGTTTGCATCATCCTAGTGAAGCCTTCTATCACCACTTGTGAAGACGACTCCATGCTATTTATTCAAATACTCCCGAGCTCCCCCTAGCTCAATGCTCCCCTATGGTGACTTAATCCCCTTGTTTATTTACCTTAGTATCTAGCGGATCCATGGATCAAATTCATACAAAGGCTTTTCCTACATCAAGGGTTAGCTTCGTGCAACATAATATATAACAGTATAGGAGCATATAGGGATAGAATACACATAGCAAGACATGCAAGGGTTAAACTATGTTAACACGTAAGTGTCACAACCCGACCAAAAACCTAAGGTGTAATTGTTCACTCAATCACGCTAATCAAGAACGAGATTCGTTCATTGACTGACGTACTAAATGACTTCTTCCAAGTTGTCATTGGGAAGGAAAGTTCTAACAAACCTTTTGAACAACATAATCATCTACCTAAGATGATTAATGTTAAGGATAGTTTGTTGATAAGACATACTCTAAATGATTACTATTATGACAAGTCGTGCCATAAAGTAGACTCGATAGAGGTTATACCTAAATGATTCCATAAGGTGGAAGAGTGTTGGTTGTGGTGACAACAGGACAACTTGGGTTATGTTGTTGTAGGGGATAAATAATGGATGACCCATTAGTGGTTGTGGTGATGGTGATAAGGATGATGTGTTGGTGCCAAGTCCAAAGAGGTTTGATGGTGATAGGGTTAGTGTGATAGCTAAAGGTTGTGGTGGACTTGGTGGAGGTAAGGGTGTAGGAATCCTAAAGGTGGAGGATGATGATGATGTGGTTGGAGATGTTGGTTTTGCCCTTTGAGGAAAGGTGGGAAAGGATGGTTTAGGTTAATATATCGTTTGCACTGACAATGAGATGCATGATATATTTCAAAAGGGAAAAAGAAAAGGTGCATGTGATCCTAACAGGATTGTTGAACTAACTATCACTTATCCAAAGTGAGGAGTAGTTGTAAGGTTTGAGTGTGATGAGTTGAAGGTTATAAGGTTTGAGTGTGATGATCTATGGGTTGAAGGTTCTTAGACTAACTATCACTGTCAAGAGTGAAGTGTAGCTAAAAGGTTTGAGTGTGATGATGAAAGATGTTAATGTGAGGTTTGAAGATGAGATGCAAGATAAGCTTGCAGTAGTGAGGCCTTATATAGGCAAGGGTTGTGGGATTCAAACTAAAGTTGGTGATGGTGTCCTATGGTGTAGTGAGGAAATCTTAGGGTGTGTGTGAGTTTGCAAAATTTTGCAGGTTTGAGGTTAGGGATGCAGGGATCAGGAGGGAACAGTGAAAATTCGTCAAACATAGGCACGGTACCACTAAATACCACACGGTACCGTTAAATTTAACGGTACCATGGCATATTTAACGGTACCGTGACCTGGAAGTCACGAATTTTCCTGTGCAGCCTAGTTCTGGGCAGCTAAAGGGAAGTTTCCTAGGGAATAAGAACCACATTAATGTGTTCTTGAGAGTGTTTGGTGAAAGGCTATATGAGTGTGTTTTCACTCCCCCTTAATCTATGACCATCCGGACAAGATGCAAAAGATAAAGAGGAAAAACAAACGTTGACGGAAGCGATGAGCTTAGTAACGTCATGACAAGTGGTGGATAGCATACGATAAACTTCACCTTTGAAGTCACGTAGCTCTTCTCAGTCATTTTGAATATTCATAGAATATTTATATGATGAGGCATGTGTTTACTTGGAGATATCCTAAGGGTTAAGAAGATAAAATCTTCAGGGTTGTGAGGTAGGTGATAAGGTTATAGGGTTATCTATGTTGATGAAGGATGGTTATCTCAACGTATCCTAATGGTTCTTCGTTTGAAGTGTGTGGAAGATGAGTGGGATGCGGAAGCATTGGTAGTGTTTAGTACCATGCGGAAGTGAAAGGGAAGAGGGCTTAGGAATCAGAATATAGATACAATCTGTTCTGATAGGATACGGTTCTGGTTCAAGACTACATCGAGTGGGTTTCGATAGTGTTTTTGAAACAGTGAGAATAAACTGTCTCAGCAGACAACGGTCCGACGGTACCGTTAAATTTAGCGGTACTGTCCCCTATTTAAGAGTATCGTGACCTGCTGAGGTCAGTTTTGACCCAGAATTAGATTTCTGACAAAGAAATTTCACATATGTTGTGTTTTTTCTGGACCTTAGATTAAAAGAATTTATACCGAATAAATTCCTTTATGAATGAATCCAGCGGGATTAGGTGAACGTTGATCGAGAGCGAGAAATGACATTTAATTGCATTTCGCAAATTAAATATACTTTAAATATTTTGGATGAAATATT
This sequence comes from Artemisia tridentata subsp. tridentata, assembly GCA_021014915.2. Classification (NCBI taxonomy): domain Eukaryota; kingdom Viridiplantae; phylum Streptophyta; class Magnoliopsida; order Asterales; family Asteraceae; genus Artemisia; species Artemisia tridentata. Next base: position 313,934,775 of record CP139502.1, read on the forward strand.
TAAGTTGTCATTGGAATTTAAGAGTATTTCACGAATAAATCTCGCTGATTTAGTAAGACTCTTCGACACGAGGAAAGAATTTATACCTAATAAATTCTTTGAACGGTACTGGACGAGAAGAGATGACTTTTATATTTCCGAGGAAATACATAGGTAGTCATTAGAGCAATGTGAAAGATTACTTAATATTTCCAGTGAAATATTTAAATAGTCATAAGAGGGGTACAAGGGATGACTTTAATATTTCCAGTGAAATATTTAAATAGTCATAAGATTTATGGAAAATGTTCCATCATTCCTAGACCTAGACAAAGATGGTTAGGGGATTCTCGGTTGAGAGGTTTGGTTGATTTACGGATTTTGATGTGCTTCGCACACGAGTGTTTCATGGGGTTTTGAAAGACGTAAAGCTAAGCCTATGGTGCTGATTCGCAGCAGGGTTTGGGATCTTAAGACGTGTATAATCACACGAGGATGAAAGGAACTACTAATCACTTAAATAGTAACTCGTGAGTCCTTTGTCACCCGAGGGTTGATGTTAGCTTTTAGCTTTGGGATGAGCGTTTTAACATATGTTGTTAAAAGGCTTGAGTATGATGTTTCGGATATGACATTTAACAATTGCGATCGCAAGTTAAACTTACTTGAATATTTCGGACGAAATATTTAAGTTGTCAATCCTACTCCGAGTTCTACTAGGTTTGTATCTAACCTTCCCATGACAAACGGGTGTATTACTTGGAAGAAGGCGAAGTGATGACTGGGGAATTAGGACAACTTCGCGACTACTCTAACTTATAGGTTTTGACACTAGTGTATGACTCTATGACTTCTAAGGGTTCATAGTGATAGGCATACCTAATTCCTAATGTGTCAAAAGAGCATAGTGTGGGTGCAAACTTTACAAGCAAATCATGTAAAATGCATATAAGGAATAAATGCAACCATCATGCAAAACATGATAATCATTTAGCATTTAAGATCATGAAGACATTTAATCATGTCTTATGAGAACATGTTATCATTTTGAAACACGTATGTGGGATGCAAGCACTCTAGGTTTGCTAAGGCAGATCCTAATTACTACCTGTTTAAGATGACATCCTAATGGGAGATAAAGTTCACCGATGTAAACTATCTCTAGTCAAATGTAGGAATGAAAAATTTTCAGGTTAGAGAATGAGTATGAGACTATCACTAGTGGTGCTCAATTAAGGCTAAACACGACCATTTTTACGGGTTATACACGAACCCAACTTCTCTCCTGGAAGCAATCCAACCGTTAGGTCAAATTGAATTTCTAGTGCGATAGGTTCTCCAGTAGTCATTCTCATATTAGAAAAATTCAAATTCCCATATTTGCCAATCGAAGTATAGCAAAGATGATATTAGCTTGTTTCGCTAATATATGGTCTAATATGACTCAACTAACCACACATTCAAATTTGGTTAAGAGAATGACATGTCTTACACAACTCCTAACAAAGGCAAGCGAAATGTTTTTAATTTCGTATTTGAGATTTAGAGGTTATTTGATGAAGATGGTGTATTTTATGATCTCTTGGACATCATCTTTGTTTGTTGAGTTGTTACATGTTATTTTAACATGATTTGGTTTCCTAGAACCAAGAGACACTCTAATGTGATACAATGTAGAACCTACTACATCGTGTGTGTTTCAAGAATGCTCCATTGCATATCTTGAGAAAGAATCTAGTGAAGGTTACATACCTCAATAGATCTTGTGAGCATTATATTAAAAATGAGACATATTGTATATTTCAACAAATATGCTTTTCTAAGAGGAAACTTATCACTCTTACGAATTCTTTGTGAAACAAGTATTTTAGTGTATGACCAATTTTACTTGTTTATGCAATGACACATGTCTTATTAGGTTATTATTCAACTCTAATGTCCTATATTTGTTAACAGGATGCAATGTATTCTCTTGTAGCATAACCATTCATGTTACAAAGAAAATAAGATGCATAAGATATAAGTTATCTTTTGTCAATCTTTTGATAAGAGAAATACATGTGATATTCTCAAAGATTGATGACTTACATAATAGTTAATAACATATTATGTGTGACACTTTTACTAGACATGTGACTTTGAGTGTTGAGTCATTCATGAGCAAAGTTTACATATGTTGTTTGTTTGCTCGTGTTTGGTTTTTCGGAAATGACACATTTACTTATTGCATTGCAATGTAAATTACTTGTATATTTTGGATGAAACATCCAAGTTGTCAATCCTACTTGGTTGTGTACTTTATGCATCTTTTAAACATATTAGTTTAATGTTTGGAACACAACCATTGGACAAGAAGACTCAATATGGCATCTTCAACACAAGTGTGAGTTATGATTCGATGCATATTATTTTCGTCTTGAGAGGACGTCATTATTTTCATAACAATCGAGTGTGATTGTGTATGTAGATTCAAGAAAATATGTTTCATCATGATTTGATGTTATCTTGAAGCTAAACAAATAATGACTCCAATTTCATGTCCACACTCGACAACTTGTCAATTAGATTTGATGATGATATCAATCATTATTTGAATAATGAATTGATATGTACTCGAGATCTTTCTTGACCCTCACAATCACTCCTTTTTAAAAAGAAAATAAAAATTTAAGGAGTGTGTTCCATTTATTCAAACACTAGTTGTATGTGTGAGGTTAATGACAAATTAAGTTACTACTTTGATATTGTCATTTATTTTTATTTGAGAAAAACTATTTATATTATTAAGTATAATACTCTTAGTTTTTCAACACCTCATTAGTATAAAAATAATTATCTTAACCATTTTTATACCACATACGTAAAATACTAAATGTTTAAAACATTTTGTATGTGTGTTAAATCAATGCAAGTTTAATACATTTTCTTTTACTTAAATACTAATGTATTAAAATGACCTTTTATCTTGTTTAGACAACCCATGGTCAAACAAGACAAAATGATGTAATGTTTTAAAGATCATGTTACGGATTTTATGAAAGTGTTAAGTGTTTTGGGGTGATATACTTTTTACACTTAAACCTTTGGAAAAATAATTGTGTAAGACAATATCTTTCGACACACATGATCTACCAACTTAGTTTCTATTCCTAAGAAAGTTACTAAACCATTTTAAGAACTTGCAACAAATGCAAGACAAATGGTTGATGCCTATATGCAATGTAAACTAATTACTTAATATAGTGCAAGTGATTTAGCATGAGCCTTATAAATGCATAAACCGAAAAACTATAATAAGCAAATAGCAATTTAGCTTAACACACAAAAATACTTATCGTCATTTTGTTTATTAGGTATAACAATGTATACTAAGCTTGATTTTATTTGACAATGAATTGGTTTCCTCCCCATTTCAAAATTTTTTTTGCTGAGCACTTTGAAAACATGTCAAGGTTTAAAGGTTGAATCGCCCTTTTTCAGTTTGACTAAAAATTTACGCAAACTGCATGACCAGAAGACCTTTAGTTGAAAATCAAGGACTTTAACATACTTTCATTTTGAACTAATTCAAAAAAAAAATTTCTCAAATGAAAGTAGAATCAACTTCGTTTAAAATGATGAGTGACACAACTTCTACGAACTTATGGTTGATTTTATAAGAATTTCTGGAAATGACTCAATACTGAAAACTGACAGACAGAGGCACGGTACCATTAAATAACCCACGGTACCGTTAAATATAATGGTACCGTCCTATATTTAGTGGTACCGTGTTCTTTTTTCTGATTCAGTTTACAGTTTTAGTGCGGCGACTCGACGGAGAACATGACCAGACACATAAGACTCTATTCTTTTATTGGTTTGAAAAAGCCTTCAAGCTAGTATGACAAAGTATACTTAACAACAAAACTTGTAAGTATTAAACAATTAAATACTTTTCATATTTTATCACCTTCATAGGTAATTTGATACGTGGATCGTACTCAATTTTGAAAACCATTTGTTTTAAAAATTTGAGTGACGTGGCTCTGGTACCAATTGTGGAAACCGTAGAGGGGGGGGGGGGTGAATACGTTTTCATTTAAAACTTAAAACTTTTGTATCAAACTCCCGATCAAGTGTGATGTGATATGAGAAGTGTCAACTATGATCATATAGCATCAAGAGATGAATATTGTAAACTACAACATATGCACAATCAAACCACGACACATAGATAATCAACATAACATAAGCAACTAGCCACACAAGCAAAAACGTAATGCAAATATAAAGCGATAAAGAATGAAATGAAAGTAAAGAGATAAGTAAGAAGGCGCAAACCGGACACGGTGATTTATAGTGGTTCGGTCACGAAGCTCCTCTTCGCCCCACTTCACTCCCCGAGTACCCAACTCGAGAGTTACTTCACTAATCAACAAACTCCCTTCAGGCGGAGAAAACTATACACGTCGCTTAACTTGTTTTCTGAAACTAAGCTAGATGTCGAGTGCTAGTCTTAGCTAGCACCAATCTACCACGATCTACACCTGATCTACATCATACATGTCGCTTATCCTATTTCCGACACTAAGCTAGATGTCGAGTGCTAATCTTAGCTAGCACCAATCTACCACGATCTACCCTTGATCCACATGATCAATCACACAAGCCCAATGGCTTCAAGAGATCTCCAAGATCTCGACACGATCACAATGATCTACTCCCACTTGACTCGATCTACCCGATCTACCCTTGATCAACATGATCAATCACACAAGCCCAATGGCTTCAAGAGATCTTCACTATCTCTTAAGATCACAATGATCTTGACTCACTCTCTCACAAAAGAAAGATAATCTTGATATATGCTATGATACAATCAAGAGTGTAACAAATGTTACAAGACCTAACAACTACAACTCTTGTATCTTCTTGGATACTTTGAGTTCTTCTATTGCAAATGAAGAGGAATGATAACACTTTGTATCTACTTGGATACTTTGTGTTCTTCTCTTGCTAATCAAGAGGGATGACAACACTTTGTATCTACTTGGATACTTTGTGTTCTTCTCTTGCTAATCAAGAGGAATGAAGAGGATCACTTGAATGGATGATTGGATCACTCTTAAACAAACTAAGACTCTCCAAATGATCAAAGAAAGTCATCTAAGTGAGGAGGGATTAGACCAGAGAAAAAGGACTGGAAAAATCAAGTTGGAAGTGTGGAATGGTCCACTATTTATAGGCAAGGAAAAATCTGACCGTTACAGACCCACGGCTCCACTAAATACCCAACGGCTCCACTAAATTTAGTGGAGCTGTCCCTATTTAAAGGAACCGTGGACGTTCCTTCGTTTTTCTTTAGTGGGGAAGGTTTATTTGGGGATGTTAGGAGCTGTTTTGGGGGGAAATTTGACTGTTGGGATTTTCAAACATATTTTTCAAAATAAAACATTTCTTTTTAATTCAAATATAATTTGTGAAATATATTTTTGAAAAAATGTTTTGTCACATTAAAAATGTGAAGTTTAGAAAAATAAAATCCTTTGATCATTTGTCAAGTAGTAGATTTGTTTGTCCATACCTTGAGTGATTTATGTCGGGATGGAAATCTACGACTTCGTTGAAGCATACTTGAGACGTCCGGAGGTGTTGATCTAAGTATGCATTGATGTTTTGTGTTTACAAGTAACTTGCACATTTTACGTTATGTATTACAAGTTACATGTTTGTCATTATTAAAACCGAAGAAACCGTTTAGTTTAAATATCGTAATATTTGCACTAACAAAACAGCTTATGATATGTTAACAAAATAGTCATAAAATGATAATAGAGTGATTTATTAGATGGTAGTAAAATAAGTAGTGCAATGGCGACGATTGATACATCTAGTCGATATGAGATTGCAAATAGTTGTGAGTCTAATAAGCTTACAACTCAAGATAAATGTACACCAATCCATACAATACGACGAGGCTTACAGAAATGTACTAATAAAGTCTTATAGGAATACATCTTAAGAGAGTCTAAACTTAGGTTTCGTTATCATATTTCAAGTCCTGTTTTCCTCCTACTCCAAGGTTTCCTGGTACTTCGGTTCCTTGCACTCATTTCTATAGTGCCCTTTCTTTCCACACCTATAACAGGTCACCTCGACCTTCTGATTATTCTCTGGTGCTGTCTGTGCTCTTGCAAGGGTTTTAGACCTACAGTCTTTGGCCATGTGTCCAAACTTTTGACAGTTGTGGCACTTTCCAGCACACTTCCCGTTGTGGTGGTAGTTACAACGGTTAAACAAGGGTAACTTCCCTGCATAAACCTTCTTCTCTCCTGACCCAGCAGTATAGACCTTGGCGATCCCTTGTCGCTTGTTCTGGTTGTTGTTGTTGTTTCCGAAGTGATCATCCCATTTCCTTTTGTTATCTACCACCTTCTCGGCGGTATCCTCAATTACTTGGTCCATTAGCTTGTTGGCCACTTCCATAGTCTCATGGAGATCAGCAGCCTTGAAGGTAGTGACATTAACCTTGATGGATGGGGGTAATCCTCCAATGTATCTCTCCAGTAAGCGAGCTTCAGTTTGGACCATCTCAGGGCACAGTAAAGCCAACTCTTGAAAGCGTTGGTTGTATGCAGCCATGTTGTTACCCTGCACCTTGAGGTTCCAAAACTCGACCTCCAACTTTTTAACTTCGTTGCGAGGGCAATACTTTTTTAGCACCATTTCCTTGAAATTTTCCCATGGCATTGCGTACGCGGAATCAATGCCTGCAGACTTCAGATAGTTGTTCCACCAGGTTAGAGCAGCATCCATGAAGGTGAACGATGCATACTTAACCCTGTCTTCATCCGCACATCTACATATTTGAAACACAGTCTCCAGCCTTTCAATCCATCTGACCAAAACAACAGCTCCCTCAGTTCCTCTAAAACCTCCAGTCATGGTCTTTCAGAACTCCTGATAGGTGCAGCTGCGGTTGTTGTCGTTTGTTGGTCTTGAGGTTCCGACATCAGTAGTCGAGTTGTTTACGTTCGCTGCAGCCAGTGCTGCCGCCACACGGTCATTAACCGACTGATCTAGCATGGCTTGAATCATAATAAGAGGGTTTGCTCCATTCCTAGTTGGAAGAGTGGTAGCAGCAGGTCGACCACATGTGGTCTTGGTTGTCCTTCTTGTAGGAGCCATTTATCTACAACATAAAGGATGACGGCGAATGAGAGAACGGTATCACACGAGGGTACAATCATCACAGGTAGAATACGCGGGCAAAATCAACCACGAAAGAAGAGACGCAATTGAATAGATAATCACACTTGTCATAGATTAATAGTCGTCACATGGTTGCGGAGACTAGGTCTTGCTTCCCAAACGACATGTCCCTTCAAAATAATGAAGGAAGAGTGAGACCTAATAGTGATGTGTCCTAAGAGTAGATGTCTCAAGGATACATGTTTTAAGGCGATAGGTTAAGGTCGTGACCAAATGGATTGGTGGATTTCTAGATGATGGTAAATTAGGTGTTTCAAAAGAATTGGGCGATCGTTCGAACTCGGAGTCGGGTAGTGAAATTGTGTAGGGGAAGGTAAGTTGTGACAAGTACGGTATGTATATGTAAAAAAATACTTTTGGTATAAAGTGTAAGTCAAGTATAATATAAATCATCAAACAGTAAAACACATCATATAGTTGTGTCAAGTAAAACAGTAATTAAGGCAACAGACTTGGTAGGCAAGTGGCAGTCATAGGGACTTGTTTTTTTTGTAGAAAGCGGCTATAGTTTAGGGTTTATATGTACCTAGTTCCCTATAACCTAGGCTCTGATGCCAATCTGTAACACCCCCAAAATCTGGTATTGCGGAAGCATTCGGGTCCTGGGGTGCTACTGAATTAGAAATCATAACATAAGGTAACAAAGAACGGAATACATACTCCGTTAAAATATATTCATTCAAGATTAATAGGGTTTACAATCGAGTTTCAAATTCAAAAAAATTAAGGCCCATTAGTTTAGTTGTCCCGTACAAAATAAGTCATAGTTATGTGTGCAAACACTTCGGTAAATAGTTTATAACCATCGCCTTGCCACGCCTTGCCAATAAATAGTTGCTTAAACACCTGAGAAAAACATGCTAAAAGTCAGCAAAAAAAGCTGGTGAGTTCATAGGTTTATAAATAAACAGTGAAATCTATAGTGTGGACCATGGGTTGGGTATATGAACATTACAACGCATATAATGTCATATAAAAATAGTCTATTATGCTAGCACTAAGTTCATGCAACCGAAGCTTGATATTGTGCATGCTCTAGAAGCACGTTAAATAAAGGCCTTGTAAGTGTCCATCCCATGACACTCGTGTTTCGACATGTTATACGCTCGCATTTGGTCAACCTGGCCAAATCGAACGGGGGTGTCAACCCCAATAGATCTATTTATAGCATTCGCGCTTCCCCGCAGGAATTGACGGTTCATAAGTTTTGGGCATGTGGGATTCAGTGTCTTAGGCTAATTCTACGTAATAGTTTGGGAAAATAAAACATTATTGTGGTCCAGAAATCGTTTTGCATGTTTCTCACCCCATAGTTGTAAAACAAGTTTAAATAGAGTGGGGCTATAAACTCACCTCGGCAAATAGCAGTCAGATAATACAACAGTTCAGATAGTGTTCAGCACCAACACGCGACCTAGATTAGTAAGGTATGTTTTAGTTCATAGTTTAAGTTTAAGACTCCACGAAATTTAATTCAAAAGTTTTAAAGTGTTTATGTTGTTGTTGCTTGTGTGACAGCATTTAAGTTTAAAACAGTTTTCTAAGTATTTGTAGGTATTGGCTCTTGGAAGTGCATAAGTGTATGACAATAAAAATATCAAAGACGAATAAGATTCCGATTCGACAATAACCGAAAGACGACGTACGAATAGTGGTTATGAACAATACTAGACGTTGTCGGAATATGGGAACATTATTATTATGGGTATATATAAAGATAGTGGCTATAAGAGTATATAAATAGTTATTTTTGAAATATTTACTAAAAATATATATTTGAAGTGTATGAATAATCATGGTTTTATTTAAAAGATTTGCAATTTGAGAACTAGTTTATAGCGGTTGTATATAAAACGTTTCGTTTGTCAATTTTTAATAAAACATGATAAGTGTATTTATATTGATAGAAGTCGGGCATGACCCGTGCATGTGTGTTGATTTCTCGGGGTAGCGATGTGTCACAAATATATGTGTTTATGTAATAGCCGTTTTATAATTGTTATAAAACTTAAGTAGATTTTCTAAAATACCGTCTTATGTGTTTACAAATTTTGATAAGCGATATGAGTATGTTAACTATTTACAAGTTAAATTTGGACTAGAGTTTATAAGTTGCAATTTGTATAAAAATTTATAATCGTATGTATATATATAGTGTCTCGTGTTGTAATATACATGAAAAGAAATGAGCCAGAATTGAGTTGTGAAATAAATCGAATACGAGGCTATGTCGGTACACACTTTCATACAACGGTTACGAGATTGATTTTTATTTAGTCGTGTATATATTTATAACATATATATAACAGGTTGTGTATGACATCATCAATGACATGGAATACCACCTCATCATATTTTAATTCCATGTCATCACAATGAAGCCACATAAGCATTCTTTTGTGAAATCCGGAATTTATTTGCTAAAAAATACATGGTGCTGGATTCGAACTTGAAACATTGCATAATATTAACAACCATGCCAACCACTAGATCAACACCAGTTTTTGGTTTATAGTTTGCAAACAAAAATCTATAAACCTTCCAAACAAACATAACCCACTAAATTAGTAAAAAGCAAGCCCGGTATTCTACATCCCATAATATCATTCATATATATATTTTTCTCAAAACCCTAATGTCATTCATCCATCCTCCTGCACAATGATCCATAATATCATTCATCCATATTTTTTTTACTCAAAACCTTAATATCATTCATCCATCCTTTTGCACAATGATCCATAATTTTTATTTGCCATTTAATGGTTTATTGTGCTCATAATTCTTATATAACTTGTTGATACATACTCTGGCGCGGACTGATTCAACGACTCTCCCTGGGCCGTTAGTCGTCTTCTCGAGCCGTGAGTAGACCTGTTCAACAAAGAGAACCCGTTAGGAGTGGACCTGAGGCCGTAGCCCCGGGATCCACCTCCGACGGTCAAGTTAGTATTGATGCGTAGGGTTGCATAGGGTTATTATATCGTATAGCGTACCTCAAGAAGGGAATTCCACCCCTATATTTATAGGGCATGGATTAGGGTTAGGCGTAGAGTGGGCCGCTGTTTGCCGGGCCTGGCCCATTTGTCGTGGGTCAGTCCAGACCATACGTCTACAAGCCCCCCAAGTTTAGTATGACATAGTGCGTGGCTATGTTATGCTAGACTTAAGTCCTGTTCGTGGCCGCGTAGGCCCAACCAACTATGACGGCGTGACCATAACGCGCAGCCCAAATGCGACAGTGCGCACTGGGTCTGTGGTGCAGTGCGTGATGACCATGTTGGCGCGTCCTTGTTGGCGCGACCTTGTAGGCGCGACCTTGATTGTGAGAGTTTCACAATAGTGAAGGTGGATTCCTGTATGCTGCGTCCTGGGTAAGGGCGTACCTTTGTACCAGTAGCGGTGCAGCATGATGCGACAGAAGACGTGCTTCTGTGGCAGAGGTGCGCGCTGTGCGCGACAAAGATGTGCGCTGTGCGCAGACAAGGTGCGAACATTACATCCGTCTTTACAACCAACAGAGGACGTCTCCCCTGCGGCAATAGGGTGCGAATATTTAAATCCGTCTTTGTACCGGGCTTGCAATACCTCTTACGTACGATCTGCTTCCAAATATACCTGCGTGATGCGTACTCACACAGTGCGTATCCTGGTAGCCCCCCCAAGTTTGGTGCTACTCGTGTAGGAGCATTAAACTTAGTTATTCAAATCCTGAAAAAAAATACTCAATGCAAATATGAGAAGTATATGCTGCGCATCGCAACATATAAAAGATAATGAAATAAAAAATTAGCGCATAGCATATATATAGCACGTAGCATGTAAAATTAACACATAAGAGAAATAGTAGTGCGAATTACACCTATCATGAGGTTTTATAAACTACATAAAAGAAGTAGCACGTAGCTAATCTACGAACGCAGTACGCTGATGATCGTTTTCTTTTTTATTATAATAAAAACAATGGCGCGGATGGATGTACCATGACAGCGACTAGTAGTTTCAATCGCACGTACAGACGCAGATGGATGTATCATGACCGCATAGACTCTAACGTTTGTGGATGATCGCAGATGACCACGGCTTTTGTCCAGTGCGCTCATGGCGATTGACTAGCATCGTGGTGCCTGTACGTGACAGTGTGCTTATGTCGCCAGTCTGCGAAGATCTCTATACGCACGGCCTAACGCGGGTAGATTTATCGTAACTGCGCTGTTCGCGGCTAAAAGATATAGTAGGTCCGATCGTGCGGACTTAGTGCGTTATAGATAAAATCATGTTTACCAAGTTAAAAGATTTACATAAAATCTTTACCGATTTAAAAGATAACATAAAATCTTTACCGATGTACGAATCGCATATCGATTTAATAATTAATGATGTCCAATCAAATCGCATGACAAAACTTTTTGGAAAAGTCATCTCACGTTTAATTGCAGTAATAAATAAGATACCTTTTGCAAAAGTTGATTTATAAAACTTGATTGCAGTAATAAACAAATCCATTTATTAATTGCAGTACGAGGTATATCTTTTTATTGCAGTACGCATACGATATAATTGATTACGATGTATCAATTTAAAAAGATCACAATACCGGCTTTGGAACTCGATGGTTGCCTTCCGGTGATGTGAGAGCACGAAACATGTCGTAGGCGTGTCCCACGGATGGCGCCAACTTGTTGATACATAATCTGGCGCGGACTGATTCAACGACTCTCCCTGGGCCGTTAGTCGTCTTCTCGAGCCCTGAGTAGACCTGTTCAACAAAGAGAACCCGTTAGGAGTGGACCCGAGGCCGTAGCCCCGGGATCCACCTCCGACGGTCAAGTTAGTATTGATGCGTAGGGTTGCATAGGGTTATTATATCGTATAGCGTACCTCAAGAAGGGAATTCCACCCCTATATTTATAGGGCATGGATTAGGGTTAGGCGTAGAGTGGGCCGCTGTTTGCCAGGCCTGGCCCATTTGTCGTGGGTCAGTCCAGACCATACGTCTACATAAATTTTGTTTTGTTATTTATGCAGGTACTATTTTTTTTCCACAACATGAAGGTTCTTGCAGTATACACTAATAATAAAACTATCCTCTTCATCTGATGATACAACTACTGATGATACACGGAATTGTACCGGAAGGTAATATCTTTATTGAAATTGTTAAAAGCATTCTAAACCTTATCTCAGCCATGACTTCTAGATCTTCACCCCATACTACCTCTATAGTTGGTCTCGCGGTCTGAGGGTAAGGGGAAACCTGTTCATACTGCTACGCAAACTTATATTTCAATTTTTATATATAGGATTAATTCTTTATCAAAAGCAGGAAGGTTATTGAGAGATTAATCAAGCACACAACTATTGATGATACGCGGAAGGTAATATCTTTATTGAAATTGTTAGGGTTTTTATTTATCTCTTTCAAATCATAGCAAGCATGTTTGATTTAAACCAAGGGGGGGGGGTTTAACAGATTATTGGATCTTTTTTTATTTATTTTTAAACTATGTTTGTACTGTTGGTTTTCATTTAGTACTGCTCGCGACAAATGTTAGTACTACTCGCGACAAATATTAGTACTGCCAAGCATTTTGGTTGATATTGGAAGGAGTGACAAATGTGCAAACCTAAGTGGAGCCGATCTTTCTTCATTGGTTCTTACTTTTTCCTTTTTGTAATTGCTACTGATCACAAAGATACTAATGCATTAATTGCAAGTTTATTTAATGTTATTTGTACAAATTTTTGATAATCGTCGAATTTACGAGATCGTTAATTTTGTTAGGTTAAATAAGTTATATTTTGAGAGTAGGTATCGAATGTTATGAATGATGTGATGATGAGCTTAAACTTATGATTTACTGTGTGTTTATGAGATTAGACGATAATTGTTGAACTTACGAGATTTGTGTTGTGGATCATGAATTTTGTTTAGTATGTTGAAGCTTTAGCAAAAAGGTTGGACCATGTTCATTCAGATGTAGACATGAGATGTGAGCCTCTACCTATTCCTTAGAACTTTTATTTGAAGACATTTAATGCTACAATTTAGATTAGTCTAGCTCTGGTCAAATATGATAAAAATCACGGTTCATTATCATACGGTTCATTATTTTTACAGGTTTTAATGTCTGGTTTAGTATCTAATGATTTTTCTTGCCATTGATTTATCTTGCTTTGTCTTGCAGCATGAATGGGTTAAATATGAATGTTCTTTGCTGCTGCATAAAAGAAGTAAGCCTAGCATGCAATTTTTTTTATTATTCTTTATTGTGTGTTTGCTAATCACTATTAATGATAAAAGTATATGTTTACTTGCCATGAATAGTTGATCGATATCTATTTTTTTGTGGCTTTCTTTAAGTTGATGCTGTGAGTTATTGTATTAACAACGGTGACGTTGATGATAAAGATATTAAGATGGAACTATTTTTAGGCTAATATGCCTAACAATCACTTTGTTATAACAAAACCAAACTATATTGACTACAAATCATTGTTGCTGTCTTGGATTTGTTTAGTCGATCAGGCCATATATATTCTCTAAATACTGGATAAGCTTACATGTTCTTTTTACTTATTAGAATTTTGATAGGAAAAATGAGAAAACATGATGTTTTATATATTGTTGCGTTCATTGCTTCTAAGTTCTGATCTGTGTGGTGCAACTTGTATTCTCCCAATTCGATCTATGGATTATGATACTGATATTATGTCATGTATATGGTATTTGTGTTGCAGGAATTTTGTAATCTACTGCTCTTTTTGGCATTGATCCTTAAATCTAGGAAAAATGGTAACATTTGAAGAGCTTCGTAGAATCATGGACTACAAACATAACATCCGTAACATGACTGTTATAGGTCATCAGGACCACGGTAATAAATTACTAGCCTTTTGATTCCGATTCATTTATTTATCAATTTGTTTGTTTTGCTGATGCATTTGTCATAACAGGGAAGTCAACTTTGACCGAATCTCTTGTGGCTGCTTCCGGTGTTTTTGCACACGAATTTGCTGGTGATGTGTGTATCACTAACACACGTGGTACTATCAAGTCAACCGGCAGGTCTCTTTACTATAAGATGACTGATGAAGCTCTCAAGAGTTTTAAAGGAGAACGTGATGGGAACGAATACATAATCAATCTTATTGATTCACCCGGGCATATTGACTTTTCTGCCGAGGTCACTGCTGCCCTGCGTATTACTGATGGTGCATTAGTTGTTGTCGATAGTATTGAAGGTGTTTGTGTTCTGACAGAAACCGTTCTAAGAGAAGCCCTTGGAGAGAGGATTCGATTTTTTTTTAGTTTTAAAGGAGAACGTGATGGGAACGAATACATAATCAATCTTATTGATTCACCCGGGCATATTGACTTTTCTGTTGAGGTCACTGCTGCCCTGCGTATTACTGATGATGCATTAGTTGTTGTCGATAGTATTGAAGGTGTTTGTGTTCCAACAGAAACCGTTCTAAGACAAGCCCTTGGAGAAAGGATTCGACCCGTTTTGACTATCAACAAAATGGACCGTTGTATCCTTGATCTTCAAGTTGATGGAGAGAAAGCATATCAAACATTCCAACGGTTTATTGAAAATGTTAATGTCGTCATGGCAACATATGAGGACCCACTTCTTGGTGATGTCATGGTTTACCCCGAGAAAGGTACTGTTGCTTTCTCTTCTGGGCTGCAGGGTTGGGCTTTTAATTTGACTATATTCGCGAAAATGTATGCTTCTAAGTTTGGTGTTGACGAGTCAAAGATGATGGAAAGGCTCTGGGGTGAGAACTATTTTGTAAACGTGGGTTTGTTCAGTTTGTTTACGAGCCCATTAAATAGATTATTAACTTGTGTATGAACGAAGAGAAAGATGAACTGTGGCTTAAGTTGACTAAGCTTGGTGTTACTGTTAAATCTGAAGAGAAAGAGTTAACAGGAAGAATGTTGATGAAGCGTGTGATGCAAACATGGCTACCTGCTACCGCTTTACTTGACATGATGATATTCCATTTGCCTTCACCTCATACTGCTCAAAGATACCGTGTTGAGAATTTGTATGAAGGTCCTTTAGATGACGTTTATGCTAACGCTATAAGAAACTGCGACCCTAATGGCCCTCTTATGATTTATGTGTGGAAAATGATTCCGGCATCTGATCATGGGAGAGGACGATTTTTTGCTTTTGGTCGTGTGTTTTCTGGTAAAGTTTCAGCGGGTCTTAAGGTTAGAATAATGGGTCCTAATTACGTCCCGGGTGAAAAGAAAGATTTATATGTGAAAAGTGTTCATAATACAGTTGCTTTAGTTGGTTTAGATCAGTTTATTACTAAAACTGCTACATTGACTAATGAGAAAGAATATGATGCATATCCAATTCGTGCTATGAAATTTTCTGTTTCACCAGTGTTACGCGTTGCGGTTCAATGTAAGGATGCT
Source organism: Artemisia tridentata subsp. tridentata (assembly GCA_021014915.2). NCBI lineage: Eukaryota > Viridiplantae > Streptophyta > Magnoliopsida > Asterales > Asteraceae > Artemisia > Artemisia tridentata. The sequence goes on from CP139502.1 coordinate 313,950,448, forward strand.
TCTGACCTACAACGTTTATATGTATGGTGCCCCGATTCATGTTTCAGAGCCTGTTGTGTCGTTCCGTGAAACTGTTCTTGAAAAATCTTCGAGAACCGTTATGAGTAAGTCCCCAAACAAACATAATCGTTTATACATGGAAGCACAACCAATGGAGGAAGGACTAGCAGAAGCTATAGAGGAGGGGCGAATTGGTCCACGTGATGACCTAAAAGTATGTGGTAAAATATTGACCAAGGAGTTTGGATGGGACAAGGATCTCGCTAAAAAAATCTGGTGTTTTGGGCTGGATACAACGGGTCCAAACATGGTTGTTGACATGTATAAAGGGGTTTAGTACTTAAATGAAGTCAAATATTCAGTTGTAGAAGGTTTTCAATGGGCTTCAAAAGAAAGATTTGAAGGATTGTCTTATGATGGAGCAGGAAGAGAAAAACGAATTGAATAGGAAGCTCCAGAATCTAGAAAAGGAATGTATGTGCAGGTTACATATACGTTTATCAACCCTTGTATGTGTAAACGGGTCGATTCAAGTTATACATCGTTACTAATGGGTCAAATGGGTAGATATGAGCTAAAATTTAAACAGGTAGATTGGAAGTTTAAGGGTCTATCTGGGGTATACTCTGTCTCTCACGGGTCAAATGGGTAGATTTGAGCTAAATTTGGTAATGGGTTGATAGTCGTTTAAAGTGAACTAAATGCGTATAACCTTCTTATTCGTGAAACAGATTTTTTTAGGACATTAAATCTTTATAAGAAATAAAAAAGAACAAGAAGTATTTGCGCGTTGGTCTAACGGTTTGACCCATCCATTTTGAGATGTAACAGAAAACTACTTTGACTAGCTACTGATTTCATGCATTTGTTTACCTTATAATCAATAAACGCCTGTTAATAAACTTCCATTGGCAATGATTTAACTGGTATTGTGTGTGTGTTGCAACTACAATTCATTTCGTAGAAGGTCTTGTTGATTTAAGTGGTTCATATATATAACAGGTTGTGTATGACATCATCAATGACATGGAATACCACCTCATCATATTTTTATTCCATGTCATCACAATGAGTCCACGTAAGCAGTGTTTTGCAATCTTAAATTTGGATTTTAAAAAACTTGACACCTGCAGGATTTGAACATGGGTCTGTTAATCCAGAAACAAATATGATAACCACTAGACCAATACATTTTTTGGTTTAGATTTTGCAAAACAAAATCTATAAACCTATGCAACCCACCTTTTTAATGAGATAAGTATAGATTCCTACAACTTAGGTAAACCTAATCATATAAATATACGTAAAAAAAACAGGTTCATTCATAATATACTTTTAATCAAAACCCTAATATGTGCAAAAAAAGGTACGATTCTTTTCCCTCGAAACCCTAATGATGAAACACTTCATGAAACTTTGATATTGTGTATGCATATGTAGCTTTTTTTGGATTTTTATTTTGCAGGTTAAACGTCTTCTTGACAAAGTCATCTTCTATGAACACATGTTAGTGTAATGAATCTTAAAATATGCAGGTCCCCTTTAATACTCACCAGAGGTTCATCTTTTTAACATTAACCTATTATATTCATGTGATTTTATTTTGCAGCAAGAACACAGTATTACCATGAGCAGCGCACCATCTCACACAAAAAAAGAAAAAAAAATTCATCCATCACAAAAAAAAAAACGAAACAAATCAAATCATCTTCATCTTCTCATCACAAAAAAACACAAACAAAAAAAAAAAAAAAAAAAAAAAAAAAAAAAAAAAAAAAAAAAAAAATCAAATCATCAATCACAGTATTACTTTGAGCAGCCACACCAAACAAACAAATCATCCATCATCTTCTCATCTCACTCCGTATGATCTTCTTTCTGAATTTCACGCTAATCCAAGGTATATATTTAATTCGATTTCCCATTCGATTTATGTTCAGTTATCATTGTTTCGCTCAATTATGATGGCTATCATATCCATCAATTGAAACTTACTACTGCTGCTTGGTTAATAATTAATGGTGCTCATTATAGTAAAATAGTACTGCTGCGTGTTTACTTAGTACTGCTTGGTAAGTTTTAGTCTCAATTAAATCGAAGTTCATTTTTTTCTTAAACAATCAGCTGATTTCAGACCTAATTTGTGTTCCAGTGCCCCGCCTTTCATATCACTCTCTTTCATGCGAATAAACACAAGCAGTACAAACGAATATATACCACCAGTACTAAACTTCAATGGGAGTACTAACTCGAGATCGTAGCAGTACGAATATAAAAGACAAACTGGCAACATCTCAGCAGTACAAAGTGTTCGTTTGTATTTTTTTAAGCATTAGCTCTATTTTTAGATAAGGATTGTTATTAGTGCATTTTGGGTGTGTTTACTAATAGGTTAAAAATATGGAGCTTTAGTTGTTGCGATTTGATGGTGGTCAGGGTAATATTCTGCAGGAAGTTGAGGCTTTTGCTATTTGTAGAAAGTTCAGGGTCTGTTTTATATTTTCTTTCTGATAATGTGTCGAATTTATTCTATACAGAAGGAATTCCGTGTACTTGAAGCCTTAAGACAAAAATTATGCGAAGGATTATAAACCTGGGAATCAACAACATACCATAATAATATTAGCAGTTTGCCAGTTTGTATGCTTTTATAAAAGCTACTTTGAAACTAATTATCTGATTATTAAAATATGAAGTTGCAACAATTAGTATTTACTGTGCCTGTGATAATGTGATTGTTCAGCGGTGAAATAGTCAGTTTTGAGTAATCAGTTCCATACAAAAGTGATTATCTAATGGTAAATCAAAATTACATGATTACTAATTTTAAGACTATTATGTTAGAATATTAAACCTTTTTGATATGTTAGTATATGTAAGTTCATAACTACTGAATCTATATCTAACATTATCTTTTATCATGTAGCCTCTCAATACAGCCTCATCACGGATGCAGACAAGTGCATTTGGAAGATCAAAAGGCCTTTTGTCAATGCTCACAGAAGGCAGTTGGAGTGAAGCATCTGACGGGCTTGGCATCAATTCAGGTATGTTGCCTATTTCTGTGAATGTAATAATCAGCGAAGTGGGTGGGCTGACGGGTTCGGGTCAAATGCTCACAATGTGTTTCATTGACCCGTCGAATTTCTTATATAGTTTTTATATAAGAAAATTTTTGCAGCTTAATAGATGGTGAGGTAATGCAGACTATTAGAAAGTTTTTGCAGCTACAACATATATATAAAGTTTTCATACTTAGCAGTATCATAATTCACCTTTTCATACTGGGTTTTCGAAGCCTTTTGATGGAAATTAGTATTACTGTTCTTGGCTTAACTTTCGAAGCCTTTCGAAGCCCATTGGGCGTTCCAATATAAAAACTAAGCGTTCCAATATAACTAATGGATAGTTATATTGATATTGTTTTGCTTCAAGATTTTTTTCCTTAGCTTCTTAAAAATTAGTAATTAACATTCGAGGGTTTTGAATTGTAGGAGACAACGTGAATTCAAGGTTGCTGTTAAATTTGATGCGACAAAAGACATTGATCATCTTCGTCAGTTCTTAAGTGGTAGACAGCATGGTAATCCTCAAGAAACCATTCAAGCTCTTGATATTGTCCTAAGAGAAGTAGCTTCACATAAGTATGTTACTATTTTGCATTATTAGCCGTTTCTGTTCTAAGGATTAATTTCTAAATTGTGGCTATCTTACTGTTTCTAAGGATCAATTTCTTAACGACTATAGCCATTTAATCTTTAACAAATGATAAAATGGAATATTTGGAACTTTTAGTAAACGTCTCTTTGATGTGTAGAAGTTGAAACGTCTCTTTGAAACTTGTGTAGTCTGCAAACTGGATTGTAGTGCATAGAGCGTTAATGGCAATAACTTGATAATCACCAAAACCTCAACCCATCAAATTCGCCTTTTAAACGTGAATCAACTACCTCAAGAACTGCCTATTTAGTCCACTTATCCCATACGCAATCCACCAAAATGAGCTCCTCAGTCAACTCCATTGGTTCAGTAAACCTTCGCCCTCACACCACCTCTAACAACAAAGCACCACTGGTAATATTGATAATAACTGTAGTAATATTCATAATAATAATTACAATGTAAGCAATTGACATGTTATTATGAAAGCAATGAAACTCTCTTTTGTAGGAATCCGAAAATGATGCCTCCTTCCTAACCATACACAAATCGCTAAGAGAGGGACACCAGGTATGTAAGGGTACCACAGAGCATAACTTTAATTATGTTAACACCAAATATCAGGAACTAAAAATATGAAACTGGAATTGTCAAAAGAAAATGAGATCGAGAAATTTCACACTGATTTGAACTATATATTTTATTTTACAAATGCTGCTCTTATTATAAATTTGCTCATTATTTGCCACAATCAGGAGAAACCATGATGTGTTAATCAAGTCTCTGCTTGAAGCCAAATGATTTGACCAGACAAGGCCAGTTTCTGCTTGCTATGTTTACAAAATATTACTTCAGTGGAGGTCCTTTGAGAAAGGGAGGACAAAAATATTTGATATGTGCCCAGTAAGTCTCAACCTTATTTTTTTTAAGAGAGAAAGATAATGAAGTACTAAAATTGGTATCTTTTCGGCTGCTTGAGGTTAAGTGGTTCAGTTTATCTTATGATCACTAATAGCAGTTAACAAAAAGAAATTATTGCTGTAAATAAATTACATGTTACGTATTTGAATGTTTGGCGATGGCTTGAACACACGTGAGTCGCAAATGCTATGAAGCGGAATACTGTCTATAATCTTAATTTTCTCTTTTTTGGGTATCTGTAGGCTGTGGGTACATCAGCAAAATCAATAGCTACCATTTATAAAGTCAATATAGCCAAGAGGAGAAGGCAGCTGCTTATGAAACACTTTAGGTGGGAAATACACTTAATCTTCATCAACTTCTGTTACCATGATTATTGTGGTCTGTGTTATTATTTACTCATCGTATCTTTAAAGGTCTTGATTTTTCCTACGTTGGGTTCGGCGGGCCTGACTCAGTTAAGCTCCACTATTGAGGACGTTTTTTCCAGTAATGATCTTCCTCGAGTGGCATAAACTTTGGCTAACATGAGGCATTGCTTGACTACTGTTGTGGAGGTAAACATCAACTGACTGTACTTTTGAGTATTAGCATAAGCATATACTTTGGATAACGAAAGGCAGTCGTTGGCGATTGGATCTGATTCTGATAGCCTCCGTGCAGGGGTTGTCGTTGTTGATCGTGCCCATTCTGTTACTACTGAGCGAATGGCACATGACAGCACTCAAAATAGCTCCCGTTGTCAACCAACAGTGTCTTCTCAGATTTACAGCGACCTGGCACCCCACAACAACAGTTTTGCAGGTTTTGCTCCCATACTATCTTTTATTTGTGCTTTCCTTTTTCATTCATTTAAATTTGTGCTTAATCATTTTCTCACTATTTAATTATTTTGTCATTGGTTGCAGGCCTACCGAACATACCACTGATCTTAGATTTTCAGTCAGGGGACATCCCTAGCACTGAAGGTTATCCTACCTCTCTAAATGCCTGTGAATGTTCTGAAAGTTCTTCGGCACATGCGTGGGGGCCTGTAATTAATAGTGAGCATTAACAATAGTTTTCAGACGAAACTATTTGCAGACGTGCGTAGATGGGAGCGACAATGTTGGAGTTTGAAGATGTTTATTTTATTAATAAGGTGTGTTGTAATGTGTTTCGGGTATTTATGCTTTCATACTTTGATTTTGTTTCACAGTGAGTTTTTGAGCTCTTACCCTAATTGGATTATTTGATCGCCCCACGTGTGATCAATGCCTACATATTCATGAAAAATAAACACAGAAAGCTGGTCTTGGATGCATTCTTCGTGCACTAAGTGATACTGTAAATACCGTTTAGTTCAACAATACCCGTGATCATAATCGTTACACAGGTGCTGAAGGTGTGGAAAGAACAAGACCACCGTGTTCTTCTTTTGCGCAGACTCTCTCCTTCTGGTTAGTGATTTTGGTAAGTCGATGGAATATCAGAATAGGATGCAGAAAGTTGGATTCACTCCAAATAGTCTGAGTTTTACCTTTGCACCATCCAATGGAATTAGATCATCACCTATGTCATTGACACACGCTGCTTGCACATCGTCCACTGTATTTACGGATGGAACCATGTTATCATTTTCTGGTTCCTGGTACAGTTTGTCAAAAGAAACTAAAGTTTAGATTATATTGTTCATTAGAATTGTACGGTATTCATTGCCAAATAAAAATACAATGAACAATACCTCATCCATATCACCAGATTCTATTCCTACTTCATCGTCTGAACACACGAAGTCATATTCCAAACCCTGATCATCCTCGTCGTCATCCTATTTTGACCAATTCATAACGATTAGTGTACATTTGTTTGTAAATCTAAACAATTGTTGCGCATATCAAAATAGCCAATCAAGCAAACCTGTGCCTCTGTAAAACCACTTTTGAAATAGGCGATTGTATCAACATCTTCAGTCACTTTTTCCACTCGATATATATAACTATTATTGTCGTGGTTAGACTCAGAAAATAAAATTTTGAAAAGATATCCCCTTTCAATAATTTGATTGAGGACATCTGGAAAGTAATCATCTGTGTTCAAGCCTTCCTTCTCCATGATCTCCCATGCCGCAGTTATTTGTCATTTTATGCACACTCTTGTCAAAAATGACCACTTGCAACCAACATGAATGATCAAGGAGCTTCTGTTGTTGGACTTACAACAGCTGTGCACAAGGATCCAGTCACACGAGAATGGACACTTGAAGGTGGGGCTTTCGTGCTAGCTGATAAGGGGATATGCCTTATAGATGAATTTGACAAAATGAATGATCAAGACAGGTAAGTAAATATGTGTCTATTATATTAGAGATGAAAGAAATAACTTAATGGTTGTATAAACCATTGTTATGATTATTATGTTATGTGTTAAGCATTTGTATGATGTTATGATTTAGGGTGTTTATGATGATGATGATGATGATGATGATTATAAGGTTGATGATGAGGCCTTGATTGAGACTTAGCTTGGATTCAAGGTAAGTAAACCGGTATAATGTAAAGTTATAATGATTTCTATGCATTATGTATTATGTGGCTTATGTGTAAAGGTTATGGTTGTTTAGCATAATGGTAGTTATGTGTAAGAGGTTATAAGGTTAGTGGATGTGTTAGATGAGAGTGGATTAAGGAAAAAGGAATGTTAAGGCTTAAGTGGTTAAGGTATTTGCTTATGTTTAATGTTGTTGGATTAATGGTTGTATAATGTGTAATGTGTTGAATGAAGTTCAATGATTTAACTGGTATTGTGTGTGTGTTGTAACTACAATGAATCAGTGATTTGTTGAAAATCTGAAGCAGAAGGTAATGAAACTGAGGAAGGAAAATGAGGTCCTAAAAAGGCGACTGCTTGACTCGAAAGATGAATGATATATGTCCACGATTGAAAAGCTAGATGGGTGAGTTGGGTGACAAATCAGAACATGTTCTGAAAGAAATATATCATTTATAGTACGGGTCATACTGGTCCATGCCGGAGTGGGTTGACCCACAAGCATTTTAGCCTATTTTTTTATTAATAGGAAATGGGTTAACTTTATGATCATGAAAACAATAATTGGCAGTGCGGACGATATTTAGTCGTGCAAGGACGTGTTCTCCATGCATATTGTTCTTCGATGAGGTATTTTCTGCTCTAAGATTGATTTTGACACATTTCATGAACTTCGGCTCTTCGATTTTACAAACGCTTAGCTATGGTTAAACCGGAGTCGAGAATTGCAATGGCTGATTTAATTGATGCTTTGCCTACTGCTACTTTGTTTGTTTCAGGTAGATGCTCAGACAACAAAACGTGGGAAGGAATGGGGATGGGTCGTTGAGCGACTTTTGAATCAGGTTAGCAAAATCTATAGAACTATGCTCGCTCATATTGTTCAAGATAATTTACTTCTGCAAAAAGTTTTTGTCCCCTAAACGGCTATAATGTACCTGAGAAGTAAAAATGCTTTATATGTGTAGCTATTGATAGAGCTAGATGGTGCTAATCAACGCAAGGGAGTGTACATAATTGGTGCCACTAACAGGTGCAACACTTATTCTTTATGTCGTACATTGATTATTGAAAAATGATTATAGTTAGTAGAGGTGGCATTTCTAACCCATTTACTAATGACTGGGTCGATTCAGGCTATATTTTTAACCCTAACTGGTAAAAAGAGGTAAATAAAAAAATTGCTTAAAAGAAACAGGTCACCATTTTCTTAAGTGTATTTCAACTGTGTAAAACCTTCTAATTATATTCTTGAAAGTGAATTATTATGTCATATTAAATATTTGTAAAATACTCCGATCAAAAAGAATTGTGTGAAAATGATCAGTTTAGACCACACCAAAACTACTAGAATTACGTGTCTAATAGTTCCTCTATAATGTTTAATTTTGTTTTGCCTACCCTCATGTCTAATAGTTCCTAATTCTCTTGATATGCCTTCTAGGCCAGAGGTGATGGACCGAGCGGTCTTACGGCATGGACGGTTCGGTAAACTGTTGTATGTTCCTCTACCAAACGAAGATGAGCATGGGATGATCTTAAAAGCTCTTGCTCGAACGAAGCCTCTAGATGCTGATGTGGATTTGGTTGATATTGGAAGGAGTGACAGATGTGCAAACCTAAGTGGAGCCGATCTTTCTTCATTGGTTCTTACTTTTTCCTTTTTATAATTGCTACTGATCACAAAGATACTAATGCATTAAGTGCAAGTTTATTTAATGTTATTTGTACAAATTTTCAGATGAATGAAGCTGCCATGGCTGCTGTTGAAGAGAAATTTAGTAAAATTGAGGTTGTAACTACTGCTGCGAAGGAGGCAACTTCAGGATCGCCGTCACAAAGCTTCTTAGGTGGAATGCTACATATGATTAAAGCTGTACATTTTGATCAAGCATTGAGAAAAATCTCGCCTTCCGTCTCAGATAAGGTATGAATTACTTGCATATTTTTTTACAAGTACTATTTCTATATATATATATATATATATTTTTTTTGCCCTGACCCATAGAGATACGACATAACCTGAATTGACCCATTTGTAAGTATATGGATCGAGATTAGCATCTCTTGATTACAACGCCTAATAAATATATATATATATATATATATATATATATATATATATATATATATATATATATATATATATATATATATATATATATATATATATATATTTTGCGTGTATGACTGATAGAGCTCATTAGACACGTGAGAGCTTTTTATTGACATAATCAAGAGTTCACTATGGTAGTGCTTTATAAGTTGGAAATACCCCAGATGACTGAAAGGTTACGAGGATGTCCACATTGAAGCAGGCTTTGCTACAGGTGAAGGCATTAATGCTGTAAGGCTTCAACTTTGTGCAAAGACTCTTTTTACATGTATGTGGGAAAAAGGGATTGGTTTATTTGGCGTTGTAATCAAGAGATGCTAATCTCGATCCATATACTTACAAATGGGTCAATTCAGGTTATGTCGTATCTCTATGGGTCAGGGTAAATATATAAAATATCTTGAATAGATAAGTCCAAATTCATCGAATGGGTTGAATGTTGCCAATTTTTATTTTATACCCCATGAAAGTACTGAGTCGTTTTATTATAAAATTCAGTTTTTTATTGAAATAATTTAAATTTTGTTATCATATCCGACACATATATGGTGTAACCGATCTATGTAGGGCACGCGGTCATCAAAATTCTGTTTACATCCATTCACAAATCAAAGTTCCCTCAGAATAGCCTGCTTCTGTTTAACTTAGGATCAGTTTACATCCATTAATGAAATTTCTTTGATATAATATTGCCTTTTTTTCCTCCTTATGTCGTTGCAGCAAGCTGAGACAATTAAAAACAGCTTGATTTGGCCGAGAAATTGACTGCGAAAGATAGAGTGAGTTTTTACTTTAGTGTCTGTGACCGTATTTGATTTTTAGTGTTGGCCTAAAAAGCTGTTTGACCCGCAAATACTTCTTTGCATGGTTTATAAAAAGTTTATACATGGTATACTGTCAATTCTGCTTACAAAATCAATATGATTACAATAACACTTCAATTTTTGAACAAACAATTTATGAGGTTAAATTTTGGAATTAGAATTTGGGACTACTTTTGACCTATTTGACATTTTGATCCATTCCCCTATTAGCAAAGTTTTTTTTTTGGTTGACCCACTTATCAGATATTGAAACAATTGAATCCAACTCGAGCCATTCATTAGTACATTTATTGAACATAATTTTTTGATAAACAGTCAAACAATTACTATAAATTTTTATGTACAGATACATAAATTTTCTTTAGGGACAACCAAGTAAATTAATGAGGATATGGTGTGTTGTGCAGGAAGGCAAAGTGCGTCGTAAGCTGGAAAAAGTACTGAAAGGTTACGAGGATGTCCACTTTGAAGCAGGCTTTGCTACAGGTGAAGGCGTTAATGCTGTAAGGCTTCAACTTTGTGCAAAGACTCGTCTTACATGTATGTGGGACAAAGGGATTGGTTTATTAGGCGTTGTAATCAAGAGGTGCAAATCTCGATCCATATACTTACAAATGGGTCAATTCAGGTTATGTCGTATCTCTATGGGTCAGGGTAAATATATAAAATATCTTGAATAAATAAGTCCAAATATCTTGAATAGTTTGTAAGGCACAAATTGAGAAGTGATGGAGATGAATTTCGAACGATGATAATAGGAAATCAGGTTTGGCTTGTGCATCATTCTTAAGAAACAACTATATCCTACGTTTTCTATATCATGTTTTTGTTTCTGAAAGCCTTAATTTATTTAGGTAAAACATGTTATATTGATTTGGGAATTACATCCAGTTTTGTTTTAATAGGTTTTATTAGGAAGAAAAGGCCAAAGCAGGTTGTATGGCAAAAATAAATCATCCAATAGATAGAGATTCCATATCACCTAATAGTATATCATAGTGTTCTTTTGGTCAAACTGTTTATGTTTATTTTATAGAAAGTCGGTAATTGCCAAAACACTGGAACATGTTATAATCCCATCTTTACAAATTCAATCAATAGAAGCACAATTAAACACCATTTTCAAATTCTATTTCTAAAACATGCGTCTGAACTGTAGACACCCTGTTAACTTGATGTTTTTACAGGAGAGATGCATGGGAAGATACGTACTCCAGACATAAAGAGGACCTGCGTGAATGGGAAAGTAAATTGCACGAGGGTGAAGAAAGGCTGTGTGAAGGTCGAAGAATTATCAATTCAAGAGAGGAAAAAGTCAACGAAGTTGAAAGGTTGGTCAAACAGAAGGAGAAGGAACTTGAAGAAGCACGTAATAAGATTGAATCGAGCATTTTGGAATCAAAGAGAAAAGTGGAGGGTATAAACAAGAGATTAATGGACTTATCTACGAGAGAGGAAGTATGTTTCTGACCTTTCATTTCTTGGTGACTTTTATTTTTGATTTAAAAGTCAGTGATCTAATATTTTTTTTTTCACTCCTAATGTAGTTGAAGCAAGCTGAGACAATTAAAAACAGCCTGGAGAAGAAGGAAAAGGAACGGCTTGATTTGGCTGAGAAACTGACTGCAAAAGAAAGAGTGAGTTTTTACTTGAGTGTCTGTGACCGTATTTGATTTTTAGTGTTGGCCAAAAAAGCTGTTTGACCCGCAAATACTTCTTTGCATGGTTTATAAAAAGTTTATAGATGGTTATACTGTCAATTTTGCTTACAAAATCAATACGATTACAATAACACTTCAATTTTTGAACAAACAATTTATGAGGTTTATTGCATTAAATTTTGGAATTAAAATTTGGGACTACTTTTGACCTATTTGACATTTTGATCCATTCCCGTATTAGCAAAGTTTTTTTTGGTTGACCCATTTATCAGATACTGAAATAATTGAATCCAACTCGAGCCATATATTAGTACATTTATTGAACGTAAATTTTTGATAAACAGTCAAACAATTACTATAAATTTTTATGTACAGATACATAAATTTTCTTTATGGACAACCAAGTAAATGAATGAGGACATGGAGTGTTGTGGAGGAAGGCAAAGTGCGTCGTAAGCTGGAAAAAGTACTGAAAGGTTACGAGGATGTCCACTTTGAAGCAGGCTTTGCTACAGGTGAAGGCATTAATGTTGTAAGGCTTCAACTTTCTGCAAAGACTCGTCTTACATGTATGTGGGACAAAGGGATTGGTTTATTAGGCATTGTAATCAAGAGGTGCTGTAGGATCGAGTACTTCGAGCTTGATTGAGCTTGGTTAAACGAGAACCTCTGTATGGTATACAAGTGTTTATGCGGAAACTAAACAGCAAGTATAATAAAGAAGAAAGCTAATGATCCTCTATGGATCAGACTATGAACTAAGAAAGGTGTTATTGAATATTGAAATCGTAAAAAGTATATCAAACATATGGACGGGATATTTCTTTTATAACAATAAGAAACCCTAACCCTAACCCTTCTTACAAGAAAAAGTGTGAAGAGATAAACATCAATCTCTTCTAAAATAAATCTAACAAACTTACTAAACATACGGATAACAAACAATAATATCCGCAGCAATAAACACTATCGGCAGAAACAAAACATACTATCGGCAGGAACCAACCGCAGCAGCAATGCAACACTATCGGCAGGAACCAGTCTTCACTATCGGCAGCAATGAGAAACTCCTTATTTCTCATATCCCAACAATCCTCCCATCACTGAGAAACTCTTATTTCCCAGAGATCCTAACAATCCTCCCCTAATCTTGAGGTTGACTAGGTTAACCTGCAAGATTCCAAAGTGATAGATCTTTAACTTCTCAGGCTTGAGGACTGCGACTAAGCAGCAGCAATAAGTAGTAACCAGCAGCAACATCCATAACTTGTAAGATTCCAACCTCTATAGCATCCAGCAACAACTTCAATAGTTCAACAGGAATATGAAATCTTCTTCAAAACATATATACTGGTCACCATGATATTCACTTGAACTTGGCTGCTAATTATGACAATATGTACATCAAATCACTTTAAGTTTCATACTATTCTCATCACATCCAGGTGTGTTAACTCCTGTGAGAGGTGAATCATTGAAAATTAATGGATTTGATGTCTCTTTACCAATAGCCATCACTACTGGAGTAGCCAATGTGTAGGTTTGTTAGACCATGGTACATTGATAACCATCTAATTTATTAGCAAATCAGCAACTATAAACGGATTTGACTTGTCTTTACCTGTAGCCGTTTGCTCAGGACTAGCCAATTCTTTGGTTTCAACTGAACTTCGAGCTTGATTGAGCTTGGTTAAACGAGAACCTCTGTATGGAATACAAGTGTTTATGCGGAAACTAAACAACAAGTATAATAAAGAAGAAAGCTAATGATCCTCTATGGATCAGACTATGAACTAAGAAAGGTGTTATTGAATATTGAAATCGTAAAAAGTATATCAAACATATGGACGGGATGTTTCTTTTATAACAATAAGAAACCCTAACCCTAACCCGTCTTACAAGAAAACGTGTGAAGAGATAAACATCAATCTCTTCTAAAAATAAATCTAACAAACTTACTAAACATACGGATAACAAACAATAATATCCGCAACAATAAACACTATCGGCAGAAACAAAACATACTATCGGCAGGAACCAACCGCAGCAGCAATGCAACACTATCGGCAGGAACCAGTCTTCACTATCGGCAGCAATGAGAAACTCCTTATTTCTCATATCCCAACAATCCTCCCATCACTGAGAAACTCTTATTTCCCAGAGATCCTAACAATCCTCCCCTAATCTTGAGGTTGACTAGGTTAACCTGCAAGATTCCAAAGTGATAGATCTTTAACTTCTCAGGCTTGAGGACTGCGACTTAGCAGCAGCAATAAGTAGTAACCAGCAGCAACATCCATAACTTGCAAGATTCCAACCTCTATAGCATCCAGCAACAACTTCAATAGTTCAGCAGGAATATGAAATCTTCTTCAAAACATATATACTGGTCACCATGATATTCACTTGAACTTGGCTGCTAATTATGACAATATGTACATCAAATCACTTTAAGTTTCATACTATTCTCATCACATCCAGGTGTGTTAACTCCTGTGAGAGGTGAATCATTGAAAATTAATGGATTTGATGTCTCTTTACCAATAGCCATCACTACTGGAGTAGCCAATGTGTAGGTTTGTTAGACCATGGTACATTGATAACCATCTGATTTATTAGCAAATCAGCAACTATAAACGGATTTGACTTGTCTTTACCTATAGCCGTTTGCTCAGGACTAGCCAATTCTTTGGTTTCAACTGAACCTTGGTGAATTGAATACCAAATATGGATACCAAATGTCTTTACCACAAACCATACTTTTGTGGACTAGCCAATCCTTTGGATCCCATAAGGGTTACATCCATGGTGAATTGAGAACCATTTTTAACTCTCAGGAATGAACCATGGGTGAGTGGAAGTACCCTATAGCTTTGAGCAAGCTATTACAGCTATCAACGGATTTGATAATCACACCAGAGCCGTACCCTCATGGTGAGCCAACTCTTTCTTGTCTGCAAGACATGGTGAGTTGAGCACCATTTGTTGTGCAGGTGTAAACACCAACACTGTACCTGCATGGTGTTGCTCAAAACCATCTTATTAGCACACAAAATATAAAAGATTTTTTTTTTTTTTTTTTTTTTTTTTTTTTTTTTTTAACTAAGAAAAACAAATCAGAAACACACCAAAAGAAAATAAAGAAAATAAGAAAAGAATACTACAACAACAAGAACAATCCTCCCCTTAAGCTTCATCCTCCCCTTAATCTGCAATCCTCCCCTTAAGCTGATGATCCCTTAGCTGCAAGTTGATCCTTGATGAATTTAACCAATTGTTCAGCAGTGGTTAAATCATTTCCAATTGTATGCTTGGGAACTCTGACCTTCTGTGTTAGCATTCTCTTCAACACACCCTCAGATAAAGGATAAGAGATATCCACAAACATAGTCAGGAACTTGTCAGAGATGAGTTCCACAACATGAACATTGGAAGAAGGATATAATCTCCATGAAAAGACTCTCCAGGATGATTGATTACCCCACACCAATTTAAGCTTGTCTCCTTCCAATGTATTCATCAAGACTTGTAAATCTCCCCAAAGCAGTAGGCCAATTCCAGTAGGAGTATGTGTTTGATAGTGATTATCCACTATCTTGTAAAGATGCTCCAAATCTTTCCTTTCAACTTTATTCAAGATCTCCCTCAGAAAAGTAAAGAATTTGACTGTCCCATTAAGAGAAAACCAAACATTGACTTCACCATCAAAAGTAGACCTAATCTCCCAGTGAGCAATATGACCCCAAGAGTGAATGGAATCACCTTCTGAATCACTATCTGAGTCAATCCTAATCAAATCTTGATCATCCACTTCAGAAATATCCATAGAAGAAGAATGATGAGAGAGACTCTTATGCCTTGTTCTTAACCCATATTGCAGGATAGGAACTGAGTGAGATGGTGCAGCAGAAACAGATACATGATCAGCAGGAATACCAGCAGAAATAGAAACTTCATGTGATGCCTCAGATGCATCTACATTAAGACTTGATGTACCAGACAATGTCTCTCCAGTCTTCATTTTCTTTGCACTATCAGATTCTAAAGGTGAAGAAGCTCTTTTCTTCTTTTGTGGAATGTCTGTCAGTAATGAAGAATTTATCCTTGCATAGGTATCAAGGAACAACTTTTGGATCGCAGCATCAGTCCACCCTTTGAACTCATTCAGCTTATAGTTAGCTTCATTCTTCAGATATACCTTCATAAAATGGATGTTATCTTTGTTTGTAGGCATTTTAAATCTTGACCTTTGTCTTTCACTGATCCTCTGCATCAAGTCATTCCAAGTGGCTACATTATGTTTCTTTAAGATAAAAGCCTTGAGCAGATCTGACCTTACATCTGAATCCAACTCTGAATGTTGAAGAACCATAAAGCCATGAGCTCGAATAATCATGTCAGTATTCAACAAGTATTCAACTTGCTCACTGAACTCTTCTGAAGTAGTCTCAGCTATATCCCTCTCATCTACAGATAATTTCCTTGCAAGCTCCTCATCTTGAGCAACCTGAGCTAATCTAGCTTCTTCAGCAGCAATTTCCTGTTCATGCACCTTTTCAGCTATCTCTTCATCATTTTCAGTTGCTTTAGGAGGAATGATGTTACTATCAGCAGCAACAGATGAACTACCAACAGTAGTAACAGGAACCTTAGACTCAGAAAAAACACTAACAACTTCAGCAGGAACACCAGAGACATCAGCAGCAATGGTCCTTGTTCCAGTAAAGGCCTGAGGTTGAGTAGTGATAGTATGCTCAGAGGAGGTAGGTACTTCAGTATGTGCACTATCAAGAGAGACAGATGCCAGCACATTAAGTCCATCAAATGACATATCATCATGATCTTCCTCAGACTCAGAAATTACAACCCTTCTTTTCTTCTGAGGATGTTGTGCTTCCAAAGAACTGATCCTATCATCAAGCTTTTGAATAATTTCACCAAATGTATCTTTAGTGTCCTTGAGCTCCTTTTCCAAACTTTCAACTTTCTCACTAAAAACCCTTTTTGTCTCTTGAAGTTCTGACTCCAATGCCTCAATTCTCTTCACATATCTGTCAAGCAACTGGGTGAGATCAGTAGCATCCTCAGCTCCACTAGTAGGAATACCTGAGGTGTTAGGAGCTTCATTGGATCTAGGAGGAGATATATGAAATTCTTCCCTTATATGGGTGTCTTCACTGAATATCTGCCTAGTAGGACTAGGAGATGAAAGCCTTGAGGAAGAAGGTAATTCCACAGAAGGAGTTGGCTGAACAACAGGTGTATCATCTAGAATGGGCTGATCATTGGGCTCAACAGGGTCATTAGTTTCAGGTGTGGGTGACACTGGTCTAGGTGATGGAGGTAATGGTTCATCAGTAGCAACAGATGCAGATGCATCAGCAGCAACTGAAGTCCCTTCGTCAGCTGCATTGGGTGATGGTGGGATACTGACATTATCAACAGGATCCAGGTTGTCAGCAGGATCAGGGTTGTGTAACATAGGAGGCAACAAAGGCAAATGTTGGCCAGTAAAGTTCATCTTCATCAGGGCAAATATTTTGGCAGTCAATCGATTTACAATCTTAGGGGATGTATTAATGGTCTGTACACCTAAGATGATTTGAAGAAATCTAGGGTACATCAAAAAGCTGTTTTTACCATTACTGATATTCTCAATCATTCCCTCAAAAATATATTTTGCCCAATTAAAGATCCTACCCTGAGATAAATAAACTAGACCAGATGCAATAGGACTTGGACATTGATCCCAACCACCTGTCTTAACACTAATACACTGGAGTAAAGTATGAATCAAAAATCTCCATTGAGGAGACAACTTACTTTTCAAGAAAGTACAACTGCCAGTAACAGGATAACCTATAGCTGCCATACCATCAGTAATATCTTGCCTTGAAAGATCATATTCCCCTTGCTCCTCAGGAAATTGAAGCTGTACCCGAATCAACTCCTCAGTAATAATCACTTCTTGGTTATCAATGGTAGCAACAATATCATCTTCCCTTCCCACAATGTGTCTTACCTTAGCTGTTCCCCAAAACTGCTTGACCAATGAATCATACACTGTCACTGGGCAATATGTGAGGGCATAACGAATAGATGACCCACGAAGAAATGCGAGAACCTCATCATAACCAACACTTCTTGAAGAAGACTCTAAATAAGCAACCTTGTTATGATCATCCTTGTAACGAAGAGTTGTCATTGTGTTGGAGGAATGATTTAGGGTTTGAAATGAGAAAATTAGGGTTTGATAGGTTTTTGAGAAATTGAGATGAGAGAAGTGCAATTATATGTTTGGTTGCCAAAAATATCACTTTAAATTGCTGCAATTCTTTGCACGAAACATCGACCAATTAACTTAAGAAGGTTTGACCAATCGGCAGCAACACTTGGTCAATCGGCAGCAATAAGAGGTTTGACCAATCGGCAGGAATGAGGTGGTTTGACCAAAGTCAACCTTCCGAACTTAGTCATTAAGAATAACTTACCCGAATTAACTCACAATACCAACCACCAATAAATTTGCACTAATCTCCATATCATTATATAACCCTCAAATCACAAAACTTGGTTATCACAAACCGAACCAAAAATCATCAAAATCAAGCAAAAACATGAGTTCATCCAAACATCCAATAATCGAAATCTCATCAGATTCTTCTTCCTCCAGTGACTCAGGATGGAAAAACTACTTTCCCAAAACAACATCATCCTCTCAAAACAAAGGTAAGGCCAAGGTTGAGGAGGATTCATCTGATCCTCTTCCATCTACCCCTTCTTCATTTGAGTACTTTAGCTCTGATGATGAAAATTCATCAGAGTTGAAGTCCTTGGTTTATTGTCAGGGTGAATGGGAGACATTCCCTCCCAATTTTCCCCTTACTGATGAGGATAGAGAACAGATGAAGAGAACAGTGGCTCTGCTTACTGAAGAGATGGAGAGAACAACTGCTGCCTTCTATAAAGTACCGGTACCAAAAGGCAAGGCTAAACTTTAAGAAGGCTCTAGCCGAGAGAAACCAAACCCTCGAAGTCGAGACAATCGACAACGTGAAGGCCAAGATCCAAGACAAAGGAAGAATCCCATCAGACCAACTCCCAAGCCAACCCAGCCAGCTCCACAATCAAGCAACCCTATTCCACAGCCAAGACATCCAACTGTAAGGACACGCTCCAGAACACATCAAAGGCCAACTACCTCAAGCTCTTCTAATCCACCCCCTGAACCAAGACAGCCACTTCCAGTGATATTGGCACTTCCAGTCCCCCATGTTTATGAAGAGATCAGTCGCCAGAGAGGAAGGAGGTTCATGCCTGATAATCTGGGTAAGGGTAAAGAGAAGATGGAATAGGTGGTAGGGTTTAGGTAGATTGATGTTAGAAGGATGGAATGATGATTTGAATGAAGTTGATAAGAAGCTTTTGAAACCCGTAATCTTTTGTAATCAGCAACTGAATGTGCTTATCTTTCTTATGATGAATGAAAAGCACTGTCTTTAGTTTAAATTCCAAGCATTAAGATAAAGAAAACTGCAAAACAAAGTTAACTAACAAAAGACACTGAAAAACCTGCAAAACAAAATTAGAGAAACACAAGCATAATCATGAATGAAAAACAAGACAAAAATACAAGCATTAGCCTCCCCTCAGGCTAATGACACCCTTCACACCAGCAAACATAATTACAACAACATGATTAACCAAACAGGACAATTACCAAGGATACCATGGAGAATAAGCCATTCCCCCTCCAAAGATTTGATTAGAATAGGCATCCCTGAAATCCCTCTGAAAATATGAAGAGGTACCAGCAGGAATGGTTCCCTGAATATCAGCAGAAACAGAGGAACCAGCAGGAACAGGTCTATCAGCAGGAAAGGGAGCCCTATAAAAGTTCATTCCTGCTGCTTGTGGAACATATGGTGGTATTTGTTTAACATTTTTCCACAATGATCTGGTTTGTTGTTGCCCACCTTTCATTCTTTTCTCATGAAAATCACAATCTTTGATAAGATGATATTGACTACCACACACAAAACATGTCTTCTTCCTAACAGACTTGTTCTTACTACAACTTTTCTTAATGTAGACACCATTATCACTAGTGGAACTAGAGACACATCTGCTTTTAACAGAATTAATTGAGCTGTTATCTGAAAAGACTAATTTAGAAGCAGATTTATCATCAGTTGAACTTGAGGGCTTATGATATTTGGGTGTGGTTGATTTTTCACTTGAGTCACATGAAACAAAGTCTTTAGACTCTGCTTCTGAGGACTTGTCACTTGTAGAGCAAGAGACACAATCATTAGGTTCAGGTAAATCTTTTAACTTTTGACCATAAACCATTTGTGACTCATTTGAGTCAATGTCAGAGTCTGAATTAACAGGGACAGGCTTAAAGACTCCTCTGATAGGTGGAGGAACAACATTCATTCCTCCTTCTTTCACATACTTAACAGGTATTTGGTAGTCTACAGGTTCAGGGTTAAAAACACTGTACTCATTAGGATCATAAAATTGATTTGTCCCTATCAGGTTACCATAACCTAAACCTCTTTTAGTTTTTGTAGACATAGAACTATCGACTAACTTGTTTAGGTTTTTAGATGAATCTTTCCATTTATCAAACCTAGCCAAGGCATTATCTAGTTTAGATTGCAAATCCTGTTTCTCTAACACCACCTTAGCTTTTTGAGACTCAGTATATTTAAGTTCATTAGTGGTGTTTTTCAAGTCTCTCTCTAAAACCCTTATCTTTTCTTCATAAGCTAACTGATTATTTTGAAACCAAATTTTTTGTTTTTCTAATGTTTTGACTGCATTGTCATATGCTTGAACCTTAATAAAGTATTCATTATACTTAGATTTCATGTCATCGTATTCATTATTAAGAGTTGAGTATAATTCTTGACAAGCAGGATTACATCTTTGTACCTGAGAAGGGAATCCTAACAGAGCATATTCTTCCATATTTCCTTTTGTTTCATAGGATTCATCTTTATCAGTCAGCATTTCCATAGACTTATTATGGAACAAACTCCTAATCTTCCTTGCACACATTTCAAATCTATCACCTGATAGCGACATTGTGAAAAGATTCAAGAGAGACACTTCAACAATGTTTCCTTCTTTATCAGAGATCCTCATCAGGCTCTGATACCACTTGTAGGATCGAGTACTTCGAGCTTGATTGAGCTTGGTTAAACGAGAACCTCTGTATGGCATACAAGTGTTTATGCGGAAACTAAACAGCAAGTATAATAAAGAAGAAAGCTAATGATCCTCTATGGATCAGACTATGAACTAAGAAAGGTGTTATTGAATATTGAAATCGTAAAAAGTATATCAAACATATGGACGGGATGTTTCTTTTATAACAATAAGAAACCCTAACCCTAACCCGTCTTACAAGAAAACGTGTGAAGAGATAAACATCAATCTCTTCTAAAAATAAATCTAACAAACTTACTAAACATACGGATAACAAACAATAATATCCGCAGCAATAAACACTATCGGCAGAAACAAAACATACTATCGGCAGGAAACAACCGTAGCAGCAATGCAACACTATCGGCAGGAACCAGTCTTCACTATCGGCAGCAATGAGAAACTCCTTATTTCTCATATCCCAACAATCCTCCCATCACTGAGAAACTCTTATTTCCCAGAGATCCTAACAATTATCTCTTCGAAAAATAAATCTAACAAACTTACTAAACATACGGATAACAAACAATAATATCCGCAGCAATAAACACTATCGGCAGAAACAAAGCATACTATCGGCAGGAACCAACCGCAGCAGCAATGCAACACTATCGGCAGGAACCAGTCTTCACTATCGGCAGCAATGAGAAACTACTTATTTCTCATATCCCAACAATCCTCCCATCACTGAGAAACTCTTATTTCCCAGAGATCCTAACAATTGTTAGGATCTCTGGGAAATAAGAGTTTCTCAGTGATGGGAGGATTGTTGGGATATGAGCAATAAGGAGTTTCTCATTGCTGCCGATAGTGAAGACTGGTTCCTGCCGATAGTGTTGCATTGCTGCTGCGGTTGGTTCCTGCCGATAGTATGTTTTGTTTCTGCCGATAGTGTTTATTGCTGCGGATATTATTGTTTGTTATCCGTATTGTTTAGTAAGTTTGTTAGATTTATTTTTAGAAGAGATTGATGTTTATCTCTTCACACGTTTTCTTGTAAGACGGGTTAGGGTTAGGGTTTCTTATTGTTATAAAAGAAACATCCCATCCATATGTTTGATATACTTTTTACGATTTCAATATTCAATAACACCTTTCTTAGTTCATAGTCTGATCCATAGAGGATCATTAGCTTTCTTCTTTATTATACTTGCTGTTTAGTTTTCGCATAAACACTTGTATACCATACAGAGGTTCTCGTTTAACCAAGCTCAATCAAGCTCGAAGTACTCGATCCTACAAGTGGTATCAGAGCCTGGTAAGGATCTCTGATAAAGAAGAAAAAGTTCGATTTCATATCTCACAACCCTCTTTCAATGGAAGACGAAATCCCACAAAACAATGTCATTAACCCTGAAGAACACCAACCCAAACCTGAAACCTCACAAGTCCAAACACAAATCCTCACCACCATGTCCACCAACAATGCTAAATTCCCATATCTGAAGAAAGATGAGTATGAAGTCTGGGCTATGAGAATGGAATATTGGATCACGAACACTGATTATAATCTATGGAATGTGATTCTTAAGGGAAATAGTAAGAAGAATACTGGAAGGGATAATGATGGCAATATCTATATAGAGCCACCTGTTACTGCAGAAGAACACCTTGCAGTTCAAAGGGAAACCAAGGAAAGAACCCTTCTACTTCAAGCTATTCCAGAAGATCATATGAGTGATTTTCATCACTTGGATGATGCTAGAAAGATCTGGCATGCTGTAAAAGCCAGATTTGGAGGGAATGATGAATCCAGAAAGATGAGAAGGTCTATGCTCAAGCAAGAATTTCAGGAATTCAAGATCTCTGAGGCTGAGGGGATTCACAAAGGGTATGACAGATTCCACAAGATCCTGAGCCAACTCAACCAGTTGAAAGCTAGGCCGGATGATGAAGACTGCAACACTAAGTTTCTGAGGGCTTTGCCACCATCATGGTCTCAGGTTTCCATTACACTCAAGGCCAAAGGAGGACTGGATTATATGAGCTTTGATGATCTGTATAACAAGCTGAAAACCCTTGAAATTGATATCAAAGGGTATTCCACCTATACACATCATAATCTAGCCCATACTGCTTTTGTTAGTAACTCTGGTCCTAACAAAACATCATATGGAAACAGTCCAACACCATCAATATCATCAATCTCCTACTCACCTGTCACACCAAAAGCTTAGACTAGATCTGATAATCTTTTAGTGGATGTGCTTCATTCATTTGTTGCTGAGAGTACACCACAGCAGAAGATTATGTATGAAGATTTCAATCAGGTTGATGAATTGGATCTAGAAGAGATGGACCTAAGATGGCAAGTGGCTATGATATCATTGAAATTGGATAGGTTTGAAAAGAAGGCAGGAAGAAGGGTCAACTTTGATGGACAGGAACCTGCCAGGTTTGACAGAAGGAAGGTGAGGTGCTATAAATGTTCTCAAACAGGACATTTTGCTAGGGAATGTACAGATAAGAAGGTAGATGACAAAGTACGATATTCTGCTTTCAAAATTCAAGAGCTGGACTCAGAGGACCCCAAGGCATTGGTATCTGTGGATGCGATGGTGGACTGGGAGCATCATGAGAAGACGATTGCAAGTGGAGCAGATAAGGTCTTTGGGATGATAGCTGGATATGGTGAGAAGAAACAAGTGGCTGGTCAGTTTGGAATGATGGGTCATCCATCTCAGGATTTTCCTTTTAGAAGCAAAGATGTTGGAATTGTTGATAGTGGATGTTCCAGGAGTATGACAGGGAATTTGGAAAGATTGCATGACTTTGTACCTTTGAATGGAGGTACTGTGACATTTGGAGGAGGAGATGGAATAATTTCTGGGAAGGGAACTATCAAGACTACTAAGCTGGACTTTGAAGATGTACTTTATGTGAAGGAACTTCAAGACTTCAATTTGTTCTCTGTCTCTCAAATCTGTGACAAGAAGAACAGTGTTCTCTTCACTGAGAATGATTGCTTTGTGCTGTCCAAAGACTTCAAGTTGCCTGATGAAAGTCAGGTTGAACTTAAAGTTCCTAGGACTTACAATCTTTATAGCTTCAATCTTAGTGATGTTCAGCCTGAGGGTTCACTTGCTTGTCTGGTAGCAAAAGCTTCTGTGGATGAATCTAATAAATGGCACAGAAGAATGGCCCATGTAAATTTCAAGACCATTAACAAGCTGGCTAAGAATGGTTTAGTTAAAGGGCTTCCTTTGAAGATCTTCTCTAATGAGCACAATTGTGTTGCCTGCAACAAAGGAAAGCAGCACAAAGCTTCATACAAGGCTATAACTGCTGTGAGCAACATCTCTGAGCCTTTGCAGCTTCTTTATATGGATCTTTTTGGTCCTACTTCTATCAGAAGTATTGACCATAAGAACTACTGCCTGGTGGTTACAGATGATTTTAGCAGGTTTTCATGGACTTTCTTTTTGGGTACTAAAGATGAAACTTATCCAGTTCTTAGGGATTTTATTGCCTTAATAGAAAATCAGCTAAGTAAAAAGGTTAAGTCGATAAGGTGTGATAATGGCACAGAATTTAAGAATTCTAATCTTATTGAACTCTGTGGGAGTAAGGGGATAAAAAGGGACTATAGTAATGCTAGAACTCCACAACAAAATGGGGTTGCAGAAAGGAAAAATAGGACCCTGATAGAAGCAGCTAGGACTATGTTAGCTGAATCTAAGATGCCTACTATGTTTTGGACTGAAGCAGTATGCACTGCTTGTTATGTGTTGAATAGGGTATCTATTACTAGTCCTCATAATAAAACACCTTATGAACTTCTGTCTGGGAAGGTTTCAAACATTAGTTACCTTAAGCCTTTTGGATGTCATGTTACTATTTTGAACACTAGTGATTACCTAGGCAAGTTTGATGGGAAGGCTGATGAAGGGTTTATTGTTGGATATTCTGCTCATGGTAAAGCCTATAGGGTTTATAATTTGTCCTCTAAGAAAATAGAAGAGACACTCAACTTAAGATATCTTGAAGATAAACCTAATTTGCAGGGTGCTGGTCCAAAGTGGTACTTTGATCTGGATTATCTAACTGATACCTTAGGTTATAATAGATTTAAATCAAATCTATCTGTTGGTACAAATGTTTCTCAATCTAACAATGCAGGTACCTCAGATGATGATTCTGATGCAGAGAGTGATGAACGACCTATAGTTGTTCCTTCTTTTCCTTCTAACAACATTTCAGGTTCAAAGCTCAAAGATTCTTCTGCTATGGATGGAGGTGATTCTAGTTATGCAGAAGATCTTGCTAGGCTTCAAAGACAAGAGTTTAATGCCAAGAGAGCTGCTGAGATGTTTGGTTCTGGGTATTCTAAAGAGACAGAGGAGATTTTGAGAAAGGCTGAAGCTGAAGTTAGAAGGCAACTGAATTCGACTGGTGGTAGTCCTGTTCCTGCTGATTCCGTTCCTGCTGGTAGTGGATCGGTTCCTGCCGATCCTTTTAATGTTGCTGCTGATGTTCCTGTGTCTTCTCCATCTGTTGACACTTTGGGTATTGATAACTCCCCTGAAAGATTTCCAATCCCTTCTGATCTTGGAAATTCAGTCTCTTCAAAAGATAAGCTGGAAGATCCTCATCATCAATCTAGAACAGGCATTTTCACTTCTTCCTCATATGATGATGACTTCAACCCCTCAATTACTAATCAGGCATCCTCCATTGATGTCAATCCCATTGTTACCAAGAGGATCAATACTGTTCATCCTCAGTCTTTGATTCTTGGAGATCTTAATTCCCCTGTTCAGACAAGAAGTAAATTGCATCAACCTAAGTTTGGAGAATCTGCTTTTCTCAGTTATATACAGGATCAGTTGAGAAGCAATCATACTGATTACTTACATTGTCTGTATGCTTGTTTCTTATCTCAAGTTGAACCAACTAGTATAGCTCAAGCTCTTGCTAATGAAGATTGGGTTGAGGCTATGCAAGAGGAAATGCAGCAGTTCCAGAATCAGAAAGTATGGATGTTGGTTCCTTTGCCTGCTGGAAAGCATGCTATTGGAACTAAATGGATTCTAAAGAATAAAAGGGATGTTAGGGGAATTGTGGTTCGAAATAAAGCTAGGTTGGTAGCTCAGGGTCATAGACAAGAGGAGGGGATTGATTATGATGAGGTGTTTGCACCAGTGGCAAGAGTTGAAGCTATCCGATTGTTCCTGGCTTTTGCTTCCTTTATGGGGTTTGTAGTATATCAGATGGATGTGAAGAGTGCATTTTTGTATGGAAGGATTGAGGAAGAAGTTTATGTTACTCAACCACAGGGATTTGTAGATCCTCAGAATCCTAATTTGGTTTACAAAGTGGTTAAAGCACTTTATGGTCTTCATCAAGCACCAAGGGCTTGGTATGCACGGCTATCAGCCTTTTTGCTGAAACATGGTTACAGAAGAGGGGCTATTGATAAAACTCTTTTTATCAGAAAGAACTTCAAAGATATCATTCTGGTACAAGTTTATGTAGATGATATCATCTTTGGTTCCACTAATGAAGCCTGGTGCAGGGAGTTTGAAAAATTGATGAAGAGTGAATTTGAGATGAGTGCTATGGGTGAAATGACTTTCTTCTTGGGTCTTCAGGTTAAGCAGAAACCAGATGGGATCTTTATTTGTCAGGAGAAGTATTTTTATGACATGCTTAAAAAGTTTGATATGGAGAATGTGAAAATTGCTGCAACTCCTTTTGAACCTCCAAAGCCTAAGTCTAATAATGAACCTGATGCTGCTGTTAATGTTCATCTATATAGGTCAATGATTTGTTCACTCATGTATTTGACAGCTTCAAGACCTGATATCATGTTTGCTGTTGGTGCATGTGCTAGACATCAGGTTACACCATTGACTTCTAACCTTAATGCAGTCAAGAGAATCTTTAAGTATTTGAAAGGACAGCCCAAAATGGGACTTTGGTATCCCAAAGACTCTCCTTTTGTGTTGGAAGCCTATAGTGACAGTGATTATGCTGGGGCTAACTTTGATAGGAAGTCTACTACTGGAGGTTGTTAGTTTCTGGGTCAGAGGTTGGTTTCTTGGCAGTGCAAGAAGCAGACTATAGTGGCTACATCTTCTACTGAGGCAGAGTATGTTGCTGCTGCTAGTTGCTGTAGACAGGTTCTTTGGATGCAAAATCAGCTGTTGGATTATGGGTTCAACTTCATGAACACTAAGATCTTTATTGATAATCAAAGTACTATGTGTATTGTTAAGAATCCTGTTTATCATCAAAGAACAAAGCATATTGAGATTCGACACCATTTTATAAGAGATGCTTATGAGAAGCATCTTATTCAGGTGGTCAAGATTCACACAGATGATAATGTGGCTGATTTGCTAACCAAGGCTTTTGATGGACCAAGGTTTAAACATTTGGTGGTCCATATTGGGATGGTAAATCCCTAGCTACTGAGCTTAAGGGGAGGATTGCAGATTAAGGGGAGGATGAAGCTTAAGGGGAGGATTGTTCTTGTTGTTGTAGTATTCTTTTCTTATTTTCTTTATTTTCTTTTGGTGTGTTTCTGATTTGTTTTTATTAGTTAAAAAAAAAAAAAAAAAAAAAAAAAAAAAAAATCTTGTATATTTTGTGTGCTAATAAGATGGTTTTGAGCAACACCATGCAGGTACAGTGTTGGTGTTTACACCTGCACAACAAATGGTGCTCAACTCACCATGTCTTGCAGACAAGAAAGAGTTGGCTCACCATGAGGGTACGGCTCTGGTGTGATAATCAAATCCGTTGATAGCTGTAATAGCTTGCTCAAAGCTATAGGGTACTTCCACTCACCCATGGTTCATTCCTGAGAGTTGAAAATGGTTCTCAATTCACCATGGATGTAACCCTTATGGGATCCAAAGGATTGGCTAGTCCACAAAAGTATGGTTTGTGGTAAAGACATTTGGTATCCATATTTGGTATTCAATTCACCAAGGTTCAATTGAAACCAAAGAATTGGCTAGTCCTGAGCAAACGGCTACAGGTAAAGACAAGTCAAATCCGTTTATAGTTACTGATTTGCTAATAAATCAGATGGTTATCAATGTACCATGGTCTAACAAACCTACACATTGGCTACTCCAGTAGTGATGGCTATTGGTACTAGCCAATCCTTTGGATCCCATAAGGGTTACATCCATGGTGAATTGAGAACCATTTTCAACTCTCAGGAATGAACCATGGGTGAGTGGAAGTACCCTATAGCTTTGAGCAAGCTATTACAGCTATCAACGGATTTGATAATCACACCAGAGCCGTACCCTCATGGTGAGCCAACTCTTTCTTGTCTGCAAGACATGGTGAGTTGAGCACCATTTGTTGTGCAGGTGTAAACACCAACACTGTACCTGCATGGTGTTGCTCAAAACCATCTTATTAGCACACAAAATATACAAGATTTTTTTTTTTTTTTTTTTTTTTTTTTTTTTTAACTAATAAAAACAAATCAGAAACACACCAAAAGAAAATAAAGAAAATAAGAAAAGAATACTACAACAACAAGAACAATCCTCCCCTTAAGCTTCATCCTCCCCTTAATCTGCAATCCTTCCCTTAAGCTCAGTAGCTAGGGATTTACCATCCCAATATGGACCACCAAATGTTTAAACCTTGGTCCATCAAAAGCCTTGGTTAGCAAATCAGCCACATTATCATCTGTGTGAATCTTGACCACCTGAATAAGATGCTTCTCATAAGCATCTCTTATAAAATGGTGTCGAATCTCAATATGCTTTGTTCTTTGATGATAAACAGGATTCTTAACAATACACATAGTACTTTGATTATCAATAAAGATCTTAGTGTTCATGAAGTTGAACCCATAATCCAACAGCTGATTTTGCATCCAAAGAACCTGTCCACAGCAACTAGCAGCAGCAACATACTCTGCCTCAGTAGAAGATGTAGCCACTATAGTCTGCTTCTTGCACTGCCAAGAAACCAACCTCTGACCCAGAAACTGACAACCTCTAGTAGTAGACTTCCTATCAAAGTTAGCCCCAGCATAATCACTGTCACTATAGGCTTCCAACACAAAAGGAGAGTCTTTGGGATACCAAAGTCCCATTTTGGGCTGTCCTTTCAAATACTTAAAGATTCTCTTGACTGCATTAAGGTTAGAAGTCAATGGTGTAACCTGATGTCTAGCACATGCACCAACAACAAACATGATATCAGGTCTTGAAGCTGTCAAATACATGAGTGAACCAATCATGGACCTATATAGATGAACATTAACAGCAGCATCAGGTTCATTATTAGACTTAGGCTTTGGAGGTTCAAAAGGAGTTGCAGCAATTTTCACATTCTCCATATCAAACTTTTTAAGCATGTCATAAACATACTTCTCCTGAAAAATAAAGATCCCATTTGGTTTCTGCTTAACCTGAAGACCCAAGAAGAAAGTCATTTCACCCATAGCACTCATCTCAAATTCACTCTTCATCAATTTTTCAAACTCCCTGCACCAGGCTTCATTAGTGGAACCAAAGATGATATCATCTACATAAACTTGTACCAGAATGATATCTTTGAAGTTCTTTCTGATAAAAAGAGTTTTATCAATAGCCCCTCTTCTGTAACCATGTTTCAGCAAAAAGGCTGATAGCCGTACATACCAAGCCCTTGGTGCTTGATGAAGACCATAAAGTGCTTTAACCACTTTGTAAACCAAATTAGGATTCTGAGGATCTACAAATCCCTGTGGTTGAGTAACATAAACTTCTTCCTCAATCCTTCCATACAAAAATGTACTCTTCACATCCATCTGATATACTACAAACCCCATAAAGGAAGCAAAAGCCAGGAATAATCGAATAGCTTCAACTCTTGCCACTGGTGCAAACACCTCATCATAATCAATCCCCTCCTCTTGTCTATGACCCTGAGCTACCAACCTAGCTTTATTTCGAACCACAATTCCCCTAGCATCCCTTTTATTCTTTAGAATCCATTTAGTTCCAATAGCATGCTTTCCAGCAGGCAAAGGAACCAACATCCATACTTTCTGATTCTGGAACTGCTGCATTTCCTCTTGCATAGCCTCAACCCAATCTTCATTAGCAAGAGCTTGAGCTATACTAGTTGGTTCAACTTGAGATAAGAAACAAGCATACAGACAATGTAAGTAATCAGTATGATTGCTTCTCAACTGATCCTGTATATAACTGAGAAAAGCAGATTCTCCAAACTTAGGTTGATGCAATTTACTTCTTGTCTGAACAGGGGAATTAAGATCTCCAAGAATCAAAGACTGAGGATGAACATTATTGATCCTCTTGGTAACAATGGGATTGACATCAATGGAGGATGCCTGATTACTAATTGAGGGGTTGAAGTCATCATCATATGAGGAAGAAGTGAAAATGCCTGTTCTAGATTGATGATGAGGATCTTCCAGCTTATCTTTTGAAGAGACTGAATTTCCAAGATCAGAAGGGATTGGAAATCTTTCAGGGGAGTTATCAATACCCAAAGTGTCAACAGATGGAGAAGACACAGGAACATCAGCAGCAACATTAAAAGGATCGGCAGGAATCGATCCACTACCAGCAGGAACGGCATCAGCAGGAACAGGACTACCACCAGTCGAATTCAGTTGCCTTCTAACTTCAGCTTCAGCCTTTCTCAAAATCTCCTCTGTCTCTTTAGAAAACCCAGAACCAAACATCTCAGCAGCTCTCTTGGCATTAAACTCTTGTCTTTGAAGCCTAGCAAGATCTTCTGCATAACTAGAATCACCTCCATCCATAGCAGAAGAATCTTTGAGCTTTGAACCTGAAATGTTGTTAGAAGGAAAAGAAGGAACAACTATAGGTCGTTCATCACTCTCTGCATCAGAATCATCATCTGAGGTACCTGCATTGTTAGATTGAGAAACATTTGTACCAACAGATAGATTTGATTTAAATCTATTATAACCTAAGGTATCAGTTAGATAATCCAGATCAAAGTACCACTCTGGACCAGCACCCTGCAAATTAGGTTTATCTTCAAGATATCTTAAGTTGAGAGTCTCTTCTATTTTCTTAGAGGACAGATTATAAACCCTATAGGCTTTACCATGAGCAGAATATCCAACAATAAACCCTTCATCAGCCTTCCCATCAAACTTGCCTAGGTAATCACTAGTGTTCAAAATAGTAACATGACATCCAAAAGGCTTAAGGCAACTAATGTTTGGAACCTTCCCAGACAGAAGTTCATAAGGTGTTTTATTATGAGGACTAGTAATAGATACCCTATTCAACACATAACAAGCAGTGCATACTGCTTCAGTCCAAAACATAGTAGGCATCTTAGATTCAGCTAACATAGTCCTAGCTGCTTCTATCAGGGTCCTATTTTTCCTTTCTGCAACCCCATTTTGTTGTGGAGTTCTAGCATTACTATAGTCCCTTTTTATCCCCTTACTCCCACAGAGTTCAATAAGATTAGAATTCTTAAATTCTATGCCATTATCTCACCTTATCGACTTAACCTTTTTACTTAGCTGATTTTCTATTAAGGCAATAAAATCCCTAAGAACTGGATAAGTTTCATCTTTAGTACCCAAAAAGAAAGTCCATGAAAACCTGCTAAAATCATCTGTAAACACCAGGCAGTAGTTCTTATGGTCAATACTTCTGATAGAAGTAGGACCAAAAAGATCCATATGAAGAAGCTGCAAAGGCTCAGAGATGTTGCTCACAGCAGTTATAGCCTTGTATGAAGCTTTGTGTTGCTTTCCTTTGTTGCAGGCAACACAATTGTGCTCATTAGAGAAGATCTTCAAAGGAAGCCCTTTAACCAAACCATTCTTAGCCAGCTTGTTAATGGTCTTGAAATTTACATGGGCCATTCTTCTGTGCCATTTATTAGATTCATCCACAGAAGCTTTTGCTACCAGACAAGCAAGTGAACCCTCAGGCTGAACATCACTAAGATTGAAGCTATAAAGATTGTAAGTCCTAGGAACTTTAAGTTCAACCTGACTTTCATCAGGCAACTTGAAGTCTTTGGACAGCACAAAGCAATCATTCTCAGTGAAGAGAACACTGTTCTTCTTGTCACAGATTTGAGAGACAGAGAACAAATTAAAGTCTTTGAGTTCCTTCACATAAAGTACATCTTCAAAGTCCAGCTTGGCAGTTTTGATAGTTCCCTTCCCAGAAATTATTCCATCTCCTCCTCCAAAAGTCACAGTACCTCCATTCAAAGGTACAAAGTCATGCAATCTTTCCAAATTCCCTGTCATACTCCTGGAACATCCACTGTCAACAATTCCAACATCTTTGCTTCTAAAAGGAAAATCCTGAGAAAAAGAATACATATACAACATTAGATACAAGAGAGACTCAAGCCATTGCTGACTTGAGCCTGCCTAGTGGATCAATAAGAATTAAACCCTGGAGATTGTTGAGATCCATCATTGATCTTGGACCCCATTTTCATATGTTGGTTATTGATTTTCCAAGAACAACCTGCTGAGGACTTAACAGCAGTTTTCCATCTTGCCCCTCCCTTGTGCATTGTGTCAAAACAAACAGGTCTCATAACATTTTGAAAGTAAGTACTAGTAGGTCTGCTGAAAGGTCTAGCAATATTGCTTTTCCAACCAGCAGGATTGATTCTGCCGGCAGGAACAGGATAAGCAGCAGGAACAAGCTTATCGGCAGGAATGAACTTTTTCAGCAGTAACAGGCTTACCAGCAGAAACTGGCTTGTCAGAAGCAACTGAAGTTCTCCTTGCTGCTTGGGGAATATAAGGGGGAATATCATTAACATTTTTCCATACAGACCTATTTTTACAAGCATATAGTCCCATCTGTTTTTCATAATAGTCACAGTCTTTAATAAGATGCTCATAACTACGACACACAAAGCAAGATTTCTTTCTAGGGGACTTTTTCTTAACAATAACTTTCTCATTGCAAACAGATTTATTCAAATCAACACATGAAACAAAATTATCCTTAACAGAATTAAAACCACAACCATCATTGTTTGAAACAGAATCATAACTAGAAACATTTGAAACAGAACCACAACTAGAAACATTATTGTTTTTAACACTATCAAAAGAAATATCTTCAAATGCAGCTGTCTTTGAGTGAGATTCATCAGTAGCTACTTCTGAGGAGAGATCTTCTGACTTTATTGGAGCTGACTTATCACTTGATCCACATGTGGCATAGTCATTAGTCTTGATTTCTGAAGATTTGTCACTGTAAGAACAAGAGACAAATTCATTAGAGTCACAATCAAGATTAGGCAAGTCCTTTGCCTGTTTGCCATAGATCATTTGTGAATCATCAAAGTCATCAAAAGGATTAGCAGGTTTAAATGTTCCAGTTATGGGTGGAGGAACATCATTCATTCCTCCCTCCTTCACATACTTTACAGGTTTTCTATAATCTACAGGTTATGGGTTAAAAACACTATACTCATTAGGTTCATAATACTGATTTGGTCCTATTAGGTTACCGAACCCTAAACCTCTTTTAGTTTTAGTAGACATAGAACTATCAATAAGCATGTGAAGGTTTTTGGATGAGTCTTTCCACTTATCAAATCTAGCTAAGGAATTATCTAGTTTAGACTGTAACTCTTGATTTTCTAACACTACCTTAGCTTTTTCCCTTTCAGAATGTTTAAACTCATTAGTGGCATTTTTTAAATCTCTTTCTAACACCTTTATTTTTACTTCATAAGCAGACTGTTGTTGTTGATACCAGACCTTTTGTTGTTCTAATGTTTTAACAGCCTTTTTATGAGCCTTAAGTTGAATAAAGTTATCCTTATTTTCACTTTCTATATCATCAAATTCCT
Source organism: Artemisia tridentata subsp. tridentata (assembly GCA_021014915.2). Taxonomy (NCBI): domain Eukaryota; kingdom Viridiplantae; phylum Streptophyta; class Magnoliopsida; order Asterales; family Asteraceae; genus Artemisia; species Artemisia tridentata. The sequence continues at coordinate 313,984,185 of CP139502.1, forward strand.
GTTTCAATTTAGCATATATAGATTCACAACCAAATGGACAGTTTTGTACCTGAGATGGATGACCCATCATTCCAAACTGACCAGCCACTTGTGTCTTCTCACCATATCCAGCTATCATCCCAAAGACCTTATCTGCTCCACTTGCAATCGTCTTCTCATGATGCTCCCAGTCCACCATCGCATCCACAGATACCAATGCCTTGGGGTCCTCTGAGTCCAGCTCTTGAATTTTGAAAGCAGAATATCGTACTTTGTCATCTACCTTCTTATCTGTACATTCCCTAGCAAAATGTCCTGTTTGAGAACATTTATAGCACCTCACCTTCCTTCTGTCAAACCTGGCAGGTTCATGTCCATCAAAGTTGACCCTTCTTCCTGCCTTCTTTTCAAACCTATCCAATTTCAACGATATCATAGCCACTTGCCATCTTAGGTCCATCTCTTCTAGATCCAATTCATCAACCTGATTGAAATCTTCATACACAATCTTCTGCTGTGGTGTACTCTCAGCAACAAATGAATGAAGCACATCCACTACAAGATTATCAGATCTAGTCTGAGCTTTTGGTGTGACAGGTGAGTAGGAGATTGATGATATTGATGGTGTTGGACTGTTTCCATATGATGTTTTGTTAGGGCCAGAGTTACTAACAAAAGCAGTATGGGCTGGATTATGAGGTGTATAGGTGGAATACCCTTTGATATCAATTTCAAGGGTTTTAAGCTTGTTGTACAGATCATCAAAGCTCATATAATCCAGTCCTCCTTTGGCCTTGAGTGTAATGGAAACCTGAGACCATGATGGTGGCAAAGCCCTCAGAAACTTAGTGTTGCAGTCTTCATCATCCGGCCTAGCTTTCAACTGGTTGAGTTGGCTCAGGATCTTGTGGAATCTGTCATACCCTTTGTGAATCCCCTCAGCCTCAGAGATCTTGAATTCCTAAAATTCTTGCTTGAGCATAGACCTTCTCATCTTTCTGGATTCATCATTCCCTCCAAATCTGGCTTTTACAGCATGCCAGATCTTTCTAGCATCATTCAAGTGATGAAAATCACTCATATGATCTTCTGGAATAGCTTGAAGTAGAAGGGTTCTTGCCTTGGTTTCCCTTTGAACTGCAAGGTGTTCTTCTGCAGTAACAGGTGGCTCTATATAGATATTGCCATCATTATCCCTTCCAGTATTCTTCTTACTATTTCCCTTAAGAATCACATTCCACAGATTGTAATCAGTGTTCGTGATCCAATATTCCATTCTCATAGCCCAGACTTCATACTCATCTTTCTTCAGATATGGGAATTTAGCATTGTTGGTGGACATGGTGGTGAGGATTTGTGTTTGGACTTGTGAGGTTTCAGGTTTGGGTTGGTGTTCTTCAGGGTTAATGACATTGTTTTGTGGGATTTCGTCTTCCATTGAAAGAGGGTTGTGAGATATGAAATCGAACTTTTTCTTCTTTATCAGAGATCCTTACCAGGCTTTGATACCACTTGTAGGATCGAGTACTTCGAGCTTGATTGAGCTTGGTTAAACGAGAACCTCTGTATGGTATACAAGTGTTTATGCGGAAACTAAACAGCAAGTATAATAAAGAAGAAAGCTAATGATCCTCTATGGATCAGACTATGAACTAAGAAAGGTGTTATTGAATATTGAAATCGTAAAAAGTATATCAAACATATGGACGGGATGTTTCTTTTATAACAATAAGAAACCCTAACCCTAACCCGTCTTACAAGAAAACGTGTGAAGAGATAAACATCAATCTCTTCTAAAAATAAATCTAACAAACTTACTAAACATACGGATAACAAACAATAATATCCGCAGCAATAAACACTATCGGCAGAAACAAAACATACTATCGGCAGGAACCAACCGCAGCAGCAATGCAACACTATCGGCAGGAACCAGTCTTCACTATCGGCAGCAATGAGAAACTCCTTATTTCTCATATCCCAACAATCCTCCCATCACTGAGAAACTCTTATTTCCCAGAGATCCTAACAGGTGCTAATCTCGATCCATATACTTACAAATGGGTCAATTCATGTTATGTCGTATCTCTATGGGTCAGGGTAAATATATAAAATATCTTGAATAAATAAGTCCAAATATCTTGAATAGTTTGTAAGGCACAAATTGAGAAGTGATGGAGATAAATTTCAAACGATGATCATAGGAAATCAGGTTTGGATTGTGTATCATTCTAAAGAAACAACTATATCCTACGCTTTCTATGTCATGTTTTTGTTTCTAAAAGCCTTAATTTATTTAGGTAAAACATGTTATATTGATTTGAGAATTACATCCAGTTTTGTTTTAATAGGTTTTATTAGGATGAAAAGGCCAAAGCAGGTTGTATGGCAAAAATAAATCATCCAATAGATAGAGATTCCATATCACCTAATAGTATATCATAGTGTTCTTTTGGTCAAACTGTTTATGTTTATTTTATAGAAAGTCGGTAATAGCCAAAACACTGGAACATGTTATAATCCCATCTTTACAAATTCAATCAATAGAAGCACAATTAAACACCATTTTCAAATTCTATTTCTAAAACACGCGTCTGGACTGTAGACACCCTGTTAACTTGATGTTTTTACAGGAGAGATGCATGGGAAGATACGTACTTGATGTCGTTCAATTATATCCAAAGGGAATTGCAAAGGAAATATGAAAAACCCAATGTTCGTTGTCCCGATTGAAGATTGAATGGGATATGTGATTCAGGATCGTGATTTGTGTTGTGAATGCGAGATAATAGTGAGATATATTGGTTTTTACACTACAAATATGAAATTATAACTAAAAACAATTAATCTAACTAAGAAATTATAAAACTAAAAGCTACGAAGCCAAATTCGTAAAAGAAAACTAAACACGAATTAAAACCGGGAAAACCCGAGCTTAAAATGTAAAATCTAAGAAATAAAAACCCTAGGTATGAAATTATATTTTTCCTAAATTCTAATCAGTAAAAGAAAATTAAAAAAAAAAAATGTATTTTTTTGATTTTTATTTATTTTTTTATGATTTAAAAACTTTTTTAAAGAAATAAAATGATTAAAAATATCAAACGAATTTGGAAAATTATGAAAGTTTATTGAAAATTACTTTAAGCTATTCTAAATGTAAGAAAAATAAAAGATTTGAAAAAGCTACTTTGGATAAGCAGAAATAAGCTAAACAGCTTATTAAAGCTAAATGGGAAAAACTAGGTTAAGAATGAAATGTTGTAATATGAAACATAAGCAGAACTAGAGCATAATGGTAAGTGTGCGGGTGTGTGAGTGAGGAGACCTGGGTTCGAGTCCCAGCAATGGTTTTTTTTGAAAACTTAATATATATATATATATATATATATATATATATATATATATATATATATATATATATATATATATATATATATATATATATATATATATATATATATATATATATATTTTGTTCTTAAAACTGAATTAGCACTTAATTATAAGTACTTTTTTAAAAAGCAAATATTTTTGAAAACTGCTAATAAGCTCAGAATATACTGAGCTTATCTGATCAGTGGGTTGAAAAGGTGAAAACAAGGGAAGATCAAGGAAGCAAAAAGGAATAAGCTGAAATAAGCTATAGGGGATCTAAGAATAAGCTAATGATCTTAATTCTATTATAAATAACTCAAATCAAACAGATTGATCAATAAGCAATAGCAGAAAAGCACAAGATGATCTCAAATAAGCTAAATCTAAGACTGATGCAGGCCTAATTATGGTTCTGAGGTGCTTGATAAGCCCTCTGAAAAGCACTTAATAAGCACTACAAAAATAAGCTTTAACTTAACAAGCTACCAATGATCTCTAGTACAAAATTTAAGCTTAAAAGGACCTATATTAAAGCTTTTAAAAATCAAGAACACAAGCTCATAAGGGCAAAATGTGGTCTGCTAGTATTCTGATGTATCAGATGGGATTTTAGTACCTCAAATTCCTCAAAACTCAATGTAACTTAACCAAATCCTTAATCCTTACTTTAACCACTATTTTGCACATGTAAATGCCAAAACAAGTACCAAATAAGCTCTTGCTTATACCAAGCTTGTATTAGCAGTACCTATTCTATATTCTACCCCACTTATGCAAAAACCTCAAGACAATACAAAACTGCTTAAAATCTCCTGAGAACTGCTTATCTGATCCACAAAAAGCTCAAGCTAAACTCACATGAGGGCAAATGAACAGTGGTAAGCTTTATTTGACCAATAATAAGCCTGATCCAAACACCCCTTTAGAGGGCAGTTTTGGAAATTTTCACTAGAAACCACCAAATTAAACCACAAATCAGATTCAATTCTGATTGTCTATCTTAATTATCAACTAATAAGCAATTTTCAATTTGAAAATAAGCACTAAAAAGCTATAAGCTAATTTGACTATTTTTAACCCTTTTTTACTTTTTGAGAGCAATATTACATCTACCCACTAACAACTATTAAATAAGCACAAGTATGATAAAATAAGCTACTAGAGTTCAGAATAAGCACTAATTAGACAATAATAAGCGCTTGAACAGTAGAATCATAAAAACTAGGATTAAAAGTGATACTTACAAAGGACATGTGTGTGAAACAGATCTGAACCAATCAAACTAAATACCCAGGCTTGTTTTCACAAGCAAAAAATACCCAATAGCTTATCCAAGTCAGCTTATCACACCAACAGCTTATTTGACCATAACTTTGACTTTGGTTGACTTTTTTGCAAAGTTTGAGACAAAATCAGTTTAATCCCTATTCTAAAACTTACTACAAGCTATAAGAGCTTAAATAAGCTTATACTAGTGAAAAAGAGCTTATTGCAAGCTGGTTTAATATATATATATAATATATATATATATATATATATATATATATATATATATATATATATATATATATATTTTGGATTTTTGGAATGAAAATAGAAGTTATGAAAATATTTGAATGAAAACTTTTAAAAATCTTTTAGAAAGCTTTATAAGACAGAAACTAAGCTGTTCCTAGCTTATACTAACATATCAAAAACAGGACAAGAGATTCAACAAGGATTAAAGAACAAAATCAAAACTTAAAATTTCATTAACTTAAATCCTTGATTACATAAGATTCATTACACCTCTTAAAGACTCTAAATTAAAATTACTACTAATAATAAAAACGACAATAACTTAACCCTAATTTTGACTCTAAAAAAAAACTCTCTCAGCTGTGAATGAGGAGGCACTATTTATAGAGCATTTGGGGAGCTAGGGTTTCCAGGAACCTTCAGGAACTCTTAAAATCAACCCTTGGATCCAACTTGGGCACTAATCTACTTCATCACAGCCGTTGATCATGAATAGTGGAGATACCACCAATAGGAATGCTGGGATTTTGCCACCTGGCATTCTCTGACTTGTCAGCGTTCTTCTAGAAGCTTTTTAGGCGGGGTAATTATGTGGTTTCAGGGTAAAAATTCGAGGAAGAAGAGGAACAGTAATGGGGGTAAAAAGGCGGGCTTTTTAGTTTAAGAGTTGACTGGGTTTTTTTTTGTGGGTTTGACTTTCGGGTTATGGGGATACGGGTTAAGTTTGATCCGGTTTTTGGGTTTATTTATTTTAGGAGTGGGCTGAGGTGTATATTGGGCTGATCGGTTTTGTGGATTGGGTTTGTTGGATGTGGTGGGTTAGGGAAGTGTTTTGGCTGGGTTTTATTTTAGGATTTAGTTATTAGTTTTAAGGATTTGTGGTGCAATAGGATAAATAATGGAGGGACTATTTTTGTCATAAGCTGAAATTATCTTCAAGGACTAGATTTGTAATTACCCAATGATCCAAGGGCTGTTCTTCGAATATATTTTTATCTGACGAATTTTTCCCCGGCTTTGGCTCTATAAATATCTTTTCCAAATCTCATGCTCGTGTTTTCCGGATTTTTCTAGATTTTGTCCTTTTTTTGAGATATCCGTACCTGCATATTAATAAACACAAAAACATAAATATCTTTGGCATTTTGGTTAGTTTTTGGTCGTTTTGGTCTTAATTTGGTCAAGAAAAGGTATGTGTTTAAGCACATACCAAAATCCCCCAGACTAAGATATTGCAGTGTCCTCACGCAATGTTATAAAAACACGTTTTTGAAACCAAAAATTTCCGACCTCTTTTTACTAACTTTGAAAAGTAGCAAAATTTTCAAAAGAGATTAAGAAATCCGAAGTTTTAAAAACTCCCCGATTTTCCTTTTTATTCTATTTTTGTATTTTTCTCATTATCATGTGACGGCTTTGTTGACAATCATTATCTATCAATAACTTTTAGGGTCAACGAGTAGGAAACACGAGTCATAAAAAAGTGACCATACGGATAAAATTCGTCATCCCTGATCTTTCACGAGTCCCCAAACTAAGCTTAAAAATGAAATCATCGTTATTTACAAGTTAGATGCCAACACTACCCATGAAATTTACTTGTGTAATTACCTCTTGCTCCTATTTTCCTAATTTTCCTCTATTTATTTTATTTTTGGTGAGAAATGAATTGCTTCATATTTTCTCGTTTCGATAGGTTTTTAGTCCGATAAAGATACTAAATTAAGACACTAAGTAGTTTTCAATATTCTCTCGAGAACCGTTGCTTTGAAAATGAGGTCCACATCAAGGTTTTTATTTATATTTTTGACTTTTGCATTTTTCTCTTTTTCATTCATCACCATTTTTTTTTTTCATTTTTCATCATCATATATATATATATATATATATATATATATATATATATATATATATATATATATATATATATATATTTATCACTAACTTTTCACTTGCGTACCCTAAACGACGGAGCTTCATGGTTTAGATCCAAGACCTTACACCTTCCGGAATAAAGGATCCAAGGGCTGTTACAACGGAGTGTTCCAAGACTCTAGACATTCCTGAAATGAGGATCCAAGGTGGTTAGACCAAGACCTCACACATTCCTGAACTAGAGGTCCAAGGGCCGGTGCAAGAGGGTAGCCAAGACCTAAACGCCTTCCGGAAATAAGGATCCAAGACCCGATCTCGAATCCGTAGCTTAGAGCACTTAACTTATTATTATTAAACGTATTTATTAAGTAACCTTGATGTGTACCCAATTTTTAAAGCAAGGATTCTTTTAAGAAGACCAAGAACTAATCATCGGCAAAACCTAACATCTTTAATTATTCTTACAGTTTTATATGGTGAAACAATTTTGTGGGAGCAAAAGGCCACAAGTAGCTTCGATGAGCTCTTAAAGAGAACCAACTACTCCACGTTTAGCAATCTAACTTATAAATAAACTCTATCATTTCTCGTTCTTCGCAAATTTAAAATCTTAAATAATAAGATCCGCGAATGCTTAGCCAAGAAAGGTTAAGGAGACAAGCTAGGGCTCAACACGCCCGATCAAGTCAGAATTTTATTCATACTCTCACCAGCGGAAAGTCAACAAAATGTCAAAACACTTATTATATTTTTGCAAAAAATTTTAAATTTTTCTCTTTTTTTTTTTTTTTTTTTTTTTTTTTTTTTTTTTTTTTTTTTTTTTTTTGACTTTTTTTTCATTTTTTGGAGGAAAAACGGGGTTGCGTGAGTAAACGGCAAAAAATGCAAGGCAAAAATCAAATCGAAAGATCACCCCCAGACTAAAACGAGACATTGTCCTCAATGTCTTAAAGGTAAGGGTGCTCCTACATAAATCTAAGGCCGTTTATTAATTATGCCAAAGATAAACGTTAGACGATAAGATTTAGGATATCGGATGAGCAACGAATGATGAAACTCAAGTGGAGAGAAGCAAACCATGAGCACGAGAGTCTTCATTATTCGGGCAAATCCTGGACAAATCATAGAAAACCACAAAACACAAAATATGGAAGAGGTGCCCCTCCTCACTTTTATTAAGAAAATAGAAAGAAGATAGATGGATAAGCATGGGGTGCCTCCCACGAAGCGCTTTGTTTATTAACGAGTCACGTAGCTTGACTCGTCCCCGAATTTAGTTGTCCATGGGGAAAGTTTGGAGATCCGGGACAACCATGGATGGTATGTCCCCTCCAAAATAGTGCTTCAACCTATGACCGTTCACCTTAAAGTTTGGACCGTCGGGTTGAGCTAACTCGACGGTTCCATATGGAAAAACTTGAGTGATGGTGAACGGCCCAGACCAGCGGGTTTTGAGTTTGCCCGAGAATTGAAGAGGAGGACTCGATCACCAACATTAAAGATGCGGTTTTTAATCTTAGAGTCATGAATCCTCTTTGTTTTCTCCTTATAGATCAAAGAATTCTCGTAGGCTTGATCCCGAAGCTCATTTAATTCATTAATTTGGAGCTTACGGTGATCACCCGCGGTCTTGAGGTCAAAATTGGCATGTTTTAAGGCCCAGTACGCCTTATGCTCGAGCTCGATGGGCAGATGGCAGGCTTTTCCGTAAACCAGCTTGTATGGAGTACACCCGATGGGTGTCTTGTAAGCTGTTCGAAAAGCCCATAATGCATCATCCAATTTGTCTGCCCACGAGGCTCGGTTTTCACCAACGGTTCTTTCAAGGATACGTTTCAATCCATGATTCGAAACCTCGACTTGACCGCTCGTTTGCGGGTGATACGCGGTAGAAAGTCGGTGGGTGACACCATACTTGAGCATAACTTTTGCAAATTGATCATTGCAGAAGTGAGTACTGCGATCACTGATTATAGCACGAGGGGTTCCGAATCGGGAGAAGAGATTTTTCAAGAACTTAACCACAACTCGGGCGTCATTAGTGGGGAGCGCTTTTGCTTCAACCCATTTGGACAAGTAGTCGACGGCCATGAGTATATACTTATTCCCTCGTGAAGACGGGAATGGCCCCATGAAATCAATGCCCCACACGTCAAAAATCTCGTAGACTTGAATTGCATTTTGAGGTATTTCGTCTTTTTGCGAGATTTTTCCTTGACGTTGGCAAGAGTCACATGACTTTACCAAGTCATGGGCATCGCGGTAGATTGTCGGCCAATAAAATCCAAAATCAAAGACTTTTTTAGCGGTGTAGCTGGCACCATGATGTCCCCCCGTGGGTCCATTATGGCAAGCCGTGAGGATGTCAACGGCTTCTTGGCCATGCACACACCGTCTTATCACTTGATCGGCACATATTCTGAACATATAGGGGTCGTCCCAAAAATAATGTTTAACATCTTTGAAAATTTTCTTTTTCTGCTGGGACGACATCCCTTTTACCACAAAATTCCCCGCATGGTAATTTGCATAGTCGGCAAACCATGGGGTACTCGGATCATCCTTTAAAGATACCATCCCAAGTGTCTCGAGAGGAAATGTTTCGGTAATTTCCTTTTTCTCGAGATCACTTTGATGGGGATTTTCAAGTCTGGACAAATGATCAGCGGCTAGATTCTCTGCTCCTTTTTTATCACGAATGATAATATCAAATTCTTGGAACAGAAGAATCCACCGAAGTAATCTCGGCTTAGCATCTTGCTTAGCTAAGAGATACTTAAGAGAAGAATGGTCCGTATACACTATGCTTTTGGATAAGACAAGATATGGTCTAAATTTCTCAAAAGCGTAGGCAACGGCCAACAATTCTTTCTCGGTATTAGTATAGTGAGATTGAGCGTCGGTCATTGTCTTGCTAGCATAGTGTATCGGCTGAAAGTATTTTGATTTACGTTGCCCCAGGACTGCACCAATAGCATAATCGCTAGCGTCACACATTAGCTCAAAGGGAAAGTCCTAATCGGGGGCAACCAATATTGGTGCTTCAGTCAGTTTCTTTTTAAGAACCTCGAATGCTTCGATGCATTCGGGAGAGAAGAAGAAGGGAGCATCTTTTTCAAGAAGATGGGTCAGAGGCCGGGCGATTTTAGAGAAGTCTTGAATAAATCGTCTGTAGAAACCGGCATGACCAAGGAAACTTCGGATTCCTTTAACAGTAGTGGGATGAGGTAGTTTTGTGATCACATCGACTTTGGCTTTATCTACCTCAATCCCGGCATTTGAAATTTTATGGCCGAGGACAATACCCTCTTTGACCATAAAATGGCACTTCTCCCAATTTAGCACAAGATTGGTGTCTTTGCACCTTTGCAGCATTTTGTCTAAATGGGAGAGGCACGAGGAGAAAGAATTTCCATAGACCGAGAAATCATCCATAAAGACCTCCATTGTCTTCTCGATCATATCGTGAAATATGGCCATCATGCACCTTTGGAACGTGCCTGGAGCATTGCATAAGCCAAAAGGCATGCGTCGGTAGGCAAATGTTCTATAAGGACACGTGATGGTGGTCTTTTCCTGATCTTGGGGATCAATTGGTATTTGAAAATACCCGGAAAAGCCATCGAGAAAACAATAGAACTCATTTCCCGCCAAACGCTCAAGCATTTGGTCCATAAACGGTAGCGGGAAATGGTCTTTACGGGTAGCATCATTGAGTTTTCGGTAATCGATACACACTCTCCATCCGGTGACGAGACGTGTGGGGATTAACTCATTTTCTTCGTTTGTCACAACGGTCATTCCACCCTTTTTGGGCACACAGTGGACTGGGCTAACCCATGAGCTATCCGAAATCGGATAAATCATCCCAGCGTCAAGGAGTTTAATAACTTCCTTTTTGATGACATCATGGATTTTTGGGTTAACCCGTCTCTGTTGCTGGACGGCGGGTTTGAAATTTTTCTTCCAGTAAGATTTTGTGAGTACAGAACCGAGGGTCTATGCCCTTTATATCAGATATCTGCCAAGTGATGGCACTCTTATTCTTTTTAAGCACGTCTAAGAGTTGGGTTTTCTCCTCATCATTTAGGTCTTTAGAAATGATGACAGGATATTTGTCGGTATCTTTTAAGAAAGCATATTCAAGATGAGGAGGTAAATCCTTGAGCTCGAGCTCCGGAGGATTCTCAGTGGACGGCTTTACTTCTTTGATTTCTTCTTTTTGAATTTCTTCCGGAGGGAGAGAAGGCGATGGATCATCATTTAGTAACTTCTCAAGGAGGAGAAGGTCTCCCTCCGGGTCAAAGTCTGAATCATCAATTTCTGGTGAAACGGATTCATTCTTAAGACAAGCCTCGATCTCTTCCAAGATGAAATCACTTTCTGATATCGCCTCAAACGCGTCACAAGTCAAACCTCTCACGAAGAAAAGTCAACTCGCGACGGCTTAACGCGAAAATCGATTGTAATAAACCGGATAAGTGAATACCCGGGTCGTAGTCCCAACGAGGCGTGAATTGAGGATTTCGTATGAGGTTTAGTATTAAAATGCTTGAAAAAAGGAAGTTCACTTTTGGTTACGAGTCTAGAAAAAACAAAAATCAAATTAACGTGAACCGGGAAACGAAAAACGAGCATAAACATCAAATACAATAAAAACTAACCCTACGAATGCCAAAATAATTTTCCTACGTGCTAAATGACAAAATAAAATTTAAAAAAAAGAATTATATTTTTCTGATTATTATTTTATTTAATACGAATTAAAAACAGTTTAAAACTAATTAAATTATAAAAAAATACTAAACTGTAAAATAAAAATCTGAAAATTTTTCTAAAAATACTTTATGTTAAACTAAATCTAGGAAAAATGTAAAAGAGATCCCAGCTTGTTTCAATAAGCTGGGAAAAAGCTAAAAGGAACGAACTGCTTAAATGGAAAAAGGGTTAAAGATTAAATGTTGCAACATATAAACGAAAAAGTCGTAAGGGCAGTTGGTTGGCTAGGTGTGTGTTGGGGCTTAGCTAAGGCTGAGGTCCAGGGTTTGAATCCTGGCCTCAGCTTTTTGGAAAAATATATTTTTTTTTTCTAGTTTCTATTTGCAACTTATAAAGAACATGAAAAATGAGCAAATTTATAAAACAACTTATTTCTGAAAACCACAACCAAGCTCATGAATCAGCAAGAAGTTACTGATCAGTGAGCTTTATAAGAGGAAAACAAACAACAACAAAAAGCTAGGCTAGTGAGCAAAGACTATTAAGCTATACTAAATGAAATAAGCTAATGGGAACTTGCAATAAGCTGAGAGAGACTGATTATAATCTAATTAAGCTAAAAAAAACAACCAATAAGTTATACTCAAAAGCAGATAAGCACTGAATAAGCACAAGAACTGATGGCAGGCCAAACTTGCTTACTGAGGTCATATCTAGCTTATTTAAAAGCACTCAGATCAACTTAAAAATTCATAAAAACTGGATCTAAATAAAGTTCACCAACCAGTGAGCTTAAAGACTAAAAAGCAGACCCTAATGTGCTTATAATGATCTAAAAAGATAGGCTGAAAAAGGAGATGATATGGGCTGGTCTGTCCAGGGCAAACTGCAGCCTGCTGAGGCTTATTGCAGACTCAAAATAAGCTCTCAGATGAGCTCTAAAGTCAAAGATAAGCTGAAACATATAAAGAATAACCTACAAGCTACTTATAAAACAAAAATTAGAAATTTAATCCTACTTTAACTAGCTTAAATCTGGGATTGAAAAGGGCTGAAAAGGCAGTTTTATTGCTGAAGCAGGGTTTAGAACAGTGAGACAAATAACACTAAAAACCTATTGATATGGTAGAAACTCAAGGTAATAAACTTCACTAACTAACTTTGACTAGAAAAATACCAAAAGCTATTATGAAAATAGCTTATGGCTGCAAAAAGCTATTCAGACAACAACTGGCCATAATCCAATACTAACTGAACCATTACTATAAAAACCTTCAAACAAGCTATAATCTCCATGCAAACAGCTTATAGAAGCTAAACTAGGGAAGATCAAAGCTCACCTATTGGCACATGAATAGTGGTTACTCATTTTTTACCCGTTTTCAGCCTTGACCCAAACAAACTTTAAGCAGACTGTATTGGATTTTGAAACTAAACCAGACCTGTGTAAGCAAGGATTTCTGAAAATAGTGGAATAACTAACTACCTAGAAACTTAAAAAGTATTCAGCAAACCAGTTAAGCACTACAATAAGCAATTAGGCAAATGTTGACTAACGTTGACTAAGGAATGAAAACAAGAAAATTTTAAAATTTCATTAACTGAAAATAAATTACATTACTGGAAATAAAATAAAAGATAAATATAACAATAAAAAAAAGAGAAATACCTAAATTAAAGCTAAAAAAAAACCTGCCTTAAAGGCTTACAAAAACTAACTATTTATACTACTTTCTAAAACTAGGGTTTCTTTTCTGACTTCATTCTGGACCTTTGGATCACTTGGGAATAATCACAGCCTTCCATTGAAATTTGGCGCCCAAACTTGTACCCAGGGATTGCCAGGGTGGAAAAGTGGTATCTCGTGAATGTTGTACTTGGCTAGAGGCTAATGGAGGAGGGGGGAAGGTGTGTAGCAGAGAAAAAGGGGACATTTTTGTCTGGGTGATGTTGATGGAGCAGGGTTTGTGGAATCGGGAAAGGGAAAGTGGGAAAAAGATAAGGATGGGTTTGACCGGGATTTTTTTATTAGCAAAAAGAAAGGTTGGGTCGGGTTGAGGGTGGATCCAGTTGTGGGCTTTATTGATGGGCTGAGGTGGTTAAGGGTTGGGTTGGATTAAAGGGATAATGGGTTTATTTAGGTTAGGATTTGATTAGGATTAAGTTTTAGGTTAAGGGATCAATGCTGCCAAATTTGTAAAGTGAGGGACCAATTCTGCCAATTTCTGAAACTTATCTCCAATGGCCATTTGTGTCATTTTGGTAATTTTGGAGTTGACTTTGACTTTTGACTTTGACTTTTGATCAAATTGCACAATTGTTGTCGCGTCGATCCAAAAATGCTCGTTTTCACTCCGTTTTCAATCCTTTGAACCTGAAACAAATAAAAACACAAACCAAGGATATCTGCAATAATATTTGGGTGTTTTTGGTCATTTTCTAGTCTAAATGGGTATAAAAATGATGAGTATTTACACACTCATCAATCCCCCACACTAAACTATTGCTAGTTCCTAGCAATCCGATCATATGAAGTAATGAAAGGATCAAAAGAATACCAAGCATACCCCGTTTTGACTTTTTATTAAATGCGAGAAATTTAAACTAAACAAAAAATAGATAACATGCTTGATTTTCAAAAATGGTATCATGGAACGGGATTCACACAAAATGGGTGTCTCCAGGGAATTGTAATCGTCATCCTCTTTTTATACTCCCAACTAAGCTTAAACTCAATGTGCAAACGTTTTTGTAAAATGCTAACACTACTTATACCAATAATCTATGTAAGCCGAGACTTAACTTTTCACTCCCATATTTATTAAAGTTAGGTGACTGTGCTTGATTTTCAAAATTTTGATCACAAAAATTGACGTTTTTATAATATATCGACTAATACTAGTTGAAAGATAGATTTAAAATTTACAACAAGCAAGTTTCAAAACTTTATTCAACACATCAAAACTTATTGCATTTTGCAATATCATTCCATTTTTGCATTTTGCAATATCATTCCATTTTATTTTATTTTTTTCTTTTCATTTTTTTTCATCATTTTTTTTTTTTTTTTTTTTTTTTTACTTGTGCAACATAAACTAACGGAGTTTCACGGGAACCAAAAGCTTACACCTTTCGGAATAATAGATCCAAGGGCCGTTACAACGGAGAGTTCCAAGACCTTAACGCCTTTCAGAATTAAGGGTCCAAGGGCCGGTGTGAGAGGGTAGCCAAGACCTAAACGCCTTCCGGAAATAAGGATCCAAGGGCCGATCTTGAACCTTAGCTTTTTAGCACATACATTTATTATTTAACTTTTACATTACTATGACATATGCTTGTTCCGAAGTTTAAATAAATCTTTGAACTAGTATTTTTCAAAATCGTATGAAAAAATGATTTTGTGTGTTCAAATGTTTGAAAATAAGCACTAATTAAGTTAGATTAGTTATCTCGTGGGAGGAAAAGCCATAGATTACTTGTATAAGCTCTAAAGAGAACCAACTACTCTACGCTTAGCATTTTCATTTGCACAAATCGTAAAACCTTAGTCTAAATGTTAAGGAAGCAGCCAGATCAACACTCTGGCAGAGTCGGGATTCCCTTTGTTCTAACCTAATCAAGACTAAACATAACACACTTTTTATTTAAAAACAACAAAAATTTTTAAAATTTGGGTCAAAACGGGGGTACTAGGGCACTAGAAGGTACATATGTGACAAAATTCGCGAGAATTCCCCCCCACACTTAGAATTGAATATTGCCCTCAATATTCAAAGTACCAGCTATTATGCCGCCACTTAGAACGTAAAAAGGTAATACTAATGGCCAAGTGTGGAACAGAAATCTCCATTTTTCACAAAAAAGATTGAAAAGATATCCCTAGATAATCGTTAGTAATAAGATCGGATATTGGGCGGCTGGATTGAAAACAGGCGCATCAATCATCATGATCTAAGGGAAACCTGCAAACAAGGGCAAACAACACACAAAACAAAGCACAGTAGAGGAATCCCCCCACACTTAGTGTCAGAAAATAGAAAGAAGTCAGAAACATGGGTTGTCACCCATGTGGTGCTAATGTTTTTTTAACCGAGTCACTAGCTTGACTCGACCCCGAATTCATTGGTCCATGGGGAAGCATGTGGAAGAGAAAATCTCCATCGGACTTTCATTAAAAATGTTTGGATAAACATTGAAGTTCTTGAAAGTTCCACTCCGATGAGATACACCCGGCTCAAAAGAATGATAATTGGAGATGCCGGGGTCAAAAACTTTGTCCTCACTCCCGAAGGAGTGAACAAAAGGACAAGCTACCTTATAAGCACAGAAAGGTAGAAAAACTCGAACGACATTTGTGAAGTCGATATAATGGCGATCCACAAAGGGCAATGTCACATATGTCGGAGAAAGAACGTCCGTATGAATCTCGGGATCAAGAATTGAGGTCATATCATCAAGTTTAGGACTAATAGAGTCCTTGACCTCAGCGTTCTCTAACTCTTCATCAAAGAGCGGATTTATTTTGCTAGAAAAGTACTCATCATCAAATTCAAAAAGAGAATTCGAATAGACTTTGAGACTTTCATTTGAAGGGTCCTCATCAGAAAGTGATTCTTCATCACTAGAGGAAAAATCATCATTTGAATTGAAAAGAGGGTTAGAGAAGATCCCGGAAGTATCCTCAGAAATGTCAAGAGGATCATCATCACAAAAAGACCAATCACTATCACTGTCAGATGTATCCTCGGACTCACTTGGGATTGGGATAAGGTCCTCAGCACTAGACTTATTGAATTCGTCCGATTCCTTTTCAGGAATAGTGATAGAATGCTCATCCCCCATAATGAGAGAGTCCTCGGAGTCCAAAGTTGGAAAGAATGATGTGATTGCAATAAACTGAGGGAGTTGAGAAATAATTTCACTAAAAGGAATAACATTCTCCTCGTCATCCTCCTCATCATTATTGCTAGCATAAATGGCTTTTATACGTTCCATTTGCTCTTCTGCTAGCAATTCTGCAATACTTTTGTCCTCCTGCCTTTTCTGGACAGGTGTGATTGCAGGTGAAGAATTCTCATAATATTCCTTTATTTTAATAGTATCCTCATCATCTTCATCGAGAATGGCAGCCCTAAGAAATTTGGCACGCGTTTCCGCTGCTCGTTCTTCGGCTAGCAATTCTGCCATAGATTTTTCATGAGGATGACTGATGGAATCCTGTGGGGTTGGACATTGTCAAAACCGGGAGTATTATACCAAGGATTTGGTTCTTGATCCCATGGTTGACATTGATAATCTTCATGAAGACCCCCACAGTTCGCACAAGGAATATTCAGAGCATTTTGGAACGATGTATCATTGAAGTTTTGATAACACGGTTCTTACTCAAATGAATTCTGAGGAAGGTAGCTGAAATCGTTTTGAAAATTTGAATAAGTGAATGTATTTTCGATTTCAGAACTGGAACACATGCAAAGTCCGTGAGTAAACTCACATCCTTTGCAAAAACATCGTTCACAAAGTGAATTGTCTCCCAACGAATCTCCACATACACAGCAATTTTGCTGTTTGAGCGAAGATGGATGGGGTTGTATAGGGTGTTCGGAAACACTTTGAGAATTATTGATGGAATTAAGCTCTCTTTTAAGGGCTACTTCACACCAATAACAAGATCCTCTTGGGTTGTGATTTCCACACCGCTCACACGCACACTTTGAACAACGAAGATTGTCAATCAACGGGCTTTTACAATCAAAACAGTGATAGCCCGGTGACGACATAAGAATTAAACATAAATGAGGGTTAAGAAGATAGAATCAAACGGTTTAAGAGGATGAGGAAAATATTTTTGGGTTTTTTTTTTTTTTTTTTTGGTTTTTTCAATTTTTTTTTTTGGATTTTTGGGTAAAAAAAATATTCACAAGGAAAACACGAAACTTCACGAGGAAGGATCTTCAAGTCACTAATTGTCAAACCGTAACGATATTGTCGCAACACAACTCCCCGGCAGCGGCGCCATTTTGATATCGCCTCAAACGCGTCACAAGTCAAACCTCTCACGAAGAAAAGTCAACTCGCGACGGCTTAACGCGAAAATCGATTGTAATAAACCGGATAAGTGAATACCCGGGTCGTAGTCCCAACGAGGCGTGAATTGAGGATATCGTATGAGGTTTGGTATTAAAATGCTTGAAAAAAGGAAGTTCACTTTAGGTTACGAGTCTAGAAAAAACAAAAATCAAATTAACGTGAACCGGGAAACGAAAAACGAGCATAAACGTCAAATACAATAAAAACTAACCCTACGAATGCCAAAATAATTTTCCTACGTGCTAAATGACAAAATAAAATTTAAAAAAAAGAATTATATTTTTCTGATTATTATTTTATTTAATACGAATTAAAAACAGTTTAAAACTAATTAAATTATAAAAAATACTAAACTGTAAAATAAAAATCTGAAATTTTTTCTAAAAATACTTTATGTTAAACTAAATCTAGGAAAAATGTAAAAGAGATCCCAGCTTATTTCAATAAGCTGGGAAAAAGCTAAAAGGATCGAACTGCTTAAATGGAAAAAGGGTTAAAGATTAAATGCTGCAACATATAAACGAAAAAGTCCCAAGGGCAGTTGGTTGGCTAGGTGTGTCTTGGGGCTTAGCTAAGGCTGAGGTCCAGGGTTCGAATCCTGGCCTCAGCTTTTTGGAAAAATATTTTTTTTTCTAGTTTCTATTTGCAACTTATAAAGAACATGAAAAATGAGCAAATTTATAAAACAACTTATTTCTGAAAACCACAACCAAGCTCATGAATCAGCAAGAAGTTACTGATCAGTGAGCTTTATAAGAGGAAAACAAACAACAACAAAAAGCTAGGCTAGTGAGCAAAGACTATTAAGCTATACTAAATTGAATAAGCTAATGGGAACTTGCAATAAGCTGAGAGAGACTGATTATAATCTAATTAAGCTAAAAAAAACAACCAATAAGTTATACTCAAAAGCAGATAAGCACTGAATAAGCACAAGAACTGTTGGCAGGCCAAACTTGCTTACTGAGGTCATATCTAGCTTATTTAAAAGCACTCAGATCAACTTAAAAATTCATAAAAACTAGATCTAAATAAAGTTCACCAACCAGTGAGCTTAAAGACTAAAAAGCAGACCCTAATGTGCTTATAATGATCTAAAAAGATAAGCTGAAAAAGGAGATGATATAGGCTGGTCTGTGCAGGGCAGACTCCAGCCTGCTGAGGCTTATTGCAGACTCAAAATAAGCTCTCAGATGAGCTCTAAAGTCAAAGATAAGCTGAAACATATAAAGATTAACCTACAAGCTACTTATAAAACAAAAATTAGAAATTTAATCCTATTTAACTAGCTTAAATCTGGGATTGAAAAGGGCTGAAAAGGCAGTTTTATTGCTGAAGCAGGGTTTGAAACAGTGAGACAAATAACACTAAAAACCTATTGAAATGGTACAAACTCAAGGTAATCAACTTCACTAACTAACTTTGACTAGAAAAATACCAAAAGCTATTATGAAAATAGCGTATGGCTGCAAAAAGCTATTCAGACAACAACTAGCCTTAATCCAATACTAACTGAACCATTACTATAAAAACCTTCAAACAAGCTATAATCTCCATGCAAACAGCTTATAGAAGCTAAACTAGGGAAGATCAAAGCTCACCTATTGGCACATGAATAGTGGTTACTCATTTTTTACCCGTTTTCAGCCTTGACCCAAACAAACTTTAAGCAGACTGCATTGGATTTTGAAACTAAACCAGACCTGTGTAAGCAAGGATTTTTGAAAATAGTAGAATAACTAACTACCTAGAAACTTAAAAAGTATTCAGCAAACCAGTTAAGCACTACAATAAGCAATTAGGCAAATGTTGACTAACGTTGACTAAGGAATGAAAACAAGAAAATTTTAAAATTTCATTAACTGAAAATAAATTACATTACTGGAAATAAAATAAAAGATAAATATAACAATAAAAAAAAAAGAGAAATACCTAAATTAAAGCTAAAAAAAACCTGCCTTAAAGGCTTACAAAAACTAACTATTTATACTACTTTCTAAAACTAGGGTTTCTTTTCTGACTTCATTCTGGACCTTTGGATCACTTGGGAATAATCACAGCCTTCCATTGAAATTTGGCGCCCAAACTTGTACCCAGGGATTGCCAGGGTGGAAAAGTGGTATCTCGTGAATGTTGTACTTGGCTAGAGGCTAATGAAGGAGGGGGGAAGGTGTGTAGCAGAGAAAAAGGGGACATTTTTGTCTGGGTGATGTTGATGGTGCAGGGTTTGGGGAAAGGGGAAAGGGAAAGAGGGAAAAAGATAAGGATGGGTTTGACCGGGATTTTTTTATTAGCAAAAAGAAAGGTTGGGTCGGGTTGAGGGTGGATCCGGTTGTGGGCTTTATTGATAGGCTGAGGTGGTTAAGGTTTGGGTTGGATTAAAGGGATAGTGGGTTTATTTAGGTTAGGATTTGATTAGGATTAAGTTTTAGGTTAGGGGATCAATGCTGCCAAATTTGTAAAGTGAGGGACCAATTCTGCCAATTTTTGAAACTTATCTCCAATGGTCATTTGTGTCATTTTGGTAATTTTGGAGTTGACTTTGACTTTTGATCAAATTGCACAATTGTTGTCGCGTCGATCCAAAAATGCTCATTTTCGCTTCGTTTTCAATCCTTTGAACCTGAAACAAATAAAAACACAAAACAAGGATATCTGCAGTAATATTTGGGTATTTTTGGTCATTTTCTAGTCTAAATGGGTATAAAAATGATGAGTATTTACACACTCATCACTTCCCTCAAACGGAGTGAGGGAAGGGGAAGAGTCGGAAAGAATGGGTTGAGAAGAAGGAGTGGGATTGCCACTCGAGGATTTATCCGAAAATCCAAGAACTTCTTGAGAATACTCCTCCGAGGCAACATCAGTCACAACGATTCGATTTACCGAGACGTAATCGTGATTGGAGGAGTATTTGAAAGTTCGGTCTAGGTTAAAAGTTACGGCCTCATTATCCACCCTTAATGTGATTTCTTCCCCATATACGTCAATCAAAGCACGCCCGGTCCTCAGGAATGATCTTCCAAGAATTAGAGGAACCCGGGGATCAACATCAAAATCTACAACCACAAAATCGGCGGGGAAATGGAACTTCCCCACCTTGACAAAGACATCCTCGGCTATTCCAAGTGGACGGGTTATGGTCCGGTCCGCAAGCTCGAGGGTCATGCATGTGGGGGTAAGTTCGGGCAGAGAAAGTTTTTGCCAGACGGAAAGCGGCATTAAGTTGATGCTTGCACCAAGATCGGCCAAGGCGTAGCATTCAACCATCCCCGAAAAATCACATGGAATGAGGAATTTTCTGGGGTCTCCAAGCTTTTCGGGAAGCTTCTTGAGGAGAACAGCTGAGCAATTCTCGTTCAGAGGAGTTTTTGCTAATTCAAATAATTTTTCTTTGTTGCTCAATAATCCTTTGATTATAGAAGCAAATTTGGGCATCAGAAGTAAAGCATCCGCGAAGCTTATATCAAAATGCAAATCTTGGGAGATTTGAAAGAATTTCTCCATTTGATTTGAAGCTTTTTCGCGGAGCTTTTGATCATTCAATCTTGAAGGATAAGGAAGTTTGGCTTTTATGGGAGCTTTTTCGGGCTCAAGCACATCCTTAGGTTTTGATTGTTGGACAACCGGAGGTTGGACGTCTTCGGTCCTTCCGTTATTAGTAGGAAGTTCCGTGTCCTTTGTCGCCTCGGTCTCACGGTTGACTACCTTAGGAGGTAGAGAAGAAGAGGTAGTCGGAGCCGTGGGTCCATCATATGATACACCACTTTGGGTGGTGATTGCTTTCATATCACCCCTCGGGTTAGCAATTGTGTTGCTAGGAAGAGACGATGTACCCGAGGTTGAGGGTTGATTCATTTGTAAAAAACCACTCATCATTTGCTTAAGCTCGTTTGTTTGTTGAGTCAATGTCGTATCAATCTCTTTCCGAAGTTCAACTTTCATGTTATTGATCTGATTCTGCATGGCTCGTATGCTAACATCGGTAGTCTTCATATAGTTTGAGAAATCGGGAGAAGGTGCAACTTGTGCAGGAGGAGATTGATAGACTTGTTGCGGTTGAGCATGATAATTGTTTCCACGGTTTTGGTTGTAACTTTGGTTTTGATTGTAACCTTGGTTGGTTTGATGAAAAGGATTTTGGTTGTTTTGAACGGGTGGAAAACCGGGTGGGTCCCAATAGGTTACTAGCATTTTGAGGACGAAATCCTTGATTCTGATTGTAGTTTGCTGCTGCTATGGTAGCATTGCAAACTTGGCTATCGGTAGCTTCACAATTATAATAAGGATGGGGACCACCACATATAACACATGTGTCTGTAACTGCTTTGACGGGCTCTGATTTCTGATTCTGGAGCTTAAACTCTTTCATCATCATACGAATAGCATCGGTAAGCTCGGCCATCTTAGATGGATGGGCCGATGAAGAAGAAGGGGTGGAAGAATTCACTTTCAAAACAACCGGTTTGTTTTGTGAAGTGGGAACTTTGGATTTGTTCTCGATAATCATTAAGATATCTTTCGGCATTCGACTCAAGATATTTCCACCGGCGGTTGCGTTGAGTGAATCTTGATCCAATTGAGTTAAAGCATTGTAGAACGTATCGATTTGATGTAATTCTGAGAAACCGTGATGTGGGCATTTACGTAGGAGATCCTTAAATCGTTCCCATGCCTCACTAAAATTCTCATCAAACCGTTGTTGGAAATTTGTGATTTCATTCCTGAGATTAGTCATTTTAGACGGAGGAAAGAAATAATTCACGAATTTATGGACGTGATCTTCCCAAGTATGGATCGATTGAGGGGGTTCTTTTTCAAGCCAAATCCAGGCCGCCCTTTCGAGGGAAAATGGGAATAACCTCAATTTAATAGTGTCATGAGGGACATCCTTATGGTGGTGTATGGAGGTCAACTGGTTAAACCATCGGATGTGTGCGTGGGGATCCTCCCTCTCAAAACCATGAAATTGATTTCCCGTGACAAGTTGTATTAAACCGGTTTTAAGCTCAAAATTTGTATTATTAATTGGTGGTAAAACAATAGCATCTCCGTATCCCACAGTGGGACATTGGAGTAACTCTTGCATAGTACGTTGATCCTCGGCCATTTCGGAAATGGGAGTATCAACTTGAGGACGTAACTCGGGTACGTTAACTCTTTTGCGTCGACGAGAACGACGAGTTGGTAAGGGAGAAGATTTATCAATTAAGTTTGATTTGGAACGGGTGAGCATACACCAAAAATAAATTTAAAAGAAAAATGAATTTGGAAAAGGAAAATATTTTTGGATTTTTTTATATTAAAGGAAAAATTAATCACAATATTTTTGGTACCGATCCCTCAATCGATATCGTTTCTCTTAAGACTACTCGCAGAGTGGCGGAGGAGCAAAGGTCCGCTCGAAAGCTGATTAAAAACCCGCCTCTTTCGGTTTGCAATTTAATGTTAAAACCATCCTTAAACCACTTGTATAGGTTGTAATCAAAAGATAATCCGAAATCAAATGATTTCACGATTGTTTTGTTGTTTTACGATTTTTTTGGTATTGTTAACACTTTAGGAAAAGTGTTAGTGGTTTTTTTTAATTTTTTGGATTTTATGCTTTTGAAAATATTTACAAATAAAAACGATAACTTCCCGGGAGAAGGGTCTTCAAAACACGAATCAAAAAACGGAATCAAGAATTCACGTCAACCTTCCCCGGAAGCGGCGCCAAAAATTGATGTCATTCAATTATATCCAAAGGGAATTGCAAAGGAAATATGCAAAACCCGAGGTTCGTTGTCCCGATTGAAGATTGAATGGAATATGTGATTCGGGATCGTGATTTGTGTTGTGAATGTGAGATAATAGTGAGATATTTTGGTTTTTACACTACAAATATGAAATAATAACTAAAATTAACTAATCTATCAAAGAAATTATAAAACCAAAAGCTACGAAGCCAAATTCGTAAAAGAAAACTAAACACGAATTAAAACCGGGAAAACCCGAACTTAAAATGTAAAATCTTGGAAATAAAAACCCTAGGTATGAAATTATATTTTTCCTAAATTCTAATCAGTAAAAGAAAATTTTTTAAAAAAGAAATGTATTTTTTTTTTTTTTTTATGATTTAAAAACTTTTTTAAAGAAATAAAATGATTAAAAATATCAAACGAATTTGGAAAATTATGAAAGTTTACTGAAAATTACTTTAAGCTATTCTAAATTTAAGAAAAATAAAAGATTTGAAAAAGCTACTTTGGATAAGCAGAAATAAGCTAAACAGCTTATTAAAGCTAAATGGGAAAAACTAGGTTAAGAATGAAATGTTGTAATATGAAACACAAGCAGAACTAGAGCATAATGGTAAGTGTGCGGGTGTGTGAGTGAGGAAACCTGGGTTCGAGTCCCAGCAATGGCCTTTTTTGAAAACTTATATATATATATATATATATATATATATATATATATTTTTTTTTTCTTCTTAAAACTGAATTAGCACTTAATTATAAGTACTTTTTTAAAAAGAAAATATTTTTGAAAACTGCTAATAAGCTCAGAATATACTGAGCTTATCTGATCTGTGGGTTGAAAAGGTGAAAACAAGGGAAGATCAAGGAAGCAAAAAGGAATAAGCTGAAATAAGCTATAGGGGATCTAAGAATAAGCTAATGATCTTAATTCTATTCTAAATAACTGTAACCACTGTGAAAATCCCACTTTAAGATAAGCTAGCACTCAGAAAGATTATCCTTTTTCCACGTATAATTTTTTTTATTTGATTTTATCTCCTATCTTATGTGACGTAACTCATATCCCTGATAAACGTGCTCCAACACAGACCTGTCTAACGAACCTAGTGTTTATTTCATAAACGTCACTATATGGAAACATTACAAAATACCATTTATCATTTTATGCTAATTCCTTAACGAACGTATGAACAAAACATTCATTATCTGTATAGAGTTTCTATGAAATCCTAAATTCATCACAACACCAAATATGAACAACTAAAATCTAGAATATAAAAGTACAACTCATCTGAGTTAATGTACAAGTCATCAAAAGCACCAGAAACCCTAATTCCATTTTAACTCCCGATAAAACCCTAATTTCACATAACTGTGATTTTATGTATTCATTTCACAAACCCTAATTTATTTATACAATATTTTTACAAAATACTAAGTTTACAAGTTATTTAAGCTGGAGTACAAGTCTCTTATGCATGAAATCATTTATTTACAAAATCTTTAATAAAATCCTATTTATATTTATTTTTAAAGCATGATTTGCAAACCATACATGCATAACTTTTAGAAATTATTTTTCCTAAACTCCTTAAATATTTTTACAAGTCTTTTAACACAAAGCACAAGTGTCTAATGCACAAGAACTAAAAATCCCATTTATTTATATTTTAGCATAATAAAAAAATTAACAAATAATTTTTATAACTAATAAATTACTAAAACTATATTTTCTTATATTCTATATCATAATACAACCCTGTTAAGCCTATTGTACAACCCTCCTAAGCACAAACCAAATTTCCCTTTTTATTTCCAAAAATTCAAACTATATGTTAAATATAAAACCTTAAATGATTTTCTAAATAACAACACACTTAAACTAATTTAGTTAACCTTCAATACTACTTCTTAAACTCAAGATACAACATCACCAAGCCTTATTCGGTTCCATGCAAATTCCCAGTCGAATCTAAATTCCAAAACTGAACTAGAATTACATTTACATAAATACCTACACTAAATACATTGTTTCTAGTCTTAACCCCACGACATGCCCTCTCCTCTTCTCTTCAAATAGGCTATCCACATGTCCACCTTTATGAGCCAAAACCTTCCTTATTAAGAGTTAGAAACCATGGCTGAAAATAGAACACATCACCTCTTACCCACAACCCCCTCCAAGTGGCATCATTTATATTTTGTCTCACCATTGTCTCCTCATCTTGTCCCCTTATCTCTTCCTACAAACCCTAGTTTACCCTCCATAAATAACAGCCTAACTTCACCACTTCATCTCATCCCAAATTCGACCAAAACTTTCCAACAAGTTCCCATATCACATGAACCTTACCAAAAATAGACTCATCCCATTTCCCTACTGATCACAACCTTATACACGAGCCAAGCAAAGCTTAGGAAGTCCAGAAGAGGAGGAGGTTCTCTGGTAAACAAGAGTCGAACCCATTTGCTCCTTAAAACCCTATTCGGCTAAAACCCTAAGTAAGCTATCTAACTCTTTTATATTTTGTTTATTTTACTTTATACACACTTAAAAACATCACTTAATACCCACTAATAATAAACATGATCAAAAATATTAGTTCTCATTTCATTTATATCTTTCTGTTCGATCAGATTAACACAAACGCACCCTAGCTATTCGAACAGATGTAATAACAAATCAAAAACTAATGAAACATGTTAAAACATATTTAATAACATCATATCCTATGTCAAAATCTAGTAAGAAATCTTTAAAAACCCTAAAACCCTAATCGGGTTTTCTTTCTGTGTTTTACTCGAGCCAGAAACAGCCCAGACACCTAACTTTCGCCCTATGAACCAACCCCTAAACAATCTTTATAAAATCTAGTTTTTGGTGTTTATAAAGTCCACCTAGCCAACTTTGATTAGGAGAAAGAATCGGATAAAAAGGTTAAACGAGCTAAAATATATCAAGTCTTAATCATTGCCCCAAAATCGTTATAAGTCAAAAACTTTATTTCAGTTATTTATCTTTAGTTTCTGTCGCACCAACAGCCCAAGGTTCAATCAGATTTTTGACCCTTAGTTTTATCTAAAAATTCTGTATTTTCCACATATTAAAGTTCACATGGCAAACAAAATATAGGAAAAAGAATTTCAGAAAATGATAAAGTTTTCAACAAGTTATTGAGTTCCAAAATTTTGCTCATATCGCTAAGACTAGAAAGGTATTATCAGTTATTTCCTTTTTCATAATTGTCGACCAACACCCTTACTTTGGACACTATTTTCGAACATTAGATCAACACTAGAAATTCTATACTTTTGGCATGTTAAAGTCGACCCAGCTAACTTATTTTAAAAGCAAGAATTTTGAGAAATGATTGATTGAGTCAAAAGATATTTACACCCAAAGTTCACACCTATCGCTAACCACAAAAATCCATTTTCCAGATTTTCAACTCTATTTCCACTTCACCTAGTCGACTTTAACCAAATATTTCGAATAGCAAATGATTTTTGTAAATAACGAAACTTGATAAATCTTTAGACGGCCTAGCTAACTTTTATTAGAAACAAAGAGTTCGCAAAATGATTTACTATACGTTAAGATATTCGCGTCCAAAAACTCTACCAAAGTCATTAATCTCATTTTAGTTAAATAGAGTTTTATTGGGTAAACTTTGTAAATAATTTAAATCAAGGGTCATTTTTGCAAATAACAAATGAACAGGGTAAAAATTGTCATTTTTGAAACTTGAGGGTAAAAGTTGTCATTTTCCAAAAGTTCAGGGTATAAACTGTCATTTGGCCAAACCTTAGGGATTAAAACGTAACTTTTCATAACCGTTATTTTTATCAATTCTATTTTTATTTTCCGATCTAATACCAACGTAATACGTTTATTTTATTGACGAACGAACAAAAGATACATATAACGAACAGAAACATAAGAACGAAAGATGTAAACAACGAAACAGAACGAAACGAAATAAACATATAATCATCAGAAATGATTACTGAATATTGGCATAACAACCCAGGTTTCTTGTCCGGAGACGTTTATCAACTTTTTTTCATTTTGTTTCCATCCAGACTGCTCAGATGAGTTCATAGTCCCACTTTTTCATTATATGTTTTCCAAACTTGTGGGGAGATACATGCTACAAACCTGAACATAAGTATTTTTCTGTATGTTATTCTGATTATTATTGCCTAAGACACCCCATTTGTGTTAGCCGGATGGATAGTCTTTGTGCTAGCCGGATTGATAACCAAATGCACCTTATTTGTGCTAGCCGGATGGATAGACTTTGTGCTAGCCGGATTGATAGCCAAATACACCCTTATTTATATCATTTTATGATATCACACACACACACACACATACCCCGTTAATTTCTGAGATTGTGAGACTTAGAGCAATATGCTTATTTCCGAATTACTATCTATTTAGCTTATGTTCGACCTTATTTAACATTAAATGCTTTGGATTCACTCAACCTTTGTGTTGACCTTTTAGCATGTTTATCTCAGGTAATTGGAAGCATGGCATGGCACGGGATTGGCTATGGACTGTCTATGTTATCATTCAACAAATAACATATTTTCATTAATGTATTTTGAAACCCCCTGCTAGGACCTGCATATTGTAACTCTGATATAAATGAATGATAACAATTTTATCTAAAAACGTCTCTTTTTGAGTCATTTTCTATTATCATGACCGTGAACTGTGAAGTAGCACCCCAACTTATATTTCCGCTGCGAATATCGAAAACGGGGGTGTTACAGAGTGGTATCAGAGCTCATGGTTATAGAGAACCAAATGTTTTTAAACATTGGACTTTAACCGCGTTTTCAAAAATAAACAAAACTTACACCATAAAGTCCTACGCCTTCCATGCCATGTATGTTTCAGTATTTAGAGCATCCTTTATTATGATTATTTGGCATTAATAACCCCTATCTGATAACTATTTGATTTGCTTTATTTGCAAATTTCGAATTGCTTATTTTCATTATTTGCGGGTTACTACAGTATCATGTCCCCCGAAACTCCCAAACTTAACAAAACAGATTTTCGTACTATATGTACATCACCTACCGACTCCCTTAGGAAATCCCCATCTGATGAAAAGTTTATTGGTTGCCCAACAACATTTGAGGTTGGACAAAATTCACGCCAAGAAACAATTCAGAAAGATGTTGAATCAAATCCTCTTGAGTCTGACACTCCAGAAACCCTAATCATTTGTTTATTATCCTTAATAGACAAATGGCTTCGTAAAAACCAAACTATACCTAAAGCCCAATAAGTTTCACTTATCTTTTTCCTCCTGAACCTAGTCAACCTACCATAACTAGGTCATAACCATAGAAGCCTCCTAAGATAAAATTTCGGAAGAAACCTTGATGAATGAAGAGAAAGTTGCTGAAATTCAAGAGAATTAGTTAATTCCTTAGCAGTTTTATACCAAGTGTTAATCATTTATCTACGATATTTAACCAGACATCTCATGATTAATCGATTCTTGATGAATGTAATGGAAAAGGAAGCAATGCCCAAGCTACAAACCCGACTGGAAGACTAAGACTGATGCAGAAAGAAACTAGAACTCGTTAAGAAATCTCAACTATGACCTAGAATGACCTCTAAGTTTAAGCAGAAGAATAAATTGAGGTTAGAATTCTCTAAGTTGTATTTTTCCTTTCAGAACTATCTTAGTTACGATGGACGTAATCTAAATAAATTATCTTCCTACCCTATGAAATCTCTATCTCGTAACAATTCCTTCGTAATCTTAATCCGCGCTTGGCCTTCATATCTACTCTATTTCTCCATACCTTATTCATAAACGTTACCTAGCAAAACCACAGCCAAACTCTAAGATTTATCTTGAAGTTATCCCATTAATACCTTAGGGAGTCCTTAAACCATCACCGTAGTGTGGACTGAAATTTTCCTATGTTTTTGAAAATTGTTTATGAATTTATTTTACGAAAACAAAGCATTGTTTAAATACCACAGTGACTGAACGAAACATTACATCATTTGGTCCTCAATTATACATAACCTGATCAACTATGTATAATTTAGGAAGAATCATGTAGTGAATTGGACAGTTATATTTTCAGATTTTCTACTACTAATTTTCATTCAAAAGCAAAATATTGAAACAAAACAAATTGTTTATAAACTATTATTTCGATTTGATACAACAAAAGTCTACATCTACTACCCATCATCTCTAAGATAAGAATTTGACAACATTATGGATATAGAAACCCTGAGATTTTATTAAGAAACCTTGGAAGATCATACATAAAGACATAATTAGCAACGGAACTGCTAATATTACAAGGATTACATAAGTTTTATTACATTGAGGATTACCAAGGAAATACAAAAAAAGACCATCCTAATAACCCTAGCGCAAGGCTTATTTTCCCCATGTTTGATCCACGATAAAGGCAACCATAGTAAGCGGAACAACGAACATTAAGATCATGCCCAAGGCTTCGAAATTTTCATCTGGACTATACGCCATGTAGGAAGCAATCGCGACAACGTAGACCATTGCTAAGATTGTAACAAAATGCGGCATTTTGAGGTTTTTAGAGAAGGAATTGGTGGTAAAAGAATGAGGATTAGAAATGAGGTATTTTTAAGTGGAAAAACTAGCCGTTATAGCCGTTAACTAGCCGTTATTTCGACCGTTGGAAATTACTGTTACTAGCCGTTAGAATCTGACCGTTACACAGTGACTCATTAGGTGGCAAAACATTCAAATTTAGCTTATCCAGTAGAGATAAGACTGACCAAACCGCGATTCCTTAGGTATTAAACGAGAACCAAGGATTAACAACGAAACGACATTATCGAAATTATAGAATCTAAGAATGAAATAATATTTTGGATAAATATTTTTTTTTTAACTTGAGGCATTTTAAGCATACCAAACTCTTATCTTAACCCAAATCGTTGTACGATTTTCCTTTATCGCGTTTCCTATCTGAATAGATCAGAAATCTGAACCTAACTATACCTATACATCATTTTTCCCAACTTTCCAACCAACACAGGCCGAATCTCGGGACGAGATTCCCTTAACTGGGGGTGACTGTAACCACTATGAAAATCCCACTTTAAGATAAGCTAGCAGTCAGAATGATTATCCTTTTTCCACGTATAATTTTTTTTATTTTATTGTATCTCCTATCTTATGTGACGTAACTCACATCCCTGATAAACGTGCTCCAACACAGACCAACCTAACAAACCTAATGTTTATTTCATAAACGTCACTATATGAAAACATTACAAAATACCATTTATCATTTTATGATAATTCCTTAACGAACGTATGAACAAAACATTCATTATCTGTATAGAGTTTCTATGAAATCCTAAATTCATCACAACACCAAATATGAACAACTAAACTCTAGAATATAAAAGTACAACTCATCTGAGTTAATGTACAAGTCATCAAAAGCACCAGAAACCCTAATTCCATTTTAACTCCCGATAAAACCCTAATTTCACATAACTGTGATTTTATGTATTCATTTCACAAACCCTAATTTATTTATACAATATTTTTACAAAATACTAAGTTTACAAGTTATTTAAGCTGGAGTACAAGTCTCTTATGCATGAAATCATTTATTTACAAAATCTTTAATAAAATCCTATTTATATTTATTTTTAAAGCATGATTTGCAAACCATACATGCATAACTTTTAGAAATTATTTTTCCTAAACTCCTTAAATATTTTTACAAGTCTTTTAACACAAAGTACAAGTGTCTAATGCACAAGAACTAAAAATCCCATTTATTTATATTTTAACATAATAAAAAAATTAACAAATAATTTTTATAACTAATAAATTACTAAAACTATATTTTCTTATATTCTATATCATAATACAACCCTGTTAAGCCTATTGTACAACCCTCCTAAGCACAAACCAATTTTCCCTTTTTATTTCCAAAAATTCAAACTATATGTTAAATATAAAACCTTAAATGATTTTCTAAATAACAAAACACTTAAACTAATTTAGTTAACCTTCAATACTACTTCTTAAACTCAAGATACAACATCACCAAGCCTTATTCGGTTCCATGCAAATTCCCAGTCGAATCTAAATTCCAAAACTGAACTAGAATTACATTTACATAAATACCTACACTAAATACATTGTTTCTAGTCTTAACCCCACGACATGCCCTCTCCTCTTCTCTTCAAATAGGCTATCCACATGTCCACCTTTATGAGCCAAAACCTTCCTTATTAAGAGTTAGAAACCATGGCTGAAAATAGAACACATCACCTCTTACCCACAACCCCCTCCAAGTGGCATCATTTATATTTTGTCTCACCATTGTCTCCTCATCTTGTCCCCTTATCTCTTCCTACAAACCCTAGTTTACCCTCCATAAATAACAGCCTAACTTCACCACTTCATCTCATCCCAAATTCGACCAAAACTTTCCAACAAGTTCCCATATCACATGAACCTTACCAAAAATAGACTCATCCCATTTCCCTACTGATCACAACCTTATACACGATCCAAGCAAAGCTTAGGAAGTCCAGAAGAGGAGGAGGTTCTCTGGTAAACAAGAGTCGAACCCATTTGCTCCTTAAAACCCTATTCGGCTAAAACCCTAAGTAAGCTATCTAACTCTTTTATATTTTGTTTATTTTACTTTATACACACTTAAAAACATCACTTAATACCCACTAATAATAAACATGATCAAAAATATTAGTTCTCATTTCATTTATATCTTTCTGTTCGATCAGATTAACACAAACGCACCCTAGCTATTCGAACAGATGTAATAACAAATCAAAAACTAATGAAACATGTTAAAACATATTTAATAACATCATATCCTATGTGAAAATCTAGTAAGAAATCTTTAAAAACCCTAAAACCCTAATCGGGTTTTCTTTCTGTGTTTTACTCGAGCCAGAAACAGCCCAGACACCTAACTTTCGCCCTATGAACCAACCCCTAAACAATCTTTATAAAATCTGGTTTTTGGTGTTTATAAAGTCCACCTAGCCAACTTTGATTAGGAGAAAGAATCGGATAAAAAGGTTAAACGAGCTAAAAGATATCAAGTCTTAATCATTGCCCCAAAATCGTTATAAGTCAAAAACTTTATTTCAGTTATTTATCTTTAGTTTCTGTCGCACCAACAGCCCAAGTTTCAATCAGATTTTCGACCCTTAGTTTATATCTAAAAATTCTGTGTTTTCCACATATTAAAGTTCACATGGCAAACAAAATATAGGAAAAAGAATTTCAGAAAATGATAAAGTTTTCAACAAGTTATTGAGTTCCAAAATTTTGCTCATATCGCTAAGACTAGAAAGGTATTATCAGTTATTTCCTTTTTCATAATTGTCGACCAACACCCTTACTTTGGACACTATTTTCGAACATTAGATCAACACTAGAAATTCTATACTTTTGGCATGTTAAAGTCGACCCAGCTAACTTATTTTAGAAGCAAGAATTTTGAGAAATGATTGATTGAGTCAAAAGATATTTACACCCAAAGTTCACCCTATCGCTAACCACAAAAATCCATTTTCGAGATTTTCAACTCTATTTCCACTTCACCTAGTCGACTTTAACCAAATATTTCGAATAGCAAATGATTTTTGTAAATAACGAAACTTGATAAATCTTTAGACGGCCTAGCTAACTTTTATTAGAAACAAAGAGTTCGCAAAATGATTTGCTATACGTTAAGATATTCGCGTCCAAAAACTCTACCAAAGTCATTAATCTCATTTTAGTTAAATAGAGTTTTATTGGGTAAACTTTGTAAATAATTTAAATCAATGGTCATTTTTTCAAATAACAAATGAACAGGGTAAAAATTGTCATTTTTGAAACTTGAGGGTAAAAGTTGTCATTTTCCAAAAGTTCAGGGTATAAACTGTCATTTGGCCAAACCTTAGGGATTAAAACGTAACTTTTCATAACCGTTATTTTTATCAATTCTATTTTTATTTTCCGATCTAATACCAACGTAATACGTTTATTTTATTGACGAACGAACGAAAGATACATATAACGAACAGAAACATAAGAACGAAAGATGTAAACAACGAAACAGAACGAAACGAAATAAACATATAATCATCAGAAATGATTACTGAATATTGGCATAACAACCCAGGTTTCTTGTCCGGAGACGTTTATCAACTTTCTTTCATTTTGTTTCCATCCAGACTGCTCAGGTGAGTTCATAGTCCCACTTTTTCATTATATGTTTTCCAAATTTGTGGGGAGATACATGCTACAAACCTGATCATAAGTATTTTTCTGTATGTTATTATGATTATTATTGCCTAAGACACCCCATTTGTGTTAGCCGGATGGATAGACTTTGTGCTAGCCGGATTGATAGCCAAATGCACCTTATTTGTGCTAGCCGGATTGATAGACTTTGTGCTAGCCGGATTGATAGCCAAATACACCCTTATTTATATCATTTTATGATATCACACACACACACACACACACACACACCCCGTTAATGTCTGAGATTGTGAGACTTAGAGCAATATGCTTATTTCCGAATTACTATCTATTTAGCTTATGTTCAACCTTATTTAACATTAAACGCTATGGATTCACTCAACCTTTGTGTTGACCTTTTAGCATGTTTATCTCAGGTAATTGGAAGCATGGCATGGCACGGGATTGGCTATGGACTGTCTATGTTATCATTCAACAAATAACATATTTTCATTAATGTATTTTGAAACCCCCTGCTGGGACCTGCATATTGTAACTCTGATATAAATGAATGATAACAATTTTATCTAAAAACGTCTCTTTTTGAGTCGTTTTCTATTATCATGACTGTGAACTGTGAAGTAGCACCCCAACTTATATTTCCGCTGCGAATATCGAAAACGGGGGTGTTACAATAACTCAAATCAAACAGATTGATCAATAAGCAATAGCAGAAAAGCACAAGATGATCTCAAATAAGCTAGATCTAAGACTGATGCAGGCCTGATTATGGTTCTGAGGTGCTTGATAAGCCCTCTGAAAAGCACTTAATAAGCACTACAAAAATAAGCTTTAACTTAACAAGCTACCAATGATCTCTAGTACAAAATTTAAGCTTAAAAGGACCAATATTGAAGCTTTTAAAAATCAAGAACACAAGCTCATATGGGTAAAATGTGGTCTGCTAGTATTCTGATGTATCAGATGGGATTTTAGTACCTCAAATTCCTCAAAACTCAATGTAACTTAAACAAATCCTTAATCCTTACTTTAACCACTATTTTGCACATGTAAATGCCAAAACAAGTACCAAATAAGCTCTGGCTTATACCAAGCTTGTATTAGCAGTACCTATTCTATATTCTACCCCACTTATGCAAAAACCTCAAGACAATACAAAACTGCTTAAAATCTCCTGAGAACTGCTTATCTGATCCACAAAAAGCTCAAGCTAAACTCACATGAGGGCAAATGAACAGTGGTAAGCTTTATTTGACCAATAATAAGCCTGATCCAAACACCCCTTTAGAGGGCAGTTTTGGAAATTTTCACTAGAAACCACCAAATTAAACCACAAATCAGATTCAATTCTGATTGTCTATCTTAATTATCAACTAATAAGCAATTTTCAATTTGAAAATAAGCACTAAAAAGCTATAAGCTAATTTGACTATTTTTAACCCTTTTTTACTTTTTGAGAGCAATATTACATCTACCCACTAACAACTATTAAATAAGCACAAGTATGATAAAATAAGCTACTAGAGTTCAGAATAAGCACTAATTAGACAATAATAAGCACTTGAACAGTAGAATCATAAAAACTAGGATTAAAAGTGATACTTACATAGGACATGTGTGTGAAATAGATCTGAACCAATCAAACTAAATACCCAGGCTTGTTTTCACAAGCCAAAAATACCCAATAGCTTATCCAAGTCAGCTTATCACACCAACAGCTTATTTGACCATAACTTTGACTTTGGTTGACTTTTTTGCAAAGTTTGAGACAAAATCAGTTTAATCCCTATTCTAAAACTTACTACAAGCTATAAGAGCTTAAATAAGCTTATACTAGTGAAAAAGAGCTTATTGCAAGCTGGTTTAATATATATTTTTTTTATTTATTTATTTTTTTTGGTTTTTTTTTTTTTTTGGATTTTTGGAATGAAAATAGAAGTTATGAAAATATTTGAATGAAAACTTTTAAAAATCTTTTAGAAAGCTTTATAAGACAGAAACTAAGCTGTTCTTAGCTTATACTAACATATCAAAAACAGGACAAGAGATTCAACAAGGATTAAAGAACAAAATCAAAACTTAAAATTTAATTAACTTAAATCCTTGATTACATAAGATTCATTACACCTCTTAAAGACTCTAAATTAAAATTACTACTAATAATAAAAACGACAATAACTTAACCCTAATTTTGACTCTAAAAAAAAACTCTCTCAGCTGTGAATGAGGAGGCACTATTTATAGAGCATTTGGGGAGCTAGGGTTTCCAGGAACCTTTAGGAACTCTTAAAATCGACCATTGGATCCAACTTGGGCACTAATCCACTTCATCACAGCCGTTGATCATGAATAGTGGAGATACCACCAATAGGAATGCTGGGATTTTGCCACCTGGCATTCTCTGACTTGTCAGCGTTCTTCTAGAAGCTTTTTAGGCGGGGTAATTATGTGGTTTCAGGGTAAAAATTCGAGGAAGAAGAGGAACAGTAATGGGGGTAAAAAGGCGGGCTTTTAGTTTAAGAGTTGACTGGGTTTTTTTTGTGGGTTTGACTTTCGGGTTATGGGGATACGGGTTAAGTTTGATCTGGTTTTTGGGTTTATTTATTTTAGGAGTGGGCTGAGGTGTATATTGGGCTGATGTGTTTTGTGGATTGGGTTTGTTGGATGTGGTGGGTTAGGGAAGTGTTTTGGCTGGGTTTTATTTTAGGATTTAGTTATTAGATTTAAGGATTTTTGGTGCAACAGGATAAATAATGGAGGGACTATTTTTGTCATAAGCTGAAATTATCTTCAAGGACTAGATTTGTAATTACCCAATGATCCAAGGGCTGTTCTTCGAATATATTTTTATCTGACGAATTTTTCCCCGGCTTTGGCTCTATAAATATCTTTTCCAAATCTCATGCTCGTGTTTTCCGGATTTTTCTAGATTTTGTCCTTTTTTTGAGATATCCGTACCTGCATATTAATAAACACAAAAACACAAATATCTTTGGCATTTTGGTTAGTTTTTGGTCGTTTTGGTCTTAATTTGGTCACGAAAGGGTATGTGTTTGAGCACATACCAGTACTCCAGACATAAAGAGGACCTGCGTGAATGGGAATGTAAATTGCACGAGGGTGAAGAAAGGCTGTGTGAAGGTCGGAGAATTATCAATTCAATAGAGGAAAAAGTCACCGAAATTGAAAGGTTGGTCAAACAGAAGGAGAAGTAACTTGAAGAAGCACGTAATAAGATTGAATCGAGCATTTTGGAATCAAAGAGAAAAGAGGAGGATATAAACAAGAG
This sequence comes from Artemisia tridentata subsp. tridentata, assembly GCA_021014915.2. Lineage (NCBI taxonomy): Eukaryota > Viridiplantae > Streptophyta > Magnoliopsida > Asterales > Asteraceae > Artemisia > Artemisia tridentata. Next base: position 314,021,057 of record CP139502.1, read on the forward strand.
ATTACTGGACTTATCTACAAGAGAGGAAGTATGTTTCTGACCTTTCATTTCTTGGTGACTTTTATTTTTGATTTAAAAGTTAGTGATCTAATATTCCTTTTTTTTTTTTTTTTTTTTTTTTTTTTTTTTTTTGCTCATTTGGTTGCAGCAAGCTGAGACAATTAAAAATAGCCGGGAGAAGAAGGAAAAGGAACTGCTTGATTTGGCCAAGAAACTGACTGCAAAAGAAAGAGTGATTTTTTACTTGAGTGTCTGTGACCGTATTTGATTTTTAGTGTTGGCCAAAAAAGCTGTTTGACCCGCAAATACTTCTTTGCATGGTTTATAAAAAGTTTATACATGGTTATACTGTCAATTCTGCTTACAAAATCAATATAATTACAATAACACTTCAATTTTTGAACAAACAATTTATGAGGTATATTGCAGTAACTTTTGGAATTAGAATTTGGGACTACTTTTGACCTATTTGGCATTTTGATCCATTCCCCTATTAGCAAAGTTTTTTTTGGTTGACCCACTTATCAGATTTTGAAATAATTGAATCCAACTCGAGCCATTCATTAGTACATTTATTTAACATAAATTTTTTATAAACAGTCAAACAATTACTATAAATTTTTATGTACATATACATAAATTTTCTTTAGTGACAACAAAGTAAATGAATGAGGACATGGTGTGTTGTGCAGGAAGGCAAAGTGCGTCACTTTGAAGCAGGCTTTGCTACAGGTGAAGGCATTAATGTTGTAAGGCTTCAACTTTATGCAAAGACTCCTCTTACATGTATGTGGGACAAAGGGATTGGTTTATTAGGCGTTGTAATCAAGAGGTGCTAATCTCGATCCATATACTTAGAAATGGGTCAATTCAGGTTATGTCGTATCTCTATGGGTCAGGGTAAATATATAAATTATCTTGAATAGATAAGTCCAAATTCATCGAATAGGTTGAATGTTGCCAATTTTTATTTTATACCCCATGAAAGTACTGAATCGTTTTATTATAAAATTCAGTTTTTATTGAAATAATATAAATTTTGTTTCTGTTTACATCTAGCAGGAGACACTCCTTCCTCCAACCGTCTGTTTGATGCTATTATGAGCCACTGTGTCCCCGTGATTGTGAGCGACCATATTGAGCTCCCGTTTGAGTCTGAGCTAGGCTACTCCAAGTTGGTCCTTTTCTTTTCCGTAAAAGAAGCATTGATTCCCGGCTATATGGTTCAACACCTCCGAAAAATACCTCAAGACAGGTGGCTAAAAATGTGGAAGCGGCTCAAAGAAATCACACGTCATTTTGAATATCAGTACCCTTCAATATGATATGGAGACAATGGAGATAGGTTAGGACTAAAGTCCTGTTGAAACACTTTTTGTTTTTAAAAATGTAGTTTTGTTATACAGTAATGAGACCTTTGCTTATAAATAACTTAACAAAATACACTTATGAGCCTTACAAACATTTATAAACATGTTCTTCCCTGTCCATAATTTCATACATATTCAAATGGTGGTGTAGAACATTACCTCAAAGTAATTTTGAAGTTTTAGTATGTCTTTAGTTTATCAGTTTCTTGCTTCTCGATCTATAACATAAGTTTAGAATTGATAACATGACAACATGTATAATTTTAAAATTTCAGTTGGTTAATTCCAGATTATGCTAATTGTAAAGAGATTGTAATATGATCTAAGGCTGGGTGTCATAACCAAAATGAAGCATCAATCAGTGATTCTATGAATTTTTAAAGCAGATACACTTGAATACGAGAGACGGCAACTTCAGTTTCAACGTGAACAAATGGAATGGCAAGAACAAGAAAAAATGGAGAAAGACATCCTCTACTACTTTACATCTCATGAATATTTGACATGCAAAGCACTAGAGAGGTGCTTAACCTTGAAGCAAAAAAACTAGAGAGGTGCCTACCTCGAAGCAAAAATCCAAGGAACGCTACAATTTAGACTATTAGTTTAAGTTTGTTTTAGTTTTTATCGTAATTTTTTTCGTTGAATTGTTATTGTAATGTTTTTAAATTATGAATGAAATTTTAATTTAAAAAATAAAGTTACGGTCGGCATTGTGGTCACTTTTAGCAAATTGTGGTTGTCAATAGCATCGCCCTAAACATAGGCAATTTGTCGAAACACCTTGGCTAAGCCTATGTTATTTGCGCAGCCAATATCTTGGCTTTATTTCTTAAAAACACATTGACTATCTATAAAAAAACATACACAATCAAATAAAAATCTCTTAAAAAAATTAATCTCATATTAACATACCCAATAATAAATCATCCACATTAATTTACTTACAAATTATTTACCAACAAATACAACCTTCGTACACATACATCAAACTATTCAAAAATAATACACTCAAACAATTATCACAATACCTATAATCACACGATCCACAGTAACTTCATTACACATTATTTACCAACATAACAAATATTCATATATCTAACTAAACACATATAATTAACGATAATCATAAGTCAACCCCGCCCATCAACCGGACCATGCAAACGATAATCATAAGTTTAGGCCGCCTTCCTTTTAGAAACAAACCATCAATGATTTAGCAAATGCAACATTCATGTAAATAAGTTTGTAAACACGAAGGTTTTCAAGCTTTGTATTTTCTATCATAATCGATAAACATATATTTTATTCGTAAAGTAGTACATTCAAAGAATTATCACAAGTCATGCCCCTCCAGTGTAACAGGTCAAAGTGCTTCAATGAAATGTGCCGGTTGTCAAGGTTCTGGAATGAAGGTGTCAAACAGGCAACTTGGCCCATCTATGATTTAGCAAACGCAACATTCATGTAAATAAGTTTGTAAGCACGAAGGTTGTCAAGCTTTATATTTTCTATCATATTCGATAAACGTATATTTCTTTTCGTTCTTAATCCATTCAGTATATAATTTAGTATGTTAATATCTTTTATTTGCTAACTTACTTTTTTCAACGATAATCATAAGTCTACCCCACCCATCAGGCGGACCATGCAAATGATGATCATAAGTGTAGGCCGCCTTCCTTTTAAAAACAACCAAAAAATAAAAACAAACATTTTCCTATTATAAATATAATTGATTTGTAGAACATAATTAAAATTGTTGATTCACTTCATCATCAATAAAATTAACTACTATATATGGTTAAGAGTGAAAACACGATTATATAATGCTACGAGATTTAAAATCTCTTACCTTTCACGCAATGCAGATGAGAGTAGTTGATGCCTGTTTCTCTCTATCTTATCTCTAGATGACAAAAACAATTAAACGTTTTAATAAATAAACTGAAGTTAAAGAATCAAATAAATATAGTAGCTATTGTAGGCTTAAGTCTACTCACAAGTAATCATTAATCTCCATGCAAATGTATTCATTCAAAATTGATTATTAAATAGATTTTTTTTAACCAAAAAAAATAACATAAACATTAAACTCTATATATCAAACCAGGTTCAAATGGTATTCGGATACAAAAATGTAGTCTCATAAAAAAAATTAATAAGATAATAATAATGAATGCATAAAAAGTTGAGCCATTAGTAACTACCAAATCACTTTGACAAATAAAAACGGCTACAAATACACTAATACTAACAATGTAAAACAAAACAATACATAAAATACATAACATAGAGAATTGCTAATCACTAAATAATCCAAGATTCGTATTTTATGTGTCTCGGTAGTTAACAATTATTATAACAAACACTAAATTTACAAAAGAAAAAATTATAAAGCATGGCCGCCCATCGGCCTTTAAATCACCTCATAAACACTCATTATCACCTTCCACTTTAGATATTCCTCTAACCGAGTTAAGTAAGTTGTACACGTCTATTCCATCTTTCTTATTCATTCGTTAAATATCTCGTGAGCAACCATATCATCTTGGCATTCAAAATAATAGTTTGTCCAAGAACTACAAATACACTAATAATGACAATGTAAAACAAAAGAAAACCACATATAAAGAACAATGACAATTGCTTCGTAATTAACAATTATAACAAAGAGCGTGAAAATTACAAAGCATGAATATAAAAAACGTGGACAATCGCTAATCACTAAATAATTCAAGATTCGTTTTTTATGTGTCTCAGTAATTAACAATTACAATAAAGAGCGTGTAAATTACAAAAGGAAAATTACAAAGCATGACCGCCCATCGGGCGGGCTTCGATGTAATAAAGAGCGTGTAAATTACAAAAAGTAAAATCACAAAGCGTGCCCGCCCATTGGGCGGGCTTCGACAACTAGTATATATATATATATATATATATATATATATATATATATATATATATATATATATATTATATATATATATTTGGCTGATTTAATATAAACGCATCCTTTACCACCCTTGTTGGGCTGTGGCACAATTAAAGTCAGGGGTGGGGGGGGGGGTTTGATGGACAGTCAACCAATAACCCGCGTACCCTGATTGGGCCTGGTGGGCTGTGAGCAGCCAAAGACAATGTATCACTAAATGGGCCTGAGGTTTTTAATTACACACGAACATATAAGCCCACTGAGGACTTGTGTATAAATTTGGAAATTATAGAAGCAAGTCGTTTGACACAGAGTAAGGTTTTAGCACCAGGTTCATGTCGAGCTCGAGTGACGTACTCGACACCACTCAACTTGGAGACCTCGAGGACTCACTTATGGTTGTTGGTTGTGTTTTACACCATGGCCTCGCCGAATATAACAATATTTTAACCAAGTCTTGATCTAAGACTCATCGAGGTTGCAACGACTCAGATATGACTCGACATCCTTTGGTGTTTTGATTCTAGACTTGCACCAACAACACCCCCTTTGGGGTGTTCTTGTGGGACTCGAACCAAGGCAGCCCTATATAGGTTGTCTTTGAGCCAAGGATGAGTCGAGTAACTCATACAACACAACAAGGTGGGGACTTTTACTTAGGCTGTTAAGTGAGCATGAATTGGGGTTGTCTCGCTAAACCCACAAGATTCAAACGAGGCACACAACCCTTGTGGGTGTGGTTTTTCTTGAACCAAAACAATCACAATACAACTACAAATCCTGTACCAAATTCAAGTTTTAACCGCAACACAAAAACACCCTTACAACACGACCTATCTTATGGTCTAATGATCTTGGTCGAACATGTGGATAATAAAAACCAAGGTCTCACCACCGTGGTTCGACCCAAAAGTTATACATGACTCAAGAAAACTTAGATAGGTTCTACTCAACTTATGAGTTACATCCTAGTAGACCTCTAACCATATCAACAGAAATTCGACTTGAGCAAACATGAGAATCGAACAAGGACCAACTAACCATAACACTCCCAATTTACGAGCCAATAATTAGATTTCGGTTAAGTTTTTATGAGCCACAATAACAACCACAACAACCACATAACATTACACAGGTTTCAAATCGACAATTTAACATCAAACACACCGTGACTTTAAAATTAAAATTAACCAAATCAACACATTCGAATAACAATTAATTAAATGAAAGTATTTTTAATGAAAAGGAGGTTATACCCTTACAATAGCGACGGATAACAAGAAGGACCAAGAATCAAAACCCTAACTCCGAATCAAGCAATCCAAATCCGAACCCCAGTTAATCCACACCTCCAATGAAATTGGTACCCTTCGAATCCTTGACCTCGATAAGACTTTGTGAGTGATTTTTGAGTGTGTGGATCTACTGAGATTCGAATAGCCATTAAAAAGATGTTACTATGGAAGGGTTTCGACATCCTTTCGAGTCTAGGAGTTGAGGAGCTTCCGTTTGAAGCCTAGATCGCTCTCCATCCTTGTCACCTTATTTTGTCCACAGTCGTTGACTCTTTAGGAAAGAGTTATGTGAGAGTGACATCGATTTAGGGGGAAGGGAAAGCATATGGCGCCATGGATCTTGATGGTGATGATTCAGGCGTCTGGGAATTTGGAGTTGAATCCAAAGGGAGAAGACGGTAAAAGATGTGGGTATATGTGTGAGTGGGTGGTTATACAGAGAAAGAAGGGATAAGAAAAAATATTATAGGGTTTGTTTTATTATAATAAAGTGTAGTTGTGTACCCCGTGTCCCATTGAGCTGAGGTGAAATCGTGGTTCCCCGGTTTGATGTAAACGTGACAAATAAAATTTCAAAAACGTTTTTATAAAACTGGCATAAAAATAAAATTTATTGACTCTAATATTAATCATGAGATTAAACCGTTACTAATGTGGTGTCGGTACGCGTGTGATATCGTTTTTCAAAAAAAGTGAGATAACCTCTCACTTTTATTATGTTATCGTCTGTAAATGTGAGAAAGTGGAAAATTCACTATTTCTGGTGAGGTTAAATAGTTTCGTGAGTTACTGTATGTTATAGTGTGCGGGTTTGCTTCCCGTAATAGTTATGTAAGCACATAAATGCTTAGGTTAACAGTTAAGTAATAATAAATTAACATTTATTATTAAAATATTAGTGGGAAAATTAACGTTTGTCACACTTCTGTACAAAGACACCCTAGGAACACACAATCTCCGGTCAAAAATTTCAAAGTTCTTCTTCCACAATAGTAATTATTCTATTAGTTACTAACATCAACTCCTAACCTTTAATAAGCAACTTTCCAACCTTATTCCACCAAAAGATGTTCTACACTTCTGTTCATATGGAAATTGAAAGGAATCCCTTTCCATCAGTTATTGTAAGAAACTAACCAGACATAAGTGTTCGCCCCAATATCCGTCCATTCAACGTACATGATCTCAACATATCCTCTAAAGTACGAATAGTCTATTCTGTTTGTCCATCAGTCTGAGAGTGTAAAGGAATATTAAACTTGAGTCTGATTCCTCAAGCCTTCTGCAGATCTTTCCAGAAATATGAGGTAAGACGCGGATCTCTGACATGATCACTGCAGGTGTGCTAAGTAACCAAATAATCTCTAACTTAAAGGTTTCTGCCAACTTGCTAACTGTCTTTCCACCAGAGAACTAAGGTGAATAGAGAAGTAATCCGCCATATAATAAATGCATCCAAGTCTTAATAACAACCACCACTGCTGCCAACTCCAAGTTATGCGTTGAATAATTTGCCTCATACGATTCTAGTTGTCTTGATGCATAAGCTATAACCTTCTCGTACTGCATAAGGGCATAACCAAGTCCCTTCTTAAAACCTCCCAAAATTGGTACCTACCTGTAAGTATGGAAGTAGAAGCTAATTTCTGTTTCAGTTTTCCAATACTCAGTTCTCATCCCAACTAAACTTCTCTCCTCTTCTCAAAAGCTTCGTCAACGATAACGCCAGTCGTGAACATCTTCCACAATTCTTCTAAAAGATTCAAAGGTTCTAACTTCTGTAACCGTCGTCGGTCTTGGCCATCTGGTGATAGTTTCCATCTTCGCAGGATCCATAGTAATACCATCAGTTAAGAACGCCACTTGTCCAAACCAATCTCACACTTCCAGAATTTATAAAGTTTCTTCTGACACAAGGTTTCCAACATAATACGAAAATGATCCTCATGTGTCTCTTTCGTCTCTGAATGTACTAAGATGTCATACTATGACAAATTTGTCCAAGTACTCATGAAAGACATGATTCTCAAGTCCATAAAACAGTCGAAACATTAGCCAATACAATTGGCGTCATTAATTCATAGCGACCATAACAAGTACAAAAGGTAGTTTGGTAAGTGTTAAATCACATACTTTTTCTTTATAAAAAATGGACTTAAAAAGACAAAAAAACCGACCATAAATGCCAAATATATGCTTGTTTTTGTGTTTGTGTATATGCAGGTAAAGGATACAAGAAAATGACGAAAAGAAAAACAAAACAGACGAAAACGAGCACGAGAATGAAAGAGTGAGAAAAGCCGAGGCCGGGGAAGTGATTCTACAGTTTTTATCAGTCAAAAACCCAAAACCTCAAAACCAAAGCCTCAATGATAAATCATTTGCATCAATGGTCCAAAACATTTTACACCGTTAGTCCTTAAAATTTGCATGGTTAGTCCCTAAACTAACTAGTGTTAAGTTTTAAAACTAAAATATATATATCCAATACAATCCGGCCCAAAACTCATAACCCAGCCCACACTTATTTAAAAAACCGGATCATCCAACCCGACCCCTTTTCCCTTATTTTAACCCAGGTTAAAGCTATTAAAAGCCGGGTCAAACAAGAATAAAAAGGCGGGTAAAATAGAAAAAAGTATTGTTCATCGTCGTCAACCCCATTTACCCTGTTTACCCTGCTCACTTAATGTACTTTACCCTTCCTAGAAGGCTGATTGGATTGAGATGAGCTCATATTCCATCCACGTTGGCAGTTTGAGGCTTTCCCATTGGTTGATGATATGTGGCATTCGAATCCGAGGGCTGTGATGAAGGGATGATGTCGACATCATGATTGGATGGCTGGGATTGGATCATACAAACCCTAGGAGGTGCATTTTAAGGCTATAAATAGAAGGCTCTTCACACACATTAGGAAGCTCTTTTTTTTTCTTTAAGTCGTTTTTATGTATTTGCTTATTTACTGCTTGTTGTATTAATTTCTGTCTTTTTTATAAGCTTTGTGTTAGTTTAAGATCATTAATAAAATTCAGTTTGTTTAATTGCCTTGTCTCTTTTCAATTTATGTCATAATGCTCTACAATGGTGAAAATAAGCTAAAATAAGCACTTTACTTAAATTACTGTTTAGATCTCAAATAAGCTGTCTCATAGCTTACTTTGAGCTTCTATAGTCATCAATTGAATTGTTTTAAATCATACTCAAATTACCTTGACTCATTGTGGAATAAGCACTTGGATGATAAGCCAAAAAGGGAAGGGCTTATTGGACTTTACCAGCTTGTTTCTAACAAGCTGGAGCTTGTAGATCAGCTCTTGGAGAAATTTTATGTCCCTGTTTGTGCAAAGCACAAATGTGAGTTCAATTTTTCATCATTGTGCTTTTGAAACTGCTTATTACTGTTTACTGCTTATTTCTATGCTTATTTGAGTTTATTTGTCTTATTTATGCTTAATTGAAGTTGATTTGATGTTGTGTTAGCTTATTTCATTGTGTTACTTCATTTTGTGCTTATAAGTGATTTAGAGGTCTTAATAGCTAATAATCTTAGCTTATTGGATAAGCACTTTTCTCATACAACTTTATGCTTAAAAACACTCTAATAAGCTTAACATTGATCTGTTTTCATTAATATTTGAGTTTTACCTTCTAAATCAGCTTAAAAATCAAATCAGGTTCTATAAAGGGGTGTTTGGAATAAGGTGTTAGAACAGCTTTTAGGCTGATCTCATGAGTTTGACCACTTGGTTTAATTTGATTTAGCTTTGTTTGAGTTATATAAGCTGTTGTTGAGTTGATTTTAGCTGTTCTAAGTGGATTTACATGTTTTAGAGTGATTTACAAGTTTTTGAGTTTTAAACCTTTAGAATTTGCTTAATTTGTTTTAATCAGTTTTTAGGCCTTGTTTTTGTAGTTTTTGAATCTTAATTAGTGTTTTTAGTTGTTACTTATAAGTTGGTTAAGTTGCATATAGTTCGGAGTAGTTTTGGTCACATTTAAGTACTAAGTCAGTCTAAAACCATAAAAAAAATTAGCAGTCTGATATAGCAGTTTCACACGTCATATTTAGTGCTTATTTTTAATCCTTAGTACCTAATTTTCATTTTACTAGTTGGTTGCTTATTGCTTAATGTTGTTTCATGATTTTCAGTTTAGTTCTCAGCTTATTAGTGCTTATTTAGTAGATCATAAGTTGCCTGATCAGCCTGCATATCATAATATATCAGTGTGCTATTGTCTGACCAGCCATCTTCTAAGCTAATTTTTAAGCACTTAATAAGCTCTTTAGGGTCTTATTTTTGTTCTATTAGCTTATTGGTTGATGATATTTAGCTGTTTTCAGCTATTGTGGTATTGCTTATTGTTTTAGTGCTTTTTCTTAAGCTTAAAGTTGCCCTAGTGGGCTGTTTTGGCCTGCTAATTGCCTTAATAGCTTATTTTGGATTTTGTGCTTATTTGCTTGATTAGTTCTGCTAATTCTTTTTAGATTTGCTTTTTAGTGTGCTTTTAGTGTTTAAAAGCTTATTTCATTTAACACACAAGCTTTTAGAAGCTTATGTGCTAATTATCAGTTAGATTTAGCCTTTAAGTTCTTAATAGCAGTCTGCTCTTTAACTGCTTATTCTGGCTTATTCTTTAAGTTTTAAAAAGTTTGCTTTCACAAAAGTTTGTTATTTTCAGCTTATTTACAAGTTCCAAAAGAAATTTTTAAAAAATAAAATAAAAAGGGAAGTTGGGAAGTCCAAGGTGAGCTGAGGCTCAAACCCAGGACCTCAACCAACCTCGACCTTTATACACACTCTCCATAACCATATGCGCCCTTAGGACTTCTCTGCCCAAGGTTGCAGTGTTAACCTTTTAACCACTTTTTTTATTTTTAGTTTATTTGCTTAAACTGCTTAATAAATGCTTATTCCAATAAGCTGTTTACTCACTTTTATTTTTCCTAGGATCTTCATAACCTGAAGCAGTTTTCTGGAAATTTTTATAATTTTTCACTTTAATTTAGTATTTTTTATATTATTTTTAATTTAAAAGTGTTTTTAATTCATAAAAAATAAAATAAAAATCAAAAAAATACAAATCTTTTTTATAAAATTCTTTTTTATCATTTAGGACTTTTAGGAACCAAATTTGCACATCTAGAGTAGATTTTTGAGATTTTTGTTTTCTTAGCCCGTTTTAAGGCCGTTAAGGCTCGTTTTTAGTTTCAACCTAAAGTATTCATAATACCAAAAAAATTAAAAAACAACAAAATTACTCCTGAAATCAGTTGTTACGTCGGCTCACCTCTAAATTACAACCTCTAAGAGGGGTTTAAGGAGGATTGACATTAAATTGTCGATCCGAAAGAAACGGGTTTTTAATTAGCATTATTGCGGACCTTTGTTTCTTCGCCACTTTGCGAGTAATTTTAGAGAGCTACCGAGAACCAATTGACGGATCGATTTACAAAAATATTTGTTTTTCAATTTTTATAAATATAAAAAAAAAAATATTTTCTTTTTCAAAATTTATTTTTCTTTTAAATTTTGTGTTTTTAAGTGTATGCTCACTCGTTCTAAATCGAACTTAATTAATAAATCTTTTACAATACCGACTCAACGTTATCGTCGACGCAACAAACGAGTAAACGTACCCGAGTTACTTAATCTTGTTGATATTCCCATTACCGAAATGGCGGATACTCGAACGATGTCGGAGTTACTCCAAGCACCCACCGAGGGTTACGGAGATGCAATTGTTTTACCACCAATTTTATCCGAGAATTTTGAGCTTAAAACTGGTTTAATTCAACTAATCACGTCAAACCAATTTCACGGTTTTGAGAGGGACGATCCCCACGCACACATCCGATGGTTCAACAAGTTGACATCAACTATGAAGTATCGGGATGTCCCTCATAGTGCGATCAAGTTGATGTTATTTCCCTTCTCTCTTGAGGGGGCAGCCCGGATATGGCTCGAAAAAGAACTCCCTCAGTCGATTACAACTTGGGAAGACCTCGTCTCCAAGTTCGTGAATCATTTCTTTCCACCGTCCAAAACGACTAATCTTAAGAATGATATCACCAATTTTCAGTAACGGTTTGATGAGAACTTTGGTGAGGCATGGGAACGATTCAAGGATCTCCTACGAAAATGCCCACATCACGATTTCTCTGAATTACACCAAATTGACACGTTCTACAATGCTTTAACGCAAATCGATCAAGATTCGCTAAATGCAGCCGCCGGTGGCAATATCTTGAATCGAACTCCAAGAGACATATTGACTATCATCGAGAACAAATCAAAAGTGCCTACTTCACGAAACAAACCGGTTGTTTCAAAAGTGAGTACCAATACTTCTAGCACGGATGCTAAGATCGACAAGCTTACAGATGCTATCCAAGCTTTGATTCTTTCTAATCAAAAGAACCTTTCTACCCCACAAACTTCTCCACCCACTCAAGTCAAAGCGGTGGAAGAAACTTGTGTCACTTGTGGTGGTCCTCATGCTTACTACAATTGTACCGCCATCGATGGCCGTCCTTTTGAAATCAATGCCGTAGCCGGGTCTTACAACCAAGGAGGTACTCAATACCGTCATCAAGTTGACCCGAGCTATCGTGCTAGCAATCAAGCAGGACCACCCGGATTTTCTCAACCTAACAACAAAAATCAAGGAAGAGGGCAAAATGTGCAAAACCAATTTCAAGCACCAATCAATCAATACCCGACCCAAGGGGTCAATTTCAATCAAGGGTATCAAGCTCCTAATTACCAATCCCCGATTGTTCCCTCTAATGATATTACAAATTACATTAAGACAAATGAGGCTAACATGAGGGCAATGCAAAATCAGATAACAACTTTGGAAAATGATTTTCAAAATTCAATGACTAAGCAGGGTAATGAGCTTAAGAATGAACTTAGGACTAAAAATAGCAAAATTGATTAATCTCAAAGCAAAATCGAGAACATGTTTGATAGTCTCATCAGTCAATTTCATCAAGCTTCAGCTTCGGGATCTCTCCCGGCCAATACCATTCCAAACCCAAAGGGTGAATTGAAAGCCATCATCACCCGAAGTGGTGTGGCTTATGAAGGACCCACGGTTCCGACTACTACTTCTTTTTCTCCTAAAGTAGCGGACCGTGTGACCGAGGTGACAAAGGACACGGTGCTTCCTACTAATAAGGGAAGTACCAAAGACGTCCAACCTCCGGTTGTCCCAGTGTCTGATCCAAAAGTTGCTCCTGCTAATCATCAAAAGTCTAATCCTAAACCGTCAATTCCATACCCATCAAGACTTAACGATTAGAAGCTCCGTGAAAAAGCTAACAACCAAATTGAGAAGTTTTTCCAAATATTCCAAGATTTGCACTTCGACATTAGCTTTGCGGATGCTCTTCTTCTCATGCCAAAATTTGATTCGACAATCAAGAATTTGCTAAGTAACAAAGAAAAATTATTCGATTTGGCCAATACCCCGCTGAATGAGCATTGCTCGGCGGTTCTCCTAAAAAAGTTACCAAAAAAACTTGGAGACCCCGGCAAGTTTCTCATCCCATGCGATTTTTCGGGAATGATTGAATGTTTAGCCTTGGCCGATCTTGGCGCAAGCATCAATCTTATGCCATTTTCCGTTTGGAAAAAGCTTTCCCTTCCAGAACTTACTCCTACACGTATGACTCTTAAGCTAGCGGACCGATCGATTACTCGTCCTATCGGTATCGCCGAAGATGTCTTCGTGAAAGTAGGAAAGTTCCATTTTTTGGTTGATTTCGTCGTCGTAGATTTTGACGCCGATCCTCGGGTTCCCCTCATTCTAGGGAGATCCTTCTTAAGGATGGGGCGTGCTTTGATTGACGTTTATGGTGAAGAACTTACCCTCCGTGTTGATGATCAGGTTGTGACTTTTAAACTCGATCAAACTTCGAGATACTCCTCCAATTACGATAAATTCTCGGTTAACCGAATCGATGTAATAGATGTTGAGGAGTATGCTCAAAAAGTTCATGGATTTTCGGAAAATTCCCCAAGTGGCAATCCCACTCTATTTTTAGAACCTATCGTTGCCGACACTTCCCCTTCTCTCACTTCATTTGAGGGAAGTGAGTTCACTTTGGAAGAGATCGAAGCTTGTCTTACTAATGATTCAATTTCACCGGAAATTGATCCGGAGGGAGATATTCTTTTACGAATGATTAACGATGACCCATCACCTTCACTCCCTCCGAAGGAAATTGATAAGATGCTAAATCCTTCAGAATTCGAGCTTAAGGATCTACTTTCTCATTCTGATTATGAAAATTTTGTCTTTGATATCGAAGAGAAGAGTAGTGCCAGTACCACTTCTCATTCCGATTATTCTCTTCTGGATTATGAAGCATTCCATTTTGATATCGATCATACTGAAGAGAAGAGTAGTGGCAGTACCACTTCTCATTCTCATATTTCTCTTCCTGATTATGAATCGTTTGACTTTGATCAGCTTCCTCCTGCCGATAGGAGTGATCTTTATCATGAGAAGTTCGCCGATGAACTCGCTCACATCATATCTCCACCGGAGTATGATCATTTTTACTTTAATCTTAAGGACAATTATTCTAACTCGGAGGGAGACGTAATTTATATTGAGAGTTTGCTTAAAAATGACACTATCACTAATCTCCCTCCTGAGGTGTTTTTAGACCACGACTTAAAGAAATTTAATGATATTTACAAGTTAAGGAAAATGTGAGGTTTACTTTTGAGGATCACCATTATCTTTCCCTCACATTTGTTATCAAAATCTTTCTTCCTTTTCTTACCTATCGTGTGAATTCTCCTCTTCTTCACTCCTTCGGGAGTGAGGATACCATTTTTGACCCTGGCATCTCCGCTTATAGTTTCTACTATCTAGAGCCGGTGGCGTCTCATCGGAGTGGAACTTTCATGTGCTTCAATGTTTATCCAAACATCTTGAATGGAAGTCTGATGGAGATTTTCTCTTCCACTAGTTTCTTCCCCATGGACAACTAAATTCGGGGCGAGTCAAGCTTAGCGACTCAATAATAAACAAGCGCTTCTCGGGAGGCAACCCGTGTCTATCTTCTTTATATTTTTGAATAAAAGTGACGTGAAGAGGCCCTCCTCTTCTATTTCTCGTGTTTCGTGTTTGTTTGTTTTATGTCTGGGATTTGCTCGAATTATGAAGACTCTCATGCTCATGGTTTTGCCTTTCCTCCACTCGAGTTTCATCCTTCAGTGCTTATTGGGAAATCCGATATCCTATATCTTATCGACTAATGTTTATCTATTAGCATAATTAATAAACGGCTTTAGATTTGCATAAGAGAAACCTTATCTCAAAACATTGAGGATAATGTTTCGTTTTAGTCAGGGGATTTGGGGGGGTAATCTTTCGATTTGATTTTACCTTGCATTTTGCCTTATACTCTCTCGCAACCCCGTTTTTCCTCCCAAAAAAAATGAAAAAAAATTAGAAAATTTAAATTTTTTTGCAAAAATATCATAAGTGTTTTGACACATTGTTGACTTTCCGTTGGTGAGAGTAGGAATAAAATTTTAACTTGATCGAGCGTGTTGAGCTCTAGCTTGTCCCCTTAACCTTTATAATTGAAAGTTGTGCTAGTCTCTTATACAAGAAGCTATAAAACGCGAATTCTAGCAAGAGTTTGCAAGTTTCAATAATTGACTTTAAATATGTGCATCTTGATTTTATTAGACTAAGCATTCGCGGATCTTATTATTTAAGATTTTAAATTTGCGAAGAACGAAAAATGATAGAGTTAAAAATAAGTTAGATGCTAAGCGTGGAGTAGTTGGATCTCTTTAGAGCTCATTGAGGTTAATTGTGGCTTTTTGCTCCCATCAGCTTAAAAAACCCAAAAATATAAATTTAAATAATTAAAGGTGCACGGTTTTGGCGATAATTAGTTTTTACTCCTTCTTTAGAGAATTCTTGCTTATAAGAGTTGGGTACACATCAAGGTACTGCCAGTGTTGCGGGAAAATAATACAACTGATTCCTGATAGTACATGCTATTGTTTCGGATGTTGAAAGACCGCAGGACTCGGAATTTGGCAAAATATGTAATAATAAATTAAATAATAATTGTTAGGAATTAAATATGAGTTGATATTGACAAAAACATGAAAGATGGAGGAACTTATGAAGACAAAGATGAAGGGCCTAATATGTATTATTTAATTGTCTTTGTAACCCTAATCTCTATTATATAAAGAGATACAGGGAATACGTTTCATAGGTCTTCCAATGTAGTCGACTAAATGGTGTGTGTGTAACCTAGGCGCCAAGTCTTAGGAATTAAATATGAGTTGATATTGACAAAAACATGAAAGATGGAGGAACTTATGAAGACAAAGATGAAGGGCCTAATATGTATTATTTAATTGTCTTTGTAACCCTAATCTCTATTATATAAAGAGATACAGGGAATACGTTTCATAGGTCTTCCAATGTAGTCGACTAAATGGTGTGTGTGTAACCTAGGCGCCAAGTCTTAGTGTAGACGCCTAGGGTTAGGGTTTGTAATCGTTTGACAAACCTTGTGCAATGATAATGATATGTTATTCCACTGCGTACACTGTTGTTCTTCATTATTATTGTCTTAATTCCTAGATATGAGGTCTAACAAGCCTCGAGCAAACGATCTCCACAAGTGGTATCAGAGACAGGTTGCACGTGATATCTAGGATGTTTCAAGGTTTTCGATAAAAGAGAAGCAGATCTGGAAAAAGTTCCTCATCGACAGAAGCAGCAAAAAGGTTTTAAGGTATCGAAATTTTTGATTTAATTCATGCTGCTGTATTAATTGGCGACAAGAGAGTATCGAATATTATATTTAATTATCGTCTTTCTTCACTCGTACTGGTCGAATTAATTAACTATGTGGGGTTAATATTGTCGCTTACTGTCGGACGATGTTGACTGATCATGGGTCAGTATGTTGTAGTTAAAGATACTGTCGATCATAGCAGATATTCGTTTTTGTGGGGCTGGGTGAAATTCAATTATCCTCGTACTGCTTATTTTATTGGACGAATTCAACAAGTAGAGCATGTGCTGATTCAACCTCATACTAATTTATTATTCTGGATTCGCAATTATTGTGTCGCATTCAAGGTCGATGGATTGCAAGTTGAATTCATGGATGATTATTGTTTGACTGTTGTTGATTTATGATTGGAAAGTGGTTATTAATTCAATGTGTCGACAAGTGAAATTCTTCATTAATTCCATATCACGTGGGTCAGTAGCAGCAGATCATAGTTGGAGATTTATTTTCATGATGCTGTTTTACATAACAGTTTCAACTGCTGTGTTACATAACAGTTTCAACTGCTGTGTTGAAAACTTAGTACTGCTCATTGATTCTTAAGTAGTAGTTGGTACTGCTGTGACTAACAGTTAGTACTGCTCGACAACAGTTAGTACTGTTCATTGGTTTATATGTAGCAGTTTGTACTGCTGGCTTCACCAGTTAGTACTGCTTGGTCTTCGGAATTAGTACTGTTCGTTGAACAGTTTGTACTGCTAGCTTTGGAGGATGAACAGTTTATACTGCTGGTTTGTACTGCTAGAGCATGGGCTTCTCAAAGTGAGGGGAAGCATTGGTTATTGATTTGGAACTGGTGATTCCAAAGCACACACACAGGGGAAGAAACACACACAGTTTTGGATCTCGAACAGAACTGAATTTATTTCAGTTTATTCTTATTGTTTTATGGCTCGTTGTGAAGATATTTGGTGCAATGGCTTTTTAATCAATTATGTGACAAGTGTATCCTTGGTGTTCGTAGATCGCCGAAGTGAGGCAACGATACAGATGAGGAGTACGAGTAGATCGCCGGCTGAGGCAACAGTTACATAAGAGAGGATGATGTTATTGCACTTAGATGTTTTTCACGGATTATTTGAAGAAGAAAAGTGAATATTACTTATTTGATGTTGTAGTTGAGTTTCACATGTGCGTGTTCTTATCATATCTTAAATGGCCTGCAACGTTTAAAGATAACTTGTTTGGGCGTTAATGCGGTGACAATGACTTGTCAAATCTAGTTTTCATAGGTCAAGGGGTGGATGGACGAAGACCTAGTTAACTATCACTTAAAGGAGTTACATTGTAGTGCTCAGTGTCTCATATAATTGAGGATTTGTCAAGAGATTTCGGTGTACTTATATTTCTTGTTTCATATAAGTTTTGGAGTCACGTGGATAGTGCAAGATATAAGACGCAAGTTTGGGTAATTCAACTTCTTCATCAAGTTCGTTATACTCGGTTTTCTTCATCGGTAATCATTACATAGAGCCTACAGAATTGAAGATTCAAGAGATGGTTATTGACTTAAGGGGAAGCGTTTGATTCAAGTTGCATTGAAGACCCCTATTTGATGATGACAAAAAGGGGAAGAAGGTTTATTTGCAGCTTGAAGATCATCTTTCATATCGTTGGTTTTGTCATATCAACTAGGGGAAAATTGTTAGGAATTAAATATGAGTTGATATTGACAAAAACATGAAAGATGGAGGAACTTATGAAGACAAAGATGAAGGGCCTATTATATATTATTTAATTGTCTTTGTAACCCTAATCTCTATTATATAAAGAGATCCAGGGAATATGTTTTACATAGGTCTTCCAATGTAGTCGACTAAATGGTGTGTGTGTGTAACCTAGGCGCCAAGTCTTAGTGTAGACGCCTAGGGTTAGGGTTTGTAATCTGTTAGTGCAAATATTACGATATTTAAACTAAACAATTTCTTCGGTTTTAATAATGACAAACATGTAACTTGTAATACATAATGTAAAATGTGCAAGTTACTTGTAAACACAAATCATCAATGCATACTTACATCAACACCTCCCGACGTCTCAAGTATGCTTCAACGAAGTCGTAGATTTCCATCCCGACATAAATCACTCAAGGTATGGACAAACAAATCTACTACTTGACAAATGATCAAAGGATTTTATTATTCTAAACTTCACATTTTTAATGTGACAAAACATTTTTTCAAAAATATATTTCACAAATTATTTTTAAATTAAAAAGAAAAGTTTTATTTTGAAAAATATGTTTGAAAATCCCAACAGTCAAATTTCCCCCCAAAACAACTCCTAACTTCCCCAAATAAACCTTCCCCACTAAAGACAAACGAAGGAGCGTCTACGGCACCATTAAATAGGTACGGCTCCATTAAATTTAACGGAGCCGTTGGGTATTTAATGGAGCCGTGGGTCTGTAACGGTCAGATTTTCCCTTGCCTATAAATAGTGGACCATTCCATACTTCCAACTTGATTTTCCAGTGAGTTTTTCTCTGGTATAGTCCACCTCACTTAAAACACTTTCCTTGATCATTTGGAGAGTCTTAGGTTGTTTAAGAGTGATCCAATCATCCATTCAAGTGATCCTCTTCATTCCTCTTGATTAGCAAGAGAAGAACACAAAGTATCCAAGTAGATACAAAGTGTTGTCATCCCTCTTGATTAGCAAGAGAAGAACACAAAGTATTCAAGTTGATACAAAGTGTTGTCATCCCTCTTGATTAGCAAGAAAAGAACTCAAGGTATCCAAGAAGATACAAGAGTTGAAGTTGTTAGGTCTTATAACATTTGTTACACTCTTGATTGTATCATAGCATACATCAAGATTGTTTTTCTTTTGTGAGAGAGAGAGAGTCAAGATCATTGTGATCTTAAGAGATAGTGAAGATCTCTTGAAGCCATTGGGCTTGTGTGATTGATCATGTGGATCAAGGGTAGATCGGGTAGATCGTGGTAGATTGGTGCTAGCTAAGATTAGCACTCGACATCTAGCTTAGTGTCGGAAATAGGATCAGCGACGTGTATGGTGTAGATCGGGTAGATCGTGGTAGATTGGTGCTAGCTAAGATTAGCACTCGACATCTAGCTTAGTGTCGGAAAACAAGTTAAGCGACGTGTACGGTTTTCTCCGCCTAAAGGGAGTTTGTTGATTAGTGAAGTAACTCTCGAGTTGGGTACTCGGGAGTGGAGTAGGGCGAAGAGGAGCTTCGTGACCGAACCACTATAAATCACCGTGTCCGGTTTGCGCCTTCTAACTTATCTCTTTACTTTCATTTCATTCGTTATCGCTTTATATTTATATTTGCATTGCATATATGTTTGTGTGGCTTGTTGCTTATGTCGTGATTGATCATGTATGTTCCATGGTTTGATTGTGCATATGTTGTAGTTTACTATAGTCATCTCTAGATGCTATAAACTCATAGTTGACACTTTTCATATTACGTCACACTCGATCGGGTGTTTGATACAAAAAGTTTTTAAGTTTTTAAATGGAAACGTATTCACCCCCCTCTACGGTTTCCACAATTGGTACCAGAGCCACGTCGCTCAAATTTTTAAAACAAATGGTTTTCAAAATTGAGTACGATCCATGTATCAAATTACCCATGAAGGTGATAAAAATATGAAAAGTATTTAGTTGCTTAATACTTACAAGTTTTGTTGTTAAGTATACTTTGTCATACTAGCTTGAAGGTTTTCTTAAACCACTAAAAGAACAGTGTCTTTAAGTGTCCGGTCATGTTTTCAGAACGAGTCATTAAGTCATGCAGTTCTGAATCAGAAAACAGACCACGGTACCACTAAATATTGTACGGTACCGTTATATTTAATGGTACCGTGGGTCATTTAACGATGCCGTGCATCTGATTGTCTGTTTTTCATTTTTGGTTCATTTTCAAAAATCCATATAAAATCAACCATGAGTTTGTACGAGTCGTGTCGCCCATCATTTTGAACGATGTTGAGTCTACTTTCATTTGAGAAACATTTTTATGAATTATTTCTAAATGAAAGTATGTTAAAGTCCTTGATTTTCAACTAAAGGTCTTCTGGTCATGCAGTTTGCGTAAATTTTTGGTCAAACTGAAAAAGGGCGATTCAACTTTTAAACCTTGACATGTTTTCAAAGTGCTCAGCAAAAATATTTGAAATGGGGAGGAAACCAATTCATTGTCAAATAAAATCAAGCTTAGTATACATTGTTATACCTAATACACAAAATGACGATAAGTATTTTTGTGTGTTAAATTGCTATTTGCTTATTATAGTTTTTCGGTTTATGCATTTATAAGGCTCATGCTAAATCACTTGCACTATATTAAGTAATTAGTTTGCATTGCACATAGGCATCAACCATTTGTCTTGCATTTGTTGCAAGTTCTTAAAATGGTTTAGTAACTTTCTTAGGAATAGAAACTAAGTTGGTAGATCATGTGTGTCGAAAGATATTGTCTTACACAATTATTTTTCCAAAGGTTTAAGTGTAAAAAGTATATCACCCCAAAAACACTTAACACTTTCATAAAATCCGTAACATGATCCTTAAAACATCACATCATTTTGTCTTGTTTGACCATGGGTTGTCTAAACAAGATAAAAGGTCATTTTAATACATTAGTATTTAAGTAAAAGAAAATGTATTAAACTTGCATTGATTTAACACACATACAAAATGTTTTAAACATTTAGTATTTTACGTATGTGGTATAAAAATGGTTAAGATAATTATTTTTATACTAATGAGGTGTCGAAAAACTAAGAGTATTATACATAATAATATAAATAGTTTTTCTCAAATAAAAATAAATGACAATATCAAAGTAGTAACTTAGTTTGTCATTAACCTCACACATACAACTAGTGTTAAAATAAATGGAACACACTCCATAAATTTTTATTTTCTTTTTAAAAAAGGGAGTGATTGTGAGGGTCAAGAAAGATTTCGAGTACATATCAATTCATTATTCAAATTATGATTGATATCATCATCGAATCTAATTGACAAGTTTTCGAGTGTGGACATGAAATTGGAGTCATTATTTGTTTAGCTTCAAGATAACATCAAAACATGATGAAACATATTATCTTGAATCTACATACTCAATCACACTCAATTGTTATGAAAATAATGACGTCCTCTCAAGAAGAAAATAATATGCATCGGATCATAACTCACACTTGTGTTGAAGATGCCATATTGAGTCTTGTTGTCCAATAGTTGTGTTCCAAACATTAAACTAATATGTTTAAAGGATGCATAAAATACACAACTAAGTAGGAGTGACAACTTGGATGTTTCATCCGAAATATACAAGTAATTTACATTGCAATGCAATTAGTAAATGTGTCATTTCCGAAAAACCAAACAAGAGCAAACAAACAACAAATGTAAACTTTTCTCATGAACGACTCAACACTCAATGTCACATGTCTAGTAAAAGTGTCACACATAATATGTTATTAACTATTATGTAAGTCATCAATCTTTGAGAATATCACATGTATTTCTCTTATCAAAAGATTGACAAAGGATAACTTATATCCCATGCATCTTATTTTCTTTGTGACATGAATGGTTATGTTACAAGAGAATACATTGCATCCTGTTAACAAATAGAGGATATTAGAGTTGAATAATAACCTAATACGTAATGTGTCATTGCATAAACAAGTAAAATTAGTCATACACTAAAATACTTGTTTCACAAAGCATTCATAAGAGTGATAAGTTTCCTCTTAGAAAAGGATACTTGTTGAAATAAACAGTATGTCTCATTTTGAATAAAATGCTCACAAGATCTATTGAGGTAAGTAACCTTTACTAGATTCTCACTCAAGATATGCAAAGGAGCATTCTTGAAACACACACGATGTAGTAGATTCTACATTGTATCACATTAGAGTGTCTCTTGGTTCTAGGAAACCAAATCATGTTAAAATAACATGTAACAACTCAACAAACAAAGATGTTGTCCAAGAGATCATAAAATACACCATCTCCATCAAATAACCTCTAAATCTCAAACACGAAATTAAAATATTTCAATTGCCTTTGTTAGGAGTTGTGTAAGACATGTCATTCTCTTAATCAACCTTCAAAGTATGGTTAGTTGAGTCATATTAGGTCATGTATTAGCGAAATAAGCTAATATCATCTTTGCTACACTTCAATAGGCAAATATAGGAATTTGAAATTTTCTAATATAAGAATGACTACTGGAGAACCTATCGCACTAGAAATTCAATTTGACCTAACGGTTGAATTGCTTCCAGGAGAGAAGTTGGGTTTGTGGTATAACCCGTAAAAATGGTCGTGCTCAGCCTTAATTGAGCACCACTAGTGATTGTCTCATACTTATTCTCTAACTTGAAAAATTTTCATTCCTACATTTGACTAGAGATAGTTTGCATCATTGAACTATATCTCCCATTAGGATGTCATCTTGAACAAGTAGTAATTAGGATCTGCCTTAGAAAACCTAGATTGCTTGCATCCCACATACATGTTTCAAAATGATAACATGTTCTCATAAGACATGATTAAATGTCTTCATGATCTTAAATGCTAAATGATTATCATGTTTTGCATGATGTTTGCATTTATTCCTTATGTGCATTTTACTTGATTTACTTGTAAAGTTTGCACCCACACTATGTTCTTTTAACACATTAGGAATTAGGTATGCCCATCACTATGAACCCTTAGAAGTCATAGAGCCATACACTAGTGTCAAAACCCATAAGTCAAAGTAGTCGCGAAGTTACCCTAATTCCCCAGTCATCACTTCGCCTTCTTCCAAGTAATACACAGTTTTGTCATGGGAAGGTTAGGAACAAACCTAGTAGAACTCGGAGTAGGGTTGACAACTTAAATATTTCATCCGAAATATTCAAGTAAGTTTAACTTGCGATCGCAATTGTTAAATGTCATATCCGAAACATCATACTCAAGCCTTTTAACAACATATGTTAAAACGCTCATCCAAAGGACTCACGAGTTACTATATAAGTAATTAGTAGTTCCTTTCATCCTCGTGTGAATATACACGTCTTAAGATCCCAAACCCTGCTGCAAATCAGCACCATAGGCCTAACTTTACATCTTTCAAAACCCCATGAAACACTCACGTGCGAAGCACATAGAAACCCTTAAATCAACCAAACCTCTCAACCGAGAATCCCCTTACCATCTCCGTCTAGGTCTAGGAATGATGGAACATTTTCCATAAAACTTATGACTATTTAAATATTTCACTGGAAATATTAAAGTCATCTCTCATACCCCTCTTATGATTACTTGAATATTTCACTGGAAATATTGTAGTCATCTCGTGCGTCTCGTCTCATGACTCTTTAAATATTTCACTAGAAATATTGAGTCATTCTTTAAATCCCTCTCATGACTATCTAAATATTTCACTGGAAATATTAAGTCATCCCTCACGTTCCTTGCATGATCTCTTGAATATTTCACTGGAAATATTGAGATCATCTATTCTATTTCGTGTCATGACTTTTAGATATTTCACTGGAAATATCAAGTCATTCCCTCGATCTCGTCCCATGACTGTTAGATATTTCACTGGAAATGTCAAGTCATATCCTGTGTCTCGTCTGATGACTTTTTAAATATTTCACTGGAAATATTAAGTCATCTTTCACATCGCTCTAATGACTACCTATGTATTTCCTCGGAAATATAAAAGTCATTTCTTCTCGTCCAGTCCCGGTCGATTCATTCATAAAAGAATTTATTCGGTATAAATTCTTTTAATCTAAGGTCCAGAAAAATCACAACATATGTGAAATTTCTTTGTCAGAAATCTAATTCTGGGTCAAAACTGACCTCAGCAGGTCACGGTACTCTTTAATAGGGGACAGTATCGTTATTTTTAACGGTACCGTCGGACCGTTATTTGCTGAGACAGTTTATTCTCACTGTTTCAAAACCACTATCGAAACACACTCGATGTAGTCTTGAACCAGAACCGTATCCTATCAGAACAGATTGTATCTATCTTCTGATTCCTAAGCCTTCTTCCCTTTCACTTCCGCATGGTACTAAACACTACCAATGCTTCCGCATCCCACTCATCTCACACACACTTCAAACGAAGACATTAGGATACGTTGAGATAACCCTCCTTCATCAACATAGATAACCCTATAACCTTATCACCTACCTCACAACCCTGAAGATTTTATCTTCTTAACCCTTAGGATATCTCCAAGTAATCACATGTCTCATCATATAAATATTCTATGAATATTCACAATGATTGAGAAGAGCTACGTGACTTCAAAGGTGAAGTTTATCGTATGCTATCCACTACTTGTCATGACGTTACTAAGCTCATCGCTTCAGTCAACGTTTGTTTTCCTCTTTATCTTTTACATCTTGTCCGGTTGGTCATAGATTAAGGGGGAGCGAAAACATACTCATATAGTCTTTCACTAAACACTCTCAAGAACACACAAATGTGATTCTTATTCCCTAGGAAACTTCCCTTTAACTGCCCAGAACTAGGCTGTATAGGAAAATTCGTGACTTCCAGGTCACGGTACCGTTAAATAGGCCACGGTACCGTTAAATTTAATGGTACCGTGTGGTATTTAGTGGTACCGTGCCTATGTTTGACGAATTTTCACTGTTTCCTTTAGATCCCTGCATTCCTAACCTCAAACCTGCAAAATCTTGCAAACTCACATACACCCTAGGATTCCCTCACTACACCATAGGACTCTAACACCAACTTTAGTTCGAATCCCACAACTCTTGCCTATATAAGGCCTCACCATTGCAAGCTTATCTTGCATCTCACCTTCAAACCTCACAGTGACAGTTAGTCTAAGAACCTTCAACCCATAGATCATCACACTCAAACCTTACAACTACTCCTCACTTTGGATAAGTGATAGTTAGTTCAACAACCTTCAATCCTCACAAACACACGAAACCCTTCATGCACCAAATTATCCCTAACACACAACTAGGATCATCCAACCTAGAAACCTAGAACTTCATTACCTTAACCCCGTTAGAGATATCCACCAACAATCCTGTTAGGATCACATGCACCTTTTCTTTTTCCCTTTTGAAATATATCATGCATCTCATTGTCAGTGCAAACGATATATTAACCTAAACCATCCTTTCCCACCTTTCCTCAAAGGGCAAAACCAACATCTCCAACCACATCATCATCATCCTCCACCTTTAGGATTCCTACACCCTTACCTCCACCAAGTCCACCACAACCTTTAGCTATCACACTAACCCTATCACCATCAAACCTCTTTGGACTTGGCACCAACACATCATCCTTATCACCATCACCATCACCACAACCTTTAGCTCTCACACTAACCTTGTCACCTACATCTCCTTTTGAACTTGGCACTAACACATCATCCTTATCACTATCACCATCACCACAACCACTAATGGGTCATCCCATTATTTATCCCCTACAACCACATAACCCAAGTTGTCCTTGTTGTCACCACAACCAACACTCTCCCACCTTATGGAATCATTTAGGTATAACCTCTATCGAGTCTACTTTATGGCACGACTTGTCATAATAGTAATCATTTAGAGTATGTCTTATCAACAAACTATCCTTAACATCAATCATCTTAGGTAGATGATTATGTTGTTCAAAAGGTTTGTTAGAACTTTCCTTCCCAATGACCACTTGGAATAAGTCATTTAGTGCGTCAGTCAATGAACAAATCTCGTTCTTGATTAGTGTGATTGAGTGAACAATTACACCTTAGGCTTTCGGTCGGGTTGTGACACTTACGTGTTAACATAGTTTAACCCATGCATGTCTTGTTATGTGTATTCTATCCCTATAATGTTGCTCCTATACTGTTATATATTATGCTGCACGAAGTTAACCCTTGATGTAGGAAAAGCCTTTGTAAGAATTTGATCCATGGATCCGCTAGATACTAAGGTAAATAAACAAGGGGATTAAGTCACCATAGGGGAGCATTGAGCTAGGGGGAGCTCGGGAGTATTTGAATACATAGCATGGAGTCGTCTTCACAAGTGTTGATAGAAGGCTTCACTAGGATGATGCAAGCTCGCCTTTTGGGTGAGAAAGGATATTAGTGCAATAAGGGGGAGTAGGGAGTAAATCCAAGGGAGCGCTCGAGGCAACTACCTTTTTGATTCGACAAAAGGGGGAGAAGGAA
This sequence comes from Artemisia tridentata subsp. tridentata, assembly GCA_021014915.2. Taxonomy (NCBI): domain Eukaryota; kingdom Viridiplantae; phylum Streptophyta; class Magnoliopsida; order Asterales; family Asteraceae; genus Artemisia; species Artemisia tridentata. Next base: position 314,047,708 of record CP139502.1, read on the forward strand.
GTGTAAACAGGTAACTTTTACATTTTACTGTGTGTTACGGTTTACATATTTGTCATCATCAAAAAGGGAGAGATTGTTAGTGCAAATATTACGATATTTAAACTAAACGATTTCTTCGGTTTTAATAATGACAAACATGTAACTTGTAATACATAATGTAAAATGTGCAAGTTAATTGTAAACACAAATCATCAATGCATACTTACATCAACACCTCCCGACGTCTCAAGTATGCTTCAACGAAGTCGTAGATTTCCATCCCGACATAAATCACTCAAGGTATGGACAAACAAATCTACTACTTGACAAATGATCAAATGATTTTATTTTTCTAAACTTCACATTTTTAATGTGACAAAATATTTTTTCAAAAATATATTTCACAAATTATTTTTGAATTAAAAAGAAAAGTTTTATTTTGAAAAATATGTTTGAAAATCCCAACAGTCAAATTTCCCCCCAAAACAGCTCCTAACTTCCCCAAATAAACCTTCCCCACTAAAGACAAACGAAGGAGCGTCTACGGCACCATTAAATAGGTACGGCTCCATTAAATTTAACAGAGCCATCGGGTATTTAGTGGAGCCGTGGGTCTGTAACGGTCAGATTTTCCCTTGCCTATAAATAGTGGACCATTCCACACTTCCAACTTGATTTTCCAGTGAGTTTTTCTCTGGTATAGTCCACCTCACTTAAAACACTTTCCTTGATCATTTGGAGAGTCTTAGGTTGTTTAAGAGTGATCCAATCATCCATTCAAGTGATCCTCTTCATTCCTCTTGATTAGCAAGAGAAGAACACAAAGTATCCAAGTAGATACAAAGTGTTGTCATCCCTCTTGATTAGCAAGAGAAGAACACAAAGTATCCAAGTAGATACAAAGTGTTGTCATCCCTCTTGATTAGCAAGAGAAGAACACAAAGAATTCAAGTTCATACAAAGTGTTGTCATCCCTCTTGATTAGCAAGAGAAGAACTCAAGGTATCCAAGAAGATACAAGAGTTGGAGTTGTTAGGTCTTATAACATTTGTTACACTCTTGATTGTATCATAGCATACATCAAGATTGTTTTTCTTTTGTGTGAGAGAGAGAGTCAAGATCATTGTGATCTTAAGAGATAGTGAAGATCTCTTGAAGTCATTGGGCTTGTGTGATTGATCATGTGGATTAAGGGTAGATCGGGTAGATCGTGGTAGATTGGTGCTAGCTAAGATTAGCACTCGACATCTAGCTTAGTGTCAGAAATAGGATAAGCGACGTGTATGGTGTAGATCGGGTAGATCGTGGTAGATTGGTGCTAGCTAAGATTAGCACTCGACATCTAGCTTAGTGTCGGAAAACAAGTTAAGCGACGTGTACGGTTTTCTCCGCCTAAAGGGAGTTTGTTGATTAGTGAAGTAACTCTCGAGTTGGGTACTCGGGGAGTGGAGTAGGGCGAAGAGGAGCTTCGTGACCGAACCACTATAAATCACCGTGTCCGGTTTGCCCCTTCTAACTTATCTCTTTACTTTCATTTCATTCGTTATCGCTTTATATTTATATTTGCATAGCGTATGTGTTTGTGTGGCTAGTTGCTTATGTCATGATTGATTATGTATGCTCCATGGTTTGATTGTGCATATGTTGTAGTTTACTATAGTCATCTCTAGATGCTATAAACTCATAGTTGACACTTTTCATATTACGTCACACTCGATCGGTGTTTGATACAAAAAGTTTTTAAGTTTTTAAATGGAAACGTATTCACCCCCCCCCTTCTACGGTTTCAACATAATCATTTGACAAACCTTGTGCAATGATAATGATATGTTATTTCGCTGCGTACACTGTTGTTCTTCATTATTATTGTCTTAATTCCTAGATATGAGGTCTAACAAGCCTCGAGCAAACGATCTCCACAATAATAATCCAAAGCCGATAAAAGTTTTCTATTTCCTGACGGTTCGCTCCCATTGACTCAGACTTCAAAAAGGCAGAGGAAAGATATCCAAGGTCAAAATAAGACTCCCGATTCCTGACGGTTAGCTGCCATTGTCTAGGTTGTTTAAAAGGTCGAGGAATAATATGTGCTTAATAATGTTAAAAATGCCAAATTTCGACTTCGGGGATATCCTAATAAAGCTTCTGTCTCTGGACTCGTAGATGAGTTGTTTCGTTCGTAATAAAAATGATATCCCTAAAATCATGTTAAATTAGGACCTTGATGTGGACCTCATTTTTATGGGCAACGGTTTTCGAGGGAAGGATTTTAAACTAGTTAGCGTCTAAACTTAGTGCCTTTATCGGACTAAAAATCTATAAAACAAGAAAAACTCATTTTTCATAAAATACTTAGAGGAAATAGGAATAAGGGAGCAAGGAATAGCTATGCGTACACAATTAGCATCTATGGGTAGTGTTGGCATCTAACTTGTGTTTAAACAATGATTTCGTTTTTAAGCTTGGTTTGGGGACTCGTGAAAAATCAAGGACGATGAATTTTATCCATATGGACGCTTTTTTATGAAAAGTGCTTCTTACTCAGTGATCCTAAAAGTTATTGTGAAATAATGAAGGTCAACATCCCGTCATATCAAAAAAGTACAAAAAGATAGTATATTTAATAAAATGGTCAAACGGGGCGTTTTTGGAAATATTAATTTCTTAATCTCTTTTGAGGAACATTTTGCTACTTTTCAAAATTTTTAGTAGAAAGAGGTTGAAATTTTTTTGTTTTAAAAGCGTGATGTGATGACATTGCGTGAGGACACGGCAATACCTTAGTCTGGGGGATTTTGGTAAGTGTTAAATCACATACCTTTTCTTTATAAAAAACGGACTTAAAAAGACCAAAAACCGACCATAAATGCCAAATATATGCTTGTTTTTGTGTTTGTGTATGTACAAGTAAAGGATACAAGAAAATGACGAAAAGAAAGAACAAAAAGACGAAAACGACCACGAGAATGAAAGAGTGAGAAAAACCGAGGCCGGGGAAGTGATTCTACAGTTTTTATCAGTCAAAAACCAAAAACCTCAAAACCAAAGCCTCAATGATAAATCATTAGCATCAATGGTCCAAAACATTTTACACCGTTAGTCCTTAAAATTTGCATGGTTAGTCCCTAAATTAACTAGTGTTAAGTTTTAAAATTATAAAATATATATCCAATACAATCCGGCCCAAAACTAATAACCCAGCCCACACTTATTTAAAAAACCGGATCATCCAACCCGACCCCTTTTCCCTTATTTTAACCTAGGTCAAAGCTATTAAAAGCCGGGTCAAAAAAGAATAAAAGGGCGGGTAAAATAGAAAAAAGTATTGTTCATCGTCGTCAACCCCATTTACCCTGTTTACCCTGCTCACTTAATGTACTTTACCCTTTCTAGAAGGCTGATTGGATTGAGATGAGCTCATATTCCATCCACGTTGGCAGTTTGAAGCTTTCCCATTGGTTGATGATATGTGGCATTCGAATCCGAGGGCTATGATGAAGGGATGATATCGACATCATGATTGGATGGCTGGGATTGGATCATACAAAACCTAGGAGGTGCATTTTGAGGCTATAAATAGAAGGCTCTTCACACACATTAGGAAGCTCTTTTTTTCTTTAAGTCGTTTTTATGTATTTGCTTTTTACTGCTTGTTGTATTAATTTCTGTCTTTTTTATAAGCTTTGTATTAGTTTAAGATCATTAATAAAATTCAGTTTGTTTAATTACCGTGTCTCTTTTCAATTTATGTCATAATGCTCTAATATGGTGAAAATAAGCTAAAATAAGCACTTAATAAGCACTTTACTTAAATTACTGTTTAGATCTCAAATAAGCTGTCTCATAGCTTACTTTGAGCTTCTATAGTCATCAATTGAATTGTCTTAAATCATACTCAAATTACCTTGACTCATTGTGGAATAAGCACTTGGATGATAAGCCAAAAAGGGAAGGGCTTATTGGACTTTACCAGCTTGTTTCTAACAAGCTGAAGCTTGTAGATCAGCTCTTGGAGCAATTTTATGTCCTTGTTTGTGCAAAGGACAAATGTGAGTTCAATTTTTCATCGTTTTGCTTTTGAAACTGCTTATTACTGTTTACTGCTTATTTCTTTGCTTATTTGAGTTTATTTGTCTTATTTATGCTTAATTGAAGTTGATTTGATGTTGTGTTAGCTTATTTCATTGTGTTACTTCATTTTGTACTTATAAGTGATTTAGAGGTCTTAATAGCTAATAATCTTAGCTTATTGGATAAGCACTTTTCTCACACAACCTTATGCTTAAAAACACTCTAATAAGCTTAACATTGATTTGTTTTCATTAATATTTGAGTTTTGCCTTCTTAATCAGCTTAAAATTCAAATCAGGTTCTATAAAGGGGTGTTTGGAATAAGGTGTTAGAACAGCTTTTAGGCTGATCTCATGAGTTTGACCACTTGGTTTAATTTGATTTAGCTTTGTTTGAGTCATATAAGCTATTGTTGAGTTGATTTTAGCTATTCTAAGTGGATTTACATGTTTTAGAGTGATTTACAAGTTTTTGAGTTTTAAACCTTTAGAATTTGCTTAATTTGCTTTAATCAGTTTTTAGGTCTTGTTTTTGTAGTTTTTGAATCTTAATTAGTGTTTTTAGTTGTTACTTATAAGGTGGTTAAGTTGCATATAGTTCGGAGTAGTTTTGGTCACATTTAAGTACTAAGTCAGTTTAAAACCATAAAAAAATTAGCAGTCTGATATAGCAGTTTCACAAGTCATATTTAGTGCTTATTTTTAATCCTTAGTGTCTGATTTTCATTTTACTAGTTGGTTGCTTATTACTTAATGTTGTTTCATGATTTTCAGTTCAGTTCTCAGCTTATTAGTTGTAACACCCCGACCCGACAAGGGTAAAGATATCACAAATATATGGTTTCATATCAGATAAACATAGTATCCATGCTTAAAATAGCGAAAGTCAAATACATAATCCCACAATAAGTCAGCATGACTTATATCCAAAATGAAAGGAAATAAAGGAGTACATAAGTTCAATGCCTAAACAATGGCAACATAATGTCTAAGGAAAATCAAATGGTAGATAAGCTATAAAGAACAAGCTCCACTCAAGTGCACTCAACCCCAAAGCCATGCCCAGCTCCTAGCTTAATTACCTGCCGTGTGAAAAGAAACACGGCTGAGCTACACGAGCTCAGTGAACAGATAATAACGATAACAAGCAGTAGAAATAAGGAATAACAGTATGAATGATCAGAGTTAAGCATCAATATGAAGTAGCAGTAATGAAAGATAAAGAGTAAAGGTGTAGGAAAACAGTAATCCTCTACGAGCCCAGTATCAGTAATCAGTAACAGTAATCAGTGTAATCATGTAACCATATAATCATATAGAGGGGAGACCTCTCAGTAAGCCAGTAATTATGAGGGGAGTCCTCAAACAGTAAATGGAGTGATCAGCTCCCAGTATGTGAAAGACGTGTATCGCACACACCATCAGTCACCAGTAATACAGTCATCAGTAACAGTAACAGTTCTAGGATGCATCCATACGCCCCAGGTGGCCATAAACCTCCCAACACACCAAATAAAATACAGTCAGGGACGGAACAGGTCATCACTCTCCTGCCCTAGAGTCATGCCATCGGTGCATCAATGACATGGTCATGAAACCCTCATGACTAGTTATGGCTCGTAGTATCAAACTGTGGGTCAGTGGTCAAGTATCAGTATTCAGTATTCAGTTTAGTTTCATAGGTCAATATCCAGTTCAGTATAACAGACAGTTCATATCAGATGGTTCAGTGACAGAGGTTCAATATCAGTAGGTTCAGTATAAGAAAGGTTCAGTATCAAATAGGTCAATATCAAAGGTTCATAGAAACAAGGAACATGGCAGTGAATCAGAAATGAAACGAAGGCACCTTACTAAGGAAGGGCAGAATATCTGTACCTTATTGCTGAAAAAGGAAACACACTGAAATAAGATGATCAAGAGCACAGGTCACTCCCTCTTCACACCTAGAGGAGTAAAGACATGATTACTAAAGATCTATTTCCATATTAAGTTACTTTCTATTTTTAGCAGGTTTCCATTTTTAGAAAGTTTTCTTATTTAGTAAGTTTCTATATTTAGCATTAATCAATTGCTATGAATTTAGTTAAGTCTTTAATTAGCTTATTGTGGAAAATAATATTCATTTTAACAAGTTATACAAATTTAGGGTTAAATATGACAAGTGTTCACAGTTTAGGGTTATAAGTGTAAATTTATCGATTTCAAGGGTATGACATGAAAATATTTCAACTTACTGATTCAATACTCCTTTTATCCAGAATGACATCATCAACCTTTTAGTTTCATAATTTATAGTTTATACCCTTCTAGTTTCAATAATTGCAAAACAAACCTTATACTTACATACTTTATGATTTAATATCCAAAATTATCAAACAAGCATAACATTTTACTAAATTCCAGAATGTCACTTCAGATTGTACATATTTTACCATTTAGTCCCTCAGATTTTAGAATTTACGCATTTAGTCCCTTAAGTTTACAAAACTTATAAATTAGGTCATAATTCCATAATAATTACAATTTAGGCCCATAAATACTCAAAATTACCCAAAACACTTTAAATACTGTTATTTACTGAAAATGACTCCAAGTTTCCAGAATTTACATTTTTAGTCCCTCTACTTTATTTATTTGCAATTCGTACATAATTAATACCAATAATTCCATATCTTGCAAATTTTACACATGAGACCCACATCTAATATTTTTACATGATTAGCCACTGATTAAGACATATTACAAAAATAACCCATGAATTTTATAATTTACAAAACAGCCCCTTAACTTTAATTCCTTAAATCGTTAACTTTTAAAATTAACCTAAAACCCTAACATATTTTCCCAATCGTTAACCAATCATTATTATAACTTCAAAACATCATGAATGACTAGATTTAATGCCAAGAACCCTAACCCTAATTTCTTTACCTTTTATTTTTATTTCCTTCTTTTATTTTTATACAAGCCGATATTACAAAATTTTACTATCACTTGAATAAGCTTCTATAATTCGATCCTATATTTTTCCCAGATCATATACTATATAAAGGACTTGTGAAAATTATAAGACTTGCCCAGAAAGTTCGTATGGTATTTCTTTATATTTTTATACCCGATTTGATATTAAAATTACCCTCGACATTTTTAGGCTTCTACACATCATTATATTATTTGTACCAGACCATATATATTGTATAAAGTCCAAATAGATCAATTATAACATCCAGAAAACTCGTGTGAATTATATAGAAAATTATTTCGTTTTTTAAGTATTCGACCAACTATGATTATATACGATCACTAGAGCTTGCATGGTTCGAATCCAATCTTTAATATGTGACTTATATGATATAAAGAGTGTAAGAAAAATACCAAACCAGATCTAGCACGATTTGAATAGGCCGAATGAATTTACTCCTCTCGGTTTGGTTTAAATCGACAACGAAATTGCTCCACAAGCAAGAACACGACCAACGACCTTGGAAGCAATTTTCACAGATCATATATGATGTGAGTAACTCAGGAAAAATAGAGAATGAATTTTACAAAGGTCGAATGAATTATAATAGATTTAATACCTTTCGATAGGGAAAAATGAAAGAAATTCGATAGAGCTTGAACGAGGCCTCCACAATTCAGACTGGATTTTTCTAAGCTTCTATGATGATCAAGGAACGTGGAAAATTAGTGAGGATGGCTGGAAAAATCGTGTGGTGGTTATACGAATTATTCTTGGTGATATTTAGGGTTTTGTTTTGTTTCGGTATATATTTTTTTTTTGAAGAAGAGATGGATAGGTATGATATAGATAGGGAAAGCCGAGTGATATGGAGGGAGGTTGAGCCAAAATTTTGGAATCATGGGGCTTGGACCAAATCAAAAGATATTTGATTGAATATTCCTAAATTAGTTATGTAATTCAAATTTTGAAACTAATATTTTGTGTACTCTTAATATAAATCGGCTAGGAGAGTATTAAAGGGTCCACGTAACTTATTTAACGTGTCAAATGTAGCTTAGGATTATTTGGTGTCATAGTTTATTAGTTTACCAAGCTTCGGAAACACTTTGGTGCATTAAGGACTTGTTTTGTTAAAGTTTTTGCTCGCAGGGGCATTTTAGTCATTTTACATGTTATAGAATTTCAGGTATTACAACTTCTTCCCCACTAACAGAAAAATTTCGTCCTCGAAATTTGCAAGGACATAAGAAAGGAAACATGACATATACGAAACTGAACATACCAGATCAAAACATGAAATGAGGATAACTTGATCGTATTGACTCTTCGGTCTCCCAGGTTGCCTCTCGTGCTGGGTGATTCCGCCAAAGAATCTTTACAAAAGGAATGACTTTATTTCTCATAACGCGTTCTTGACGCTCTAGGACCGCTTCCGGTTCTTCAGATAAGGTCATATCGGGGCGGATTTGATCAAACGGATAAGAAGCCACATGCAGAGGGTGATAGTTGTATCCCCTCAAAAGAGATACATGAAATACATTATGAACATGAGCCAACTGAGGTGGTAAAGCTAGACGATACGATACTTCTCCGATACGCTCCAGAATTTCAAAAGGTCCAATAAACCGAGGGCTGAGCTTGCCCTTAATACCAAAACGTTTGACGCCTCGGAACGGAGATACTTTAAGAAATACCCGGTCGCCGACATTAAACTCTAGATCCCGACGGTGCTTATCCGCATAACTCTTTTGACGCGCCCGTGCCTCTTTCAATTCCTCTTTAGCCGTAGCAACCTTTTCATTTGTGACCTCAATCATCTCAGGTCCTTCAAGAAGACGTTCCCCTACTTCATCCCAACATACCGGTGCTCTGCACTTTCGTCCATATAACATCTCAAAAGGTGCCATATCAATGCTCGCGTGCCAACTATTATTATAAGCGAACTCTACCAAACACAGGTAATCGTCCCAACTACCCGTCCATTCCAACGCACACGCCCGTAACATATCCTCTAATGTCTGGATGGTCCTCTCCGACTGACCATCAGTTTGGGGATGAAAAGCGGTACTGAATTTAAGACGAACACCCCAACCTTTATGCAATCCCTTCCAGAAGCGCGAAGTGAAACGAGGATCACGATCAGAAACAATAGAAGAAGGAGTGCCATGTAATCTAACAATCTCCTGCGTGAAAATTTCTGACAACTTACTAACACTGTAGCTCATACGGATGGGTAAGAAATGAGCGGATTTAGTTAGCCGATCAACGACCACCCAAATCGCATCATGTTTCCTACGAGTCAACGGTAACCCACAAACAAAATCCATGGATATTTCATCCCACTTCCAAACTGGAATCTCCAAAGGCTGCAATAACCCACTAGCTCTCTGGTGTTCAATCTTGACCTGCTGACAGGTCATACATCTAGCTACAAACGATGCCACATCCTGCTTCATACCGTTCCACCAGAAGTGCTGCTTCAGATCCCGATACATCTTGGTTGAACCAGGATGTATAGAAAAAGGAGAACTATGAGCCTCAGTCAACAAGGCCTCACGTAGATCAGAATCATCAGGAACACATAATCGATCTCCATACCATACCACACCACTATCATCAACCCGAAACTCAGACTGCTTACCTTCCTCGACATTCTGCACAATAGCCCAGAGTTCACCATCGTCCTTCTGAGCTTCCTTAATCCGCAGCATCAAGTTTGATTCCACCTTCAGACTCGCCCAAAAACCACTAACGCCTTTTTCACATAACTCAACCTCTAACCGCTCTAAATCTTGAAGAATACGAGGCTCGATATTCATACTAGCAATCATACCCGATTTCCTGCTGAGTGCATCGGCAACAACATTCGCCTTGCCGGGATGGTACTGGATATTAGTGTCGTAATCTTTCAAAAGCTCCAACCATCTCCTCTGCCTCATGTTGAGCTCCTTTTGAGTAAATATGTATTTGAGACTCTTATGATCCGTGAAGATATCACATGATTCACCGTATAAGTAATGTCTCCATATTTTCAACGCAAATACCACAGCTGCCAACTCTAGATCATGGGTCGGATAATTTTCCTCATAGGGTTTTAACTGCCTTGAAGCATAGGCAATTACTTTCCCGTTCTGCATGAGAACACAACCTAAACCCTTTTTGGAAGCGTCACTATAAATCTGAAATCCTCCCGAACCCGACGGTAAGGTCAAAATAGGTGCAGACACTAGTCGTCGTTTCAACTCCTCAAAGCTCTGCTCACGCTCATCCGTCCACACAAACTTTTCACCTTTTCTCATCAATTGAGTCATTGGTAACGCCAACTTAGAAAAACCCTCGACAAAACGTCGATAGTAGCCAGCTAACCCCAGAAAACTCCTGACTTCGGTTACCGTGGTAGGTCTTGGCCATTTTGTGATAGCCTCAACCTTAGCTGGATCCATGGTAATCCCATCTGCAGACACGATGTGACCAAGGAAAGCAACTCGGTCCAACCAGAACTCACACTTGGAAAATTTAGCGTATAATTTCTGCTGCCTCAGAATACCCAAAACAGTACGCAAATGCTGCTCGTGCTCTTCCGCCGACTTAGAATATACCAGAATATCATCAATGAAAACGATGACGAATTTATCAAGGAATTCATGGAAAACCCGGTTCATTAAGTCCATAAATACTGCAGGAGCATTTGTTAACCCGAAAGGCATAACTAAAAACTCATAATGTCCATACCGGGTACGGAAAGCAGTTTTAGAAATGTCCTGCTCTTTAACCCGCAACTGGTGATAACCAGATCGCAAGTCAATCTTGGAGAATACTTTAGCTCCCTGCAACTGATCGAACAAATCATCGATGCGAGGTAGCGGATAACGATTTCGAATGGTGATGCGGTTTAACTCCCGGTAATCAATACACAACCGCATAGACCCATCTTTCTTCTTTACAAAAAGTACAGGAGCACCCCATGGTGACACACTCGGGCGAATAAATCCACAGTCCAATAACTCTTCAAGCTGCTCTTTTAACTCTTTAAGTTCCACCGGTGCCATCCGGTACAGAGCCTTAGAGATAGGCTCAGCGCCGGGAATCAGATCGATAGTAAATTCAACCTCTCTGGCCGGAGCAAGACCAGGAAGTTTTTCAGGGAAAACATCAGAAAATTCCCGAACAACATGAACAGTATTAATATCAGGACCCTCGACAGATGAATCCTTAACAGAGGCCAAATAACCTTGACAACCATGAGACATTAGAGTCCTTGCTTTCATAGCAGAGATAATTTTCACAGATTTCAGAGAGCGTGTTTCATGAAAGACAAATTCAGGCTGAGTTAGATTACCAAAGATTACTTTTCGAGCATGACAGTCAATGGTGGCTCTATGAAAAGATAACCAATCCATGCCCAGGATAACGTCAAAATCAGTCATATCCAGAGGAAGTAAGTTTGCCGAACGGATTCGGTCATCGAATCGTATAGGACAGTTTACATATTCATGATCAATAAGAGTACTGAGTTTCATGGGAGTGGAGAGGGATACTTGATTATTTAGTGGTGTTGGTGATATATTAAGTTTCTTAACCAATTTCATAGATATGATAGAATGTGTAGCTCTAGTATCAAAAAGTGTGAAAATAGCATGATCACCAATATATAAAACGCCCGTAATCGTACCTGAAGACTGTGCCGCCTGATCACGCGTCATAGAATATACACGGCCAGTGTTAGGTGGTGGAGGGGGAGGTTTCAAATAGTTCCCGGCTGACTCCGGGTGTTTAGGGCAATCTTTCACTCTATGCTCCGTAGACCCGCATCTAAAACATGCCCCAGTAGCCACACGACAAGCCCCAGCATGACGTTTCCCACAAGTAGTGCAAATAGGAAAAGAATAAGAACCCCCAGACGCACCTCCTTGAGAACTAGAACCCGACGCCCTGCTCTGCTGATTACCCTTAGCAGTCTGGTCTCTCCACTGTTTCTGACCGTTGTTGCGTCCTGAGCGATCATCTCCCTGCCTAGGAGTGAACCTGGAATCCTGCCCTCTAGTATCCGACTTCTTCTGATCATAGTTCCTGCCAGCCTGACCCTGATGGTCGTATCGTCGATCCCCCTGACCACGAGAATCATAACTCCTGTCATTTCGGCCCCTAAAATCCCTGCTCTGACCCTGAGTCTGAATCCTATCCCCATCTCTGTTCCTCTTATGCCCAGATCCCTGATGGAATATCTCAATATTGCGAGCTGCGTCGCAACATTCTGCCGGGTCTCGAAACTCATCATTAAGTATGCGGTCTAGTACCCACCTAATACAATGGTAAAAGAAAAATGTATTAATGTCTATTGGTACCAACCATCAACTTAAATAGGTTACTAACCTCTTGAGTCCCCATTTGAATTGTCTAGCCTGCTGCTTAGAATCCCCCGCAAGCGGACCCACAAAACTCACTAATCTCTGAAACCGCTCCAGATACTGCCCAGCATTCTCAGAATCAAGCTGAGAGATGGTGTTGTACTCCCTAATGAACCTCTGCTGCTCGGAAACAGGGAAGTACCGATTATAGAATGTGGTACGAAAATCAGCCCATGAACAACTAAGAACATATGCGTCACCACCCTTTGCTTCTTTGTGCGCTTTCCACCAATTGAGCGCGTCACCCTCTAACTTGAACACGGCCAGACGAGTCTTGAACCCGTCCTCACAACCTAACACCTCGAACAGTTTCTCCATGTGGGTGATCCAGTCTTCTGCTGCATGAGGAGTAGCGGCAGAAGTGAAGGACAACGGCTTGAGCTTATTAAAACTTTCCAGCCACCCATTAATGGTAGTGGGTCGGCCCCCACCACCAGAAGAACTGCCAGCACCCCCAGATGAACCAGCTCCACCATTAATAAGCCGGTTGATCACCGCATCAGTGTTAAGGCCCGGTAACAAATTTGCTATAGCATTAGCCACCATAGCCTCCAGGTTGGGGATTTCAGCATCTCCTCCACTGTTATACTCCTGGTGACGAGTGTTAACCATCTATAGAATTATGAAGACGATTAGCAAGGTGAAACAAAATACGACGGAGCAGAATAAGGAAAAGAGTACGCGAAAGGAAAACCTAATGTCTACCCAATCCTCACAGGTCAAAGGCCTAAGCCAACGGGTTTCGGAAACCTGTCTCTGATACCATAAATTGTAACGCCCCGACCCTACAAGGGTAAAGATATCACAAATATATGGTTTCATATCAGATAAACATAGTATCCATGCATAAAATAGCGAAAGTCAAATACATAATCCCACAATAAGTCAACATGACTTATATCCAAAATGAAAGGAAATAAAGGAGTACATAAGTTCAATGCCTAAACAATGGCAACATAATGTCTAAGGAAAATCAAATGGTAGATAAGCTATAAAGAACAAGCTCCACTCAAGTGCACTCAACCCCAAAGCCATGCCCAGCTCCTAGCTTAATTACCTGCCGTGTGAAAAGAAACACGGCTGAGCTACACGAGCTCAGTGAACAGATAATAACGATAACAAGCAGTAGAAATAAGGAATAACAGTATGAATAATCAGAGTTAAGCATCAATATGAAGTAGCAGTAATGAAAGATAAAGAGTAAAGGTGTAGGAAAACAGTAATCCTCTACGAGCCCAGTATCAGTAATCAGTAACAGTAATCAGTGTAATCATGTAACCATATAATCATATAGAGGGGAGACCTCTCAGTAAGCCAGTAATTATGAGGGGAGTCCTCAAACAGTAAATGGAGTGATCAGCTCCCAGTATGTGAAAGACGTGTATCGCACACACCATCAGTCACCAGTAATACAGTCATCAGTAATAGTAATCAGTTCTAGGATGCATCCATACGCCCCAGGTGGCCATAAACCTCCCAACACACCAAATAAAATACAGTCAGGGACGGAACAGGTCATCACTCTCCTGCCCTAGAGTCATGCCATCGGTGCATCAATGACATGGTCATGAAACCCTCATGACTAGTTATGGCTCGTAGTATCAAATTGTGGGTCAGTGGTCAAGTATCAGTATTCAGTATTCAGTTTAGTTTCATAGGTCAATATCCAGTTCAGTATAACAGACAGTTCATATCAGATGGTTCAGTGACAGAGGTTCAATATCAGTAGGTTCAGTATAAGAAAGGTTCAGTATCAAATAGGTCAATATCAAAGGTTCATAGAAACAAGGAACATGGCAGTGAATCAGAAATGAAACGAAGGCACCTTACTAAGGAAGGGCAGAATATCTGTACCTTATTGCTGACAAAGGAAACACACTGAAATAAGATGATCAAGAGCACAGGTCACTCCCTCTTCACACCTAGAGGAGTAAAGACATGATTACTAAAGATCTATTTCCATATTAAGTTACTTTCTATTTTTAGCAGGTTTCCATTTTTAGAAAGTTTCCTTATTTAGTAAGTTTCTATATTTAGCATTAATCAATTGCTATGAATTTAGTTAAGTCTTTAATTAGCTTATTGTGGAAAATAATATTCATTTTAACAAGTTATACAAATTTAGGGTTAAATATGACAAGTGTTCACAGTTTAGGGTTATAAGTGTAAATTTATCGATTTCAAGGGTATGACATGAAAATATTTCAACTTACTGATTCAATACTCCTTTTATCCAGAATGACATCATCAACCTTTTAGTTTCATAATTTATAGTTTATACCCTTCTAGTTTCAATAATTGCAAAACAAACCTTATACTTACATACTTTATGATTTAATATCCAAAATTATCAAACAAGCATAACATTTTACTAAATTCCAGAATGTCACTTCAGATTGTACATATTTTACCATTTAGTCCCTCAGATTTTAGAATTTACGCATTTAGTCCCTTAAGTTTACAAAACTTATAAATTAGGTCATAATTCCATAATAATTACAATTTAGGCCCATAAATACTCAAAATTACCCAAAACACTTTAAATACTGTTATTTACTGAAAATGACTCCAAGTTTCCAGAATTTACATTTTTAGTCCCTCTACTTTATTTATTTGCAATTCGTACATAATTAATACCAATAATTCCATATCTTGCAAATTTTACACATGAGACCCACATCTAATATTTTTACATGATTAGCCACTGATTAAGACATATTACAAAAATAACCCATGAATTTTATAATTTACAAAACAGCCCCTTAACTTTAATTCCTTAAATCGTTAACTTTTAAAATTAACCTAAAACCCTAACATATTTTCCCAATCGTTAACCAATCATTATTATAACTTCAAAACATCATGAATGACTAGATTTAATGCCAAGAACCCTAACCCTAATTTCTTTACCTTTTATTTTTATTTCCTTCTTTTATTTTTATACAAGCCGATATTACAAAATTTTACTATCACTTGAATAAGCTTCTATAATTCGATCCTATATTTTTCCCAGATCATATACTATATAAAGGACTCGTGAAAATTATAAAACTTGCCCAGAAAGTTCGTATGGTATTTCTTTATATTTTTATACCCGATTTGATATTAAAATTACCCTCGACATTTTTAGGCTTCTACACATCATTATATTATTTGTACCAGACCATATATATTGTATAAAGTCCAAATAGATCAATTATAACATCCAGAAAACTCGTGTGAATTATATAGAAAATTATTTCGTTTTTTAAGTATTCGACCAACTATGATTATATACGATCACTAGAGCTTGCATGGTTCGAATCCAATCTTTAATATGTGACTTATATGATATAAAGAGTGTAAGAAAAATACCAAACCAGATCTAGCACGATTTGAATAGGCCGAATGAATTTACTCCTCTCGGTTTGGTTTAAATCGACAACGAAATTGCTCCACAAGCAAGAACACGACCAACGACCTTGGAAGCAATTTTCACAGATCATATATGATGTGAGTAACTCAGGAAAAATAGAGAATGAATTTTACAAAGGTCGAATGAATTATAATAGATTTAATACCTTTCGATAGGGAAAAATGAAAGAAATTCGATAGAGCTTGAACGAGGCCTCCACAATTCAGACTGGATTTTTCTAAGCTTCTATGATGATCAAGGAACGTGGAAAATTAGTGAGGATGGCTGGAAAAATCGTGTGGTGGTTATACGAATTATTCTTGGTGATATTTAGGGTTTTGTTTTGTTTCGGTATATATTTTTTTTTTGAAGAAGAGATGGATAGGTATGATATAGATAGGGAAAGCCGAGTGATATGGAGGGAGGTTGAGCCAAAATTTTGGAATCATGGGGCTTGGACCAAATCAAAAGATATTTGATTGAATATTCCTAAATTAGTTATGTAATTCAAATTTTGAAACTAATATTTTGTGTACTCTTAATATAAATCAGCTAGGAGAGTATTAAAGGGTCCACGTAACTTATTTAACGTGTCAAATGTAGCTTAGGATTATTTGGTGTCATAGTTTATTAGTTTACCAAGCTTCGGAAACACTTTGGTGCATTAAGGACTTGTTTTGTTAAAGTTTTTTTTTTTTTGCTCGCAGGGGCATTTTAGTCATTTTACATGTTATAGAATTTCAGATATTACATTAGTGCTTATTTAGTAGTTCATAAGTTGCCTGATCAGCCTGCATATCATAATATATCAGTGTGCTATTGTCTGACCAGCCATCTTCTAAGCTAATTTTTAAGCACTTAATAAGCTCTTTAGGGTCTGATTTTTGTTCTATTAGTTTATTGGTTGGTGATATTTAGCTGTTTTCAGCTATTGTGGTGTTGCTTATTGTTTTAGTGCTTTTTCTGAAGCTTAAAGTTGCCCCAGTGGGTTGTTTTGGCATGCTAATTGCCTTAATAGCTTATTTTGGATTCTGTGCTTATTTCTTGATTAGTTCTGCTTATTCTGTTTAGATTTGCTTTCTAGTGTGCTTTTAGTGTTTAAAAGCTTATTTCATTTAACACACAAGCTTTTAGAAGGTTATGTGCTAATTATCAGTTAGATTTAGCCTTTAAGTTCTTAATAGCAGTCTGCTCTTTAACTGCTTATTCTGGCTTATTCTTTAAGTTTTAAAAAGTTTGCTTTCACAAAATTTTGTTATTTTCATCTTATTTACAAGTTCCAAAAAAAATTTTAAAAAATAAAATAAAAAGGGAAGTTGGGAAGTCCAAGGTGAGCCGAGGCTCGAACCCAGGACCTCAACCGACCTCGACCTTTACACACACTCTCCATAACCATCTGCGCCCTTGGGAAATCTCTGCCCAAGGTTGCAGTGGTTAACCTTTTAACCACTTTTTTATTTTATTTTTAGCTTATTTGCTTAAACTGCTTAATAGCTGCTTATTCCAATAAGCTGTTTACTCACTTTTATTTTTCCTTGGATCTTCATAACCTGAAGTAGTTTTCTGGAAATTTTTATAATTTTTAACTTTAATTTAGTATTTTTTATATTATTTTTAATCTAAAAGTGTTTTTAATTCATAAAAAATAAAATAAAAATAAAAAAATACAAATCTTTTTTCTAAAATTCTTTTTTATCATTTAGGACTTTTAGGAACCAAATTTGCGCATCTAGAGTAGATTTTTGAGATTTTGGTTTTCTTAGCCCGTTTTAAGGCCGTTAAGGCTCGTTTTTAGTTTTAATTGTGTTTTTGATTATTTGTGCTTTGCTTATTCTTTTAATATGGTTTTTAATTACCTTTTAGTTTATGTTTTATATTTTTAGACATATTCCAAATATTCTTCTCTTAATCAAATCATTCGATCACGAACGAAATTAACCATTCCATTCACACTTCATTCAGAACCTCACGACCCGGGAATAATCCATACTTCCGATTTTATATTTTGTTTGAAATTCTTTGACCTCTAGGTTTGTTCTATCTTGGCTAGAGATAGAATTCACCCTTTGGCCGGGTTTTTCCTACACTAATATAATATATATACTTGTGCACACACATCAAGCTTCTAGGAACATCTTGCTCTTCACACACAACTGATGATATCCAGACCTTAAATCAGTCTAAAGTTGATCAGATAAGTTTTCGATTCGAGGTAGTGGATGAAGGTTTCTAATAGTAAATACGATTCAGCTTCTAGAAATCAATACCTAATCTCCAACTGCTGTCCTTCATCATCGGGAATAAAACGGGAGCACCCCACAGAGATACGCTCAGATGAACACAGCCAGCTCCAAATTCTGGTTGTTGCTCCTTCAGTTCTCTCAATACCAGGTCAATACGACTTCACACTCTGGTGGAAATCTTGGTATTTCCACTACAACAAAATAAACTCTCAAAAATGGCACAGCGGAATGGCATTTACGATGTATGACCTCATAGACAAAAACACAATGTGTCACAATAGAGAAATACTAAATGAACAGATAATAGTCATAACTCCCACAACTGGGATAAGTACAAATATCCAAATCATCATGAGTCTCAGTAGGTAGCGGTTCTTAATGGTTAACTTGTTCAATTCCCGGTAGTTGATACACATCCGAAAGGAACCATCCTTCTTTTTGACGAACAATACCGGTGCTCCCCATAGCAAAGAACTAGGTCGGATGAAACCTTTGTCTTGGAGTTCCTTGAGTTGATCAGACAATTCCTCCATTTCAGTAGGTTTCAAACGGTAGGGAGACTTTGCAACCGGCATTGCTCCGGGAATGAGGTCTATTCGAAACTCGACCTCTCGCATAAGGGGTAATCCGAATAAGTCTTCGGGAAATACCTCCGGGAAGTTTCGAACGACTGGGATATCTTCTAGTTTCTGCTCGTCTACTTTCATGCTCATGAGGTGCCTTGCTTTTTCTTCAGGTCGCTCTCCATAGACCTTAAGTGACTCGCCATTTGGTAGTGGCATTCGGACCATCTTTTCATGACACACTATTTCAGCCTTATGCTTGGACAGCCAGTCCATTCCCACAATCACGTCGAAGCTTTCGTGTCCGAATGGTATTAAGTCGATGATAAAGGTGTAGCCTTCTAACTCTAGTTTGCGCCCGCGAACGATCTTATTTGTTTCTATCTTTTGACCATTTGTTATTTCAATTTCGTAACTTAAGCCTAGTCTACTGGGTTCCATATTTAACAGAGACATGAATTTAGTGGAGACAAAACTATAATCGGCACCCGAATCAAACAGCACAGTAGCATAGTGGTCGTTTAAAGAGAACGTACCCGTCACGATGTTCGGGTCCTGGCGTCCCTCTTCAGCGTTCATCACAAATACCCGACCACGAGCTGGGTTGCCATTGTTTCCACCGTTTGTATTGTTCTCACGGTTAGCATTTTTTACACGGTTATCATTGTTTCCACCAATTGCTATAGCCTGATTCTGGTTGTTTGTTACTTGCCCACGTGTTCCATTCAACCTAGGGCACGCATTTCGAAGATGATTCAGGTTCCCACACTCATAACATGCCCTTGGGTTAACAGCATTTGCCGGTATCACTTGTTTGGTTACTGCCCGACAATCTTTTGCTATGTGACCACCTTGTTTGCAATTGAAACACACTCGGCATGGCGTAGTCTCCAAATGGTGGTAGTTACATTTGGCACACTTGGGGTAAGGGCCCACATACCCTTTCTTGTCCGTGGTTGTTGCCACGAATCCTTTTCCCCATTTTGCTTTCTTATTGTCACCCTTTACACCTCCCTATTTACTTGGCTCGCTCACGGCCTTCCTTTTATAACCACTTTTGGACAACATGCCATTCCTGACCATTTTGTCTGTTAAGGTTGCGGCTTTCAGTATCGCACTTTGAATTGTAGGAGGCTCGGTCGCTCTCACCATCCCGCGAATCTCGGAAACCAAACCATAGATGTACCTATCGATTCTTTTGGACTCAGGAGTGACCATGTGAGGTACCAATCTAGCAAGCTCATGGAATCGATCAGTATAAGTTGCGTGACCAACACCTACCATAGCATGGTTGTAGAACTCATGCTCCAGTTTCTGCATCTCGTTGTTAGGGCAATACTCTTCTTTCAGTAATGCCTTAAGGTCATCCCAACTCATTCCCATTGTGGCTTCTCTTCCTCTGGCCTGGATTTGCGTGTTCCACCAGGTTTGAGCCTTTCCTGTGAACGAGCTTGCAGCTTACTTCACTCTCTGGTGAGCTGCACACTCGCTTATGTCCATTACTGCCTCCATCTTCTCAATCCATCTTGTGTACACCAATGCTCCTCCATTGCCATCAAAGTCCACTGGTTTGCATGCTGTAAACTCCTTGTACGAACATCCCTTGCCACTATTGTTGTTGTTGCCATTATTGTTGTGGTCACTACCAATGCTATTGTCTGCATGGTCATTCCCGCTTCCGTTGTTTCCTAGGTTACTGATGTGATCGCCAACTTGGGTGACGAGAGTGGGTAGCAATGCTTGTAGTTGCTCGGCGATCATAGCAGAAAGGTCGGGATTCACATTGTCGTTGGCGTTGTTCGCAGTGCCACGACCCCCTGCTCTACCTCCTTGCCCACCAGTCCTTCCACCCCTCGATGGTGGAACACCTCGGTTAACTCGAGTCTACCTTTTTGGAGGCATGATTCTACAAAGTAGGACATTGGTAAACATTAGATAGGAGATAGGTAGGATAGGTCGGTATACGTGTCGTGCTACTACACTTAACTTCCTATCTGACAATCCATGAATTTGATAAGTCCATGTTGCATCATGTTATCGTAAAAACGTTGGCCAGGCGTTTTTAGGATAGCATCATGCTGCATTTACTTATCATCATCACTTCGTGTCACATAATCCCACACGTAGTTCCTATAATGCAAACTATATGAGGATTCTTAGGTTATAGTCTAGGTTAAACCACCTAATTCTCTATAACCTGGATCTGATACCAATCTGTCACACCCCAAAAATGGCGCAGCGGAATGGCATTTACGGGGTATGACCTCATAGACAAAAACACAAGGTGTCACAATAGAGAAATACTAAATGAACAGATAATAGTCATAACTCCCACAACTGGGATAAGTACAAATATCCAAATCATCATGAGTCTCAGAGCTAAACAACATCACTAAGCAATAACCAAATGCAGCTTCACGAGTTATAACCCGGAAGGGTCTTGACTAAGTCTTGCTAAGTCAGGCCAATACTCAACCTTCTATGGTACCTTCATTCTTAATACCTGAAAATGGATACTCGAAAACGTCAATATAATGTTGGTGAGCTCGTAGGTTTAGATGTTAAACCACGAAGCTGTGAATAATAGCGTAGGACAATAGTGCAAATGAATACCAATTATGAACACGTTATCTAAACACAAATAATGTCGCGCCAACTGAACCTACCACAATGTTACACACATCAACAGTACACACAGAGGGGAGCTACCCTGATAGATCTATCATAATGTTTCGGCTCTTAAAGAGAGTTAACAGTTGCGCATTCATGTACACACAGTCAAAACATTTTGTAGCACATAATCGTATCATCACACATATATGTCCAAAACATGAAAACGATGTATCACAGCATGAAAACAGTCAAAATATTATTTGAGTACCATTTTCCCCCAAGGAAAACATAATGAAAAAGGGGCTACGAGAACTCACCTCAGAAATAGTCGTCTGAAGTGAATAAATCAAGTAACAATAGTGTGCAGCACCGACACGCGACCTAGATTAGTAAGGCATGTTTTAGTTCACAGACCAAGTTTAAGACTCCACGAATTTAATTCAAAAGTTTTAATGTGTTTACGTTGTTGTTGCTGGTGTGGCAGCACTTAAGTTTAAAAAAAAACAGTTTTGTAGGTATTGTAGGTATTGGCTCTTGGAAGTGCACAAGTGTATGGCAATAAAATATCACGGATGATTAAGATCTCGATTGGACAATAACCGAAAGACGATGAACGAAGAGTGATTATGAACAATACTAGTCGTTGATGAGATATTGAAATATCATTGTCAAGGGAGTATATATCACTAAGTGTGTGCATATATGTATTTATACATAGTTTTTATAAAAGAAGTGTTTCGTTTAAGAATTTCTCATCATTGTTTATGACATTTAACGAAAAGATTAATAATTCAAGTATATACCATTTGATAATAGGCAATTCTCGTGCTAACAAAGTTATAAGGCTCGTGTTTAAAACAATTGTTCATAACCTAATAAATTTATATAAGTTTTGATACAACATTTCAAGTTTATATGTAACCGAATTAATGAGCGAGTTTTCATTTACAAGTAATTGTTAATTATGTAAAAGAGTTTTTCATTGTATGTGTCACGACAAATCCATTTGGTTTATAAATTAAATATGTTGTAAGATCTAAATATATATATCGAGAGGTTATGTTTTAGTGATGTGAAACGAGGCGATAATTAGTCGATTTGTTATTATATTAAGGTTTGACGAGTTGGGCTGAAAACAAACAGACTCCATTACATGATATGTGGGCTTGGCCCAATAAAGCATGAAAAGGAAAATTAAACAAGGATAAACACTGATGGGCTTTGGCCCAGTTAAAACCAATGACTAAAAGCTCAGTACCCTGGAACAAAATGCAACGCAATGTTATCCTCCCTAGTGTCATAATAGTTCGAATGACACACTTTATGGGAGTGACTCGACTCTTATATTCGACCAACCCGTGTCCTTTTCACGAGGGTTTTTAAGACTCATTTCGACCGAGCAAAACGAGCACCCTTTGGGGGTGTATACAATGAGATAACAAAAACACAACACACCCTTTCCTACGAGGTTTAAAAGACTCACATGTCTCTAATACACATCGATTACAATTAGTAAGCAAACATCTCCTTGAGTTTCAAAGGTTCAATCCATTCTAAGAGAGGAAAAAGAATCAAGTATATCACATTTTGGATAAACATATAAGTTCAAGTGGTCAATTTCTATGGCCTCGAGTGACCAAAATACTTGAATCAAGACCCAAGTATTCCAGTGTATGCTCGAGTTGGGTTTGAACACAACCAAAATACCGAGTATAAACTTAGCCCAATTCGGACAGACGCAGATTTTTGAGTATCAAAACACCCTGTTCGGACCTAATTTCAAATGCCTTACGACCATACATTTTTGCCAAGGAACCCAAGTGGCCAAATCTTAACGCAAACACAAACTTATTCGAGCAATCTATGATTACAACCTTAGAATGGACACAACCACAGACCACCCGTGAATCTTAACACAAATGAGAATAAGCTAAAAAAAAAATGGATGAGGTGGGAATTCGAGTACAGACACAATCACATCAATGTTTAACACCCCAACTCATAGACTCAACTTAGCTTCACACCCAATTTACATCATCTTTTTATCTAGCTTACTAGCTTCTTAGTAAATCGACAAAGTAACTGATAAAATATTTGACACAGTAACCTACGACATACACATTCCAACATCGAGCCAATCCCAGTTTGATTTTAATTTTGTTCTTGGTTTTAATCTTCCACACACCGCAATAATAACAACACAAACATCATCACCATTGTGACCTTAAATTAACATCAACGATTTCTTTTAACACAAAATTAAATAACAGATTTTCCGGAAATCACAAACATACAAGTATTTGATTATGACATTAAAACAACAGTTGGAGATCTTACAACACAATTCGAACGACACAGGGTTATGGACTAGACCCGATTCCAAGCAAACCCACACACCTTCGATTTCCAAATCATAACCCTTGAACTCTTCCTCTTGTGAGCGAGTTGTTGTAGTTGGGAAGTGTGTGGATCCACTGGAACTGATTGATCTATATAGGGACTTATTGGTTTGCCTTTAGAACATAGGAGGGAATAGAGATCATCCATGTTCATCATAAATCCTTCTCAATCCGAGTCACTTTGACTGTCGATACTTGTTGACTTCTAGGGGGGTGGCTTGTGAGAACGACAACACCCTAAAGAGCACATTGACCCAGAAATTTTTGATGGTGATATATGAATGTCGCTTTTGGGGTGTTGGGGAGAGAGAACCAGAAAAGTTAGAGGGATGAATGTGGATGGAAGTGGGGTTATATTCAAAGAATATAAGATAAGATTACATGTGAGTGGGTGTGTTTTTATAATAGTAAGTATATTAATTGTATTTTGTGTACCCCGTGTTCTGTTGAGCTGAGGTGAAATCATGGTACCCCGGTTTCACATAAATGTGAAAAACATAAATCCGGAGTCGTTTTTATAAAACTGACTTCAAGTAAAATTTATTGACTCCTGTTGGGTTCGTAAAACACCCAATTATCTTAAACAGGATTTGAACACAAATTAAGCCAAGTGTTTGCTAAACCGAGAACAATTCAAGTCACTGAGAGAACAGCCTCTCAGTGAGTCATCTTCAGGATGCTTAAGGCGAGTTTAATAAAGGACTCACTCTCAGGAAGGCGGTACTCCCTGAGTAGGACTTAAGCCAAAGAAGAAGATGATGGTTCAGTGAGTGTTGGACAAGAACTCACTGAACCCCAGTCTCCTCAACAACATTAAAGTGATTGAAGACTGATGAACCAATGCCTGAAGAATAGGCGGGAACAAAAGGGAAAGATCTGAGAAGATAAGAGTGTCAGACCAAACACTCTTATCTTGTCAGATACCAACCTTCCCTATTGCGGCTAAAAGTCATGGAGTGTCAGCCAACAACTCCCAAAGTCTTATTAGCCCATTCCTATTGGTTCTTGGAAATGACAATTACTATTTGTAATTGTCAGACACGCTACCTCAACAACTTGTAATATTTTAATCACTTATACTTAGATTACTTGTGTATAAATAGATCAGATGGAGAGAAGTTATGAGTGCTTTGTATATTGAAAGCTTAGAACTTTTACAAAGTAACTTCTCTCCTACAAAGAGTATACAACTCACTGAGATAGCTCAGTGGGTATATTGTTACCACTCAAGCAAAACTTGAGTTTCGATAGGAGACACCATAAACCCTTGTCTATTCAATCCCAAGTGTTTGTTCCGCAAAACACTTGGGTAATAGATTCTTGGAATTATTTACAATAAGAATTTAAATGTTGAAAAATATTGTGTTTTTTATATTCACGTATTATAACTGTTAGAAATATTCTTTGCATTGATCTCAGTCATAAGCTCACTTAGTTTAACTTAATTGTTATTACTCGGTGTGCTAAGGGAACAACAAGTGGTATCAGAGCCTCTGGTTTATAAAACCTTTCAAAAACCCAGAGAGCTCCAGGTTTTTAAAACCAAGATCCTAAAATGACTGATACCAATGTACCCCAGTTAGTCGATAAAAAGGGTGGCAGCTATTCTACTGTAGCACCCAGACTTGAGGCTAGCAAATTTAGCAAATGGAAAAAATGTATGATTGGCTATTTAACTGGGATGGAACCCTACTACATCGCTTGTATCAAGGATGGCCCATTTGTCCCAAAAACTGCTGCAGGGCTAATTAAGCCTGAAGCTCAATGGACCATAGATGAGAGGAGGGTGGTCAATCAGGACCATCGCCTGAAAAGCATCCTTATATCATGTCTTCCTGACGATATAATGGAATCAGTCATCAACTGTTCTACAGCCAAGCAAACTTGGGATGACTTGGTAAATAGCTTTGAGGGTCCCTCAGATACCAAGGAAAATAGGGTCATGGACCTTAAACTTGAGTACAATACTTTCAGGGCAAAGGACTCTGAAAGTCTCTCTCAGACCTACACCAGATACAAGACTTTGATAAATGAGCTATCAAATGATGGTGTAACTTTATCTAAGCATGAGACTAATGTTGGCTTTGTCAATAGTCTCCATGAGAAGTGGCTCAACTTCTCATAAGGCCTGAGGAATGCTAACCACATTCAGACCCTTGAGCTCCCTGAAATTTATGGGAAATTTGTCTACGAAGACAACTTGATCTCAAGGAGATACCCTGACTCAAAAGCTCTTGAGTCCAAAAAGGCCTTAACCTCCACACCCATATCAACTGCTTTCTATTCTAATGGTGTTGTGCAGGATTTTCAAGAGGATTCTGAAGATGAAATTGATGAAAGGACTGGTGAGGAGTACCTGAACGACTTGAACTTGGAATTCCAAGAAAGGGCACTCCTTGCTAGTTCAAGACGTTTCATCAAAAGAAATCAGTCCAACTTTACAAAACCAAAAGCAAATAAGACCACTGAATGCTTTAAATGTGGTAAAAAAAAGGTCATTTTGCTAGGGACTGTTATTCTAAAACTATCTCAGAACCCTCTTACAAATTCTCAGGAAACAGTTCCTCAGGAACTAGCAAGTTTCAACCTAAAATGTTTCAGTCCACACAACAATTTCAAAACAAGGGTCAAAAGGATTTTGAAACAAAATATAGGAAAATCAAAGCTAAACTTGCACTTCTTGAAACTAACCCCATATTGTCTCAGGCTACTCAAACTTCCAAACCTATTCAGATAAAGAACAAGGTATTAGTAGCTGAAGCATATGATTGGGATGAAGAAGAGGTTTCCTCAGATGAGGAAATAAGAGTTAGTGCACTAATGGCACTTTCTGAATAGGATCAGGTGGGTGTTGGAAAAAGCCATGCTAGGAATGGAGAGTGGGTCAACATCACCATGAAGAAGGTAAATACTTTACTTTCTATGGATGATGATTCTGATTGGCAGTATTACATGAATTATATTTGTGTTGATCTAAAGTTTGTTGAGGAACAAAGGCTTAACCTGTTTTCAAAATATAACAATATTGTGTCAGAATTGAATAAATGTAGAGATGAACTGCTTGTACTGAAACAAGCCAAATTAGAATCTATTACTCTACAAATTCAGAACACTGAAATTTTGAAACAAAACCAAGCCCTTCAAACAGAACTTAAGAAAGAAAAGGCTGTTATTGAAAGCTGGACCAAAAAGAACCCTAAGGTCTTCGATACTATGGGCTTAATTCCTAAGATAACTATAGGAATTGACCACCTCACTGAAACCTCCAGTGAGAGTCCCAGTGAAATGACCTTTGTTCCAGCTGGCTTCCTTTGAGCAAGAGATGGAACCCAAGTCAAATGACTGGATTGTTAGGGACAACCCAGTCAGTAAGTTGCCAAACTTTGAGACTGGAAACATCTTGCTCCCTGAAAGTCAGGCTCTGAAAGGTATGCTTGGACTCTTTGACCAACTCAGTATTTTTGATCCAATCAGTGAGCCTGAATCAGAATCAACTCCTCCACTCCCTCCACTAAATACCCTTCAGGGTGCTGCACCAAGCTCAGACCTCCCACCATTGGTCTACTCCCCATACTCTCCAAATGAGAGATCAGGAAAAGGTAGAATCCTCCTGAGAAGACCACCCCTTGAAGTCTCAGTAAATACTGATGACTCATCAACTTCAGTCCCTTCTGAAGTAGCAACCCAAAGTCCTGATCCAAGAATTGATCAGTTGACTGAAATGGTCAGGAAGCTAAGTGAGAAGATTGCATCTTCTGAAAAACCTTCTCAATTAAAGAAGGAACAAAAACTAGCTTCCTCAAAGACCAAACCCAAACCAACCAAACCCCTGAAAAAGTGTGAACTGTGCAACTATACAAATCATCTCACTGATGATTGCTATAGAGTCCTTTATTGCATGATTTGCAAAAAGGAAGATCACAGGACCTCTGATCATAAAAAATGCTCAGTCATGTCAAACTTTTCAGGACTTAAGGCTCAGTGCTTGAACTACCCTTCTGATTCCAAGCAGAAACAGAAGCAAAAGGCCAAGCCTTTTCCACCTTGCCCATTGTGTGGATTCAATGACCATCATCCTGAGGATTGTCAAATTGAAAAACACTGTGAATCTAGTGGAAGTTCCACTCAAAAATCCTCAGGAAAAGAGAGGGTCATTCAGTCAAGAAGAGGAATGAATAAACAATCCTCTCATACTACTGAGGCTACCCCTGCGACTAAATGCAAAACATGTGGTAGCTCAGTCCACTCAACCACTGACCATGAATCGATTAATACTTTCATAAAGACCTACAAAACCAAACCCTCCATGAAATGGAGTCCTAGAAAGAACTGACCTAGTTTACTATTTGTGTAGAGGCATGCCAGGGATCCTGTTTGGCATCTAGACAGTGGATGTTCAAGGAGCATGACTAGTGTTAAGGAGTGTCTGCACAAATATATGGAAGAACCAGGACCCAAAGTGATATTTGCTGATAATTCATCATGTCTCACTGGAGGTTATGGTTCAGTAAACTGCAATGGTATTGTCTTTACTAGGATAGCTTATGTAAATGGTCTTAAGTATAATCTGATCAGTGTCAGTCAACTATGTGATGCAAAATACATAGTTCAGTTTGATGATAAGCAAGGAACCATCTTCAATGCAAATAAGAAAATTGTCCTCATTGCACCAAGAAGACAAGATGTTTATGTATTAGACATGTCCAGTCTAACTCAGGATGGAACTTGTCTCTTTGCTAAAGTCACTGATACACTCAACTGGCTTTGGCATAAGAGACTCACCCACCTGAACTTTAAAAACATAAACAATCTTGTAAAACAAAACAAGGTCCTTGGCTTACCATCACTAGTGTTTTCAAAGGATAAACCATGCTCAGCTTGTGAAAAAGGTAAACATCACAGAGCATCCTTTAAAACCAAAACCAACTTTTCCATCAGGAACTGCCTACATCTTCTCCATATGGATCTATTTGGACCTGTCAGTCCAAGGTCTATTAACCATGAGAAATATACCCTGGTCATAGTGGATGAATACTCTAGATACACTTGGGTATTCTTCCTGATCAAAAAGAGTCAGGCAGCTGAAACAATCATGTCCTTTGTCAGGAACATTGAAAATCAAAATGACATTAAGGTCAAACAGATTAGAACTGACAATGGGACTGAGTTCAAAAATTATGAACTTGAATGTTTCTGTGATGAGAAAGGTATTTCCCAAAACTTTTCCTCTCCATACACACCTGAACAAAATGGTGTTGCTGAAAGGAAAAATAGAACACTCATTGAAGCTGCTAGGACAATGCTATGTGGATCAGTCCTTTCCAAACATTTTTGGACTGATGCAGTCAAAACTGCCTGTTATACACAAAACAGATCCATCATTGTCAAGAGACATGGGAAAACCCCATATGAGTTATTCAAAGGAAGAATCCCTGACATCAGCTACTTTCATGTCTTTGGGTGTCCTGTGTTTATTCATAATCACAAGGATCACTTAGGGAAATTTGATGCAAAAGCTGATGATGGATACTTCCTGGGATACTCACTTGTCTCAAAAGCCTTCAGAGTGTTCAACACAAGGAGACAGCAGACTGAGGAAACATTTCATGTTACCTTTGATGAGAGCACTGATGCAATCAGGTTCTCAACTGCCTCAGTAGAAGAGATAGGAATTGATAACTCTTCAAGATATCCTCCTGATGAATATCTTCCTGAAAACAATCCTTCCACTCAGTATCAAGATGATGCTAACATCTCCTATTACATAATCCCTCACAACCTACCTAACCCAACCATCACTGAGTTTGTTGAGGCACATGCAAACACTGATGAAATTAATCAGTCTGTTCAAAATGCTCAAGAACCAAACAATCTCAGTGATCAGGTAGACACTCAAGATCCAATCAATGATCATGTGTCTACTCCAGAACCAACCCCTCCACCCAATCAGGCCTCCACAAGTTCAAATCAGTATCCAGGACCTTAGGAAAGTTGGACTAGGTCTCAGGACATTGAACTTGTCAATATTATTGGAGAGCCTACTGAAGGCATGCTCACCAGGAGCATGGCTGCTAGTCTAAGAGCAGCCTCAGCCAATGAATGCCTATTTGTGGACTTCATTTCCACAATAGAACCCAAAAGTGTTAAAGAAGCACTTACACATCCAAGTTGGGTTCAGGCCATGCATGATGAACTAGAATAATTTGACAGAAACAAGGTAATGACCTTGGTCAAATGTCCTGAGAATGTCTCAGTCATTGGCATGAAATGGGTATTCAAAAACAAAACTGATGAAAATGGCATAGTCATTAAAAACAAAGGCAGACTTGTAGCCAAAGGCTATAATCAACAAGAAGGCATTGACTATGAAGAAACATTTGCACCAGTAGCAAGGATGGAAGCCATCAGGATCTTCCTTGCTTTTGCTACATGCATGAACTTCAAGGTGTACCAAATGGATGTTAAAAGTGCATTCTTAAATGGTTCACTGAAAGAAGAAGTTTATGTTCAGCAACCTCCTGGATTTGAAAGCCATGAGTTTCCTGATCATGTCTGTAAGCTTAATAAAGCCCTTTGTGGACTGAAACAAGCTCCTAGGGCATGGTATGAAACTCATTCAGCCTTTCTGATCCAAAACAAATTTGTCAGAGGCAAGATAGACAAAACATTGTTTATCTACAAGACAAATACTGATGTCATACTAGTACAAGTGTATGTTGATGACATCATCTTTGGCTCAACAAGTTACAAGCTTTGCAAACAATTTGAAAAACTAATGGCTAAGCAATTTGAAATGAGCATGATGGGAGAATTAACCTACTTCCTTGGTCTTCAGATCAAGCAGACTGATAAAGGAACCACTATCAGTCAAAAGAAGTATGTTAAGAACCTACTGAAAAAGTTTGAACTCAGTGACTGTGCCTCAGTCAAGACTCCCATGGTTCCCCCAAACAACCTTGGTCCTGATCTCACTGGTAAAACAGTAAATCAAACTCTCTTTAGAGGAATGATAGGATCACTGATGTATCTACTTGCATCAAGGCCTGATATCCAATTCTCAGTATGTCTATGTGCCAGATATCAATCTGACCCAAGAGAATCACACATCACAGTTGTGAAAAGGATATTCAGGTACCTGAAAGGTACTCCAAACCTTGGATTATATTATCCAAAATGCTTAGGCCTTGATCTTAAAGGATACTTAGACTCTGACTATGCTGGATGCAACATGGACAGAAAAAGCACCTCAGGCTCTTGCCAAATTCTTGGTGGGAAACTAGTCTGTTGGAGTGCTAAGAAGCAACAATCAATTGCCTTATCCTCAGCTGAGGCTGAATATGTTGCAGCAGCTAGTTGTTGTGCAAATGTACTCTGGATGAAAAGTCAACTCAGTGACTATGGAATTCAGTATAAGATGGTACCCATCTTTTGTGATAACACAAGTGCAATTGCAATCTCAAACAACCCTGTTCTTCATCAGAGAACAAAACACATTGATATTAGATATCATTTCATCAGGGACCATGTCATGAATGGTGACATTGAATTACACTTCATTCCTACTGAATATCAGTTAGCTGATATATTCACCAAACCATTGGATGAACCAACTTTCACCAGACTGAAAGCTGAATTAGGAATGCTGGATATAGAGAATCAGTCCACTGATTGATTTCTCCCAACCAAGTGTCAATTAAAAATAAACCTCAGGTCCCTGACTCAATGTGTACATCAGTGAAAAAAAAATCACTGAATCCTCAACCTCAGGAACTAAACCCAAGTTCCTGAAATCTTCAGGGTTCAGGAACTAAACCCAAGTTCCTGAATCCTTGTAGCTCAGGAATCATTCCATATTCCTGAATCATCAGTGACTAATCCCAAGTCCCTGAAAAACCATCACTGAATGAAAAGTCATTCAGGGCCCTGAAAAGGACATTCAATACTAACTTAAATGCTCTAAGTATCTAGTTAGTAAATGTCCGAGGTTGGTAACTGGATTCTTATTAAATATAAGAATATTTGTTCCTTTGCCTTTCTGGCATACACCTCATGGGCCCCCACTTCCCAACTTGGCATTCAATGCCCTCTCTCACACAATACACTGTGTGATGATGGAAACTCTGCAACTTCTCCTTTTGCAGAAACTGCTCAACTGTTCACCCTGCCAGTTGCGAAAAAAGAGGAAAAGTGAAGTGGTGGCATTTAATGCGGATCTCAAACATTTTATTCAAAATAATTTCCAAAAATTATATTTTGATTAAATAAAACCGCTCAAATGCCAAAAATAACCCCATCTCCACTATCCTATAAATACCCCAACCAAAACAAACACACACACGCGTTTTAAAAAATCTAAGCTAAACTCTACCCATTTTATCTCTCAAAACTCTGTGTGTGTTCATAGCAATTAGAAACCCAGTCCATTTGTCCAACCAAACACAAAAATGGCATCTTCTAATGCTATCACCCTCGCCCCAAATGTGAATTTCCCAATGGAGGGCGTGGATATGACCAAAAACAACGTGGTTGGAAATTTCCACTACCCCCAACAATATGAGGGGTACAAGGATGTGGTTAAGTATTTACATAACTGCTTCCTTGCCACGGCTTTTACCAAAACCCCATCAGTCATTTATCATGACTATCTCACACTACTAGAATACTGAGCAACAGTGACGGAAATTAGCGACTGAATTAGTCTGTCGCAAAAAATTGGTTCACAGTGACGGATTAGTGATAAATTACCTACAAATTTGGCTTTGATAAATTAGCTACCAAAATAGTGACAAATCAGTAACAAAATTAGAGAGGAATTACGCATCAGTCACAATTCTATCGCTAAATGTAATCATATAGAGACGAAGTTAGTGACGAACTTAGGTTGAAACTATTAGCGACAAAATTATGACGACATAGCGATGGATTTTTTTAGTTGTCTCAAATATGTCGCTAAGTTTTTTCACTTAGTTACTGATTAACGATGGACTTGAGTATAATAATATAGTGGCAGTTCTTTGAGGGCAATGATAGAGTAACAACAAAAAATTAGTCAGTCTTATATGTATTTGAAAATCTCCATCGCTAACAATGATGGATGCTAGGTTATGTTTAAAATGATAAGACGAGTCAAAACAACCACAAAAATATAAAGACCAATTTAGCCAAATTAAATTTAAATAAAAAACATGTAATGCGATAATATTTATATTGGAACATTTTGATTATCATGTTATGTATTACAACTTGAGGAAGCTCTTAAGTTTATCCACGAGTTTCATAATTTTAATATATTCAAATACTTTAGTCACAAGTTCATTAGAGTTATCAATTTTAAAATAAGTAAAACTTTAGATATCTCTAGGATATTTAACAACTATATTTTCATTTGCTAAAGTCAATGACGACACTTGTAATTTGGCTAAACTTAGTTATTTGGACTTAATCATTCTATATTCATTTAGGACTAAGACAATTATTTAATCTATAAAACTAACAGTATTTGCTACCGTAAGAAAATAAGAAAATGCTTTACCAATTCTTAAAAATCTTATTTGGTATTACCTTTTAAAATTGATATTTTATATCTCTTTACCATATTAAAGAACAAATTTATTAGCAAATATAAAAAGAGGATAATCACATGATATCTCAAATCAAACAGGCCACACAAATAACTCACCCACAAATGATGTAGGCGGCAACAGTTACAGGTACTTCCCGCCAACTAAAGGATGTAGAGGCAAACAGTTAACTTCATTGATTTAGTCAAACAAATAACCCGGGAAACAAAAAATGGAGGTAACAGTTACTTACCAATTTAGTTCAACAAAAAGCTCAACCCCTTATGTTAATTCATTATCCCACTAAAGAAAATTGAGGGACACCAGCAACCTACGACCCTAATTGGAGGTACAATTTGGTCTCTATGTTTCAATTAATTGTCGATTACTTCTTTGAGTTACATGATTACATATATGAAATCGAATTGATGTATGTTAGCTCTATAATTTGAGGATAATTTCTAATTCATTCTCAAACTTGTACAACTTTACCAAACATTTGATATTGAATATAACAATAATAGCTTGTCAAAAAATTTATTGTAAAGTGGTGCCTTCCATCAGTTTTGGGATTTCATAAAGATTTCTAAGTAGTGCCTTGCATTATTTTTGCGACTGTTTGTTGAAACAGAAGTGCAATATAGGCGGGAAAGAAGCTACAATATGTAACATCTCAATGGTGTGTAACAGGGGACTTTACGATCTTTATATGCAAATTAATTTTAAGTTGTAGAAGTTTTAAAGTAGCTTTCAATTTTAATGGAGGCACTAGCATAAGTAACGGTTTTTCCAATGCTTAATAGTTCATACTTAGATAGTTGTACAAATCGTTTGCTTGTTATTTAAGCATTGTGTATATATTTTTCGTCTTGTTTTTTGATAGTTCATACTTGGTTTGTTTGGGCCTGCAATTTGCCTTTACTTATTTTCTTTTAATGTGCTTTTTAGCTTGTTTAGTTTTGCTTATTTTGTTTACATATGCTTTTTAGGATTGCTTTTAGTATTATAGCTTATTTCAGTAAGCACTTAAGTTTTTAGAAGCTTATTTGCTTATTTTCAGTTAGGCTTAGCTTATTTTTTTCCTATTAGCAGTCTGATCTATTTAAGCTATTTCTGGCTTATTCCTTGATTTCTAAAAATACTTCCTTCACAAAAAGTTCTTATTTCCAGCTTATTAACAACTTTCAAAAGAAAATTTTCAAAAAATAAATAAAAAGGGAGCGAGGGAAGCCAAGGATGAGCCAAGGCTCAAACCCCTGACCTCGACCTAGCTCAACCTTATCACACACACACTCAACCATCCGCGCCCTTGGGTCTTTTCTGACCAAGGGTGCGTTGGTTTTTCTTTTAACCCTTCTTTTTAGTTTTAAGCTTATTTCTTCTTTTGCTTTTTAACTGCTTATTCCTATAAGCTAATTTCAGTTTCTTATTTTTCCTATATTCTCCTCATCTTAAAGTACTTTTCTAGAATTTTTCATAATTTTTCACATAAGTTTAATATTTTTTATATATTTTTATTTCCAAAAGAGTTTTTAATTAATAAAAAATAAAATAAAAGCAAAAAAAATAAAAATCTTTTTTCTAAAATTCTTTTTTTATCATTTAGGTCGTTTAGGTACCAAATTTGCACTTCTAGAGTAGCTTTTTAAGATTTTGATTTTCCGAGCCCGTTTTAAGGCTCGTTTTTAGTTTTAATTGCGTTTTGCTTTATCTTTTTCTATGCTTTTTAATTACTTTTTAGTTTATATTTCACATTTTTAGACTTAATCACAACATTCTTCACTTATTCACATCATTCGATCACAAACGAAATTCACCGTTCCATTCACACTTCATTCGGAACCTCACGACCCGGGAATAATCCATACTCCCAGTTATATATATAACTTGACTCACGTCAAATAACCATAGAACTATGTATTTTAGAACACATAGTTTATGGTCGACATGCTAAAGGTAAACTATTTATAAACAAGTTTATCGAGTATACCCGAACCGACCCGAGTCCCATTTGGTTCGGTATTCGGGCAAGCATTTTGTCACATTTCGGTTAAAATTAATTCATTTATACTTTATTAGTTTTAATTTAAGGGAAGTATGTTCGAATCGGATCCAGATCTTACGATTCTATGATAAGATCAAGATGCTATGCCTTTTAAGATCCTACGAAGGATCAATGAGTTTTTGCTTAACGATATCGTAAAATCGGAAAATCATAAGAGCTACATCGAGATCTTAATAGCTATGTTATTTCATTATTTAGATAAACTTAGACCATTCATCATCACAAACATTTTGCAAAATGAAGCATTCTTAATTATAACAAACAATAGCTATGTTTTATTGTTAAGTGGGTTGCAGGTGCAAAAGTGATTGAAAAACTAAAAGATAACAGATTTATTTAATAATTGATATTAAAAATAAAATAATAATAATAATAATAATAATAATAATAATAATAATAATAATAATAATAATAATAATAATAATAATAATAATAATAATAATGATAATAATAATGATAATAATAATAATAATAATAATAATAATAATAATAATAATAATAATAATAATAATAATAATAATAATAATAATAATAATAATAATAATAATAATAATAACGGTTTGCTGTATGAAGCTCGAGCTCAAAAAAGTTAAATCGATGAAGCTTTGAGTTAATCTTGAGCTCGAAAACTAATTAAACTTTAAGTTAAAAGTCAAGCTCGGGTTGAGCTTGTTTAACTAAAGCTCAAGTGGAGCTTAAGTCGACCTTTTAAGAAGCCGAGTTAAATTATCTCACAAATAGCTTCTTTCATTTGCAATTTTACTTGTGTCGATTATTTATAATGTCTATGCATATACGACACTTGAAGTTAAGCTATTTAAGACATATTGTTTTGGATTTGGTTATGTTGTAAAAAATGTGAAAAAAAACTCGGTAAGCGTATAAAAACCTAACGAGACAATCCCTTTGTGAAAGAAGAAAGATATATCCACAAATGTTGTTTGTATGTTACTAAGTAACCTAATAAGCTGATTGACCTTAACCCGACAAATCCGTTTAATATAGGTCCGATTTTTCTTTGAACATCCTATAGACTCGGTAATCTGATTGACTTGACTAATTCTAGTTCATAATACATGGGTTAAACAGGTTCGTGGGTTGACCCATTTAATCCGTATAATAAAGTATATATAATTTTTCAATTTTTGAAAAAAACCTTAAACGGGTTGGCGGGTCGACCTGTTTAACGTATACCCAACCCAAACTTGACATGTTTAATAAATGGGTCAAATGGTCGACCCGAACACGGCCCAAAACCTATTTAGACTCAACCCGAATCTGTTAATTTTCGTGTAAGTCTCAAGTCGGGTTTTATGTCGGGTCAAAAATTGGCACCCCGTAATAATGCCCTTAAAAAATATATACAAATAATAATAAATACTGATAATATATAGTGAATAATTAATAATAAAACTATAGGATTACTTAATTATGCATCATACTTTTGTAATATACATACTCTACACAACACAAGAACATACGGTTATTCACTTTGGGTGAAAATATTGGCGCCATTCTCTGAAATTATTTGGTGCCCCTAGATATGTGGGGATCGTGGAGCAGGAATGACTCCTTCCACAGAAGGTGTATATTGCTGTTTATGAGATGCAATAGACTTTCAGGAAGCATTAGAAAAAGGTATGTTCATACACCATTAACTATTTTAGATCATAATTTGTGGTAATTAGTTTGAATTTACCTTTTAATTTAATGTTAGGGTGCTTGATTCATTGAGTTTGATTACATGATTATAGTTAATTAGGTAATTTTTTACTTTTCAATTTTATGTTAGTAATCTAGGGTTCTTTCAATTAGATATATGATAAGGTTAAGGTAAGAAATTGATTATTGCAGAAGAAAAAGTGTCGAAAAAAAAAGTGTCGAGTGTCTGCTAATCCAGTTTTATGTTTATTCTTCTGATGCAATATCACTACTTTAAACTTACTGTAGATTGAGGCTACTAAGTGTCGAAAAAAAGAGTGTCGAGTGTCTGCTGTTTAAAGTTTGCTTATGTTATTTGCAAAGCTCGTAGACATACAATATACATGTTTCATCCATTATACTGAAATATTGCACAACCTGTTCAGATATCTCTACTTATAATGACATGAGTGCCCTCTGCCCAGTATCGGTTGAATATGATATATTATTTTTAGCAGATCGAACTGCTTGTCTACTTGGTTCATTTTCATGACCCCCACACTCTTTCGGTTGTGCATATGTGATTTGAGTGAAATGTAAACCTATTGCCTTTCCCATAAGCCAAATGTCTTTGAATGCTACTTTGAACAACCTTGGGAACATCAGGATATGGGTAGCATAGGAGTATAGAACACAATGCTTAAGAAAAAAAACTTTGGTTGAGATGAATGATCTTTGGAAGTGAATCACCTTAGGTCTCCCTAACATAAACACTGGAAATTTGCTTATGTCTGTAATAAGGACAAATGCTATATATTTATGTCTTTTATTAGTTTTAAGATTGAATTTGAAACTTTTGAAAACACTTGAGAGAAGATAATCTGAAAAGCAACACATATAGAGAATTAATATATTGACCACATGTTTATGTATGATTTTGAACAACAATATGAGCGATTTAGTGAGTTCATATAAACTATATAAAGTTGTTTTGCCACTTTGGTAACTACAAATCTACATTTTACTTTTCCTCTTAAAGTTTTTGTTTACTTAAAAGTATAGCATTAATGCTGCAACACTGATATCTGAATGTCTATTGTTAGTGGACTCGTATCGATCGCTGGAAAAGAATACAGTTGGTCAACCAGATAATATTGTAGCCTTGGCAAAATGGAGAATATTGAATAGACTACATGACAGGAATGAGACATTATACTACAAAGTACGTTTAGTAACAAACACTGTACTATTAGTATGAATGATCAAGCCGATTGTAAAAATATATATCGTGGATTTTGTCCTTCAGGTACTGTTTGATAACATTAAAGATTTTGCTCCAATAATCTACACTCCTACAGTAGGTTTGGTATGCCAGAACTATTCAGGACTGTTTAGACGCCCACGTGGAATGTACTTCAGTGCTAAAGATAAAGGAGAGATGATGTCCATAATTTATAACTGGCCAGCTCGTGAGGTATGACACGAATTCCAAGTGTGTTTATATGTATTCTGTGATCCTCTTATAAACGTAGGCTGAGAAATCAAATATTTTTATCCAAACACCAGAGATTGATATTCAGATGATAAGTTCCGAATCTCAAATTTAAATACCCCTATATACTAAATTCCTGCATATTCTTATTTGTATTTGAGCTAGAATCAGTTATATTAAAATGTGCATATTGTTGATTGACTGAGTTTAGATGTAAACAAATTATTCAGGTAGACATGGTAGTGCTTACAGATGGCAGTCGTATTTTGGGCTTAGGTGATCTTGGAGTACAAGGAATTGGAATTCCTATTGGAAAACTTGATATGTATGTTGCTGCTGCTGGCATCAATCCACAAAGGGTATGTATCTATAATGTCAAAACTTGAACTTATGTGCTATACTACTTGCATACACATATCTTTTAAACTATAGGTGACCATCTTGACCCATTTACTTATAAATTGATTGATTTGGGTTGCGTTTTATCTCAAACAGGTAAAATACTTCTTTTAACCAAAAGGGGAACAGGTCAATCGGGCTGAACGTAATCCTAAGTCTATCTATAAATGCATACAATGTCTATAACTGTTAATTCATAGTGTAAGAATGTAAGATTCAATATGTAATCACATTGTCTCTATAATCATAAATAACATGCTAATTATAAAATAAACTGGACAAGAGAGCGTATGTAGGTCAACCCAGCCTGGCTCGTACTAAAAGTTGACCCATTTTGACCCGTTAAATCGGTCTGACCCGCCCATTTCACCACCTAAACCGTCATAATTTGTTGTTCGCTATTACAGGTCCTTCCTATTATGCTTGATGTTGGAACCAACAATGAAAAGCTGCTAGAAGATCGTTTGTGTAAGTAGCCACACTATAGTTACGAGTGCCCTGTAAATCTTTTGGCCTAAAGTTATCTTCTTTTGTTGGAAAGTGTAAATAAGTGTTCATGCCACACTTAAGTTACGAGTGCCCTTTAAATCTTTTGGCCTAAAGTTATCTTCTTTTGTTGGAAAGTGTAAATAAGTGTTCATGCCACACTTTAGTTACGAGTGCCCTGTAAATCTTTCGGCCTAAAGTTATCTTCTTTTGTTGGAAAGTGTAAATAAGTGTTCATGTTATTACTTCTAACAGATTTAGGACTACGTGAATGAAGGTTGGAAGGAGAAGAATATATATATCAATTGTGGATGAATTGATGGAAGCTCTTCATGCACGGTGGCCAAAAGCTATTATTCAGGTCCATATCTTTCATAAGATTTTTCTAGTTTTGTATTGTTTTCTGTGAACGAAAACATCTTTGAATTGCCTTATTGAACCAGTTTGAAGATTTTCAATTCAAGTGGGCTTTTGAAACTCTTGAAAGATACCGAAGGAAGTACTGCATGTTCAATGATGATATTCAGGTTAGACCTTATTTTCATCTTTTACCTTTATCCCTGAACACAAAATAAAAAGATTGAAACTTATGGTTAATTTTTTGTATTTAGGGAACTACTGGTGTGGCATTAGCTGGACTGCTTGGTGTTGTTAGAGCGCAAGGTCGTCCAATATCAGATTTTGTACACCAAAAGATTGTGGTTGCTGGAGCTGGAAGGTAGTGACAAAAGCGATTTTATTAATACTAATTTCTTGTCAACATATTGTGCATATCTGTGTTATATATGCGTTTTGTAACCTCTTGTTCTGTATTTTGTTTTCAGTTTCGGGCTGGGTGTCCTTAAAACGGCCTATCAGTCTGTTTCAAGAATGACAGGAACAACAACAAACCCACAGTTTTACTTGATTGATAAAGATGTATGGTTTTACATGTCTTTAGTTTAGTACATATCTGCATCTGTTCAGCAAGATACAAATCATCACATCTGAGAAATTCTAAAATTGGGTTGTAGGGTTTGATCACAAAGCAAAGAATTGGCGTTGACCCATCGGCTGCACCATTCGCAAAAGCTGTTGCAGAGGTTGAAAGTATTGGACTGCGGGAGGGATCTGGTCTCCTTGACGTGGTACACATCTTTTTATAAATAATTTCAACTTCTTTATATTGATAGGGTCATCTTGTTTCCTATAAACTACACCCCTATTCAATGTTCTACTGTTTCTTAAGGAGTTGAAACACCAAAATTTGATGTTTTATAGGTAAAAAATGTCAAGCCTCACGTCCTTCTTGGTTTATCTGGAGTTGGGGGAATTTTCAATGAGCAGGTGCTTATTATTTTCACCTTAGAGAGTAGAAATTCAAAGTTTGTATCTTTGATTGTCACATTTTCTTTCAGTGACTCGCATTAATCACAAAGTCATATTATATCTAGGTGCTCAAAGCCATGCGAGATTCTGACTCCCCTAAGCCTGCTATTTTTGCCATGTCAAATCCCACAGATAATGGTTTGTCTTTGTAAAAGCCTTGTAATACTATTTTCAGTTATGACAACTGTTAATTTTGGTATTGATTTTATACGATGTATGATTCAGCTGAATGCACGGTTGCTGATGCTTTCAAACACGCTGGAGAAAACATAGTTTTTGGAAGTGGAAGCCCTTGTCAGAATGTTGATCTTGGTATATTTGTTCAGCTTTTCCAATTTTTTGTATAAAATTCTGCTATAGTTGATACGCGAGGTGACAATTTTGGCCCATTTACTTATGAGTGGATCAATTAAGGTTATGTTTTCAAATAAACAATTGGCTAAAAGTTAAATGTGTTGATTAGATGAAACGGGTCGAAAGTCTCCTAAAGAGTTGTTTGATGCATAGAACTCCTAAATGATGTTATTCACAAAATTTTATCACATACATTTTCAAATCTTATCTGACACCTGTTTTGTTAATGGTTTAGACAAAAATACTTCGCGTCAATCCATAGCTTACAAACATTTACCCATTTTGGTCCGAACCTGTTTGACCCGTTACCCAACCCGACCAAATTGCCACCTCTTGTTGACGCCACATTGTTCAGCTCTTTTCCCTACTGTTTCTAATTGAGTTTATCGACACATGGGCAACAAATGGGAAAATTGGCTATGTAAATCAAGCAAATAACATGTATCTCTTTCCGGGGTAAGTGTTGTTTATTTTGTGTATGATATAAACCTTCTTTGTTTGTACCATGTTATTTCAATAGATAATAGAATGTTTAGTAATGAGTAACGATCATATGAATGTAGGCTATTTCCTTGCTGAACCAAGCAAAAACTTCCTCTTTTTTGTTGCGTATAATTGAGTAGTAAATCTGATTTCACTGGTTCCTACAACCAGTGAAATCATCCTATATCTTAGTATCTTACCTTGATTTGCTGAATAAGATGGATGCTGTTGAATTAAGTTATTCCTTTTTGTCATATAGAACCTAAAGATAGCAAATAGTCATTAGGCTGTTGGTGTCAAAATAATGTGCTCATCCTTGTTTTATAGTTAGTAAATAAGCCAACTTGTTTTAAAATGATATAATTAATTAACATCATAACTTATGCATGTGTAGGAATTGTTCAAGTGGGAAGGTTTGAGTGATGTGTTGGTCCATGATGCATGGGAGAATAGTATGAAGAAGCGTTATCCAGATATCATGTCAAAGGCAAGAAACGAGTCAGTGAAGTTGGCACATGCGGCCGGGGTTAAATTTGATGGTGTTGATTGTACTATTCTTAAGCCTTATAACCCGGAATGGATAAAATCAAACCATTGGGAAGACATGATTGACCATGTCTGGAACACTCCAAAATGGCTAAATAAAGCAGTATCAGGTAGCCAGAATCTAAACACCTTGAAAGAAGGTTCTGTGTCGAAACATTGTGCTGGCTCAATTACAATTTCTCAACATAAAAGGAAATTCGTAAGATTCTACTTATATTTCCATTTGCGTTTTCTGTTTTTTATTTTTTTAATATCTGTTATGTTTAGTTCAAGCTTCAAAGTATTATTTTGTATTCTTTTTAAATCTTACAAAAATTTTACGAATTTACAGGAACAAGTACACAAACGCCCCCCAACTGCTGCTGAACTATTTGAGCTCACACAAGCGAAGAAATGAGCATTCATTACGTCTAAATCAGAGAGAGTGGCGGTATTTATTCTTACTTCCATAGTTACTTCCATGGTTATTCTTACATCCATATTTATTCTTACTTTGTTTCGCTTGACTATCTACAGGCTGCATATAATGGCGCTATAGTGGATAAATATGGATCAGATCCTGCTAACCATCCCATCTATGATGCTGACCTATGGAAACAATGTGCCGGAGATGATACAAAAGGTGGAGTGTTTGGGTGGGGTTCTATGTCAGATCCACGGTACACGATGACTGGCACACCAAGTACTACATGTAGTGGTGCTCCATCCTCAGGATCCAAAGATGTTCAGGTGTGTTTCTTTCTTTTATATACAAACAGCTTCAGGTTTCTTAATGACACAAACATAACTATTCTGAAAATTATAATGTTTGAGATCTTTTGAGGTTAGTTCTGTAAGGATCCTGGTGTAACACCCCAACCCGACAAGGGTAAAGATATCACAATATGGATTCATATCAGAACAAAACAAAGCATACATCTTACAGTAATACCAAAATTCAAAGGATTACAAATGAAATACTGATTTTACAAGGTTACAAACGAAAACTTCCAAAACTAATTCTAAAACATAATATCTTCTATCCAACTCTAATCCAGAATAGCTATCAAGCCTTATAAGTCCAGAGATACACTCTCACTCATCCCCAGCTTCCTACTAAAAACCTGCCGCAGGAAAAGAAATGCGGCTGAGCTTCAAAAGCTCAGTGAACAGATATATAGATAACAGAAACGATAACGGATAGCAGTACAAAGGAAATCAGAAAATACAGATCATACAGAAACAAAATCAAATGAAGGAGTAGGAATAAGAAATGGAATAAATGAAACGAAATAAGGATAAGAAATAAATAAGGTTTAAGAATAAGGAAAACAGAAATCTATCACGAGCCCAGATAACAGATAATATCATAACAGTGTAAACATATAAGCAATCTAGAGGGGATACCTCTCAAGTAACCAGATAATATGAGGGGTGACCTCATGTATCAAATTGGAGTGATCAGCTCCCAGATATATGTGAAAGACGTGTATCGCACACACCATCAGTCACCAGATATAATAACAGAAATAAATAATATAAACAGATAACAGATCAAATCTAGGATGCATCCATACGCCCCAGTAGGCCAGATTCTTCTCCTACATAACAGATAAAATCAGGGACGGAACAGGTCATCACTCTCCTGCCCTAGAGTCATGTCAAAGGTGCATCAATGACATGGACATGAAACCCTCATGCCTAGTGATTGGCTCGGATATCAGACTGTAGGTCAAAAGGTGCATCAATGACATGGACATGAAACCCTCATGCCTAGTGATTGGCTCGGATATCAGACTGTAGGTCAAAAGGTCAGATGTCATACACTTATCAGAGTCATATCTAAGGGTTCATGGCAAAAGGTTCGTGTCAAGTAGTTTCAGAATTAAATATCAAAGGTTCAGTACCAGATGGTTCAATATCAGAAAGATCAACATGTATCAGAAGGTTCATAATCAAAGTTTCATAGCAATAGTTTATTTAGAAAGGTTTCTATTTAAAAGTCCCATTAAAACAATCCTTCAAAAATGGTTTTCATAACAACTGATCTTACAACATAGTTTTCATAAAAATGGTCTTCCAAAACTTTTAGTAACTTTCATTTAAAGTGGTATCACTTCTTTTTAAAATAGCTTTTCTCATACAGTTTCATATGTAGTTTAAGAAAGGTTCAAAATCAATTAAGTTCAAATAAGGATTTAACAGATTAAGGTTTATATCAAAAATCAAATCAAAGTTTACAACAAGTATATCAGATTAAGGTTCAAAACAAGGTTCACAGATCAGGGTTCAGAACAAGAGATCAAAACAAAAGGCTCAAGAAAGGTTCAGAACAAAGAAACACATTAGAGGTTCACAAACAGGTTTACAATCAGAGTTCAGGAAAAAGGTTCAGAATAAAAGAATCATATCAGAGGTTCAAACAAAAGGTTCAAGACAAACAGATCACAACAAAGATCTACAAACAGAAGGGAACATAGCAATGGTATAGGGAATCCTAATAAGGAAATGAAAACAGAAAGGAAAGGGAATGAAAACCCTTACTGAAAAAGGGCAGAATATCTGTACCTTATTAGCACAGCAGAAAAGCAAAACAAACACAGAATAAGATCAGTGCTTCTCCTTCTTCACACCTAAAGGAGTAGAATACAGAATTACTACAGATTCTAATTCAGATTATTACTTTTAATTTATCTTTCCATTTTAAGTAACTTTCTATTTTTGGTAACTTTCCAGATTTAGTAACTTTCTATTTTTAGCAGGTTTCCAGAATTAACAGATTTCCATATTTAACCAGATATTAATATCTCAGATTATGTTAAGTCCTTATATAAGGCTTATTATGGTATTAAGGTA
This sequence comes from Artemisia tridentata subsp. tridentata, assembly GCA_021014915.2. Taxonomy (NCBI): domain Eukaryota; kingdom Viridiplantae; phylum Streptophyta; class Magnoliopsida; order Asterales; family Asteraceae; genus Artemisia; species Artemisia tridentata. The sequence goes on from CP139502.1 coordinate 314,092,574, forward strand.
TCTTTTAGCAGGTTACAAAAGTTTAGGGTTTATTATGACAGATTTTCATAGTTCAGGGTTTTAATTGTAAATTCATCTAATTCAAAGGCATAAGTGAAAATACTTTAAGTTACTGACTTAAATACTTATTTTATTCAGAATGACATCTTAATTCTTTTAGTTTCACAATTTACAAGTTATACCCCTCTAGTTACCATATTTACAAAACAAACCCTAGATTTACATAATTTACCATTTAATCCCTACAATATTCATATTTACCAAACAAGCATCTTATTTTACATAATTACAGAATGTAACATCAAAATTTAGTATATTACAAATCAGATCCCTCAGAATTCAGAATTTACACAATTGGTCCCTTAAGTTTACAAAACTTATATATTAAATCATAATTTCATAACTATTACATATTAAGCCCATAAATCCTCAAAATTACACATTACACTTTTAATATTATTATTTACTCAGAATAACTTCAAGATTCCAGACTTTACACTTTTAGTCCCTCTATTTTGTTTAATTACAATTCGTACCATATAAATACAATTAATTCATTATCTTGTAATATTTACACTTAGGACCCCCAAGTTATATTTTTCCCACATTCCTACAGATGTATATGACATTATAAAAATATCCCAAAATTTTCAAAGTTGGCAAAACAGGTCCTTATAGTTTTAAAAAAAACCAATCGGATACACTTTTTAAATACAATTTCAAGCCCTAATCAAAACCAATCATTGATCCATCATTATTAAAACCTTAAAACACATTTAATGACTAGATCATTCACCAACAGCTAACCCTAATTATTTCGATTAGGTTTTATTTGTTTCTTTATTTCCAAAAATCCGGTTTGTACAAAAATTAGCCACACTTTATTAAAGCTTCCAAAATTCAAACCCATATTTTTCCCAGGTTATATGATGCATAAGGAACTCGTAAAAATTATACAACAAGCCCAAAAAAAATCGTATAGCATATTTTAGATTTTACGTATGTTTTTTATATCAATAATTACCACGACATATTTAGGCCTTTATAATTCGTTCCATCATTTTTTTCAGACCATATACTTCATATGAGGTCCAAATAAAATAATCATAACACCCAGAAATTTGTATTACATATATTTACAAATTACGTGTGTTTTATCCCTTTTATTTTCATACGCCTTAATAATCTTGCATGATTTGTTTTTCTTATTTTTCTTAGGTTATATTCGACCCATAGATCACTAGAAAAATGCTGGATAATTTTTAGAACGTAAGAATTAAGCATGAAAAATCCTTACCTCTCGGATGACAAAATCGAACAAAAACAATTATCACGAACAAACGAAGGCTTCTAAATTCAGGTTCCTATTTTTCTTAGCTCCTTAATACTCCAAAGAACACCAGAAAATACCCACTTGTGTCCAGAAATTCAGATGGAGGAGGAGAGGATTTTTGTGTGTCGACTTTTAGGGTTTGCGATATAAAAGAAAAGGAAAGAATGAATAACCGTGTTGGAGGATTGAGGAGGGGAAATATTTTCGGCCCAATTTTGGTTGACAAGATCAATATACTGATTTGATTGATTTCCCCTTTATTTTTGATGCTTATCTTGTATTTAAAAAGAATTATAATTAAAAGTAAATAATTTAAATAAACTTTTCGGCCCATGTATAATTCTTGTGCATAATATGTATTTTTTGTACATTGCATAATGCAAAAAATGTTGTCATAAAAATTACCTTACTTCATATGTAGCTCATTACCAGAGATTTGGAATTAATTTGGTACTTTATATGTGTTTTAATTAACTTTTAAAGTTTCAGGGGTGTTTTGGTCATTTTACAGATTATTTGAATTTCAGGTATTACACCTGGAATTATAACTCACTTTACATAAAAGACCTACTCAAGTTGCATTTAGCTATTTAAAAAAAAAACTAATATTTGAATTTGTTATGTTCAAGAACTATATTGATAGCGTTCGTGGAGAGTTAAAGGAAGAATTGAAGGAAGAAATGAAAGTCGAGCTCAAGGAACAAATGAAGAATGAGCTCAAAGACGAAATGCGCGAAGAGCTAAAAGAAGAAATGCGTGAAGAGCTCAAGGAAGAAATGCGTGAAGAAATTCAAGATATGCTTGTTGAGTATGGTATCAAGAGTCGTGTTACCCGCAAAACAAAAACAAAGCAAGGTAATGCAAGTGGCAGTACATCTTAAACATCAACCATTACACTTTCAAGAGCTTTATAGGTCCTATTAACTTTTATGTAAGAGAGAATCTTTGGTTTAGATTTCCTTTTATGTTGTCGAAGATCAGATGTTTGTTTTCTTTCGAATTTGGTTGTTATTTGATTTGGATATGTTTGTTATTTGATTTGGTTATGGATTTCGTGACTATTATCGGTGTGGTATCCGTTTGTGTAACATCTTGAATTAGCAAATAAATTGTTTCGTTTATTGACTGATTAGCGACATATTTTAACCTTAAAATATTTTTAAATCGTGACAAATTAGAGATGGATTTGATCAAACATGCTATGAAATGGTGTTGATTTAAGCAACAAATTGTTAGTGACGGTTTTGAGACAATACTTTTAGTGGCGGATCAACGACAAATATATCCGTCTCTAGTAGCGACGGAATAACAACAAAATGGTTGGCCGATTATTAGAAATGGATTAGTGACTGCTTTGTCGTTACTGTTAGCGACAAAAAAGTTTGTCGCTACGCCGTCACTTGATGGTCGAATCAAATTTAGTTCAAGTGACTTTATAAAGGCTCTAGTGAGGGGCTGGAGACCGACAATCCGTTGTTGAAGCTCTAAAACTTTTGTCGCTAAACTTGTTGCTAAAATTTTGCGAGGCCCTTTTTTGTGACGAAATATATCCGTCACCATTCCATTGTTGAAGGGCTTTAGTGACGGAATAGCGATGCAAACATTCGTTGCTGATGCCAAATTTTCTTGTAGTGTCAGGGAGTTCTGGTGTACCGCAACGGCTACTAGCCCTAAGGACATCAGAGAATCAATCATCACATTCACTGTGATGAATGGGAAGAAACCCCTCTCCCTAGACTACAAGACCTTTCTCAAGGCCACTGGTCTTGATTTCGCCCAGACCTTTGAGGCAAACCCTACTGACCAGGAAATTAAAGCAGAAATGCTATTCCTTGGGCCTCATGACGCTAAGCGTCCTACTTTGTCTCCTAAAGCCTTGTTAGAAAAGGCTCCCATAGTGAAGACATGGTTTCACCCCATCTGGAGACTCATGATGACATTTGTCATTCAAGTCCTAGGAGGGAATAAATCCTCCACTGAGCAAGTGAACTCATCACAGCAAATGATGATGTTCAGTCTCTTGGAGGGTAGAAAAATTGATATCGGAGGTATAATCTTCCGAGACCTCGTTGCCAAGCTCTCAGGGAAACATAGGCAAAGACACATGTCTTATCCTAGGTTCATTTCCTGTGCGCTTCAGGACCTTCTTAGTTCTGACTACTTAAGGTCTGACGATCAAGGTACAAAACCTGACGTCTTGCATAAGACCAATTTTAGTAGTGACATCACTGAGGCACAACCCACCGCCCTGACCAACTACATGTTAGTAGTCATTCAGGGTGAGAATGCTAGCTCCCCAGTACCTTCACCAACCAAGAAGGTGAAGAAGAAGAAAGGGGGACAGTCCAGTAAGGTGGTTAGACCTAAACCACTCGTCACTGAGACTGTTGCCTCAGGCAGTCTTAACATTGTGGCCCAGACCTCTGAGACACCCACTGCAGAGACCCTTCTGACCATAAAACAACCGTCATCGGAGGTCACTGGGAAATCATCCTCAGTGTCCTCGGACAAACCCTTTCCGCATGTTTCCTTTGACATAAACAAGTCAGAGGGATCAGGAACATCCACCCATTCACATCCCAATGAAAGCACTGATAAATCACAATCAGAGCCTGAGGGAGTACAGGGTTCTATATCCTCAGTGGGGCAGCACTACTCCACTGAGAAGGGGACCCATACCCACTCACATCCTGCTAACGTCCCTGAGCAATCACACTCAGGGTCTCAGGGAGTTCAGGACCCTAAATCCCCAAAAGGACAGACCAATGGGATAAGCACCCTGAAGTGGCAGCCTCCTATGCCGACTTCAGGGCTTCTGTAGAAGAATCTCAGGCAAAGATTCTTCAGGCCGCCAATCTCACTGATAAACAACTTGGCGACCTGAACAAATCTGTAGATGAAATAGCCACTGGACAGCATCAGGAACTCTCCAACATCCTCAAGGCTATTGAATCAGTCCAAGAACATCTTACAGATGATCCCACCTTTGTCAAAAGACTGGATGCATACTTGGCCTCTCAGGCATCCACCTCCACCAACATTACTGAGCTTCTAAAGCTCCTTCAGGGGGTAGATCTTCAAGGTCTAAGGACACAGCAAGAGTCCATTCATCAGGCTGTTATTGCATCCAAGGAGCACCTGATCAGAATCTCTTCAGCCTTTGAACAGCTCTCAACAACACATAATGAGCTGGTCACCCACTACACCACCCATGTCACTGAACTCACCACCCACCAAAAGGAAATGGCTGCCGAATTAAGTGCCATGAAGAATGAGACTTCTGAGACAAAGTCTATGGTCTCCAACATCCTATCTATTCTTCAGGCCTCTCATGCTCCTCCAACTCCTCAGTCAGCAGGTGTCTCCACTGAAGTTCCACCATCTGCTGAGGGGGAGAAAAATGATGATCTAATCCCTGATCCTACTTCCGCTTTGGTGCCTATCCCTGAAACATCCACCAGTCAACCCCCTCCCATTGACAAAGGGAAGAAAATCATGGTGACTGAAACAAACCCTCCTCCTGAAGCACGCTTAGTCAAGGCTTCAACTGAAAGACGTGCAGATCCTGATGCACCGCTCTATGTTGATTTAGAGGATGGGAGAAGGGTCTATGGGACTCATGAAGAACTTGTTGAAATATTACACCAAGAAGATCTAAGGAAGGACCAAGAGAAAGAACAGGAACTCATTAGGTCTGTAATTTCTAAGGTTGCCAAAGAAGTGATCAAGGAGTCTGAGAAAAAGGACATCAAAGGGGATGAGTTTCTCAAGCTTCAGGCTGAACTCCTTAAGGAACACAACAAACAAGCCAAACTTAAGGAAGAAAGGAGGCAGAAAACATACGAGAGGTATGTATGGCACATGACCAAAACCAAGGATGAAGGCACTATCACTGACATCACCATTCACAACACCAAACCCTTGAGCATAACGATACATAGAGGCCCAAGAAAGTCTGAACACCTTCCAACAATTAAATTTTTAGACTATGGGTTAAGAGAATGGGATATGATGATGCCCATCCTAAGAAAGAAAACCTCAAGCAAGAATGCCCCAACCCTTATCAAGTCTCTGAGTGCCAAGTATGAGGAACTCGCAAGAGTGGCCAAGAGTCTCGGAATTGACCATGATAGGGCACTTGCTTCTCAGGGACTGGCTATCCCTGAACTTACTCAGAAGACCGGGAAGAAAAGAAAAGCTGTGGCTCTTGAACCTGAACAATACATAGCTGCACTTCACTGCAACAGGATTACTCCTCAGGGAGTCAAGTTCCGTCCCAACCTGGTCATCAAGGAACCTGAGTATGGTATCTTCTTTGTGGATGAATTTGGTCAGGAAGCCTTTCAAAGAGTCTCTGACATTGATAAAGTGGAAACGACAACACTCCTTGCCTACAAACTGATGGCGCATAATATCAGGAGTCCTGATAATGAGGAGTTTGTCAGGCTGATGGATCAAATGATGAAGGAAAGACCTGATAAAGAGGTGTTGATGTCAAAGAAGGCTAAACTTGAACTCATGGGTCTCGTTCAGGAACCTTGAGTATTTTGTACTTAGAATGATAGGACTTGTAATGATATGAATAAATTGATGAATGTTTTGAAATATCAATGTCCTTATTTATTTTCTAGTACATTCAGTATGAGCAGAAGACTTTAGCTCACTCATACTAATCAAAACACTTAGGCATAATTTATATCCAAATAGGGGGAGATTGTTGGGTTCGTAAAACACCCAATTATCTTAAACAGGATTTGAACACAAATTAAGCCAAGTGTTTGCTAAACCGAGAACAATTCAAGTCACTGAGAGAACAGCCTCTCAGTGAGTCATCTTCAGGATGCTTAAGGCGAGTTCAATAAAGGACTCACTCTCAGGAAGGCGGTACTCCCTGAGTAGGACTTAAGCCAAAGAAGAAGATGATGGTTCAGTGAGTGTTGGACAAGAACTCACTGAACCCCAGTCTCCTCAACAACATTAAAGTGATTGAAGACTGAGGAACCAATGCCTGAAGAATAGGCGGGAACAAAAGGGAAAGATATGAGAAGATAAGAGTGTTAGACCAAACACTCTTATCTTGTCAGATACCAACCTTCCCTATTGCGGCTAAAAGTCATGGAGTGTCAGCCAACAACTCCCAAAGTCTTATTAGCCCATTCCTATTGGTTCTTGGAAATGACAATTACTATTTGTAATTGTCAGACACGCTACCTCAACAACTTGTAATATTTTAATCACTTATACTTAGATTACTTGTGTATAAATAGATCAGATGGAGAGAAGTTATGAGTGCTTTGTATATTGAAAGCTTAGAACTTTTACAAAGTAACTTCTCTCCTACAAAGAGTATACAACTCACTGAGATAGCTCAGTGGGTATATTGTTACCACTCAAGCAAAACTTGAGTTTCGATAGGAGACACCATAAACCCTTGTCTATTCAATCCCAAGTGTTTGTTCCGCAAAACACTTGGGTAATAGATTCTTGGAATTATTTCTAATAAGAATTTAAACGTTGAAAAATATTGTGTTTTTTATATTCACGTATTATAACTGTTAGAAATATTATTTGCATTGATCTCAGTCATAAGCTCACTTAGTTTAACTTAATTGTTATTACTCGGTGTGCTAAGGGAACAACAACTCCAAAGATGAATTAAAAATTTGAACCATTACTAATGTGGTGTCGGTACGCGTGTGGTGTCGTTTTCTCAATTCGTGCAGTTTAGATATAATTTATATGCAAAAGAAATATGTAACTTCTAAAATAAATTACTTGGGTTTCAAATGGTGAGTAAGGACTCGCGGTTGTTATATAAAGCAACACCAATAAAGTGTTGTATTATGCCTTTAAAATGTTGCATTATGCGTTATGCGACACTTTACCAAGTGCTACATTGTGTAACGTTGACTTAGGTATATTCAACACTTATATTGGATTATGCAACATTTATTGAAAATGTTGCCCATGTTTAGCAATTGCGATATTTCAATGTGCAACACATTTTAAAATAAAATGCAACACTTTTTACACTCAAGTACAACACTTATACTCTCAAATTCAACATTCTTTAAGAACAAACGCAACACTCTTAGATTCAAAAACAACATCTAGAACCACTGAGCATACAACACTTTAATGTATCAAGTGTAACACTTTCTGGTGTTTTATCATATTAGTGCAACACTTTTTCTAATGATTTGTAGCACTTTTATTTCATGCAACACAAATGTTGAATGTTTATAATACACAATTTTTCAGGAATCTAATATATAAATTGATACTTCCATTCAATAATAGAAATAATTAAATACAATACAAAATATGATATTGTACATTGGCCAACTTGTTTAATGTAAAATAGCTAACATACATTAACTGGTAGAAAGAAAAGTTATCTAATCAAATCCTAGAAATCTTGACATCTTCTTTGCAGCTCTCCACGTACAACTTTTTGTTGGTAAAGTAAGCCAAAGCAATGTAGCCTGCTATACATGAAAACGATATAAGATTAGTCTTTTTCTTCATATCTTAGAATAAAAAGGATAGCTACCATTAGTAAAATAGTTACCCTGTATATTTAATAATTTAAAAATAAATAAATAAATAAATAAAAACTCTTATGAATCTGTACAATATCATTCAAGTAGTTCTTTGAAAAACCCAATCAATACAAAAATAAACCAGTAAACCTTATAGCTTACATGAAGTTTTAGGTCCTTACGGCGATGGGGCGTGGTGAAATAGTTACCTTTTATGACCATATAACCATTTCATATCCTCTAATGCTTACAAAATTAATACGCGACTAATTTCAAGAGATGTATAATCCTCATGGTCAAACTAGCACTACATACGAAAGTCACATTTACTATTGCAGCATGTAGTATCAAATAGAATATGAATTACAAATTCATACCTTCTACAATACTTCGATAATAATTCATGCTAATAACAGTCGGGCACCTCCATACTTTTCTATATGCTTTTGCATACCATTTTCAACAAACTTCTCTCGCTTGTTGTCAACTTCTTTGCACCTTGCATCTAGTTCAAGCTTGTTTCTTTGATGATGATTCTTTCTGATCTTTGAATTCCAACAAACCTGAGTATTTTCAACTTCTAGTAGCCCATATGCTCTCTTGGACCAGATTTGATGTCTCGTCGCCATCCACCTTCCTTATCAGCTCACTACTACAAAAAGGCACATAGAGCCATGTTGAAAAAGGTCATAAAAAACCTGATTTTTCAGACGGGTCGTAAAGGGTGGGGACTCTATTAAACACAAATAGAGCCCTGTTTTAGAAACGGGATCTATACTCGGTTATAGAGCCTGATTTTCAGTTAAAGAACATGATTATGTTGGGAAAAAATATATTTTAAAAAATCTTCTAATGTTATATTTCCAGTTGTTATGTCAAATATTGAGGTGAAGAAAAACCGAATCAACAGATCAAAGACAAAAATAGGAAAATGGATTAACAGGAGCTTTTATATCAGGAGTAATTTTGTTTACATATATGATAAAGTAGAAGTCTTTGATATTGTATTTTGAAAGGTGACAAGCTTATCAACCAATTGAGGATCTACAACAAGTGGAAATGATATGAAGTGAGTGTTTTCAAGAGTTAAGATTTTAACGGCCTGCACATAAATCATGTGTGTGGAAACCACGTATCAGCATGTTAAGTAAAACGAAAGCTAAAAAAAGATTTTCATTAAAGCATGAAAAATTAATCTACTTAGTTAGCTAATCGACATATTTATTACCAAATGTAGAGAACAGCAACTACCGCAACAAGGATCACGTGCATGTAAATGTGAAGATGGGCTGGTCGGTCAGGTTGGGCAACAAGTCAAAACGAGTCAGGGTTGAAATGGCACTGGTACAGGTCAAAACAGCATAGGTTGGGTTGACCCGTAAACACTTTTTTGTCTTTTTAAAAAATCATGATTACAAAAATAATAGTATTATAATTATTATCTTAATTATTATTAGAGCAAAACGATTTAAAAGGTTTTATACATTAAAGATAAACTTTGGGAGACTTTCAGCCCGTTTAACCATGTCCCCTGACCCATTTGAAATAAAACAAAATCCTAATCAACTCAGTTTTAAGCAAACGGGTCGAAATTTCACCAAAGAAAACATACACGAAAACTTTTTTTTTCCCTATAACCAACCTCGTCAATTATGGGCCGAATTCTTACAGCAACTCTAACTATAAATGTATTAAACAGAATATTACTTGATCAGTTAGTGGAAACCATAAAGATGATAGTCACATTAACAGGCCGAAATTCCATCACTTTATGTCAAAATATTAGTTTCATAAAAACTTGTAACATGAATATTATGCAAATTTAGCCATGTTTCATTTTCATATATGTTATATACTTATATGCAAGTTCATTACTTCCCTCTGGCCTAGACTTTTTTTGTGAATCTTCCAAGAAGTGACATGCAGGGAGCACATTAACTGCACAAGTAGAAGCCTAGTTTGTGTATAATGAGAACAAATGAATATAATCAACGCAAGGTGACTAATGGTTATATTTACTTTTTCAGCCATCACACCGAGGGATATGAACCTGTTGTGTCATCATTTTAGCTAATAGAGTAGTCATTAAAATCCAAATAAGTAAAACATATCATGAGATTGTCAACATAATACTCGTTTATCACTTTTACAGATATATGAAAATTGGTGTAGTAATACTTTTACTGCTTGGTTTATGTATCTTATTGTTTCACACTTTTTTAAAAGTTATATTAAAATGTTAATGTTTGTACCTGTTAATCCGAATCACCCGACCCGACATAACCTGGCCCGATTCCCACTCGAACCCAATAACCCGATTCATAATCTGTCGGGTTGCGGGTCACTTTTAAAATTTTCAAAAGCTGATTCAACTCGACCCGATAAAAACCCTAGTTAAATGTACAAGTAGAATTATAAATTTAATCCGTTTTAGGTGTTGGGCAAGATAAAAAATCAGTATTAATGATTATGATAAAGGTAGTTTCGGTCTTATTCCTTACAAAATGCATATTTACACAATACACAAGAAGCACAAAAGTATAAACCTAACTGTCTAAGTAACAATATATGCATCCATCTAACAGTATGATGATAATTGACTTTCAAGATTCAAAGTCACATGAAACTTGGGCAATGGAGATAAGTAACAAAACAATTCTGCCTCATTTCAAATACACAAAACATGTTCATATTTCCATTACTTCACAACGATATACAATTGAACCAAAAAAATTAATTAAATGCTAAAATTTAGTGACTAATGAACACAGTTACTAGGAGGAGGATGGTGAAGATAGCAATTGTAAAACAAGTACATGAGTGGCCTAAATCAAACTACCGTAATATTTATGAAAAACTGCATAAAGGGCTACAATTAGATAAAATTGATAAATTAAATTCCATTTTTCCCAAATTGATAAATTAAGCATAATAGAGAAGTAGAGGTGGCGATTTTTGTCCAAAATAAAAAAAATGGGCTAAATGGGCAAATTTTTAAAAGATTTGGGCACATTTGAGCCTCTTTTTTCTTTTTTTTTTTTTAAATGGGCATATATTGCCCATTTAGGAGTTAAATGGGCATATGTTTTTCTCTCAATTGGAGAACATTAAATTGTTTTTAATGAAAAACTTATGGATATAGTATACTTAATTACTTAAATATAAATGAGGTGTTACGTTTGAGAAATTTTTTTTGTTGTTTTAGGTCTTTTCTAAAGCGATTCGTATAAGATGCGCCCGTTTGACCCGCGCCCGTGCCCGTTTAGCCCATAGCCCGTTTAGCCTGTAGCCCATGCCCGCCGGGCCCGCCCGTTTTGCCACCTCTATAGAGAAGTTTTACGATTTAACCTGTGATGCCGACAAAGATGATGCTTGTTCTAGAGAGTGTCTCGGTTAAAAAGTTGAAGGCTAATGAACAAATGGAAGTAGAGTGCGTGTGGAGGAACAAATGGGTATTTTCTTATTTACAGTTTTCATGATGAATGAATGAACCGGTTTGTTTACTGAGTAGAAGACCGCACCTGGCAGTTTTTTTAGGGGTATTATTAAATGAGGTTATAATTTTTGTTTTTTTATATAAAATCTTTATATAAGTTTATCCTTCTTTAAATAAGCCATAAATATAAGCTTAGACAAACATGTTTAGCTTATTTAACACTTAGTCAATACACAAAATTTAACCATGAATACAATTTAGTTTAATGTACTACACTTTTAATAATATCGGTCATACGGGTATTTAATTGGTTAATCCATGCATGCACGTGCTGTTAAACGCGGGCTGTAAATTTTATTTTTATTTTTTATTATTATTTTTTATTATTATTTTTTATTTATTTTTGGTGTATCATTACCTTTTCTTTTCTTTTCTTTTTTTTAAGCCCTATGTATCATTACTTAAACTTGATACATAAACTTAAAAATGAAAAACAATATTACTTCTCATGAGCTTTGCATAGTAACTCCCTGTAAACATCGTTTTTGATTAAAAGCATATGTAATATTTAGTAGGAACCGCACGGCAAACCGCAAAAACCGAAACCGCAACAAAAACTGCGGTGCGGTTCTTAAAAATAAAAAAAAAACGCATTTTGTGGTGCGGTTTCGGTTTCCACCGAAAAACCGCACCGTGATAACCTCACCGCACCGCAAAGTCATATTCAAATATATATATATATATATATATATATATATTTATATATATATATATATATATATATATATATATAAAGCAACTAAATTTCATAATTTTTGTATGATAAAATGATTTTGTTTATACTTACATAATTAGTTGTTGCAAACGCATTTTATAGATTAATTATTTTCTGTGTTTTTAAGTCATATAATTTTATTTTTCTATCAATTTATCATCTAAGTTTTTAAAATTGTTCACCTCATTTGATTTTTACTATTGTATAGATTTATAATTTCGTACTAATACATAACATTTTGTATATATGTTTCAACCAACAATGTAACCTTATGATATATTTATTCTATAATAAACATATGCAAAAAATATAATTTGAGAAAAAAAAAACTTTAAGAACCGCAAAACCGCGCGGTTGCAGATTCTCACTTTTTAAAAACCGCAATTGCGGATGCGGTTCGGTTTTTACCAAAACCTGCACCAACGCGCACCACGCTCACCCCTAATATGTACACTCTAGTGGTATTAGTTCTCAACCACAATTTTAGTGCTGACTAGTCAATGAAATTCTTAGGAGAAATAACCTATGTATTCAATCCGAAAATGTCACTCAGATATGTGATCATTGCTTGAGGTTTGGTACTTAGTGAACGGTCCGTCAGCACTCAAAAGGGGGCACGCCGGCACGTGTTAGGTCTCCACGCCGATTTAAACTTATTGAAAAACCAAACTGAGAAATTTAAAATTCATTGCAATTTGATAAGGGAAATTTGATGAAAGGTGCTTTACTATCACACTCTCTCACCCCAAGTGCTTCATAAATGCACTCTTTGAGTATTCATACTAAGACTACCATTTCTCTCTCCATATCATGCATTGAGAACTTGAAACTGAAAAGATATTCTTAAAAACTCTATCGCTATAGTCTTAACGATGTTACACGATATTAAATGATACATTTATAACATAATCGATATCAGGAAGATAAAAATCGATTCATTGCGATAGGTACCACGACAAAACATCACGTCTTTTTTATAAAATCGATATATCGATTACGATAGGAAATTTACCTATAAATACAGTATTTGCATTTGTGTTTTTATTCTTCCATACAAACATTCTCTATATACATTACCCAAATAATAACACTAATGCCAATCTCCATAAAAAAAAAAAAAATAAAAAATATTAAATAAAAAAAATAAAAAAATAAATCCCTTTTGTTGTACCCTTTTACAAGGTTAGTGATAGCGTATCAATATTAATGGCCCAAGAACATTAATTATACGCTCAAATCAAACCCATCACCAAGGCCCAATCAACACTTGATAAAGGCCCGACATAAATCCCAGGCCGCGTAGGCCTGGAAAGACCTCTCTAGCCTAGCTGAACGAGGACAAAGATATTGTTCCCTAACTGTCACTAGCGATTAAGATGTACTATCTGACACTGCACAGTGGGGACACACGACAAACACCACTATGAGCTAAACGACGAATGACATATGTCCTCCTTGTCTGCTCCCGGATAATTGACACTTGGCACCCTGGCGGCCGTCGATCACTCCCAAAGGGTTTATCTCTAAACCTTACAAAGCCTCTATATAAAAAGAGAGCAACACACAACAGGGACTTGAATTCACTTAGGTTATTTTTCATTCAAATCTATGTTTGGATCTGTTATGGTCTCAACCTAGGCCTTCATCACTTTACGCCTGGTTAGACATATATCCAACTCGAAACCTCGAGGTCTTCATCACTTTATGTCGTGAGGCCTCTGAATATTTACCCTTATCACGTTTCACAGAGGGAAGTGGACAAGACCATTGATTAATATGGTCGTAACCACTGTCTCTTCTTCCGTGAAGAAATATAGGGTTTATGAAAGGGATCCACACGCGCGCCCACGTTCCTTGATGTGGTTTGGGAATTAGGGTTTTGTTCTCCATTTGCATTCCTCAAAATAATATGGCTTATGAGAAAAAAGGTTTCAAATGGTCCCTACCCTTACATTTATGGGTAACATTGTTTTGATACTTGTTATATATGTTATGTAATGAGTTTTGAAGAAGAATGTTAATCAAAGGATTTTCATGTCCTCTTTGGATTCAGTGATCAATCAAAAATATGATGTAGTTTCTATCAACACGGTGTACTAATTTAGTTCAAGTCCTCTTTTGATTCAATATCATGGAAGGTCGCAAAGGTTTCGCAAAAGTTTATGGGTTATCGATTTCATTTTGAGTTTTCGAAATACAACTCGAAACCATGTCAAAATCGATCTCAAGTTAAAGAGGAAAGTATTCTAAATTGAGTAGTATGATTATTAGAATATAAAACATAATACGACTAGAGATGTCGATGTTTTAATTGGCTGTAGGGTGTGAGAAATAAGAAAGTGAGTAAAAAAAAAATCACATAAAAAATAATGGAATTCAAATAGTGCACTTTTGAGTAGAGGTGACATAATGGGCGGGGCAGGCTCGGGCCACGGGCTTAAACCGGCATGGGTCAAACGGGCTCATGTTCTACTAATCGCTTTAGAAAAGACCAAAAACGACGAAAAAAAATTCTCCAAACGTAACACCTTATTTATATTTAAATAACTAAATATATTATATCTATAAATTTTTCTTTAAAAACAATTGCAATATTCTCCAATTAAGAAAAAACATGTAACCGTTAATATCATTTAACTTTTATATGGAGCGCCATACATGCCCATTTTATAAAAATTGAAGAGGCTAAATGCTCAAAATCTTTAACAAATTAGCTCATAAAAGCCCATCTTTTTTAGTTTGTGCACAAATTGCCACCACTACTTTTAAAGCTAGTCACAGTCGATGATCAAAGTGACCTGGGTCACCGGGTGCCACATCAGCTTTCTCTCTCCGACGACCAGACATGATCAAAGTGCCACAAACGATGACCTTTTCTTTTTCTTTTTTTTTCTTTTTTTTTTTCCTGAACTTTAGAGTAAACATAACTTAATGAAACAAAATAAAATAAACGCAATGTTGAATTTATATGTGTAGGTATTTTTCGGTGAATTGGGCCTTATGCTACTTGGACACAACTTTACATCATAACAAATGGGCCACACAAAACATAAACTCATTTGACTATTTGACATTTTGACCTACCCTCATTCACTTTTATTTGTCTCCTTCTTCGTAAAGCCGTCTGCCAAACCACTGTTTCAAAAAATTACAGTGCTTCATTTTATTTTTATTTCAAAAATTACGGTGCTTCCTTGACGTGCATGCATGAGTTGGAGGAAGTGCAACGTTTTTCCTACCCCTCTGTATTCAAAAATCATCAAATGGCTTTGACATAGAGTGGTTTTGATGTTTTTTCTCCCGAGGCCAAATAGTAATTGAATTAAGGAAGCGTTCCAATTTTTATTGAATTAACTACATACAAACGAATGTATCAGCCTCCCTTCATTCTTGTATATGAGATTTCATGTCACAGATTTTTTGTTTTTTTTTTTCTTGGTTGAAATAATTGTACAAGAAAGATGCTAGCTAGGTATACAATATTTGTTTTCCCTTATTACATACTGATCAATTGGATGCTTTGTTTTGCTATACTCGAAGGCAATTGCATGTTACCTTTTGTTACATATTTGTATATTTGCGTGCAGGAAGTGTTCGATGAAATGTCTAATTTCATTATTATCAACAGACATAACACTCGATTATATTATAATAATCACATATGAGTACATGGTCTTCCATCAGTGTTATATTGTATATATATGTAATGTAATGTAATATGTAGTGTAATGTTACGTAATGAATGCTTTTGACTGATTCAGTCCGCTTTTCCACGAAGGTCTATCGTGACTAAGTGGTGAATTGGTTGAAGATGCGACACATTGACGTAGTGGGATTTAATGCTTCATCTGCAAATGTTTCGAGTCTACATACTCTCTCGCCTAGGTGTACATAAAGTAAGTTCCAGTTATGTCTCTTCGTTTATAGTTTCCCCCTGAACTAGTCTCATTATATATGGTTTATCACCTACTTAAACTTGTTTATAATCTTTAGATAGAAAAGATAACAAGTTGAATAGAAAAACCAATTTAGCATAACAAATAATCAATCAAGAGGATTAGAAGTTGCCATTGGACTCACTTATAAGTAAATTGATAAATACAACTGATCCGCCCCGAACCGACACTTATATTTAAACAAATGCAGACTCGGAACTGGATGCTCGTGTGTAGTGTGAAACCAGGCAAGTGATCACCTGGGTCGTTTCCCAACGAGGTGCGAAATTGAAAACTGTGAAAAGCTTTGGATTAGAGTGATTGATGAATCAGATATTTTGATTTTGCTTTAACAAGATAAAATCTATTAAATAGAAGCTATCACTATTTTTCTGAATCGTTTAATCTAAATTACTCTATATTGATTATATTTTACGCTAAAAACGCGAATCGGGAATTAAGAAAACGCGATTACAACTAAGATATATGTAAAATTAACTCTACAAGTGTTCTAATATTTTTTATAACTTAAAAATGCGTTTTCTTAATTCCCGATTCGCGTTTTTAGCGTAAAATATAATCAATATAGAGTAATTTAGATTAAACGATTCAGAAAAATAGTGATAGCTTCTATTTAATAGATTTTATCTTGTTAAAGCAAAATCAAAATAAGATATATGTAAAATTAACTCTACAAGTTTCTAATATTTTTTATAACTTAAAAATGACAAAAGAAAATTATAGAAAAAAGATTTATATTTTTTTTAGACTTTTATATTTTTTATTATAATTTAATTACTAGTTAAACTAAATAAATAGATTAAAAATAGTAAAACTTTTCTAAAAATTACGAAACTTTTTTATATAAACACTACAAGTGATTACAAAGGTGATAAAAATAAAATGGGAAAACTAGCTTATACGGATAAGCTCTAAATAAGCTGGTAAGCTATTAAGCTTATTAATACTAAAACTAGTTCTATATATTAAATATTAAAAGGTGTAAATGTTTAACAAAAATGAGTGCTAGCACACTGGGTAAGGCTTTGGTTTGGTGTACGAGGGATCACTGGTTCGATTCCCTACTTGACTTTTTTTGCTAAACTAATTTTTTTTAACTTTTTCTTTTTACAAATCAACTTTTTAACTAATGATAAGAAACTTTTACAAAGGAGCTTAATATTTTACAAGCTAAATAAGCTGGTTCGTGGCTGCTTATTTACACAGTAGCCATTTACAAGTTTTTAGACTTAGAAATTTTGCAAATAAGCTAATGATTTGAAAAGAAGCTATGAGCTTTTGGACTAACTGTCTATGAACTGAATTGAACTTAATTGAACTATTAGAATCGAAAATGATGGCTTGAATAAGCCAAATAAGCTCGAAAGAGCTTATGGCTTAAGTGACTGCTAGTTGCCCTGCACCAGGGTGAAAGAGCCTACTTCGAAGGCTTGTTTAATGGTCTTAGAGGGTTCTAAAAATCGTGATAAAAATTAATTATGTAGACTAGCTGGTGGAGATTGAATGTCAAAAAGATCGGGCTTATTTGAGCTTATGAGCTATGAGATAAAAAATTGCAAAGTTTCCAAAAACTATGAAAAGACTGCTGGTATGCAGTTTTGCTAACTGATGCACTGCTATTGTAGTGCACACTTTTGCATTGACCTAGGGTCTTTTGGAATCGATTAAGTAGATACAAAGGAACTCAAAACAACCTATGAAATAGCCAAAACAAGCCAGGAGCTTGTTTGAGCTTGTTTAAGCTCTTGGCAGTCCAAAACTCACACAAATGGTTCAAAATGGGAAAATCAAGCTGTAGAACTGAAAGAAAGCTCAAAAGAGCTTCTAAGGACTTAAAGTAGCTTGTGCAAAACTGGACTAGAGGTCAATGCACAGTACTAGGGTGTGTTTGGCTTGTCACAACCACTAAACCAAACAGTCCTTTAGGGACTGTTATGGTGTTTTCCAACTGAAATGGGTCTAATGAGCTTCGAATGTGAAAATTAATGGTACTAGTGAAGTATTGAGCTTATGAAAATGACTATTATGACTGGAAAGAAAGTGATTTAACTAAGCTAGCTTATGATGGCTTATTTTTGGTTTTTATAAGTTATTAAAGTGAAAATGAAAACAAGTAAAGTTTAACTAAGGAAACTGAACGAACTCTGATTAAGAACTAATAATAAGCTATCACAGTAATGATAAGCTTATGAAAAGCTTATATAACAGTTAACTAGATAATGAACAAAAACTTGAAATAAAGCTTACAATCGAATTGCTTGAAAACTAAAGAACCAATGAACCAAGAACAACCTATGGGCTTCCCATGAAGCCACTAACCCATAAGCTTCCAAGAATTCAGCTTGTACAATCCAGAGTAGCTTATAAGCTACTTCGTTGACTTTTGTTGACCTTTATTCGAATTGGAAATTAAGAACTAATAAGAGCTATATAAACTTACATAAAGCTACTATGAGCTTATGTCAGTTTATAGGAAGGGTTTATTGGAGCTTTTGATAGATTTTAAATGAGCTTTTAGCTTATTCGAATTACAATAGAACTTGATAACTAATTATAACCGAATTGGAGTACAAAATAACTTGAAAATGGAACAAAGATACTGAACTGAGCTTGTATTAAAACTAAATTAAGAGTTACAAGAATTGAAAGACTGAAATTTAAATTTGCAATTAAACTAAAATTAACTACTTTTATCTACTACTTGATCTCTTCTGCCTCTTGCTCCTTTTATAGCATCCCACATGTTCCAGGTGTCGTCAAGAGTAAATCCCACCATTCACCTTAGCTTTTGGTCCACTCTCCATGTGCCACGTATTTTTGGCGGGAAAAAGTTAAAGTAGAAAAATTCCACTTGTTCTGCTGGAGTGTGATGAAGAAGAATCATTTAATGCTTTTGGTATTGTTAGGTAACGTGTAGGAGGGGGGGGGTTGAGGTGGTAAAGGTGAAGCAAGTGGTGAAGCAAGTGGAGTAGTAGCAGGGTGAGGTGTTGAAGATAGGAGACGGGTCAAAGGTGGTCAAACCTTTCCCTGGGTTTATTATTCAAAGGTGAAGTTGGGCTGTTTTGTATTTGGGCTTGGATAAAAGGATGGGCCAGCTTTTGTGTTTATTTGGATTTGGTTTGGTTTAATTTTATTTTGGCTTTGTAAGTAAAATAGCCTAAGGACTATTTTTGTAATTTTCTGTATGCCAAGGACCAAATCTGCAATTACAAAGTTTATCAAAAAGGTACTATTTTTGTCATGTTGTAATAATATAAGTACCTATTTAATATTTTCCAAAAATAAAAACAACCGGGGACCATTTTGACAACTTTTGAAACTTGAGGGACTAGACTTGCCATTTATGCAAACTTGGTTCGTTTTCACTTATTTTCAATCATTTTGCATCTGTAATATATAAAAACACATTTTTGATAATATTTATAACATTTATGGTTATTTGTGTGTTTTTGGATGTTTATGTGGGTTTAAAACGGGTAATATATATGTGTTTTTAGACACATATCAAATCCCCCACACTAAACTATTGCTAGTCCCTAGCAATCTTTTATGAAAATTTAATGGATTTGAATCTCTTTACCAAAATCCATTACTTCTGGAGTAGCCAATTGTTTTAGTTCAAGTAAGAACTTTGGTACAATGATAACCAAATGATTTTGAGCAAACCATCAGCTGTAAACGGGTTTGATTTGTCTTTACCAAAAGCCGTTTGCTTCTGGACTAGCCAACTCTTAGATAAATTATTAATATTATCTTTGGTGAGCTGATTACCAATTATGGTTTTTCCACTGCCTTTACCACAAGCCATAATCTTGCGGGCTAGCCAACTCTTAACTTTTAAAGATATGGTGAGTTGAGTACCATACAATTTTGGGCAAATTGCAAGCCATAAACGGATTTGATATATCTTTACCAAGAGCCGTTTGCTCCTGGATTAGCCAATCCTTATGTGGGTTAGACATGGCGGACTGATAACCATTTATTGAGTTCTAAGTGAGAAAAAAATTTAAAATTTTGGCTAAAATGGGGGTACTAGATGGTACATTTGATCAAATTCGCGAGAATTCCCCCCCACACTTAGAACTGAATATTGCCCTCAATATTCAAAGAACCGGTTGTTAAACCAACACTTAGAACGTGAAAGGGAAATACTAATAGCCTTTATTTTATATACTTATTTATTTTATTTTTGTTTAATTTGCATTTAAGCCGTTAAGGCACGCAAATTCCCTCCTTTTTTTTTTTTTTTTTTTTTTTTTTTTTTTTTTTTTTTTTTTTTAACTTTACATAATTACAACATGTGGGGAATCTCCCCCACACTAAGGTGAAACATGGGTGAAAACCCATATATTGCTACTGTTTTTGATCACCGAGTCGCTAGCTTGACTCGACCCCAAATTGAGTTGATTCCTCCCCAACAGTCAGGTTTATCACGCAAGCTAACCGCTTGTGAACGGTCAACTGTAACAAAGGGCTCCTGAACAGCCTGGAAGAAAAAGCAATTTTAAAAGTTTATGGGGAAGTAAGAGACCAGGAAATCCGGCATTTAAACCAATGTTAGATGGACAATGCCGGGGTCAAAAGTAATATCCTCACTCCCGAATGAGTGAAAGATAGGAGAAATCACCGGGTAGGTGAAGGGAAGAAGAGAGATCTGAACAGCAATTAGGATAAGAACTTCCTCCTCAAGAATTGCAAGCGGAGGAGGCAAGTCCTTAAACTTGATCTCCGGAATTTTATCAGTTTTTTCAACCGACTTGATTTCCTTCTTATGAAGTTGTTTTGGTGGAAGAGGGGAAAATGAATCTTCGTTTAACAAATTTTCTAGAAAAAGAATATCCCCCTCAGGATCAAGATAGTTTTCATCAACCTCATACGGAGGTGAACTATCTATAGCAAGAAAAGCATCGACTTCATCCCAAAAGGGATCACTTCCCTCAACCGAAGTGAGAGAAGGGGAAGAGTCTGCTATGATATGTTGAGAAGATGTGGTGGGTTCCCCACTCACAGAATTATGAAAATAATCAATACTTTCTTGAGAGTACTCCTTTGAAGTAATGTCAATGACATCGATTCGGTTAACCGATGCAGAATTATAATTAGAGGAGTACTTTGAAGTTTGATCATGATTAAAGGTAACAGCTTCCTTATCCACACACAAAGTAATCTCATGCTTAAATACATCAATCAGAGCATGGCCCGTTTTTAGGAATCCTCGTCCAAGAATTAGAGGAACCTTTTGGTCAGCATCGAAATCAACTACCACAAAGTCAGCTGGAAAATGGAACTTTCCTATCTTCACAAATACATCTTCGGCAATGCCGCAGGGATGAGTTATGGTTCGATCTGCAAGCTCAAGAGTCATGCAGGTAGGAGTAAGAGCCGGAAGAGAGAGTTTCTTCCATACTGAATGAGGCATCAGGTTGATGCTTGCACCTAGATCTGCTAAGGCATAACATTCAACCATTCCTGGAAATACACACGGTAGTAGAAACTTTCCAGGATCTCCAAGCTTCTCCGGAAGCTTTTTCAAGATAACCGCTGAGCAGTTCTCATGTACTGGAGTTTTAGCCATTTCAATCAGTTTTTCCTTGTTGCTTAACAAGTGTTTGATTGCTGCTGCAAATTTGGGCATCAGAATAGTAGCATCCGCAAAGCTTATGTCAAAGTGTAATTCTTTAAAGATTTGATAGAATTTATCATTTTGTTGACTAGCCTTCTCACGGAGCTTTTGCTCATTTAAGCGCGATGGGTAAGGAATGTGAGGTTTGGATTTAGGAGCAATGACTTCAGGAGTCTCAAAGACAACTCTTTGTTTGGATTTTTTCGGGACAACCGGAGGATAGACATGTGCTGTACTTTGTGGGATTGGAATTTGCACTTTGTCCGTTGTATCCTCCGTCTCTTTTTCCATTTCAAATAACGGAGGAGGAATAGGGCCAGCTGGCCCCTCATAAGAAGCACCACTCCGAGTGGTGATAGCTTTGACAAAAGTGGTATCTTCATCATCATCACTGTCATCAAGTACACTGACAGGAACAGCATTGAGCATTTCAGAATAATATCTGGCTGACCTTTGCTCACTAAGTTTGGTTGACAAACTTTTAACCGTAAATCGTGAAAGAGTAGGATCGATTCTTGACGGCTGAGGAGCAATTGTGGGTGTAGATTTTTGGATGACTGAAGGTTGGATGACCGAAGGTTGGACGTATTTAGCACTTCCATTGTTAGTGGGAAGTACCGGGTCCTTTGTCACCTTGAATCCAACATGAGATTTACCACTACGTGTGGAGACAGCTTTGAGTTCACCCCTAGGGTTGGTAACAGTGTTACTTGGGAGACTTCCCGAGGTAGAAGGTATATCAGTTAAAGACTTTTTGATCTGGTTTAATTGGGCAACCAATAACTGGTTTGTCTCACGTTGTGTCTTATTTGTTTCCTCTTGGGTTTTCATGAATTGCATAAGCAACTCATCTGAGGACGTCTGATTTCGGTTTGAACCTTGGTTTTGATTAAAATTTGGACCACGGTTTTGATTAAAATTACCCTGATTCTGACCTCGGTTTTGATTGAAATTTTGGGAATTGTGGAAATTTTGTCCCTGATTTTGAACAAAGCGGTTTTGATTATTCTGATTTGGCACGGGTGGAAAACCGGGTGGGACCATAGCATTCTGTGCTCGGTACTGAGTCTCAGCATGCGGACGGTACTGATTTTGATTTACTGCAGCTACGGGAGCTGGGTAAAGAGAAGCATCGGTTGCTTGACAATCAAAATACGCATGTGGGCCACCACAAGTTTCACACACTTTGTTTATTGCTTTGATTTGTTCCGGTTTATG
Source organism: Artemisia tridentata subsp. tridentata (assembly GCA_021014915.2). Lineage (NCBI taxonomy): Eukaryota > Viridiplantae > Streptophyta > Magnoliopsida > Asterales > Asteraceae > Artemisia > Artemisia tridentata. Next base: position 314,115,457 of record CP139502.1, read on the forward strand.
AATCTCACTTTTTAATTCTTTCATTTCTTTCATCATACAACGCATTGAATCAGTAAGGAAGGCTAACTCTGAAGAGTTACCGGATGAAGAAGAAGCAGTAGGAGTGACAGGAACATTCACTTTGTTTCTTGAAATAGGAACTTTTGATTTATTTTCACAAATTTCAACCACCTCTCTGGGTTTACGATTCAAGATATTGCCACCGGAGGCTGCATTAAGTGCATCTTGATCGTTTTGGGTCAACCCATTATAAAACGTATTTATCTGTTGTAACACATTGAAATCATGATGTGGGCATTTTCTTAGGAGATCTTTAAATCTGTCCCATGCCTCTCCGAAATTTTCATCGAAACCTTGACGAAAACCAGCAATTTCATTTTTTAGGTTAGTCGTCTTTGATGGAGGGAAGAAATAATTTACAAATTTCTTAACGAGATCTTCCCAGGTTTCAATGGATCGTGGGGGTTCTTTATCCAGCCAAATTCGGGCTGCCCCCTCAAGTGAGAATGGAAATAGCATCAATTTGATCACTGTTTGCGGCACATTTTTGTAATTGATTGTGGATGTCAGTTTGTTGAACCAACGAATGTGTGCATAAGGATCCTCTCGTTCAAACCCGTGGAATTGGTTTGTGGACACGAGCTGAATCAAATGTGTTTTCAGTTCAAAATGATCAGAATCGATGGCTGGTAAAACGATGGCATCTCCGTAACCCTCGGTGGGTGCCTGGAGCATTTCAGCCATGGTGCGTTCGTCTGCCATATTTTCAGTGAGAACAGTACGAATCTCGGGTTCGACTATTTGGGCAGCACGTCTACGATTACGTCTTCTCGGAATAACTGCGAGTTCACGTAAAGGGCTTGATGACGTGGAAGAACGAGTGCGCATGCACTAAGTAAAATATTCCAATTAAAACAAGACAGAAGCAAAACACAAGTGAACTTAAACCAATAATCAACAAGCGTACGGTAACTCTCTAAATGATAAACGCACAGAGTGGCGGAGAAGCAAAGGTGGGCAATTACGCTCCTTAAAAACCCGCTTCTTTCAGTCCGACAATTTAATGTCAGACTATCCTAGAACCTCCGTTAGAGTTTGTTTATCAATCAAAGGTGAGCCGATATTCGCAAGTGATACAAAGGCAAGTTTTAAATCTTTGGTTTGGGAACTTATTATGGTCGTACCCCCAGTTAGGTAGTACTCTGTCTTGGTTTTCGATGGTAATTTTTTATTGTTTATTTATTATTAACAAAGAAAAAGGAATTTATTTTTGGTGTTTTTATTTTTTATATGATAATATTAATAATAATATATATAGAAAAGAAAAGAAAAATATTTTTGTATTTTATATGGTTTTTGGGAAATAGGAACTTCTGATAGAAGGGTCTCAGATCACTAATCGCTAAAACTTACACAACAGTCGCAGCACACCTCCCCGGCAGCGGCGCCAAAATTTGATCCGCCCCGAACCGACACTTATATTTAAACAAATGCAGACTCGGAACTGGATGCTCGTGTGTAGTGTGAAACCAGGCAAGTGATCACCTGGGTCGTTTCCCAACGAGGTGTGAAATTGAAAACTGTGAAAAGCTTTGGATTAGAGTGATTGATGAATCAGATATTTTGATTTTGCTTTAACAAGATAAAATCTATTAAATAGAAGCTATCACTATTTTTCTGAATCGTTTAATCTAAATTACACTATATCGATTATATTTTACGCTAAAAACGCGAATCGGGAATTAAGAAAACGCGATTACAACTAAGATATATGTAAAATTAACTCTACAATTGTTCTAATATTTTTTATAACTTAAAAATGACAAAAGAAAATTATAGAAAAAAGATTTATATTTTTTTTAGACTTTTATATTTTTTATTATAATTTAATTACTAGTTAAACTAAATAAATAGATTAAAAATAGTAAAACTTTTCTAAAAATTACGAAACTTTTTTATATAAACACTACAAGTGATTACAAAGGTGATAAAAATAAAATGGGAAAACTAGCTTATACGGATAAGCTCTAAATAAGCTGGTAAGCTATTAAGCTTATTAATACTAAAACTAGTTCTATATATTAAATATTAAAAGGTGTAAATGTTTAACAAAAATGAGTGCTAGCACACTGGGTAAGGCTTTGGTTTGGTGTACGAGGGATCACTGGTTCGATTCCCTACTTGACTTTTTTTGCTAAACTAATTTTTTTTAACTTTTTCTTTTTACAAATCAACTTTTTAACTAATGATAAGAAACTTTTACAAAGGAGCTTAATATTTTACAAGCTAAATAAGCTGGTTCGTGGCTGCTTATTTACACAGTAGCCATTTACAAGTTTTTAGACTTAGAAATTTTGCAAATAAGCTAATGATTTGAAAAGAAGCTATGAGCTTTTAGACTAACTGTCTATGAACTGAATTGAACTTAATTGAACTATTAGAATCGAAAATGATGGCTTGAATAAGCCAAATAAGCTCGAAAGAGCTTATGGCTTAAGTGACTGCTAGTTGCCCTGCACCAGGGTGAAAGAGCCTACTTCGAAGGCTTGTTTAATGGTCTTAGAGGGTTCTAAAAATCGTGATAAAAATTAATTATGTAGACTAGCTGGTGGAGATTGAATGTCAAAAAGATCGGGCTTATTTGAGCTTATGAGCTATGAGATAAAAAATTGCAAAGTTTCCAAAAACTATGAAAAGACTGCTGGTATGCAGTTTTGCTAACTGATGCACTGCTATTGTAGTGCACACTTTTGCATTGACCTAGGGTCTTTTGGAATCGATTAAGTAGATACAAAGGAACTCAAAACAACCTATGAAATAGCCAAAACAAGCCAGGAGCTTGTTTGAGCTTGTTTAAGCTCTTGGCAGTCCAAAACTCACACAAATGGTTCAAAATGGGAAAATCAAGCTGTAGAACTGAAAGAAAGCTCAAAAGAGCTTCTAAGGACTTAAAGTAGCTTGTGCAAAACTGGACTAGAGGTCAATGCACAGTACTAGGGTGTGTTTGGCTTGTCACAACCACTAAACCAAACAGTCCTTTAGGGACTATTATGGTGTTTTCCAACTGAAATGGGTCTAATGAGCTTCGAATGTGAAAATTAATGGTACTAGTGAAGTATTGAGCTTGTGAAAATGACTATTATGACTGGAAAGAAAGTGATTTAACTAAGCTAGCTTATGATGGCTTATTTTTGGTTTTTATAAGTTATTAAAGTGAAAATGAAAACAAGTAAAGTTTAACTAAGGAAACTGAACGAACTCTGATTAAGAACTAATAATAAGCTATCACAGTAATGATAAGCTTATGAAAAGCTTATATAACAGTTAACTAGATAATGAACAAAAACTTGAAATAAAGCTTACAATCGAATTGCTTGAAAACTAAAGAACCAATGAACCAAGAACAACCTATGGGCTTCCCATGAAGCCACTAACCCATAAGCTTCCAAGAATTCAGCTTGTACAATCCAGAGTAGCTTATAAGCTACTTCGTTGACTTTTGTTGACCTTTATTCGAATTGGAAATTAAGAACTAATAAGAGCTATATAAACTTACATAAAGCTACTATGAGCTTATGTCAGTTTATAGGAAGGGTTTATTGGAGCTTTTGATAGATTTTAAATGAGCTTTTAGCTTATTCGAATTACAATAGAACTTGATAACTAATTATAACCGAATTGGAGTACAAAATAACTTGAAAATGGAACAAAGATACTGAACTGAGCTTGTATTAAAACTAAATTAAGAGTTACAAGAATTGAAAGACTGAAATTTAAATTTGCAATTAAACTAAAATTAACTACTTTTATCTACTACTTGATCTCTTCTGCCTCTTGCTCCTTTTATAGCATCCCACATGTTCCAGGTGTCGTCAAGAGTAAATCCCACCATTCACCTTAGCTTTTGGTCCACTCTCCATGTGCCACGTATTTTTGGCGGGAAAAAGTTAAAGTAGAAAAATTCCACTTGTTCTGCTGGAGTGTGATGAAGAAGAATCATTTAATGCTTTTGGTATTGTTAGGTAACGTGTAGGAGGGGGGGGGGTTGAGGTGGTAAAGGTGAAGCAAGTGGTGAAGCAAGTGGAGTAGTAGCAGGGTGAGGTGTTGAAGATAGGAGACGGGTCAAAGGTGGTCAAACCTTTCCCTGGGTTTATTATTCAAAGGTGAAGTTGGGCTGTTTTGTATTTGGGCTTGGATAAAAGGATGGGCCAGCTTTTGTGTTTATTTGGATTTGGTTTGGTTTAATTTTATTTTGGCTTTGTAAGTAAAATAGCCTAAGGACTATTTTTGTAATTTTCTGTATGCCAAGGACCAAATCTGCAATTACAAAGTTTATCAAAAAGGTACTATTTTTGTCATGTTGTAATAATATAAGTACCTATTTAATATTTTCCAAAAATAAAAACAACCGGGGACCATTTTGACAACTTTTGAAACTTGAGGGACTAGACTTGCCATTTATGCAAACTTGGTTCGTTTTCACTTATTTTCAATCATTTTGCATCTGTAACATATAAAAACACATTTTTGATAATATTTATAACATTTATGGTTATTTGTGTGTTTTTGGATGTTTATGTGGGTTTAAAACGGGTAATATATATGTGGTTTTAGACACATATCAACAACCTACCTGCTTTGTACCAAAAATTACCTGCTTTGTACCAAAAATTACCTTTTTTACCTGTGGCTAGTCCATAACACAAAGTTGATTTTTTAAGAAACATCTTGTGTTAGAATTTTTCTCCGTATTAGTTATGTGATTTAATGAGAATTTTCTCATGCTATCGGAGAGTTGTGATGTGTCCATCGCGGTGTTGTATTGTGTGCTTCGCAGTTTGTACGATTGACTATAGGGAGGGTCCTAATAGTATATCCCATATATTCTTTCACTTTGCAGTCAAACCTGGTGTAGGAGAGTTCAGTATGGTTGTAGCTCTATATTCTGCAAGTTGCTTTGTTCATGGAATTAATGATGATGCTTTTTTCAACCCAATCGGATGCATTATTGGCCCTAGTGATTGGCTTATATGTGCAAACTGCAAAGTACTACTTTTCATTTATACCTCTATGAAGATGTGGTATTAAATAAAATCTGCTATTGTTTGGATGAAATGTCCAAAACATTAAATTAAATTAATGTTTTAACCAACATAACTTTTTTTGTAAGTGTTGAAATGAAAAGCAACAACACTACACCAACTGTTGTCTTTGATCATTAACAATTGCAACACTTTTTAAAAGTGTTGCATTTTCTTAATAATTTTGCAACACTTGAAAAAAAGTGTTGGTTTAAATCTTAATACGCAACATTTATTTTGAAAGTGTTGCTTCATAATTAATTTGATCAAAAAAGCAACACCTTTCAAAAGTGTTGCCTCTAAATTGTTGCATTAGGCTCATTTTGTTGTAGTGTTCATTCAGGGATTACTTCGATAAAATTAAGATTGCAAAATGACTCTTAAGGTGAGATCCATTCTAAGGTGTACAGAAATAGGTGCTAGGAAACCTTCACAACCGCGCGAAAGTAACGTACGAGTTTCCAGTGTAGTAACAATAACAACGGTTTAATCAGTCGGAATACATGGTAAAAAGAATTTAGGTGTTCGAATTGTCAAAGGTGTGCAGTGTGTCAGTAGTTAGCTTCTTGATACTCAGTCAACTAATCCATACCAGAATAATATCGAATTTAATACTCTAGAGAAAGACAGATCAGCAGAGTGGATCTTATCATTCAGAAGTGAGGGAAACATTCCCATACTCGTGGTTAATCAGCACAAGATTTCTCATTGGAATAGGAATGGGTAAGATGAATCTAATAGTGTAGGGAGACTTAAATATGCTTAGCAAAAGCAAGAGAAGTCACAGAATGTGTCAAATACACCATGGTCACAAGAATTCTCAGAATGATCTAAGAGGCATCTAAATGATTAGCAAACGAATCAGAGGTTAAGGTCGGAATCAGAAAATAAGGCTTATATAGTGTCAGGCATTACTACAGAATTCTCAACGCATTCTAAACTTACTCGGTCACAAATCTTAGGTTGTGCAAAATAATAAGTTTCTAATCTCCGGAAAAAGTGATCTTAAAAGGGCTTAACTAAAAGTAAGGCACGAATCAGAGTGATGCGGAAGCAATGATACTTAAACAAATGTCTTATAGTCTACCCAATCCTCACCGGTCATAATTTAAGTTTCTTTAGAGTGGAAATCGTAAGGCAAATTCTCAAAGGTTGTTTCATAAGCTCCTATAGTGCAAACCTAAAGGCCAAATCTTTCACAGGTCATAACATAAAGTACTACAGGTCAAAGCCTAAGTTCTGATACCATAATTGTAACACCCTAACCCGAACAGGGCCTAAGTGTAACATTATGGTGTCAATCAGAACATATAAACGCAAGCGGAAGACTTCTTATTAAATCACATACTAAGTTAAACATTACAAGACTTCCAAAAGAAATGATATCCAAATATAGTCTAAAAAGGAAATACATAATCCCAAGCCATAAATAGTCTTAAAGCATATTAAATGGGAAACTAAGCAAGGTAGGTTCTCTAGCTCCTATTCTCAACACTCATGCCCGACATCCCTGTGATAACCTGCCGCAGAGAAAAGAAAATGCGGCTGAGCTAACGCTCAGTGAACAGATATAACATATGAAAGATAATAAGCATAAACAAAATGAATAAGTGAATGAGTCCAATAGAACCTGCTGAATAAGATTAGAATATGGAACATATGGAAGAGATCAAATCATAATAATGAACATAATATGGATATCAATATCAAAGGGAATGCCGAACAAAACATATAACAAATTGTACATGGAGTAGCTAGCTCGATGTACCAAATAGTGAAATGGGGTGTATTGCACACACTTAAGTCCATTCACAAGCATATTTCAAAAATGAACAAAATACCTAGGATGCATCCATATGCTCCCTTCAAAACAGATATACATATTCCAGTTCTGGACTAAACAAACATACAATATACATGGGCCAGGTGTGCTATTAATAGCAATATAAATCAAATGGGAACGCTGTGGAGAAAAACCCACCTCCACAGATAGTGTCAATACCATTGGTGCATCAATGACACAGCCATGGACTCCCCATAACTAGCTACAAATATGGGCAACATACATAGGCATAGCACATGCAATGTAATGATAAGGGATAATCATAAATTATCCAACTCAGATAATAGCTATAGAACATAGCATGAAATGAATAATCAAACGAATACCAAACAAATATGGATCATATCAACGAATCATATCAAAGAAAATGAATCTAAGTCAAGGGTCGAAATGTCATGAGAAATCCCTACTGAAAAGGGATAGAATATCTGTACCTTATGAAATGCAAGCAATAGGTCAAAAGAACACAAGAAAGAGGATCACTCCGATTTCACCAGATCTACATGAATTATAATCATATATTACTTATACGTTCATTAAAGTCATAACAGATTTAAATACTTATTAGCTCATTCGTTAATGTGTTTGTGGAAAACTAGAAGGGGAGGTTGAATAGTTTTACGCCTTTTTAATTTTATTACGAAAACTTTGTTTATTTTAAAAACTTAGATTCGAATTTATGTGAACTCAACTCTTGAACAATATGAACAAAAATAAGTAAATCTAAATAAACAATGCAAGTAAAGTAATGAAATGAAAAGAAAGATAGAGATGGAAAGATCTAACCGTGAGACAAAAGATTTATAGTGGTTCGGCTACAAGGACACCTTCCTTTCCCTACTCCACTCCCCGAGCACCTAACTCGAGAGTTTTCTTCACTATGTCAACAAGCTCCCTTATGGCGGAGAAAACCTTACACAACTTTTGCTTACACCGGTTTAACGACACAAAGCTAGATGTCGGGTTCTAATCGTAGCTAGAATCAATCTCACAACTTCTACACAACTTCTTCACAACTTATTCACAACGGCTTCACGACTTCTTCACAACTTCTTCATGACTTCTTCACAACTTCTTCACACCGGCTTCACAACTACTTCACAACCTAGCACTACTTATGTACTCTTCTACTTCTTTACACCTTCACTACTTACACACCTTAACTTCTTCACAACTTCACTACTTACACACTAATCTAGCCTAAGCAATTATGCTCACACCTATCTAACAAATATACACAACTTATACAAAAATGAATGAATGATTATACAAACAACTTAGGTAGCAAGATGATACTAAGTTGCAATACTTCTTCTCTAGTTGTTGAAGGAGTATTCTTCTTTTGCACTTGAATGGTAGAAGCTTGGATCACTTGGAAACCAATGCTTAAGAATATATGATCAAAGGATTTAGAAAGGATTTGGAAGGATAAGAAGAGATTTAGAACAGACGGTTTGGGGGTGCAAAAGGTGAGGAAAAAGTCCAGGGATGAACCAGTATTTATAGGCAAAATCTGACAGCTGGAGGAGCGGGGCGGTCCCCTTAAATAGGTGGCCGGTCCCCTTAAAATTAAGGGGGCCGCCCTACCCGAACGTTGCTCAGATTTGTCTTTTTGTGGGGAAGGTTTTTCTGGAACATTTTTGCCATTTTTGGTTGAAAATTTGAATTCATAAATTTATAATGGATTAAACATTTTTATTAAATACCAAAAATGATTTTCTAAAAGATATAAAATGTTTGTGTCATTTTATAAAAAATCAAGTGATTAAGAAAATGTTCCTTTGATCATATAATGCATTAAGCATTTGTTTATTCATACCTTAAGTGATTAAGTTGTAGAAATGAATATTTACAACTAAATACTTGTTTATTTAATAAGTTTATGTTTAATGAGTTTACATTTTGTGATTATCAAAACATAGAGATATCAAGAAGTATTAATAATGTTTTTAGGCATTATTTATATCAACAATCTCCCCCTTTTTGATGATTACAAAACTTAAACTCATTAAATCCAAAATTTTATTTTTGAACAAGTATTTAGTGAGTTTATATTCACTTCTCCCCCTTTTTGTAGAATAAAAAATGTTATGCCGACAAGTTTTTGATACAAAAATTGTCGGAACGAGAACTCCCCCTTGATGTGTGCTCCCCCTCGTTTGAGGGCATCAAAGAATCGAGATATGGAATGCTTGCAAAAAAATATTAGAAGTACAAGCATACATAGCAAAATATGGAATATAAAAACAACAATCATGGCAAACAACAATCATGGCAAACAAATATTAAGAACACATAGCAAGACATTCATTAGTATGCTTGAAACATATAACAAGAAAAAGGTCCTAAATTGCCAAAGAGAGCTTTCGGACTTGCTTGCGACACGAAAGCTTGGAAAATAAGCATATAGTTATGCTTAGATGGTTGATGGTAGAGTGTTTGGGATGGAATTGGTTGAGTGAGGGTAAGGATGTTTGATTAATAGAGGTATATTTTTGGAGGTGGAGAGTTTGGAGCGGAATCGGTTGAATGAGGGTTAGAGTGTTGTGCTAGTGGAGGTGTTGGATGAGATCTAGTAAGAAGATACTCAGTACAAGTGAAATGTTTATTAAAGGCAATGATTTGTTTTTGGAGAAGGACACAACAAGGACAATAGTTGACATGATTATCAACTTGATTCAAGTTGTGGGGGGTGAGGTAAGCAATTTGAGTAGGGTGAGGATGGAGGATGGAGGTTGGCCCTTGTTGCAAGGTGCATAGCAAGGAGATCACTATGGTCATGGATTTGGTTTATCTCTTCACGGAACTTTTCCTTTTTCGTGGGAATGTGGATTTGGTCATTTGGTGGAAGTGGATGAAATTGGGGTGTGTAGTTGGAATTAAAGTTGGATGTTTGACCAATATGATGAGGGTTTTGAAAGGTTTCAATGAGGTTGGTTTAAGGTTGATGTGAGGTCCTCTTATTTGATACACGGTTAAGGAGGTTAAACCTTGTGTCTTTGTGTATAAGATATATTGACTTAATATGATTAAGCACGCGGAATTTACTTAACCACACTTAGAAGGTTATGTATGTTATGGAAATGGAATAATTATATTTGTTACTTAACAATGAACAAAGAAAATATTTCACTAAACGATTCAATATTATTCCAAATAATACGAGTGATCTTGTGTTACTCACTAGGGTTACAAAACCTTGAATCTTATGTTACAACTTGTGATTTGTGTTTGTTCTATGTCTTAACAGTTATTCAATTATTTCACATACATAATCACTAGTCTAAGATCTCTTTTATAGTTGCAAAAGATCTTTACAAATTGCTTAAAAGTCTTGACCGACTTACTTGGTTAACTTATGCATATTGGTGTCAGTACATAAGATACAACATGTATCTATGTATACAACTTGTTAACTAAGCACATGGAGTAAGATATTATCTACCGTATATGTTTGACCAAAATACAATAAATATCTTTTCGATCTTATCCTATGAGTCACTGATCAGCAGTACCATATACAACTAGCAGTACCTTCTTGCTCTAGCAGTACCTTGATGTACTAGCAGTACCTTGATCATGAACTAGCAGTACCTTTAACTTAGAGTAAATTCTAATACTCTAACTTCAGAATATTTAATTCCCAACAATCCTCCCCTAAACATGTGAATTAATTCAAACATGTTTTCTGAATTAAATGAGGACTTGTGAAGATCTTTCAAACACTTCATGAATCTGAACTATTCTTCTTATTCTGAACTCATCTGCCTTGTTCTTCTTTGACTTCAGCAATATAAAAAACATTGTACCAAAAGATGGTGCAATTTCCTTGGATGGAGGAATTGTAAGAGGCAATGATTTCAACAAGTGAAATCATCTATCAGCATGCCTTTGCAAGTGATAAACAAACATAATGAACTGAAATTGAAACTTTCCTTCGTTTGATCTAGATAGAACTTTCTTCTTTAGAAATGCTTCATCCCTTCTAGATATTTGATCTGTTCTTAATCATTTTCAATTTCTACATCATCATCTTGTATGCTCTTGTCTTCTCCTTCCATATATTGGTTTATTCTTCCTTTTCTGGGCAATTATTTCCTCCCCTGAAGCAAATAACTTTTGTTTCCTCCCCTTGTTTGGAAGATCTCACTATGTACCTTTGACTGATCTATCAATATGTAACTTTTGTTGTCAGACAATATTGTACATGAAGCCATCAATTCCTTAAGAGTTTAAGTTGCTGTCCTCATCACTTCTAGGTGTGTTAACTCCTATGAGAGGTGAATCAGTGGACATTTTGATTCATAATCCATCAATGAATGGTTTTTCTGAATCCTTGAAAATCCTTTTAAGAAATCATTTAACTTAGTAGTATGTTCATGATTTTAGAATTGAAAAATCATACTACATTCAACCATTTTGAAAGAATCAAGTGTATAACAGACACCTAATCAAAATTTCGGTTTAAAAATAACCTCTGGTTGTGTGAGAACCAATGTATTTCAGTTATCACTAACTGCCTGTGAAAAGATAAATCTATTCAAAAGATTTTCTTAACAGGGTTTCCAGCTCATAGTAATTGTTACCTCCAACACAAGTGTTAGATTCACTTTCACTAGCTGTTATTTCTATCAGATGTCCTTAGACTAACTCATTATACTTGAAAGTATAAAATGATAGAAAGTGAGTTGTATCAGTTACTATCTGATCAACTAAGTCATCAATTCAATGTGAAATATCATAACTAGATTTCAAGAAAGAAGTTTTAAGGAGGTTTAATTCCTAAACTCAGTCCATCATAAATCTACTATGGTCAGCTATTTGATAAGAATTCTGCTGTTCCCATTTCACCTGAAATAACCTTTGTGTTCACATATTCATACCTGAAATAGTTAGTCTAAAACCAAAAGAACAATGTACAAAGTACTTGTCTTGCATTATACAATCATAAAACCAACTGTATGAATAACACAATTCAAATTTTGATATAGCAGTACCTTATAAATCCAGCAGTACCAACAAAAAATTTATGTACAAAAACACATCATATTGAAAAATTTAAAGATTAAGCATTCCAATACTTGCTATTAAGAACTGAAACCTTGAAACATCAAAAGCTTTTGTTAACAGGTCTGCAAAATTATGCTCTGAAGCAATTTTAAGAACTTGAATTAATCTTTTCTCATTGCAATCTCTTATAAAGTGATGTCTAATTTCAATGTGTTTTGTTTTAGAGTGTTGTACAGGATTTTTAATAATACAAATTGTACTACTATTATCAATATAAATAACAGTGTTTAAGAAATTGTACCCATAATCAAGAAGTTGGTTTTGAAGCCATAGAACTTGACTAGAGCAACTTGCAGCAGCTATATATTCAGCTTCAGTTGTTGAATTTGCCACACTTGTTTGCTTCTTACACTGCCATGAGACAAGTCTATACCCAAGGAATTGACATCCTCCAGTTGTTGACTTTCTGTCCAAGCTAGCACCAGCATAATCACTATCCGAATATGCTACCAAGTCAAAAGGAGATTCTCTAGAATACCATATACCCAACCTTGGTTGACCTTTGAGATATCTAAAAATTCTCTTGACTGCAATTAAATGAGAAACTTTTGGAGTAACTTGAAATCTTGCACATACACAAACAGGAAACATGATATCAGGTCTAGATGATGTAAGATACATCAAGGAGCCTATCATAGATCTGTAACTGTGTACATCTACATTTTCTCCATCTTCATCTTTCAGAAGGTGCTTCTCTGAGTCCATTGGTGTGCTTGCTATTTTTGAATCAGCAAATTGAAATTTTCTAAGTATCTCTGCAACATATTTGTCTTGACTAATAAATATGCCTTCAGATGATTGCTTAACTTGCAAACCCAAAAAGAATGTAAGTTCTCCCATAGAACTCATCTGAAACTTATCTTTCATAAGCTTCTTAAATTCTAAACACATTTCCTTCCTTGTAGATCCAAAGATAATGTCATCCACATACACCTGCACTAACAGAAGATCCTTCTTGTGCTGTTTGATGAAAAGTGTCTGATCAATCTTCCCTATTTGAAATCTATTTTCTAATAAGTAGGAAGCAAGTGTTGCATACCAAGCTCTTGGTGCCTGATGAAGGCCATAGAGAGGTTTCACTACTCTGTACACTTTGTTTGGATGTAATGGATCAATGAAACCAGGAGGTTGTGAAACATACACCTCTCTTCCAATTTCACCATATAAAAATGCACTCTTAACATCCATTTGGTAGACTGTGAAGCCTAAAAATGAAGCATAAGCTAGAAACAGCCTAATTGCCTCAATCCTTGCTACTGGAGCATAAACTTCATCATAATCTATTCCTTCTTCTTGTGTGTACCCTTGTGCTACTAGTCTAGCCTTATTCTTGATCACAATTCCTCTTTCATCCCTTTTGTTCTTAAAAACCCATCTAGTGCCAATTACCTTTTCATGCCTAGGTAAATCTGCTAGCACCCAAACCTTTTGAATCTTGAACTGAAGAAGCTCTTCTTGCATAGCCTCTACCCAGCTTGAATCATCTAGGGCTGTAAGAATATTCTTTGGTTCCTTTTGAGAGAGAAAACATACAAATAAACATGAGTTTGAAAGTTCATGTTGTTTTGAAGCATAAAGGGCATCAAGAATCCCTTTTTGGTCTGAAGAGACTAGTTGTCTTCTTGTCTTCACACCAGATTGTATATCTCCTATCACATTATCCAGGGAGTGAACTTTGTGAATTCTTGTGTGTGGTGTAGTAGGAACATGATAAGATGGTGTAAGATTAGTCACATCCACTTCATCTTCTTGGAACTCTGCATCTTTTGAGTGTGAAGGACCAGCAGGACCTTCAGCTGAACTAACAGTTCCTTCAAATGAACTACCAGTACCTTGAGAAGTACTAACAGTACCTTGCTCTGACTCAGCAGTACCATCAATATTTAACATATTGAGTTGTTCCTCTGTTCCAACATCTCTTCTTTGAGCCTCAACATCTTCTTTTGCTTTACCAGAAGAAGATTCATCAATGTTTGAAGCTAAATCCACACTGGTACTTGACCACAATGGCATAATGACATCAGATTGATCTTTATCTAACTCCACCTCATTTGTTGCTTGTGAACCTGAAAAATTGTTAGTTTCTGCAACAACAGGAATATAATTCATAGAATTTGTTAGATAATCAAGATCAAATATCCATTTTGGTCCTTGACCAACTACATTGGATTTGTTTTCCAAAAACTCCACATGTAGTTCTTCTTGAACTTTCTCAGTTCTTAAGTTGTAAACTCTAAAAGCTTTGCTAACAAGAGAATATCCAACTAAGAAACCTTCATCTGCTTTACCATCGAATTTTCTTAAATGGTCTAAGGTATTGAGAATTGTCACATGACATCCAAAAGGTCTAAGAAATCCTATTACAGGAGCTCTACCATTAAAGAGTTCATATGATGTCTTATTGTGAGGCTGCACAACTAAAACTCTATTTTGAACATAGCAAGCAGTGTTAATTGCCTCTGCCCAAAAGATTATAGGTAGCTTAGAATCAGCTAACATTGTTCTAGCAGCTTCAATTATTGTTCTATTCTTTCTTTCAACCACTCCATTCTGTTGTGGTGTTCTAGCAACACTATATTCTCTCCTAATACCTTTTTCTTTGCAGAAATCATCCATAACTCTATTTCTAAACTCTGTCCCATTATCACTCCTAATGACTTTTACTTTCTTGCTTACTTGGTTTTCTATCAGTGTAATGAATTCCTTAAGAATGCTTGATGTCTCATCCTTAGTGGCTAAAAAGAAAACCCATGTAAATCTGCTATAGTCATCAGTTATAACAAGACAATATTTTTTATGTTGTATACTCCTTACTGAAACTGGTCCAAATAAGTCCATATGCAGCATAAACAATGACTGATTGATAGAGTTAAAAATTTTGGGCTTACAAGTGGCTTTGTGTTGTTTGCCTTTTAGACAAGCAATGCATGTTTGATCATTTTCAAATCTTTTGTGAGGTAAACCTCTTACCAAACCATTCTTAACAATTTTATTTATGGTTTTGAAGTTAATATGACCAAGCCTTCTATGCCATAACATTGATTCATCCAATGTGGCCTTTGATACAAGACAAGTTAAATCTTCTTTAGGAATGATGTTCTTCATGTCAACACTATACATATTGCCCTTTCTAGGAATTCTAAGAAGTACTTGATTTTCATCAGGCATCTTAAAATCCTTAGATAGAACAAGACATTCAGTGTCAGTAAAAAGCACATTATTCTTTTTGTCACACATTTGTGAAACACTAAAAAGATGATACTTTAACTCTTGTACATAGTACACATTTTCAAAATCTAAATTTCCGGTTTTAATAGTACCTTTACCAGAAATTTTGCCACGAAAACCACCTCCAAAGGTAACATATCCTCCATTGAATTCTTGAAAATCTGAAAGATAAGACATGTTGCCTGTCATGTGATTGGAACATCCACTATCTGAGTATCCTTGATCTTGATGATCAATAGAATGTCCCTGCACATAAATAAGAGTGTTAGTTTTCTTTGGGGATCCAGGCCATTACTGACTTGGATCTGCCTCTTGCATCAATGTAATTTAATCTCTTAAGGATTGTTGATGCAACATTGGATTTTTTAATCCAACATGCTGAGGCCTTAACAGCATTTGCCCTATTACCCTTAGCAGCAGAGTGAATAACATGCTTAGCAGAGTCTGCTAACTTTGAAGTTACACCCTTTGGTTTCCAAATTTGTTTGTGAACCACTGCTTTTGTTTGAATGGGCCTTAGAACAGTTTTAGATGCATGTATGAAAGTTGTTTTTGCATCCTTAGCTGTTGATTTTGGGTTAACAGTCATCATAGGTCTAACAGTACCTTTTGATCTACCAGGACCTTTAATTTGTTCTGGCAGTACCTTTATGTATGTATTAGCAGGACCTTTTTGTCTATCAGGACCTTTGGGTCCAGACTTGTTTGAGACTGTTCTGGGTTTTGTTCTATGAGTATTAGAGTGAAAAAGAGTTTGAGGAGTTTGCCTTTTGTAGTTCACCCTATTGTTTTCATACCCAGTTACCCTTTGGTTGCAGAAAGCTGCAAGATGGTCAAAACTACCACATGTATAACAAGCTTTATTGTAAAAAGCAAAGTCATCACCTATTTGGTTAGACTTGAGGTTGTTCCAATTCCTTTGGTTACCTCTGGGCTTGTTTGTAGTTCTATATTGTTCACAATATCTAACTGGTTTCCTAACAGTCTTAACATTTGACTTAGGCCTGTTAGTGTTGTGATTGACTATCTTAGGAATACTTGTTCCTACTTTCTTAACCAATACAGGTTTAGACATAACCTGTTCTTCTTCATCACTATCACTATCAGTTTGTACAATCCTCAACAACTATAGCATCTCCTTTCTTAACAAAGGACACCTTGTCCTGATAAGATAAAGTTTTATCTAAACTTTTACTTACCTTTTCTATCTTAGGAGATTTAGTGACCTTAGAACCATATTCCATGATTGGTTCTTGAAACTCAGGTAACCCTGTGTGTGCTAAATCAATACCAGGAGGTGAATGAACACCTCTGTATGGTGGGGGTACAGACTTAAATCCAACACCAGAATTAACCTTATCAATAACTTGGGTTTCCCAAAGCTTATTGAATCCTTCTGAGGAATGTGCTAAAACATCCACAGAAACCTTTACATTTTCTCTTTCATTTTTGTGTTTAGCTAATGAATCATTCAACTCAACAATACACTCATCTCTGATCTTAATGTCATTTTTTATTATATTGATGTCATCAACAAAATGAATTTCATTATTTTTAAAATGTAAGACTTGTTTTTCTAAAACACCTAGACCTCTTTTATGATTAGCCAAATTAAAAAGAGAGTTAAGTAGCTCTTCTTTATGAGCTTCAAATCTCTTATTAAGGTCTTCATAAGCTTTAAGATTAGGACATGATTCAATACAAGATGTA
Organism: Artemisia tridentata subsp. tridentata; assembly: GCA_021014915.2. Taxonomy (NCBI): domain Eukaryota; kingdom Viridiplantae; phylum Streptophyta; class Magnoliopsida; order Asterales; family Asteraceae; genus Artemisia; species Artemisia tridentata. The sequence continues at coordinate 314,132,389 of CP139502.1, forward strand.
ATATTGTTTACCTCTGAATCAGAATGGGCCATTAGAGCAAATTCATTGGCCAAAGGAGCAGCATTCGGTGGTGCATCCTCTTCAATAGCCATAGAGCTCCAATCATAACCAATACCATCAATAGCCAACATAGCCTTTGGCTCTTCAACAGTAACTTCCTTTTTCCTATCTTGCTTATACCATGTGTTTCTATTCTCCTGCTTTCTTGGGCTTCTACACTCCTTAGCAAAGTGTCCTAACCTATGACAGTTGAAACACTCCACTTTCTTCTTATCGAACCCTGCAGTATCATTACCATTTATGGTAATTTGCTTCCCAGTTCTTTTCCAATGCTTCTTGGCCCTCATGCTGAGCAAAGCAACCTGCCATTTGATGTCCATCTCTTCCAAATCATCACTATCAACCTGCTCTAGGTCTTCATGATTTAGAGGAGAACCACTAGACTGACTAGATATAAATACATAGAATGCTGGATCACCAAGTCCTGCAACAGTCTTTTGTGAACTAGTAGAAGGACCACCATTTGTAGCATTAGAAACACCTTCAACTTCTTCTACCTCTTCAGCCTTACCAATACTAGGAGATGACAAAAGTGCCACGTTCCCAGAACTAGTACCATAAATTCCAGACTTTCTAAGACTTTGTTCAACAATTTTAAAGTTGTTGTACAAATCATTGAGCTTCATTGTTTCAATGTCTGGTTTGACCAATATGATGAGGGTTTTGAAAGATTTCAATGAGGTTGGTTTAAGGTTGATGTGAGGTCCTCTTATTTGATACACGGTTAAGGTGGTTAAACCTTGTGTCTTTGTGTATAAGATATATTGACTTAATATGATTAAGCACGCGGAATTTACTTAACCACACTTAGAAGGTTATGTATGTTATGGAAATGGAAGAATTATATTTGTTACTTAACAATGAACAAAGAAAGTATTTCACTAAACGATTCAATATTATTCCAAATAATACGAGTGATCTTGTGTTACTCACTAGGGTTACAAAACCTTGAATCTTATGTTACAACTTGTGATTTGTGTTTGTTCTATGTCCTAACAGTTATTCAATTATCTCACCTACATAATCACTAGTCTAAGATCTCTTTTATAGTTGCAAAAGATCTTTACAAATTGCTTAAAAATCTTGACCGACTTACTTGGTTAACTTATGCATATTGGTGTCAGTACATAAGATACAACATGTATCTATGTATACAACTTGTTAACTAAGCACATGGAGTAAGATATTATCTACCGTATATGTTTGACCAAAATACAACAAATATCTTTTCAATCTTATCCTATGAGTCACTGATCAGCAGTACCATATACAACTAGCAGTACCTTCTTGCTCTAGCAGTACCTTCATGTACTAGCAGTACCTTGATCATGAACTAGCAGTACCTTTGACTTAGAGTAAATTCTAATACTCTAACTTCAGAATATTTAATTCCCAACAGTTGAGATGTGTAGTTTGGAACGAAGGTGGAGGTTGAGGTTATTTTGTGATGAAGGAGGGCTAGAAGGGAGTTGATCCAATCTTGCGTTAAGGAAGGTGTAAAGCAAGAAGAGCACAAAGCTCATGGGCTTCTTTAAGTTCTTCAATGAACTTCAAGTGTTTGGAAAAAGGTGATGATGGTGGAGTGTGGTTGTTATTTTGGATGGATGTTTGGATATACAACATAGAAGTAACATGTGAGTTGGTAGGAGGTGGTGGTGATACTCTTGGTGGTGGAGACATTTGTGAGCTTGGGTAATCATGAGTGGATGAGGATGGAGATATGGAAGAAGGGGATATTCCAAGAGTGGTGAGTGTTTTGGATGGTGCATTGGTAGGTTGAATAAGATGTGAGGTGTTGTGAATGAGATTGGAATCATTGTTTAGGGGTTGATCATGCTCTTCATATGAATCATATGGATGAGATGAAGGTGTATTTTTGGGAGTAAAGATGGATGGCTGGTTATTATGATGAGGTTTGTGAAAGGGTTCATTGAAATGAGCTTGAGGATTGGGAGTATAGTTGGGAACAAATGTGGGTGGAGGTGTTGTTTGTTTAGCCACATCATTTGTTGAGATGGACTTGTTTCGGGGGTTAGGTTTTCTTTTCCAAACGGGTTTTTCAGTCATCCTTGCTAACCTTGAGGTTTTTGGCTTTGGTTTGATGGGAGATGGCGTGATGAGATGATGGAAGATTATGAGGAATGGGAGTGTTTATAGTGTAGGATTGATGGGATTAAGGAATGGATAATTTGTTGGATAGATTGGAATAAGATATGTTTGTGAATTTTGGGAAGTGTAGGATGAAATGGGCAAAAAAATAGAAAAGGGAACAGCACCTTCGACCATCAGATGGCCGGTCCCCTTAAATATTAAGGGGGCCGCCTTATGATTTAAGGGGGCCGCCCATCTGTTGGTTCCAGATTACTGGAAATGGGCTTTTGGCAGAAAATTGTAGAAAGGGTTGTGTTTTTGGGTTTAGTTTCAAGCAAGTCCAACTCTTTGAGGCAATTAAGCATGTAATAGATATTTATGCAAAACATGTTAATTAAAGAGATTAAGCAATCAAGTAATTTCATCTAGCATGTAAACATACTAATCAAGCAAGTAATATATATGGACTAGGAAGCAATAAACTACACTAAGTATTTTCTTAATTATATGTAAGTGGGAAGATTAATGAACTATTTGAGGGATCCTAATGTGTGCCTATGTGCAATAAATGTGAACTTAAGATAGCATGGACTTCTAGACTTGTTACAAACAAAATCTTAATAGACAAACCATGGTCCTCTTGATTTGACTTAGTTCACTTATAAATGTCATGTACATAAATATAGATGACAAATATGAGATCACCATGCATGATTTAAAAAAAATGTTTTTAGCATTATTCAACAATGTTTGAAAGTGGGTTTTTATGTAGATGTTAAAGTTATTTGAATAAAATAGATTGGGTTTTATTTCAAAATGTGTTTATGAAGAATGGGTAAGAAAAAGAATTCCCAATCTTTGACTTTGATCGAAACAGAATTATGGACATAGATTAAGAAGAAAAATGAGATAGTAAAACGTGTTAATAGAAAAGTGAAATAGTCATCCAAAAAAAAAATCATTTTTCCAAAATGTGAAGTTTCTGTATATTTTTAAAGATGCTAGATTTTTGACAACAAAAACCATTAATCCTAGATTTTAAAAAATGGTTGTTAAAGATCTCATGCTCAAGGGAATTGGTTAAGGCTATTGTCACATCCTACCCGTTTCTACATATCCTATGGTCATAAGGAAGCGATGACGAAATTCTATATGTTTGATGCGAGAGTGTTGAATGGGGTATAACCTAACATCTATAGTTCCTTTGTTGTCGCATACTTATCTAACTTCATGCCATAGTCTAGGAGAGCTTGTTTCATCCATAGTTTTCTAACGCGAGAAACCTAATCTTACTTCTATGTTAATGATCAATCCACTTAACTCATTTCACTTCATCACCATGAGTTTTCTAATAGTGGACATAGAAGATTTCCATTATAAACGTTATAGCTTAAGAGGGCCAAAGGGAAAAGAACAAGTGATTCTAGGTTCTAAGTAGATTCATATAAGCTATTATGTGTATATAGATAACTAGGCATTATGAGCTAAATAGGCATGAAATAACTAGTCATTAATCTAAGCATATATTATAACAATAAACTTAAAAGAAAAGCGTACCTTTTAGTCTTCAGTAGATTTTCTTCAAACGCTTCAAGGTGTCATATTGACTTATGGAAGCCAAATATAGATGAGTTTCCGAATAATTCAATGAGTGACGATTTAGCCACTTGGTCCCCATTGTCCCATTTGTCCAAAATTGTTTGAACCAAACATGGTTTGCATTTGCATGTATGGTGAAAGTATTCTCCAAGGGTTGAAACTTGGTTGAAGTGAATAATTCCACATTGGGTGATTATTATTATTATTAGGAAAGTTTTGTCTACCTTGATTTCTTCTAGGTTGAGGGGTTTTAGACCGAGGATGAGGATTATTTGGTCTATTTGGAGGTGGAGTTTTAGATCTTAATTTCGGTTTAGAAAATCCGGTTTTGGCTTTTAATGATGGTTTATAAAAACTTTTTACTTCCTCATCACTCGCAATAGGTATTTTTCTATCTTTTATAAGTATATACTTAGGTTTTGACTCTAATGGTTTTTGTTTACTAGATTGACATTCAAACTTTACATTTTTATTTTCACTAGTTGAAACATTATTTGAGTTGAATCCTAGACCGGTTTTATCTCCCGAAGTTCCTTGACCACTTATTATTTTCTTAAGTGAGTTACTACTATTTTTAAACTTGTCAAGTTTGGAAATTTCATCTTTAAGTTTTTCGTTTTCATTTTTGACCTCTAGACATGTTTTACATTCTATAAAAACTTCTTTTCCTTTTTCTAAATGTTGTAGTTTAATTTTTAATTCGAGTACTTCATTTTCTAATCGATTATTAATATGTTTTAGTGATTTATTTTTAGCCATGACTTTTTGACCTAATTTGCATAACCTATTATATTCATTATCTAGGTCTTTTTCGTCTAATGATTGATTTTTGTCACTAAAGTATTCGGTTTCGAAAAGTACCTCATTTGATGTCTTTGCCATAAGACATTTTTCGTCGTTCGCTTTGTTCGCTTCGTCTTTGTCGCTATCACTCCATGCTCCACTAACAAAGGCGCTTTGGTAATCATAACCCGGTGGCTTTGGGCATTCGCCAATGAGATGGTTTGGGCTTCCACATCTAAAGCACTTTCTTTTCCCGTAGTTATCATTCCTATTTCTTTGAAGCGATCTTCTTTCATCTCGTGGTTTTCTTGTGAATCTTCCTCGTCTCTTTAGAAATTTCTTGAACTCTCTTACGGCCATTGCATATTCTTCGTCATCACTTTCGGAGGTTGAGCTATCCTCTTCACTAGATTCCTTCCTAGCTTTCAATGCAATTGACTTGCTTTCCTCTCTTTTTCCTTTGACCATCTCGGAGTCTTTCTTTATTATTGCTTCGTAGACTTTCAAGTTGCCGATCAACTCGTCAAGTTGAAGAGTTGACAAGTTCTTCGATTCTTCAATCGCCGTAACCTTAGCCCGCCATTTTGGATGAAGAGCCCTAAGAAATTTCCTAACAAAATTCTTACTAGAAAAATTCTCATCAAGTGCTTTTAAACTTGTGATGATAGTGTTAAACCTAGCAAAAGCATTATCTATTGATTCCTCTTCCGGAATCGTAAATTGTTCATATTGTTGAACAAGAAGATCTATTTTATTATCTTTGACTTGACTATTACCTTGGTGAGTTATTAGTAAGGAGTTCCAAATTTCTTTTGCGGTTTCACACATAAAGATCCTTTCGTATTCTTTACGTGGTAACGCCTTTTTAATAACCATTTTTTTTTTATGAAAACTTTGTTTACTTTTAAAAACTTAGATTCGAATTTATGTGAACTCAACTCTTGAACAATATGAACAAATATAAGTAAATCTAAATAAACAATGCAAGTAAAGTAATGAAATGAAATGAAAGATAGAGATGGAAAGATCTAACCGCGAGACAAAAGATTTATAGTGGTTCGGCTACAAGGACACCTTCCTTGCCCTACTCCACTCCCCGAGCACCTAACTCAAGAGTTTTCTTCACTATGTCAACAAGCTCCCTTATGGCGGAGAAAACCTTACACAACTTTTGCTTACACCGGTTTAACGACACAAAGCTAGATGTCGGGTTCTAATCGTAGCTAGAACCAATCTCACAACTTCTACACAACTTCTTCACAACTTATTCACAACGGCTTCACGACTTCTTCACAACTTCTTCACGACTTCTTCACAACTTCTTCACACCAGCTTCACAACTACTTCACAACCTAGCACTACTTATGTACTCTTCTACTTCTTTACACCTTCACTACTTACACACCTTAACTTCTTCACAACTTCACTACTTACACACTAATCTAGCCTAAGCAATTATGCTCACACCTATCTAACAAATATACACAACTTATACAAAAATGAATGAATGATTATACAAACAACTTAGGTAGCAAGATGATACTAAGTTGCAATACTTCTTCTCTAGTTGTTGATGGAGTATTCTTCTTTTGCACTTGAATGGTAGAAGCTTGGATCACTTGGAAACCAATGCCTAAGAATATATGATCAAAGGATTTAGAAAGGATTTGGAAGGATAAGAAGAGATTTAGAACAGAAGATTTGGGGGTGCAAAAGGTGAGGAAAAAGTCCAGGGATGAACCAGTATTTATAGGCAAAATCTGACAGCTGGAGGAGCGGGGCGGTCCCCTTAAATAGGTGGCCGGTCCCCTTAAAATTAAGGGGGCCGCCTAGTAAAATTAAGGGGGCCGCCCTACCCGAACGTTGCTAAGATTTGTCTTTTTTTGGGGAAGGTTTTTCTATAACATTTTTGCCATTTTTGGTTGAAAATTTGAATTCATAAATTTATAATGGATTAAACATTTATATTAAATACCAAAAATTATTTTCTAAAAGATATAAAATGTTTGTGTCATTTTATAAAAAATCAAGTGATTAAGAAAATGGTCTTTTGATCATATAATGCATTAAGCATTTGTTTATTCACACCTTAAGTGATTAAGTTGTAGAAATGAATATTTACAACTAAATACTTGTTTATTTAATAAGTTTATGTTTAATAAGTTTACATTTTGTGATTATCAAAACATAGAGATATCAAGAAGTATTAATAATGTTTTTAGGCATTATTTATATCAACAGTGTTTTAGGGTTTCATATGTGAAATAGTAAGTATTCATAACATAGGTTTAAAAGTACCTCAGATTGGTTTTAAAATGAATTAGGAGCAAAACATGTTAGGTTAAACCAAACCCTTAGCTTATGTTATAATTAAGATTTTATCACGTTCAGGTCCCTTTGTTTATGAATTTAAAACCATACTTATGTACTTACTGAGGTGCTCAATTAATTATCATATATACTTATACATGTTAGGGAATTACTGAAATTTCTCTAGATTTTATTTCAAAGGGCAAGTACCATTTCAAAAATCATCCTTCCAGACCTGCCCAGAAAGTTAACTGCACATACATACAGAAAGTTTGCCTTTAATTAACCCATTCAGACACTTCAGAAAAATCCACAAAAATTCCAGAAACTCAAAAATAACTTAAATATCACCCCTCTAAAAGGAAAACTCGTAACTCCTTATGGTTTGGAAATTAAAAATAAAAAACATCGACTGATTTTACGTTCCCAAAACTCAGGTTTGACACATGATCCCATAAAATTGAAAAAGACAACTTAATCAACTCTAAATCACCCCAAACCAAATGGAAAACTTATTTAAGACCTTAAATTGAGTTTACATGCAAAAATCCAGTATTAAATGTTTATACATTCTAATCTATAAAGCATACATATTCGGGTTATAAAACTGTCCCAAAATGGAACACGTATTAGACTATTATAACACATGTTTTTGATTACATTAACACACACCAACACTTAACCATTTTATGACCACGACTCATACGCCTTTTTAATCAGATCTAAACATGTTTAAAAGACATCATACGACTATTTTAGATCACACATGTAACCACAAAATCGACAATAAAATAACGAGATAATTAACCCTTAACCGAGATCAAAGAAACCCATGACTAATTCTTTTTATACCTGATTTCAAACACGTTCCATAGGTTTATTAGCCAATATTAAACAATTAGCAGCCCTACAAGATCGACACACAATCAAGCACACACACCCGCGACTCTACAACACAAAAACAGCCCACACAAACGAGCCCTAATTCGTTTATTAATTATATACGCCCTCCTTATGATTATTCTAGGTTTTAGATTCAGATTATAAGCATATATTACAGATCATATTAAAAGTCGAATAGATTAGGTTTACACAGATCGAAACATCAAGTTCAGTTATGATTTTATGTGGTCTCTTGTATTCGTTTTATATATAATTCGAAAAGTAAGAAAAATAGAACAGATTGTGTCATGAACGACTTAGGTTTCAATGTCTTACATATTCAGATTAATTATGGGGTTGAATAGGAAAAGAAACACAAAGATCGATATGGTGATACCTCTTGAAGAATCGAATCGAACATGAACAAGAATGGAACTACACGAACCAAGCCCTAATTCTCGATCAAACAGCAACACCCAAGCACCACGAACAAACGACCTTAGTAACACTCTATCAGATCGAGGACACATCAACCAGTTTCTGAATGTTTTGGAGTTTTTTTAAAAGAATAATGGCAGCTTATGAGTGTGTGTATGTGTTTGGTTTGTTAAATTGTCGTACGTATAAATGAGAAGAGGTTTCAAAGAAATGTGTTATACCCGAGATTGTAGGGAGCGTGTGAGCCAAATTAGGAAACTAATAAAAGCCTTAATTGTGTTGATTGGTGAGTTTAATAGGTCGGTTATAGTATTTAGTCAATGATGGCCAAAATTATGGGATAATAATCACAGAAATTTTAGAAGTTACAATTATATTTTGAACGTATACTAGGTAGTCTTAAATTAGGAAGGTTTTAATTTATATAATCATTTATTTATTTAGCTAGAACTTTGGTTAGTAATAATAAGTTTAAATGTAATACATACTATATAATTTAAGTGTAGCAACCCGTAGAATTCCCTATTCATTAGTGAACGTTAATCTAGTACTAACCCATCATTACTCTACACTTAACCATTTTTACGAGCAAAATTTGAAAATTTTGTTTATTATATTTCTATTCAAAAACGTTGTTATGTTATTCATGATACCTCAGAACGAGCTCACACATGTGCCACGATAGTCCATTACACAAATAAAAACCCAACAAATCATTAATCCTTAATTTGGCCTGTTACAATTCATAAGCCCAACCCAACATTTTTCTAATTTTTATTTATTTTCTTATTTCACTCGGTTTAGAACACCAAAGCTTTACCTTGATTTCTTTGATATTCAACACACAACACATTCAACTTTTTACACATCTCGAATCTCCATACACCAAAGAAACAAGGTGCGAGTCTCACTCCCTCATTCGAACATTTGATCGGTAAACAAGACCCAAAGTAAATCACCCTCGGAAACATGTACAAGTTCACTTAATATTTAATAAATCGATCCAAACTTATTTCCATCTAGCTCATTTATGTTCAATGATCGAATATGAGTCCAAGAGATTGTTTCTCACCTTTTTCTTACAATATCACACGTTAAAAATGTGTTTGGACCCTTTATATATATATGTCGACACATATATATACACCACTTGATCCTAAACCGAAACCCACATCTACTTGCACTTACACACAAGACTTTCTATGCTAGTTTTATTCTCTATGTCCCCTCCTATCTTACTGCCAAATCGAATAATATCCTAGACAAACCCAACTTGTATTATAAAATAATAAACTCACATGCATTCATGCATATACATACTCGATATACATACAATCACTCATTCACTTGTTCTTGCATTCACACTCAACATATATTTCTAAGTATTTTCACTCCTGTTAGTTTCATTCGAGAGGTTGAACCATTTTTCCCAACCATTCGAACCCCGTTTATCCGACGTCCAATGCTAATCTCGACTCTTTTGTATTAGTTCTATCGAGTTCGTGCATAAACCTTCGATCTCTAGTCCATCTAAACGTGTTTTCACCACCATTTCTTGGTGTAGTAAGTTCTCGAATACTTTTTTTCCATACTTATAATATTTTCACTCATTCATATTTATTTATACTTCATTCGATTTCATTTTTAGCTTTCAAACATTTATCTCAATTTATAGTTATTTATTATTCATATATATTCGATCTTCTAATATTTTGGAAGGCTAGAAATCAAGAGAAGTCATCATTCGACATATATAACCCCATATTAATACTTAACGAGGACCATTTTTAATCTATGTTGCATATCGAATCTATATAAGTCCTTTTAATCATATTTGACATCCAGTTTTGTCGACTAGAATGAGGCTTATTAATTCATTTTTATACATACAACCTATCATATATATTACACCAACTGTTTCTCTATAATCTCATCTAATAAGCTACATTAATAAGCTCCCTTTATAAGCATATTTAACCTCTTTTCGAACCCCAAAGTAAACCCTATTCGAAACAGTTTTTAAAACCATTAATATGTTATATCGAGTGGGCTTTAAAAAAAGCCCAATAAGCACTTGCGAATAAGCTGAGATATAAGCACTTTGAAAACAATTTTAGGACTATAAAATAAGCCTAAGATCAGGCCCAAACTCACTTGAAACCCAATGAATCGAAAATCGTTAATGGGCCTTGTACTAATTCGAATAAAAGCCCTTTAAGCCAAAAATAAGCTCTATGGTGTAATAAGCAATTTTTAAGAACTTGAATAAGAAAATTGAGGCTGTTAAAACTTTCAAAAATTTTATTGTATAAGTTATGTGAAATTTGGACTAAAAATGCAAAACCTATTTACTATTTAGGTTAAAAGTGTAACTTTCGGAAAATTGTGTACAAGATTGTCAAATCAGTAACATGAGGGTAGAAATGGATTAAACATTAACTAGAAACCATAAAATGTCATAATTGAACCTTTTGGACTTATAATATAAATATTATTTAACCGAGGACTAACGGTGCAAATATTACACCGTTAGGGTTAAATGTGCAAATTTCCTATAACTTCAAGGATCATTCAAAAACTTTATTCTATGCTTATAATCCACTAATTTTTTATACATTTTCACTCTTATAACTCTTTTGTGCACTTTCGTACGATATATTCAATTCGTACGGTTTATATAACGAACGTTATGTTTATATTTATATAACGTAACATTTTAACGAATAAGCATAACTTATCATCCACCAACTTTTGAAGAGACGATATTTACTGATTCAATAAACATAAAAACATGATAATATTATATATAATATTATTTTTGAACTTTAAGCATTTTAAGCATATCATTCATTCACATCACGAATCAATTCGTTATCCGATATTTTTCCACAATCATTATTCACATCAAGTCAATCTTAAACCATCAAAATCTCAGACTTCCCTGTTATTCAGGTTGTGTGTTGGAGTCGTTCCCGTGTTACTTTTGACATAACATTACTTTGACCTTACAGCTAAGGTGAGTCGTAGCCCCACTATTACTCTTTTATATTCGTTTTAAACTACTTGGGGGAGATTCATGCTTAAATTACTTTACTCATTTATCAAATACATTCTGCATTTGTATGCAAGTTCTCTAATTCATTTTGCATTGTGATGCAAATACTCAAACATTTATGATACGCTATGCTTTATACTTTATGGACATGATGTGTAGTTTTATTACGATATATGCCTTAATGGGTTACTCTATTCATATACACTATTCATAGCAACTGTTTAACTCCTTAGCGAAGGAGCCGTTGGAGAGGTATTGATAGTAACTATGGGGCTGACGCCCCCACCCTTGGGTCCATAATGACGCGACCTTGGGTGAATATAATCCGGGATACACATGATTCATAAATATTCAGTCAGGAGGTTCAGTTTTGATGCGTGGGTTTTGTAACCTTACAACAGGTTTTACCTCTCGAGGGATCTCAAGAGGCTTACAACCCCACCAGGCAGTGTACCTGACCGATGTAGTATAGTGTAGTGGTAAGTACGGGGGATTGATCGTTCTCCACAGGGAATAGTGTTCGTTAGGTGTGAAAGGCTACTCTAATTAGGTCTAAGGGTTGAGGAAGATTCTTTTTTATGTTTTTATAATTTTATAAAAGCAAGTAAAATCTCGGGTTTGAAAGAGTGGGCGGAATTAGTTGCTAGTCAACTAACCCAAATTACTACGAATGCAATAAAATAAATAACTGAAAATAAAATGTGGTGAGAAACTTATGTGTAGAGAAATGTGTTTACTTAGATTTCCTTACTCCCTAACTATCTTTTACCGGTTAATTAGTGTGTATTAGTCGCGTGGATGACGGGTGTATTCCTTAATACCATTCGTGGGGTGGCGTACTTACTTCCCCAACTCTACAAGCTCCTACTTCACTCCTATGTCAAGCCGGCTAGGAAGCTCCTAACATGGGATCACTAGAATTCGCTTGTGCATTAAATACAACCATAAAAACCTTTAGTACGCATTTGGTTCATGTTTCTTAAGACGTTCAAGCAAGTTACCGAATAGGAAGTTAGCCAGTTTTCTTAAGCCTAACATAGATAAACAATCATCCAATACAACTAACAACACACTAATAACCAATAATCAATAGCTAGGTTTCATTAGATCTAAGCAAACACAAGATAAATTTAGCCTAACATGTTAAACAAAAGACAAGAATAAGATAGAATCAAACAACACATAGACATATTGAATGATTAATTGATAACTTATCTTTCAATGTAACATGGAAGATCTCAAGGCTAAAAGCCTTGAAAAAGAAGCTGAATTCGTCTTAGGGTTTTCTCCCAAAATTCCACACACTAAGCTCTCCCCCAATGACAAAAAATTAGAAAACTATATATAGACTTTTGGATCTGACGGCGTCACCTTATGGATTGTGACGCCGTCACCTCGCCGCTTCTAGGGTTCCCGGATGACCTTCTTGACGCCGTCCCTCTTTAGCTCTTCAAAAATCGATTCTGGCTTATCAAGGCTTGACGCCGTCGAACCTTGAACGTGACGCCGTCCCCTTATGATTTAAGCCGTGAAGCCCTTGATCAAGTTAAAGCGTGACGCCGTCAGAATTCACATGCTATTTTCACTGGCTTATCATGAGTAAATTTCACGTCCACTTTTTCTTGCCAAGGCATGACGCCGTCTAGAGTAAATTGTGACGCCGTCAAAGGTAACTTTTAGCCGATTTTTGAGACTTTGTCGTTTTCTTCACTTTTATGCTCCAAAAACGTCCAAAATGCCTCCTTTTCCAGATTTCTCCTCAAAAGTACCTAAAATGACAAAAGGAACGATTTAGGGCAATATTTGATCAAATAAATACGATTTAAGGCTTAAATGACCCCTTAAAAGCGGTACACTTTTCGCCTCATCAAATACCCTTACACTTGAGATTTGCTTGTCCTCAAGCAAATGCGCTTTTATTCTAATCAAAATACAAGTTAGGGGTCATTTAATGCAAACATAAAAGTAATTACAACAAATATTCGTTCCACTTCAATCATAATAAGCACGGAGATTATAAACTAGCACCTCACAAGTAGTGTTTAGATACTCACATCTCTCAAGTGTCATCAAAATAAATCTCATAAATGAAAACGGATAATATCTCTCACTACCTGTCATAGCAAATAGATTACCATAGGCTTGGGAAAGGATCGAAAACCTCCTCCACTAGGCGTAAGCACCAAAGATAAACTATCAAAGAGGGCTTTTAAATGGGTTATAACGTTAGGTGTAGGGAAAAGGAAAACACGGTTTTGTTGGATACGGGATATTTTACTGGTGGCGAGTTAAAGATCTTGATCAATTACATGTACTATACAATGTTGCTAAGCCAAGACTAGACTCAATCTTAAGCTAAAAATGAAATAACAAAAACAAAAACATAAAACAAACATAAAATGGAACGGGATGGTAGTCCGTATGTTTTTTCTATTTTTCATTTTCTCATTTTTTTTGTGTTTTTCTTGATTTTTTCGATTTTTTTTTTTTTTTTTTTTTTTTTTTTTTTTTTTTTTTTTGCATACACTTTTGCCCTACCATCCAAAATAATACATCATAGGGGCATTGCATTCCCCTTACACTTGAACTTTTACATAACTTTACAAATACTAATCTAACGACTCGAATTAAGATAATTGAAAAACTTGGAGTACTTTTAAAACATTTAGCACATATGGGGGTAATAAATGATGTTCTTCCCCATTACTCCATTACACTAGTACTTTACCCATTAGTCCCAATCGTCCCAAAACAATATGTACAAGGATATGACTCGACTTAGCAACCATGTAATCAACTAGATAATTAACTTGGGTTTAAACAAATGTTGTAACAATAATGCACTAAAGATGAGTGCATACAAGGTAGGCTAAGGCGATTTGGGTGTACATTTTAGTGGGGTGTAACAAATTCTTCCTTTAAGTAAAATGCTTAAAGGTCGAAACGAAAAGATAGGCTCTGAGGGGTGTACTAGGGGTATCGTGTACTAAAAATGAGTACATCGCAAAGGGTGTGGGAGAATTACTTGACCAATGTAGCCAATGTAATTATAACAAAAACACAGGTGTAAAACAATGGGTTAATCCTAATGCCTCTTATCATGTAGTAAATCTAACTACACGAATGTAGTCTCACTTGTGGCCTTGGAATGGTCCTAACGCAAGTTCTAGAATCTAAATGCTACCGGTACACACATCATAGCATAAATGCTTTTCCTACCAATTCTAGGGGCGAACCTCACATATTTGGGGGTGGAAAATTTTTTAGTGGTACGGTTTTTGTGCTAGTCATATAACTCCTATCCGTGAGACGCTCATTAAGATCAAAGTTTCACTCCTATATGTTGTAAAAAATTTTAAATTTGGCACTAAAATTGCCCTAACAGGTATTTATCTCAGTTTTATTACACATCTACTATTAAACAAACAAAAATCAAGCGCAATGGCATTCTCTAAAATCGTACTTTTACCCCCCCCCCTTACACTTAAGATGAACATTGTCCCCAATGTTCAAATAACAAGATGTAAAAGCAAAAAGTAAAAGAATGAAATCAAATACTCCCCTGATTCGCTCGGTGGATAGTGAAATTACACGGTTAGATCTTCCTCCAAGGAGAATGTTGAAGCTCCATGACTAATGCATCGCCAAAAGCTTGATTCAATAAATATCTCATTGTCCAAAATAACCTGTTAAACCTGAGAAAACAAACACGAAAACCTGCATAACATCGGCGGGATAAATCTATATATAAGGATATAATGCTTGTGGAATGATAATTTTGCAGATTCCTGGAGATTATAAGTTGGAGATTTAATAAAAACTTTTTATGAAAACAAAACTTTTAAAAATTTCTGGAAATTAAATCTGACGCCGTCAGGTTATAAACCTTGACGCCGTCAGAAATGACCTGACAAAAATTTTCATTTTAAGTTTCCGGAAAATTTCTGGAAAAACCTTTACCTTACTTCCTGGAAATCCTGCAAAACATCATTATGACTCGATACAAGCATTTGACTCAAACAAATACGAATATGTATGTTCATTTATTATTATTACGATTCATGTTCATTTGTGTTCTAATAAACCGATTTAGATTTCCCTTACACTTATCTTTTGCAAAATACCTTTATATGTAGTTAAGACGAAGTTAAAAACAAAATAAAGCATTTTCACAATTTACTTTTTTAACATGAATCAATAATGATAAAAATTAAACACACATACGGAAACGAATAAAAACAAACAAACAAACAAATAAACACACAAAGCAAATAAAACAAATAAAGCTTGGGTTGCCTCCCAAGAAGCGCTTTTCTTTATTAACGAGTCTTGTAGCTAGACTCAAAGTCACGTACATTACGTGACTCCATCATCGGTCACGGTTCCTAGGCCATTCTCCTTCCCGGTTTTATATTCCGGTCCTAATTTCAAACAATCCTTGTAGAAACCGAATATCCTTTCCATAACATAGTCTACTCCTTTACTTCTATCCTCATCATTCCTATAGTAGACCGCTTGTTTGAGCTCCTTCTCAGCATTTGACAAGTGTTGGAATTGTTCTATCTTATATGGCATTTGGTAGCTTACTTCATCGGTCTCATCCTTAAATCTAACTATCCCTAAGGAAGGTTCATAAGTCATTCTAGAGACCTCAACAAATGGTTTTCCAAAAACCACTTGAGTCAAGGATGCATCGACTATTGGGCGGATATCTTCTACAATTACAAAGTCGGTGACATAGGTGAAGTTTCCTACATAAACCGGTAATCCCTTAACTCTTCCCGTGAAGTTACTCATCCAACCCTTGTCAGGGAACATCCTATACCCAAGTTGATTTTTCATTATCAAGTTGTAGTGGGCTCTAGTCATGATGTTTATGGGCGATCTAAGGTCGATGTAGGCTTTCCACACATGCAAATGTCCGATGTTGCATGGTATGTTGAGATTAGAAGGGTCGCCTATTTCTATGATTGGTCTACCTAGGAAGTATGGTGTCTCGGGGTCATCGAATAAGTTTGTATGATATGCACGCTCTTCCTTAGTGGGTAGCCTATTGAAGTAGTCCTCATCAACATCTACTTCTTCAATCACACTTGTCCTAACTTCCTTATCAACCTCGACTTTCCTATCCTCATCCTTAGGTTCACTATTATCCTCATTCCTATCAATTGGTTTAATAGTGACAATGTTGACAAAGTGGACGTGTTTGGATGAAGAGGGGTCTTTTACTTGGGGTCCGCTATTTGTGTTCCTAGCGTCCTTATGTGGAGGTGATAACACTTGGTTATGGAGAGCTTTCAACAAGTTGTCAATTTTAGTGGTCATCTCCGTTTGTTGTTGATTGAATTCGGTCTCGAATCTAGCTATCCGAGCTTCTTGAGATGCCATAAATTGGGAAATCAATCCTTCAAAGTTATTGGTACTACCATTGCCGGAAGGATTGTTGTTGAAAGTACGGTTCGAGTTGGAACCGCTTGATTGGAAATGATTAGGTGGGTTGGAAGAATTGGTTTGTTGCGTGTTTTGGTTTTGTTTCCACCTAAGGTTCGGGTGATTTTTCCATGAGGGGTTGTATGTATCACCATAAGGGTTTGGCTCGGGTTTGAAAGTGTACCACTTGTCTCCCGCTCCGTCGGTACGCGAGGATGCGTAGTCCACAAAAGCTTGTTCGGGGAGTTCCATGCAATCACGAGTGTCGTGGGGACCACTACATAATTCACATGAAGAAGTGATTTTGTTCACTTGGCTTGAAGGTTTAGGAGCCTCGTAGGATTTCATGAGAAACTTGACTTGGTCTTCAAGTTCTATGATCCTACGGTCGGAAGTGCTTGAATTGTTCGAAGGCAAAGATATTGCCTTGACCGTTTTATTCAAATCACGGGGATCACTCCAACTTTCGTTGTCATAAAGAGCAAGATCCTCTAGGAGAGCCCATGATTGTTCCGCACTTAGATCACGTAGCTTGCCACCGGCCGATTGGTCAATGGTTTGCCTCGTGGAGAGATTGATATGGTCATAGAAGATTTGGACTTGGAGCCAAAGTTCTATGCCATGGTGAGGGACTTTTTGGAGTAAGTCCTTGAATCGAGTCCATGCCTCGTAGAGAGTTTCGCCTTGACGTTGTTGGAACATCAAGATATCATTCCTTAGCTTGGTAGTTCTTCCCGGTGGGAAAAACTGAGCAAGGAAACGAGTAGTGAGATCATCCCAAGAGGTAATGGATCCTGCGGGTTGACGTTCTAGCCACTGACTAGCTTGGTCCCGCAAAGAGAATTGGAAGAGACGCAATCGGGTCGTCTCTCGAGTGGCAACATCAAGGTCTATAGAATCAACGATTTTAAGAAAGTCCTTGAGATGTTGATTAGGATCTTCAGAACGAAGTCCATGGAATGCGCATCCGCTTTGCACCAACCGGATGGTGTCGGATCGCAAGGGTGTGATATTGGCTCCTTGAGTGAGCTCAATGGTGTTTCGATAGCCATGGTGGCTAGGACGGGAATACTATCCTAAAGTACGGGCTCTAGGAGGTGGTGTTGGTTGTTGTGGTGGTGGATTGTGGGGGTTAAGGATATTACCATCTTCCATGATGTCGGATGGTATGGTTACGAACAAAGACACGAAGAAAATAGATAGACTAAAGAAAATCTAGAAAAATAAAATAAAAATCTCACTAGAAAGGAATCTAGTGAGTAGACCTAATAGAAATAAAAAATTCAACCTAAACAATAACTATTCCCCGGCAGCGGCGCCAAAAACTTGATGCGTGGGTTTTGTAACCTTACAACAGGTTTTACCTCTCGAGGGATCTCAAGAGGCTTACAACCCCACCAGGCAGTGTACCTGACCGATGTAGTATAGTGTAGTGGTAAGTACGGGGGATTGATCGTTCTCCACAGGGAATAGTGTTCGTTAGGTGTGAAAGGCTACTCTAATTAGGTCTAAGGGTTGAGGAAGATTCTTTTTTATGTTTTTATAATTTTATGAAAGCAAGTAAAATCTCGGGTTTGAAAGAGTGGGCGGAATTAGTTGCTAGTCAACTAACCCAAATTACTACGAATGCAATAAAATAAATAACTGAAAATAAAATGTGGTGAGAAACTTATGTGTAGAGAAATGTGTTTACTTAGATTTCCTTACTCCCTAACTATCTTTTACCGGTTAATTAGTGTGTATTAGTCGCGTGGATGACGGGTGTATTCCTTAATACCATTCGTGGGGTGGCGTACTTACTTCCCCAAACTCTACAAGCTCCTACTTCACTCCTATGTCGAGCCGGCTAGGAAGCTCCTAACATGGGATCACTAGAATTCGCTTGTGCATTAAATACAACCATAAAAACCTTTAGTACGCATTTGGTTCATGTTTCTTAAGACGTTCAAGCAAGTTACCGAATAGGAAGTTAGCCAGTTTTCTTAAGCCTAACATAGATAAACAATCATCCAATACAACTAACAACACACTAATAACCAATAATCAATAGCTAGGTTTCATTAGATCTAAGCAAACACAAGATAAATTTAGCCTAACATGTTAAACAAAAGACAAGAATAAGATAGAATCAAACAACACATAGACATATTGAATGATTAATTGATAACTTATCTTTCAATGTAACATGGAAGATCTCAAGGCTAAAAGCCTTGAAAAAGAAGCTGAATTCGTCTTAGGGTTTTCTCCCAAAATTCCACACACTAAGCTCTCCCCCAATGACAAAAAATTAGAAAACTATATATAGACTTTTGGATCTGACGGCGTCACCTTATGGATTGTGACGCCGTCACCTCGCCGCTTCTAGGGTTCCCGGATGACCTTCTTGACGCCGTCCCTCTTTAGCTCTTCAAAAATCCATTCTGGCTTATCAAGGCTTGACGTCGTCGAACCTTGAACGTGACGCCGTCCCCTTATGATTTAAGCCGTGACGCCCTTGATCAAGTTAAAGCGTGACGCCGTCAGAATTCACATGCTATTTTCACTGGCTTATCATGAGTAAATTTCACGTCCACTTTTTCTTGCCAAGGCATGACGCCGTCTAGAGTAAATTGTGACGCCGTCAAAGGTAACTTTTAGCCGATTTTTGAGACTTTGTCGTTTTCTTCACTTTTATGCTCCAAAAACGTCCAAAATGCCTCCTTTTCCAGATTTCTCCTCAAAAGTACCTAAAATGACAAAAGGAACGATTTAGGGCAATATTTGATCAAATAAATACGATTTAAGGCTTAAATGACCCCTTAAAAGCGGTACACTTTTCGCCTCATCAAGTTTGCTGCTATTTATTACATTAAGTGCTTAAATGTCGTATACACATCTGTCTTACTCATACGTTAGCAGTGGGTTGTAGACACACAGGTTGCAAGTCTTGTATGGGCGGGGCTTGGGACTGAGTGGATCTACAATGCCTTTGCTGTGGAAACTTTATTCAAGGGCTTACTAATTCTACTCATACTTTTGAAGTGGGTTGTAAACACACAGGTTGCAAGTCTTGTATGGGTGGGACTTGAGACTGAGTGGATTTACAATGCTTTTGCTGTGAAATCTTTATTCAAATGCTTTACAACTAAATTTACTCTATGAACTCACCAACCGTTGGTTGACACTTTTTAGGATATTTATCTCAGGTTAATAAGGCGATAGTGGATGCATGGATCTTAGAGTCACTGCATACTTCGGGGGCTTGTATCTTATCTTTATCATTCGATACACTTTGAAAACTTCTATGTAACTTTACACTTTGAATCTCTTGTTTAACCCTGATTTTAATAATTCGAATGGTAACATTTCAAAACGTCTCATTTAGAGGTCGTTTTTTATACCTTGATCTATATTATGAAGTAATACCCCCTGACACTACTGTTCCGCTGCGGTAATTTGGGGGTGTTACAGAATGGTATTAGAGCCTTGGTTATAGAGAACTAGGTTGCATTTAGGTACCTAGACTATAACTACTATATTCGTTGAGACTCTTATCCCTATCGCCTTGCATACGTGGAACTTTTCCCATTTATATCCACGCGGTTGGATGTTATAGTATTTGTACCAATAGGGAAAATCTCAGAATTTGGTCGAGTCATCAAAAGTGTGGAGCTCAGTGATAACTGCCTATTTAACTTGATCTCTTGACTGTTCTTGTTTGATGAGACATGAGATTAAGTTAAATAAAGGTTATCACTTAGCCGCAGAAATTTGATGAATTTGCTCGTGGAATTTGAGAGATAATCACCCTACTCTTTCACCATTTAAGTAACGTCGAGATATGTGTTCTTGGTGATAGGTATACATGTGAAAGAAGGCAATTATAATTATGGTGGCCAACATAATTATAAATGTATCATGACTCACGTGGACATATGTAACCATGCATACGTTAATCGGCATTGGCACCCCTTTAGGATAACAGCTAGTGATGGGGTTTTGTGAGAACGTTAAGTATAGATTGGATAGTCAACAGTTTTCCCTCATCTTTGACGTTCGCTAAATGTCCTTCCATGTAGAGACAATGGCATCAAGGAGATCAGCCCGAAACGCTAACCGAGGAGGTGCAACACTGAGAGGTAGAAAGACTAGTGAACGTGGAGGTAGAGGAGGTGGTCGAGGCGTCAGTAACAATGATAACAACGATGGTGGAAACCCTGATTTTGCCGCCATCATCGCTCAACAGCTTCAAAACTTGCTTCCTACTATTATCACCCAGGTTGGCAATCATATCAACAACTCAGTAAACCACGAAAATAGAAATGACGACACCAATGGTATAGGTGGGAATGATACTAACAATCACACAACTGGATGCACGTATAAGGAATTTACGGCATGCAAGCCAATAGAGTTTGACGGTAAGGGAGGTGCTTTGGAGTATACCCGATGGATTGAAAAGATGGAGTCAGTGATCGACATCAGTAGTTGTGGAACACATCAGAAAGTGAAGTATTCTGCATGCCCGCTGTCAGGAAAGGCGTTAACATGGTGGAACACACAGATTCAAGCCAGAGGAAGAGAAGCAACTGTAGGTATGACATGGGACGACTTCAACGCACAATTGAAAGAGGAATACTGTCCGGACAATGAAATGGAGAAGCTGGAAGGTGAACTCTGGCATCACACTATGATAGGGGATGGTCATGTAGCCTGCACAGATCGATTTCATGAATTAGCAAAACTAGTTCCTCATCTGGTAACCCCTGAATCAAAGAGAATCGAGAGGTACATCTATGGTCTTGTTCCCGAAATTCGTGGAACTGTGAAAGCAACTGAGCCGGCTACAATTTAGAGTGCAATATTGAGAGCAGGAACTCTAACGGATGAGATGATTAGAACTAGAACTTTAAGGAACAGCGATAAATGGAAAGGGACGAATGAGTCAAACAAGCAAACAGTCCCCATGATTGACAACAAGAAAATAAGAACTTTTATGGCCACTGGGTCTGGTCAGAGAGCGTATACAGGTCCACATCCTAAGTGTACTAAATGTACTTATCATCACCCGGGGTCTGTACCCTGCCATGAGTGTACAAACTGCAATTAGTTGGGTCATTATATGAATCATTGTAAAGCACCAGGAAATGCAAGCAATAGGAAGAATAATCAAAGGACATGCTATGAATGCAATAGTCTGGATCACCTCAAGAATAAGGGTCCTAGGTTGAATAGAGCTCCTGGACAAAGACAAGGAAATCTGGCTTTAGCAATTGAAGGAAATAACCCAAACCCTGGAGTCCATCTTAGTCCACTTCGTGGTAGAGCATTCTATTTGGGTCATTTGGGTGCAGCTAACAAATAATAGGTACATTTTCCCTATACACTTAGTATTCTATCACATTATTTCAACTTCAGTGATAACTCAGACTAAATCTCGGGATGAGATTCAAGATAAGGGGTAGGTACAATAGCAACCCGTAGAATTCCCTAGTCATTAGTGAACGTTAATCTAGTATGAACCCATCATTACTGTTCACTTAACCATTTTTACGAGCAAAATTTGAAAATTTTGTTTATTACATTTCTATTCAAAAATGTTGTTACGTTATTCATGATACCTCGGAACGAGCTCACACACGCGCCACGACAGTCTATTACACAAATAAAAACCCAACAAATCCTTAATCCTTAATTTGGCCTGTTACTATTCATAAGCCCAACCCAACATTTTTCAAAGTTTTATTTATTCTCTTATTTTACTTGGTTTAGAACACCAAAGCTTTACCTCGATTTCTTTGATATTCGACACACAACACATTCAACTTTTTACACATCTCGAATCTCCATACACTAAAGAAACAAGGTGCGAGTCTCACTCCCTCATTCGAACATTTGATCGCAAAACAAGACCCAAAGTAAATCACCCTCGGAAACATGTACAAGTTCACTTAATATTTAACCATTTTATCCAAATCGATCCAAACTTATTTCCACCTAACTCATTTATGTTCTATGATCGAATATGAGTCCAAGAGATTGTTTCTCACCTTTTTCTTACAATATCACACGTTAAAAATGTGTTTGGACCCTTTATATATATATATGTCGACACATATATATACACCACTTTATCCTAAACTGAAACCCAAATCTACTTGCACTTACACACAAGACTTTCTATGCTAGTTTTATTCTCTATGTCCCCTCCTATCTTACTGCCAAATCGAATAATATCCTAGACAAACCCAACTTGTATTATAAAATAATAAACTCACATGCATTCATGCATATACATACTCGATATACTTACAATCACTCATTCACTTGTTCTTGCATTCACACTCAACATTTATTTCTAAGTATTTTCACTCCTGTTAGTTTCATTCGAGAGGTTGAACCATTTTTCCCAACCATGCGAACCCCTTTTATCCGACGTCCAATGCTAATCTCGCCTCTTTTGTATTAGTTCTATCGAGTTCGTGCATAAACCTTCGATCTCTAGTCGATCTAAACGTGTTTTCACCACCATTTCTTGGTGTAGTAAGTTCTCGAATCCTTTTTTTTCCATACTTATAATATTTTCAGTCATTCATATTTATTTATACTTCATTCGATTTCATTTTTAGCTTTCAAACATTTATCTCAATTTATAGTTATTTATTATTCATATATATTCGATCTTCTAATATTTTGGAAGGCTAGAAATCAAGAGAAGTCATCATTCGACATATATAACCCCATATTAATACTTAACGAGGACCATTTTTAATCTATGTTGCATATCGAATCTATATAAGTCCTTTTAATCATATTTGACATCCAGTTTTGTCAACTAGAATGAGGCTTATTAATTCATTTTTATACATACAACCTATCGTATATATTACACCAACTGTTTCTCTATAATCTCATCTAATAAGCTACATTAATAAGCTCCCTTTATAAGCTCATTTAACCTCTTTTTGAACACCAAAGTAAACCCTATTCGAAACAGTTTTTAAAACCATTAATAAGTTATATCGAGTGGGCATTTAAAAAAGCCCAATAAGCACTTGCGAATAAGCTGAGATATAAGCACTTTGAAAACATTTTTAGGACTATAAAATAAGCCTAAGATCAGGCCCAAACTCACTTGAAACCCAATGAATCGAAAATCGTTAATGGGCCTTGTACTAATTCAAATAAAAGCCCTTTAAGCCAAAAATAAGCTCTATGGTGTAATAAGCAGTTTTTAAGAACTTAAATAAGCAAATTGAGGCTGTTAAAACTTTCAGAAATTTTATTATATAAGTTTTGTGAAATTTAGACTAAAAATGCAAAACCTATTTACTATTTGGGTTAAAAGTGTAACTTTCAGAAAATTGTGTACAAAACTGTCAAATCAGTAACATGAGGGTTGAAATGGATTAAACATTAACTAGAAACCATAAAATGTCATAATTGAACCTTTTGGACTTATAATATAAATATTATTTAACCGAGGACTAACGGTGCAAATATTACACCGTTAGGGTTAAATAACTTCAAGGATCATTCAGAAACTTTATTCTATGCTTATAATCCACTAATGTTTTATACATTTTCACTCTTATAACTCTTTTGTGCACTTTCGTACGATATATTCAATTCATACGGTTTATATAACGAACGTTACGTTTATATTTATATAACGTAACATTTTAACGAATAAACATAACTTATCATCCACCAACTTTTGAAGAGACGATATTTACTGATTCAATAAACATAAAAACATGATAATATTATATATAATATTATTTTTGAACTTTAAGCATTTTAAGCATATCATTCATTCACATCACGAATCAATTCGTTATCCGATATTTTTCCACAATCATTATTCACATCAAGTCAATCTTAAACCATCAAAATCTCAGACTTCCCTATTATTCAGGTCGTGTGTTGGAGCCGTTCCCGTGATACTTTTTACATAACATTACTTTGACCTTACAGCTAAGGTGAGTCATAGCCCCACTCTTACTCTTTTATATTCGTTTTAAACTACTTGGGGGAGATTCATGCTTAAATTACTTTACTCGTTTATCAAATACATTCTGCATTGGTATGCAAGTTCTCTAATTCATTTTGCATTGTGATGCAAATACTCAAACATTTATGATACGCTATGCTTTATACTTTATGGACATGATGTGTAGTTTTATTACGATATATGCCTTAATGGGTTAAACTATTCATATACACTATTCATATCAACTGTTTAACTCCTTAGCGAAGGAGCCGTTGGAGAGGTATTGATAGTAACTATGGGGCTGACGCCCCCACCCTTGGGTCCATAATGACGCGACCTTAGGTGAATATAATCCGGGATACACATGATTCATAAATATTCAGTCAGGAGGTTCAGTTTGCTGCTATTCATTACATTAAGTGCTTATATGTCGTATACACATCTGTCTTACTCATACGTTAGCAGTGGGTTGTAGACACATAGGTTGCAAGTCTTGTATGGGCGGGGCTTGGGACTGAGTGGATCTACAATGCCTTTGCTGTGGAAACTTTTTTCAAGGGCTTACTGATTTAAACAATTATATCGTTCCAAAATGATACACAAAGGAAATATGTGTAAACCCCGAGTTCGTTATCCCGACGAAGGATGAATGGAATATGTGATTTCGGGATCGTGAATCGTGCAGTGAATGGTGAATAAAAGTGGGATTTTGTGGTTTTAAACTAAAGCGATGTAATATAAACTAAAAACGATTAATAAGGCAAGGGAAATATTAATCTAAGGCAATCTTAAAATAAAAACCTAAAAACGCGTAAAACCCGGGCTAATCCCGAGCTTTAAAAGGAAAACTAATAAATACTAATCCTAGGTGTGAAATACTATTTTTCCTAAGTTCTAATTATCAAAATAAAATTTTAGAAAAAAGAATTACATTTTTTTGACTTTTATTTTAATTGTTATAATTTAAAAACTATTTTAAAGAAATTAAATGATTAAAAATATTAAACCTATTTATAAAAATCTGGAAATTTTATAATAATTAATTAATGATAACAGAAATGTAAGAAAAATAATTTGAAACAAAAAGCTGATCTAAATAAGCTGATATAAGCTAAAAACAAGTTATAAGCTAAAAGTAGGAAAAGAGATTAAAAGATTTAATGAAGAGGGATAGAACATAAAAGTCCCAAGGGCGTGATGGTGTGTGGTGTTGTGTGTTGAGGCTGTGTGAGCAGGAGACCAGGGTTCGAATCCCTGGCTCAGCTTTTTGTTTTTATTTTTTTTATTTTTTTGTTTTTCTTTTTGAAACTCAATAAGCACTAGAAAATGAGTAACTTCTACAACTATAACTATTTCTGAAAAGCTAGGATAAGCACATATTAGGATGTAAAATAAGAACAGTTGGCTTAAAAAAAGAAGAAGAGAGAAATAAGCTTAAGGTTATTATCAAATAAGGTATTGAGCTAAATTTAAGCTAAAATGAACTAGAAAACGCTAACTCAGAATAATTATAGTCTAAATTATCCAATCAACTCAGAATAAGCCACAAGAGAAAACAATTAAGCACTTATACTACTCAATAAGCAATCTGATGATGCAGGCCTAAGAATAGCTTACTGAGGTACTTTGCAGCCTGAAAAAGCAGTCAATAAGCTATTCAGAAAAATTCTAAAAAATGTGCACTAAGTGCACAACCAACCCAAGATCTTAAATACAAAATTTTAGCTTAATTGAGCCTATGATAAACAAATGAAAAATAAAAGAAAATGAGCTGATCTGAGACAAAAGCATTAAAAAAAGTGCAGGGGAAATCAGTTCAAAAAGGGTATATTCAAGCCATTCAAAAGCTATTAAAATCTACTCAATAAAAATTACAAAGATTTGGAACAAGTGAACAAGCAACCCAACAATAACAGTACAAACTTTCAGAACAAATAAGCTTATCTTGAGCTTATGAAAATTCAAAAACATGGCTTAAAACTGTATTGCAGAACTGAATGCAGACTAACAAAGATTATGACCAATACTTCCTCAAATCCAAAAGGCATACAACAAGAGCTTGGAAATCAGTTTAACAATCTAGAATAGGAGTGAAAGCAGCAAAATCAAGTGCTTGAACTGCTTATTCTAATAATAAGCTAAGTGGACAGTAAAGGGCTTAACCGCTAGGAACACTAACTATAATCCACAAATCCCTTTAAATCAACTCAAGACAGCACAACAACAGATCATATGACTCAAATTTAACTAAACTATCTTAACCCAAAGGGCACAAGAACAGTGAACAAAGATTTGACCCGGTTTGACTATTAAACCAAACAGTCCTTAAGGGACTGTTTTGGCTATTGAACTGAGCAAAGCTAAAATCAACTAAGATAAGGCAATTGAGATGTTAAGCTAAGTTCCTTGACCACTTATGAACAACAACTAATCAGGAATAAGCAGTGAAATAAGTTACTAGTAATTTAAGCTAAATTTTGACTGTTTTTAAGGTTTAAGTGAAAATGAGGATTAAGAGTGAACTGACTATAAATATAACTTAAATTATCTTCAAGCAGAATAAATAAGCACAAAATAAGGGAAATAAGTAGTAAAATAAGCTGTTGAACAGTAATTAACTAACCTTGACTTTTATAGAAAACTTGAATTCAGTACAATCATTGAAAACTGAAAATGGAATTACAATAATCTAAAGCTAAAGCTGCATTTAAACTAAAGGACTCACTTACACTACTACTAAATTACACTACTCCTCATTAACCCTAAAAAAATCTAAAAACTATCTAACCAACTCTGCTATAAGTGAAGAATGGGCTATTTATAGCCTGAAGCTGAGGAAGCTAGGGTTCTGGAAAGTGCCTCAGTCATTCAATCCTGAGCGTCCAATCATGCTTCAATCATAAGCTAAATCCATAGCCCTTGTATTGCGTGCCACGTTCTATTGTCTAATCAGATACCTTGGAATTGCCAAGGTGGCAATAAACGCGTCATTCCTGACATGTCAGAGCTTCTAGAAACCAAGTTAAGTGAGGTTAATTTGCAGGGTAAAACGGGGAAGGAGGGGGATGTACAGTAAAAATTGGGCGGGTAAGGTTTTGGGTATATTTATTATTTTTTACTTGGGTGGGTTGGTTTATAATAGAGTGGATCCGGGTTGGGGATGGGTATTAGGGATATCCGGGTTGGGTTGTTTTTTTTTCTTTCTTTTATTATAAGAAATGGTGGGCTTAAGGTGTGGATTGGGTTATGGGTGATTTTGTTTAGGAATGGGTTATTTAAAGGTTTTTAACTTGGAAGGACCAATTTTGTCAATAGAGAAAAGTTACACCAAGGTCTGTTTTTGATAATTGATGATACTTCAAGGATTTATGTTGACTTTTTGAGCTCAAATATCTTCCCCGGCTTCGGCTTTAATTCTCTTTCCATTCTCGTGCCCGGTTTTTTCCGTTTTTCCTTGTTTTTGTCCTTTTTTCGAGATATCCACACCTGCATATAAACAAACACAAAAACACAAATATCTTTGGCATTTTGGTTAGTTTTTGTTCATTTTGGTCTTAATTTGGTCAAGAAAAGGTATGTGTTTAAGCACATACCACTTACTAATTCTACTCATACTTTTGCAGTGGGTTGTAAACACATAGGTTGCAGGTCTTGTATGGGCAGGACTTAGGACTGAGTGGATCTACAATGCCTTTGCTGTGAAACCTTTATTCAAATGCTTTACAACTAAATTTACTCTATGAACTCACCAACCGTTGGTTGACACTTTTTAACATGTTTATCTCAGGTTATTAAGGCGATAGTGGATGCATGGATCTTAGAGTCACTGCATACTTCGGGGACTCATATCTTATCTTTATCATTCGATACACTTTGAAAACTTCTATGTAACTTTATACTTTGAATCTCTTGTTTAACCATGATTTTAATAATTCGAATGGTAATATTTCAAAATGTCTCATTTAGAGGTCGTTTTCTGTACCTTGATCTATATTATGAAGTAATACCCCCTTGACACTACTGTTCCGCTGCGGTAATTTAGGGGTGTTACATTAAGATTTAATTAAATGATTACAAAGTTTAGGGTAAAATTCAAAATTAGACGTAATTTTGGTATTCGGTTTTTAGGGTTTCACAACTCTTCCCTTCTAAAAAGAAAATTTCGTCCTCGAAATTGAAGTAGATAGGTCCAACGGAAACATATCAATTCACGAAAAGAAATGAAAACGATCAACGCACTCGGATTGACTCTTCTAAATGATTCTAACGAACGAAAAAAGCTTTCTCATGACTTGATCAAGACAAACTAGGATAGCCTCAACTATCCAGTAAAACAAATCATAACGAATCTGATCCAATGGGTAGAAACATATATGTAACGGATGACAGTTGTAGCATCTCAAAAGAGATGCATGAACTGAAACATGACATGGAAATGAGACAGATACGATGGAAATGCTAAACGGTAGGAATTTCACATTTCTATCTAAGGTTCTGAACAAATCAAAGAAGCATACAAACGATCAAACGAAGCTCATATCGAATTATCGAACGTACCAAATACCTAACGAAAACGGCAGAACATACGTAGCGATAAGGATTACCCTAAGGACTAACGAATCGCCAATAACTCTCCATCACATGCCAGAACGTCTAACACTTCTGTACGAAGACACCCTAGAAACACACAATCTCCGGTCTAAAATTTCAAAGTTCTTCTTCCACAATGGTAACTGTTCTATTTGTTACAAACATCAACTCCGAACCTTTAATAAGCAACTTTCCGACCTTATTCCACCAAAAGATGTTCTACACTTCTGTTCATATGGAAATTGAAAGGAATCCCTTGCCATCAGTTATTGTAAGCAACTAACCAGACATAAGTGTTCGCCCCAATATCCGTCCATTCAACGTACATGATCTCAACATATCCTCTAAAGTACGAATAGTCTATTCCGTCTGTCCATTAGTCTGAGAGTGTAAAGGAATATTAAAATTGAGTCTAATTCCTCAAGCCTTCTGCAGATCTTTCCAAAAATATGAGGTAAGAAGCGGATCTCTTACATGATCACTGCAGGTGTGCTAAGTAACCAAATAATCTCTAACTTAAAGGTTTCTGCCAACTTGCTAACTGTCTTTCCACCAGAGAACTAAGGTGAATAGAGAAGTAATCCGCCATATAATAAATGCATCCAAGTCTTAATAACAACCACCACTGCTGCCAACTCCAAGTTATGCGTTGAATAATTTGCCTCATACGATTCTAGTTGTCTTGATGCATAAGCAATAACCTTCTCGTACTGCATAAGGGCATAACCAAGTCCCTTCTTAAAACCTCCCAAAATTGGTACCCACCTGTAAGTATGGAAGTAGAAGCTAATTTCTGTTTCACTTTTCCAAAACTCAGTTCTGATCCCAACTAAACTTCTCTCCTCTTCTCATAAGCTTCGTCAACGGTAACGCCAGTCGTGAACATCTTTCACAATTCTTCTGCAAGACTCAAAGGTTCTAACTTCTGTAACCGTGGTCGGTCTTGGCAATCTGGTGATAGTTTCCATCTTCGCAGGATCCATAGTAATACCATCTGTTAAGAATGCCACTTGTCCCAACCAATATCACACTTCGAAAATTTATAAAGTTTCTTCTGACACAAGGTTTCCAACATAATACGAAAATGATCCGCATGTCTCTCTTTCGTCTTTGAATGTACTAAGATGTCATACTATGACAAATTTGTCCAAGTACTCACGAATGACACGATTCATCAAGTCCATAAAACAGTCAAAACATTAGCCAATATAATTGGCATCATTAATTCATAGCAACCATAACGAGTACGAAAGGTAGTTCAAGGAACATCTTGCTCTTCACATGCAACTGATGATATCCAGACCTTAAATTAGTCTAAAGTTGATCAGATAAGTTTTCGATTAGAGGTAGTGGATGAAGGTTTCTAATAGTAATACAATTTAACTTCCAGAAATCAATACCTAATCTCCTACTACCGTCCTTCATCAGCGGGAATAAAACGGGAGCACCCCACAGAGATACGCTCAGACGAACACAACCACTTCCAAATTCTTGTTGTTGGTCCTTCAGTTCTTTTAATACCAGGTCAATACGACTTCACACTCTGGTGGAAATCTTGGTATTTCATTCAGGGATTACTTCAAGAAAATTCAGATTGCAAAATGGCTCTCAAGGTGAGATCCATTCTATGGTGTACAGAAATAGGTGCTAGGAAACCTTCCCAACCGAGGAAATAACGTACGAGTTTCCAGTGTAGTAACAATAACAACGGTTTAATCAGTCGGAACACATGGTAAAAAGAATTTAGGGTGTTCGAATCGTCAAAGGTGTACCGTGTGTCAGTAGTTAGCATCTTGATGCTCAGTCAACTAATCCATACCAGAATAACATCGAATTTAATACTCCAGAGAAAGACAGATCAGCAGAGTGGATCTTATCATTCAGAAGTAAGGGAAACATTCCCATACTCGTGGTTAATCACCACAAGATTTCTCATAGGAATAGGAATGGGTAAGATGAATCTAATAGTGTAGGGAGACTTAAATATGCTTAGCCAAAGCAAGAGAAGTCACAGAATCTGTCAAACACATCATGGTCACAAGAATTCTCAGAATGATCTAAGAGGCATCTAAATGATTAACAAACGAATCAGAGGTTAAGGTCGGAATCAGAAAATAAGGCTTATATAGTGTCAAGCATTACTACAAAATTCTCAACGCATTCTAAACTTACTCGGTCACAAATCTTAGGTTGTGCAAAATAATAAGTTTCTAATCTCCGGAAAAAGTGATCTTAAAAGGGCTTAACTAAAAGTAAGGCACGAATCAGAGTGATGCGGAAGCAATGATACTTAAACAAATGTCTTATAGTCTACCCAATCCTCACCGGTCATAATTTAAGTTTCTTCAGAGTGGAAATCGTAAGGCAAATTCTCAAAGGTTGTTTCATAAGCTCCTATAGTGCAAACCTAAAGGCCAAATCTTTCATAGTTCGTAACATAAAGTACTACAGGTCGAAGCCTAAGCTCTGATACCATAATTGTAACTCCCCAACCCGAAGAGGGCCTAAGTGTAACATTATGGTGTAAATTAGAACATATAAACGCAAGCGGAAGACTTCTTATTAAATCACATACTAAGTCAAACATTACATGACTTCCAAAAGAAATGATATCCAAATATAATCTAAAAAGGAAATACATAATCCCAAGCTATAAATAGTCTTAATTCATAATAAATGGGAAACTAAGCAAGGTAGGTTCTCTAGCTCCTATTCTCAACACTCATGCCCGACATCCATGTGATAACCTGCCGCAAAGAAAAGAAAATGCGGTTGAGCTAACGCTCAGTGAACAGATATAACATATGAAAGATAATAAGCATAAACAAAATGAATAAGCGAATGAATCTAATAGAACCTGTTGAACATGATTAGAATATGGAACATATGGAAGAGGTCAAAGCATAATAATGAACAAAAGGTGGATATGAATATCAAAGGGAATGCCCAACAAAACATATAACAAATTATACACGGAGTAGCTAGCTTGATGTACCAAATAGTGAAATAGGGTGTATTGCACACACTCAAGTCCATTCACAAGCATATTTCAAAACTGAACAAAATACCAAGGATGCATCCATACGCTCCCTTCAAAACAGATATACATATGCCAGTTCTAGACTAAACATACATACAATATACACGGTCCATGTGCACTACTAATAGCAATATAAATCAAATAGGAACGTTGTTGACAAAAACCCACCTCCACAGATAGGGTCAATACCATTGGTGCATCAATGGCATGGCCATGGACCCCCTATGACTGGCTACAAATATGGGCAACATACACTTGCATAGCACATGCAATGTAATTGATGATGTACCCTCCGAACGGGTCGAAGGACACCCCTTCGAGCCTGTACGAAGCCTTCTTTTCGAAGACCCTGGTCAATCTCCTAAAATATTCATTGGCGTAAAACCATTCATCTATGAAGTGGTTACTAAGTGGGAAGCCGCCAATCGAAGCCTTAAGCCCTTCGGGGTACCTCCTGCGAGGATACTAGAAAGGAGAACCACATTGACTTGGCCATACCCACGTTCCCTCTTTCTTTAGGCTTTCCCGCCAAGGATGAGATCGTGGGCCACAAAGCCCTAGCGGTTACCACAAATCATGGGACGCCCCCATGATCTCCGAATTATGTGCAAGAGCTCTCTAAGTCCTATTTCCTCCCCTATAAATGGCTTAGACGGGCAAGAACAATGGTATGCAATCTAGACTCTCTCATTTCACTACCAACTTATCATATCACATACTTATTCGCACGCCGGAGGTGGTTCGCAGGGCCCAACCCCTGCGCAATCACTTAACGTAGTGTCTTAGTATTTCTTATTTCAGGTTAAGAACAAGCTTGGCGCAACCTCAACACCCCATATATCCTTTGATCATCATCGAAGGCCTGGTCGTGCAATTTATTGTACAATCAGTGGCGCCATCTGTGGGACCTGCTACAATTGGTCTCGTTATTTCCAAGCTTATAACCAACCAACTACTTTCACTATATATCCGGCATGGATCAAGGGAGAGAAGATACTCCCCCATCGGGTTTCTCGACCTTGGTGCCAATACCAATTAACAATCCCAACAACTTCCCCCCAATAACCGCTTCGACGTTCACAACACGTTCTCACCCAGAAGTAACACCCAACCATCATGCTTCGACATCAGCTAATCCGGAGCCTGTTATTAGCCCAACCTTTGTCGAAGCCAATCACGAAGCGTTGGAATCCCTCTTAAGGGCTCGCAAAAGGCAAGTTCGGAATGCTGAGATGCAAAGGGAGTTGGAATACTCAAGTGACGATTATGAGGAAGAGACGGAAATGGAGCCTATGCCTCCAACGCAAGGAGCAACACTCTTAGTCCTAAGGATAGGGTCACCAGTTGGTCAAAGGCCAAGTAGAAGGTCCGTTGGGTTCGAAGGAGTCCCGGAGAGGGCTCCGACTAGGAGAGAAGGAACAGTTGCCGAAGGTTCCAACGGGAGGAGCCAACGAAGGGAAGAAACGGGGGTGAATCTACCTCCGTTGTTAGCAGCTCATCCTGGAAGAACTGAAGCAGGGGTTCCTTTGCAGCCTTCTCACGCATCAGGCGTAGAAGGCAATCCGCCTACAATTAATATGGGAGAAAATCTTCCTCCCAATGGT
This sequence comes from Artemisia tridentata subsp. tridentata, assembly GCA_021014915.2. Taxonomy (NCBI): domain Eukaryota; kingdom Viridiplantae; phylum Streptophyta; class Magnoliopsida; order Asterales; family Asteraceae; genus Artemisia; species Artemisia tridentata. The sequence continues at coordinate 314,166,243 of CP139502.1, forward strand.
ATGTACCCCTCGTTCCAAACTCAGTCTTACCCTCAAGGTTTGTATCCTCCAGTAAATGGGCAGCCTAATAACCCAGGTCTCCCTCAACCTTATGGGAGCATACCCTATGGGCATCCTACGGTATACCCTCCGTATGCCATGGGAAACGGTTATCCGTTCGGCATGAACACATCTTATCTGTCCTACCCTAGCCAAACTCCTATGGGAGTACCCCCAAACCATAATCCATATAATGTTGTCCCTATGTATGCACCACCTTACAACTGCCTATATTCGGACCCCATTGGTTCGGCTACACCTTTTGTTAGATGGATAGAGGACTACCCATTGCCTAAAGGGTTAAAATGCCTTCACACATTGATACTTATGATGGGAAGGGGGATCCGGACAATTTTCTACATTTGTTCGAAGGGGCCATTAAGATGCAAAAGTGGGTCATGCCTGTAGCCTGTCACATGTTTACATATACCCTACGGGATTCTGCCCGTATCTGGTGGAATAGGCAAAAGCCTGGCAGCATTGTCAATCTCGATGATCTCAAGGCTAAATTCTGATCACACTTCAGTCAGCAAAAGTAGTTTACAAGGACCCATCTGATGGTGCATAACATTAAACAAAAGGAGAACGAAAGCACAAGGGCTTTCATCACTAGGTACACTGATGAAACTCTGCAAATTTTGGGTCTACATGAAGATCAGCGCATCTCTGGCTTTGTACATGGCCTACGAAATCGAAGCTTAGTGGAATTCTTGTCCACTGACCTTCCGGCAACTTACAAGGGCTTAATGGAAAAGACATACACTTGGATTGAAGCAAAAGAAGTATCTACTAATGGTGCTCCGATCGACAGAGAAAAGTTCTCGAAGCATTCTACGTGGGAAGGATCAAAGAACAAGAACAAAAACAAAGACAAGTTTTCTCCGTACAACAAAGGTCCTAACCACGGTTTGCTAGGAAGTCTAACTAAGTCTCCGAAGGAAATAATTGCAATGGAGAGGGCTGCTAAAGCTTTCGAAGTACCCCCTCGCATGACAAACAAGGGTAAAAACAGGGATACAAACAAGTATTGTCACTTCCATGAAGATTATAGCCATGATACAAATAGTTGCAGGGAACTAAAGAAGTAGATAGAAGAAGCCGTAAAGTCCGGGCAGTTGGCACATTTGGTGAAGGGTATAAAGAAGGGCAAGGAAAAAACATCCGACACTCAATTGGCTAAAGACACTACTCCTCCCGAAGCCCCAATACTCATGGTTCGTTGGGGCGAAGCCAGCTTAAAAAGAAAGGTGATAGAGAAGGTGATAAACGAGGTGGGGGAAGTAACGTTTCCCCCCATCACAGGCTAAGTCCCTTCGAACGACCCAGTGGTCATCAAAGTCTTAGTTTCCAACTGGGAAGTGAACAGAGCCTACATGGAATGCGGAAGCTCCTGCGAGATCATATACGAGCATTGCTTCCTAAAGCTCAAGCCTTCGATCAGGTCGCAACGGGTTGATTCGAATATACCTTTGATAGGATTCTCCGGTGAGCATTCGTCGCCTCTGGGAGAAGTACCATTGGATATAACAATTGGAGAAGGCAAGCTCGCAAGGACAAAAACCCACACATTCGCTATTGTAAGGTCCGAAACTCCCTACAATTTGTTGAAAGGAATGACCGCCATGCAAAAGATAGGTATTGTAGTCTCCACCATACACGCAGCGGTCAAATTCCATACACCTTATGGGATAGGAACCGTAGTTTCTAGTTATAACCAGGGAAAGGCAGGAGACGTTGGCAAGAAAATCAAAGAAAGTCCTGATGAGCCTCCGAAGGCCATTCAAAGTTGTGCAGATGCCGAGGAACGTATCGTGGTAAATGAGCTCTATCCAGAGCAAATAGTGGTAATCGGAAAGCAGCTCCCTGCTAATTTCAAGGTAGACTTGGAAGAGCTACTCAAAGCTAACAAGGATGTCTTTGCATGGACATATTCAGACATGACAGGGGTTCCTAGGACACTTATGATCGAGGACAAGCCCTTCGGTACTGAGCATAAGCTTAATGAGTTCAAACACATTGAACCAATCAAGCAAAAGCGACGAAGCCTGGCACCTGAAAGAAATGCAGCCGCTTGCAAAGAGGTGGACGAACTTATACGAGCAGGAATACTTAGAGAAGTAAAATACCAAAACTGGGTAGCTAATCCAGTTATGGTAAAAAAGAGTGACGGAGGGTGGCGTATGTATGTCGACTTCACCGACATCAACAAAGCTTGCCCGAAAGACTGTTACCCTTTGCCAGAAATTGATTGGAAGGTCGAATCCCTCTCGGGGTTCCGTCTGAAATGCTTTTTGGATGCCTATAAAGGGTATCACCAGATACAAATGGCGAAGAAAGATGAAGAAAAGACAGCTTTCTACACAGGAAATTGGGTCTATTGTTACAAGAAAATGCCCTTCGGTCTAAAGAACGCAGGGGCAACCTATCAACGGTTGGTAGACAAAGCCTTCCACAAGTAGATAGGGAGGAACTTGGAAGCCTACGTTGATGATATGGTAATAAAAAGTAGGACTGAGGAAGACCTACTCTCCGACATTCAAGAAACCTTCGATCAATTGAGGGCAATCAACATGAAGCTTAACCCGAAGAAGTGTTCTTTTGGCATGGAAGAAGGACAATTCTTGGGACATCTGATAACAAAGCAAGGAATTAAAGCTAATCCTTCGAAGGTCAAAGCTATCACTGATCTACAAGCTCCGAAGTCATTGAAAGAGATGCAAAGCCTAAATGGAAAGCTCGCAGCACTTAGCAAGTTCTTGTCGAAAGGCGCGGATCGATCTTTTCCATTTTTCAAAACACTCAAGGGGTGTACAGATAAGAAGACTTTCCAATGGAGTTATGAGGCAGAAGCCGCTTTTCAGAAGCTGAAAGAGTTCATGGAAATTTTACCAACACTTACAGCCCCAATCAAAGGCGAAGTGTTATTCATGTACATTGCAGCATCCTTCGAAAGTATCAGTGCTGTGCTCTTGGCGAAAAGGGAAAAGAAGCAAGTCCCGATCTACTTCATTAGCAGAGTCTTGCAAGGAGCTGAATTGAACTATCCGGAATTGGAAAAGCTAATCTTAGCCTTGGTTTATGCTGCAAGGCGCCTTCGAAGGTACTTCCAGGCTCATCCCATCACGGTATTGACTGACAAGCCAATCAAGTAGATACTGTCGAAGCCTGAGAAATCGGGTAGAGTGGCCAAATGGGCTATTGAACTAGGAGAGCACGAGATAGAATACAAAGGTCGAAACTCCGTCAAAGGTCAGATACTTGCAGACTTTATTGCCGAAACACCCTCCGGACCTAGTCAAGACAAGGAACTCCCTAAGAAAGAACCCCAAAGACGAAGGCGAGGTGGAAATTGTACACAGACGGAGCCTCAAGCTCCGATGGTTCAGGAGCAGGTTTAATGCTGGTCAGTCCGGAAGGAAAGGAGTACACGTATGCATTACATTTTGAGTTCGAGGCCACGAACAATGAAGCTGAGTACGAAGCTTTGCTAGCTGGCCTCCAACTTGCAAAGGAAATGGAGGTTCATAACGTCTCCATTTTGTGGACTCGCAGCTAGTCGCCAACCAAATTAAGGGCTCTTACGAAGCAAGGCAGCCCACCATCAAACAGTATTTGGATAAAGCTAAAGAACTCCTTCATGGGTTCGAGTCTTATGATATAGCATATGTTCGCTGGAACCAAAACAAGAAAGCAGATACCCTGAGTAAGCTGGCTTCGATGGCATTTTGCTCACCTAACAAAGGAGATTTTAGTGGAAGTATTGGCCAATAGGTCAATCAAACAAGGTGAAGTGTCTAACGTCAATCAAACAATTAGATGACTCCAATATGGGAGTACTTGATCAGTGGTATTCTGCCAGAAGATCCTAAGTTTGCACGAAAAGTTAGGGTCAAAGCTCCCCAATATAGGCTCATCGGGGATAATCTCTACAGGAGATCCTTCTTATCCCCATGGCTTCATTGTGTGGGGCCAAAGTAGGCTTCGAACATCATCTACAAGGTTCATGAAGGGTCTTGCGGATTGCACGCTGGACCTCACTCAGTTGTTTCGAAAATAATGAAGCTTGGATATTATTGGCTGTCAATGCACAGGGATGCGATAGAAATAATACAAAGGTGTGAAGCATGTCAGATCCACTCCAAAGTTCCAAGAATGCCTAAGCAAGACATGACCTCTGTCACATTAGCATGGCCTTTCTGCCAGTGGGGAATCGATATAGTCGGACCCCTACCAGTAGCTCCAGGAGGGGTAAAGTTCTTGGTTGTGGCCATAGATTACTTCACTAAATGGGTCGAAGCCAAACCTTTGGCATCAGTGACAGGAAGGCATATGGAGAAGTTTGTGTGGGAACACATAATCTGCCAATTTGGAGTTCCTCACATTATCATCTCTGACAACGGGAAGCAATTCGCTGAAGGGGTGTTCCCAACCTTCTACGAAGGCCTAAAGATCAAGCAGTCATTCACATCCGTGTACCATCCTCAGGGTAATGGACAAGTTGAAGTCACCAATAGGGACATTGTTAATGGAATCGAGAGAAGGTTAGGGCGAAGCCATCATGGGTGGGTAGACGAACTACCCCAAGTTCTGTGGGCACATAGGACACACCCTAAGTCAAGCTATGGGGAAACTCCTTTTAGCCTTTGTTAGGAATATAAATATTCATGTGAAGACTCGGTCACCCCGAGTATCTATTTAGCATTAAGTTAGCTCGTAGGCTTATTAATATTAGTTTAGTTTTAGTAATACTAGTTTAGTTATATTAGTATTTGTGGAGTTGGGTCGGGTCTTTACCCACTGTCGGCTCACTCCACAACCCACTCGAGGCATCATATCATGTAACTATATATACCCCTTTCCCACACTTGGGAAGGGTTGGAGGTTTCTAATCTGACAACCATTTTTCTTTACTCTCTCTCTCTAAAATCTCCCAACTCTCTCATCTCACTCTCTCTCTAGAATTCTTAAACATCTAATCCAAGTATACAAAGATTACAAATGGTATCAAGAGCCATGGTTAGGTTCGTGTAAGAGCATATTCAGATTCGTGGGTGGATTTTTGGTTCTTTTTAGGTCGTATAAAATAGTGAGCTAAAATCCTTGTTTAATCTTTGTTTGTGGTTAAATTTGTTGAATACTTGTACTTTCGTGTTCATTGAACTGTTTTACAACTTCCTTGATAACATACAACTTGGTTAGTGCCTATTTGTGGAAGATTTGAAGGATTTCTTGGCAGCGGTTTGGTGTTCGAAAGAGTTTTCATCATAGCGGTTTGACTCTCGGTAAAGGATTCTTAGCAACGGTTTGTGCTATTTAGGTAATTATTGTTGGCGGTTTGGTCTAAATCTCTGATAGCGGTTTGGATTATAACCAAATTTGGAAAAGGAAAAAACGTACTGAAAAGGACGGTTTGTCCATTTGTGGTAGCGGTTTGTCAGTTCTTGTCTCTAGCGGTTTGTCGTTTAGCAGCAGCGGTTTAACCTACAGCGGTTTAGATCGTAGCGGTTCAGGATTCAGTGGTTTAATCTTCAGAGGGTTGAGTCTTAGCGGTTCTGGTCTCAGTGGTTTAGCTCTCAGCAGTTTAACCTTCAGCGGTTTAGGTCTTAGCGGTTCTGATTTTAGTGGTTTAGCTCTCAGCGGTTTAATACTAGCGGTTTGGTCTTCAGATTCAGCGGTTTGACTTAGCGGTTTGTTGTGTGTTAGCGGTTTGTTGTTAGCGGTTTAGTTTTCAGGTTTGGCGGTTTGATACTCGCGGTTTTTCTAACGTCTTAGCGGTTTGATACTTGCTGTGTGATTAGTATTCTTGCGGTTTGGTACTTTGGTGTTGCGGTTTGACCAAAGTTGATTTTTTTTGGTCAAAACTTCAAACGGCTATAACTTTTGAACCGTAATTCCGTTTTCAGCCCTCGACCTGTCAAAACGACCGTGAGACCAAGGAGAAGGACACATCGAATAAATTTTTTCATTCGACCCAACTTTTGAAGCCTGAAATCACTCCAGAAAGAAGTTATCGAGCTGTGAAGTTTTCAGACCAAAATTTCACCAAAACAACAAGACATCAACAAGAACAATTACAACAAAAATCATACTCTTCTGTTTAAGATTCCACAACAACATATTCGAAAACACTTTAACAATCACCAAAAGAAATAATAGCTCCAACCTTTAAAGACCTTAACAGTCACTCCTCAACTCTCACCTAGATCTAAACAAGACTCAAACTTACAAACAAATCATAACATCTCAGTTTTTTTTCTTCTTTTCATGTCTTACAATTTACTTAAGACCTTTAAAGATCAAAGAACACGAGAGAAAACTCATCATAGATCTATGTGAGAAGCATTCACTTCCTTTAATATCCGAACTCAGTAAGAAAGAACAAAATGAATCTGTCTCATTCTTTCTTCCATTCGGTTAAAAGTAAACGAAAACAAGTACAACTTACACCTTACCCAAGACCTTGATCAGCTTGGACTAATAGTGAAACAAAAGCTACATTATTTTGTTTGATTCCTGCATTTGAGTGATAAAGGGTAAGTGGTAGGCGTAGCTTTGTGTGGGAGTACACTTAGGGTAAGTGAAAATCATTAGGGTTTGGTAAGTGTGGTTGCAGGGTGTTTATTTGGTGTGGCTGCAGGGATTATTAGGGTTGAAGTGTTGTTAGGTTATAAGTGTGATTAAGTTTGTGTGTTATATAATAAATATTAGGGTTTATTGCATTTGAATTGGGCTTGTACCGGTTTCTCCTTGGGCCAAGTTAGATTGAATTTTCATTGGGCTTATTTTGGTGGGAAGATTATCATAAGGACGATTAAATTTCTTGGGCTGAAATTCTGGTGTGGTGAACGTGGAACAAACACGTGACCTTCAGATTGTGAGGTTATTGTTTGGGGTGAATATTATTGTGAGGTTATTGTTAAGTTTTTGGTTGGGGTGAATATTATTGGTTTGTATCACAAAGACGAACTCCTCGGTTGGTAAAGAATTTTTTTAGGACAACGACTTTGATTGAGCTCCAAAAATCCGAGATTGAAAATTATTTTGGGTTGAGATAGTTTTGAGTTTATTGGATATAACCACGGTGGTTATTTGGATTCACTTTAACCCTTTCAACCAAAATAAAACACCAGTTCAGAAAGTCTAACAATCAATCATCACTCTCAACACAAATTCACTAATCATAACATGATTCAATTAATCATTATCATTTCACGGTTTATTTTTGATTTCTGTAAAATCCCGCTAAAGAATCTATTTCTCGGTTTAAATCATAGAATTGTAAAATCCCGTGCACGTTTACATCATGTCTACTACTTCAGATTCCTTCATATCTAAGGTACTCAAGTTGTACGACACATATGATAAACAAAATATTTCCAGTTCTGTACAACAAATAAACGTGGGTGATTCTGATAATACTAATGTGGAATTTTCGTGCCCGAATTCACAAGAGAAAGAGTTTCATCAGTCACTTATGGTGCCTAATGCAAAGGAAAGTCGCATTGAATGTTTTTGTCTACTTCATTCACATCTCAAGGTTCTATTTGAAAAACCTGAATACGTGATGGGTTACATACGTGCTTTCACAACACTCTTTGGTCAAGCTGTTCATGATTTCACAGTCAAAATGACTCTATATTTAGATCAACTTGAACAACAGCTTGACAAAGAAGAATTCTCTGAAGCAAGATCCAGAGTAGCTTTCAGTGTGATCAACAACCAACTCCAGGTGTTCATTGATTCGCAATACACTGAGGACTATGACTATGACAGTCAAATGACAAAAGGGTGTTTTGCTAAATACACTGGAACTGAGGTTGCCATGTTCAGAACAACATTACTACAATTGATGAGTAATGTTAATGGGTTCATTGATGAAAGGGCTAAACAAATGGGGAATGGAACAAGATCAGACAAGTTTGATGATGGTGACAGCATAGGAGGTGATTTCACAATATGTGAGAATGCAACCTACGAACCTGAAAATCGCCAAGCACAGTCTGCTGAGGTACATCTGTCTGATCAAGATAATGATCTTTCTAATGAACTACAACATACTGATCCAATGAAACTTACATATGACACCTATCTGATGAAAAAGACTGATAGCAATATCATCTCTGATTCAACAAATACGTGGCATATGGAAGGAGAAACTGATCAGGATGCTGAACATGATGATGCGTTAAGTTCTTTGCCTACGGCTAAGCTTTTCAAATCAAACGATATGGTTTAAAAATAAGTTTATAATGAACTTTTTATGATAAATGATTTGAAAGCTCAGCTAGAAGCCAAAAACTTACCGATCAAAAACCTGAAAAACAGATTGGCTGAGATGCGTGACATGTGCAATGAAGTTAAGACTAAACATGACACTAAAGTGGCTGAATTAATTACTAATAATGAGGCTTTGAAAATGCAATGTAAAAACTTGTGTGACTCAATCAAAGAAACAAAATCTAAGGTTATAGAATAGATAACCTCTTTGATTGCCAAAGATGATGAACTCAAAGCTCAACTTCAGGAAAAGGGTTTTGCAATAGCGGCGTTGAAAAATGAATTAAGAAAACTGACAGAAAATGGTGTGAACACTAAGTTTGCAAAACCATCAATCTTGGGGAAACCACCACTTAGAAACCAATCAGTTGTTAGACAACCGACTGCATTTAGATCTGAATGGCCAAAAGTGTCAAAAACACGGTTTGCCTCCCAAGTTGATGTGAAACAAGTTTTGCCAAAACCAGTCACTTCACAGTATAGATCAAATGAAAAGGAATGTACGCTTGCAAAACCTCATCATGTGAGTGCATCTAGCTCTTCTAGGATGAGTTCAAAGCGTATGTCACTTGTGACATCAAAGGACTATGTTAGACATGAAAACAGTGTTCAGACTTACAACCTAGAGGATGCTAAGAAAAACACCATTGAAAAGACTAGGAATTTGCCTGTTCTTAAGAGTAGTTGCGTATCAACTTATGCGATTCCCATAGCAGATCACTCTAAGAATCCTAGATCTTTCTCTGACTCCAAACATTTTGTTTGCTCAACTTGTCAGAAATGTGTTTTTAATGCAACCCATGATAATTGTATAACAAAATTCCTGAAGGAAGTGAATGCTCGTGCTAAGGTTCAGACCTCTAAGACTAGAAACAACAACAAGCTCGTAGAACCAATAAGGTATACTTAGAAACCTGGTAGGCAGATTGCTGTAGGACAAAGGTCTTCTCTAAACAAGTCTTCCACTGTACATGAGAAACCAAACACTCCTAGATCTTGCCTTAGGTGGATACCGACGGGTAGAATTTTTAAGATTGTTGGTCTTAGATGGATACCTATTCAAAAGATGTTCACTAAGTACGAAACCAAGGTTGACTGTGAAACCCCACATGGTCTAAATGTTGATATCACTAACCCACATAAATGCAAACAAACTCTTAATGTCAGTGCAGGTAGTCTTTACTTAAGTGCAGGTACATCGTTCACTCATAGTAAGGAAAGACTCAGGGTTTGGGTGCCGAAAAGATTGATATCTCATGAAGTAGGGGTTCAACCAATTCAAGCTTGATGAACATCATTGACAATGACGTCTGTTCAAATCAGTTCAGGCCTCGGTCTTCATCAATTATGATGTCTGTTCACATCAGTTCAGGCCTCATTCTTCATTGTCAATGGCGTCTGCTGACATCTCTTCAGGCCCCGTTCATCAAAGAAAAGAAAAGTGTACGCTTAAGTGCGCTTTATCTTCAGAAGAAGAGAAATCTTCTTGTTTCTAACTATTCTCATCTACAAGCTTCATACTTGCTCCATGCACGTTCAGTCATCAAGTGTATCAATTTTTATTAGTTTGGATGTTTATTCACTCGATCAAAAATGGCAACTTCAAATGCAATTTTTGTGTGAACAGTGGATCAACCTCATATACACTTGTTTAATCAAAAATGGCATTCTCATATGTAATTTTTGAGGGGGGGAAGTGTGAACAAGTGGATCGACGTACATTTGATTGGTTGTTCACTCACTTGTTGGGCATCTAATGGTGACTACGGAGTTGATCGGGTATCACTTATTTGAGATTGAAGTTGACTTTCACAAAGGCGTGATCTTATTCTATCTTGAAGTCGGGGTTGGTTGGATGCATGACTTTCAATGATAACTTGCTCGTGCTTAAGATTTAAGTTGAAGACTTAGTTTATCTAGTTACCAGCAGTCGGGGTAAATGTTTGAAGACCTGGTTAACTATCACTTAAAGGAGTTACGTTGTAGTACTCAGAGATTTGCTTGGAGCATAAGTTCTCTACACCGTTCTTCCTACATTAGTGCAAGCTTAAGTCACGAGAATGGGGAATTCTACTTCAGTTTCAAGTTTGGTATATCGGGTTTGCTTCATCAGTTATCAATTCAGATGGCCTACTTAAAGGGTTGGTAAAGATAGTCAGAAAGTGTTTCGGTAGCGGTTGATTCTCACTTGATACATTTGAGCCAATTTTGTTCTTCTCACAAGATTTCAAGTATATGTGCGTAAAATGTGTTGCTGATTCTGAGGTATCAAAACCAGCAAGGGGGAAGGAGACATACATCTGAACGCACAACGAGTACACGTGATGAACTTTATACCTCTTCTGAGTTGGGGTTATTCCGGGAAGACAAATGTCATAACCGCAGAGAAAATCAGTGTTTTAACTTGTTCCTTATGGTGTATTATTCCAACTACGTAGGGGAAGAGATGTAATGTAAGAAACAGTTTCTAATGATTAAAGAGGTACACAATTGTATGATGATTCCTATTGTTAGTCGGTATCCAACAGAAGGAAATGTGTTCATCCGGGACTTACTTGATTTCGGTGCTTCTGTGGTACTGTCTTGGTGTTATCATTTAGAATACATACGGGATAAGTTGCTTACACTCGAGACTTTGGTGACTTTGGTGTAAGAATTCTCATCTGCAACTTCTTGAAGGGAGAAAAGGGGATTTCTGGGTCTTAATTGATTTTGATATTACTTTTTCGACTTCATTAATGGGATTGAGTGTGTACTTCGGGTTTTTGGGCTTCATACAATGAGACTGATTGCATCAATTCAACTACTTGGGGGAAGTGGTCTCTGGATACTTTCAGTATCTATTCCTTCAGTCTTCACCAGGATGTAATGTGAGAAGAATTATTCAAGTGTGAGATGATTCAATGCTGATCTATTTGAGGATCCCCCGAACGGAGAATCACGATGATTATTCTTAAAAGGAGCAACAATATTTGATGTGGTTTGCTACGGATTCTGCGGTACACTCACCTTATGTAAGCTGGAAAGAGAGCTTTGAAACTGCTCAAAAAGAAGATTGTCGGTTTGGGGGAAGCTATCAAAGCTTCACATTGAGAAGGCTCAAGTTCAGTCAATTATTCAGGAGCCTTGAAAGCTTTGGTGGTGAAATTTTAAGAGATGTTGACTACAGATGTCTACCATATACTGAACGTATCCTCATTTTGGTATTCATGTCATCATCTTCTTTGACCGGATCTAAACACACATGTTGTGTTGGGGATACTTTGAGTATATACTTGATAGTACGCGGAATTTACTACCAAGTATCTAGAAGATGTTTTGTGTTTGGTGATTGATTGAATAAAACAATAAGAACAAATAAGAACACAAACAATATCAACCAAACAATCACTTCAATATATATCGAACAATTACAATATGAACGTGAAGCTCTTGATAATTCGTATGAAGGGATATATCAAAACCCTACCTAAGGATCTCTTTTTATAATGCAAAGAGTCCTATACAAGTAAAACATCTAACCGTATCACAAAACCTAAATAAGATATATACCATATCTTTTCTATATTTATCCATGCACGATCTGTCTTTATCATATAAGCAGTACGAACTTCAATGTATCAGCAGTACCAACTGCTGATGTATACTTCAATAAATCTTCAACCGTACTAACTTTCAATGAACCGTACCAATTGTTGGTTTAATTCCCAACAATCCTCCCCTAAACTTATGATTTCTATGCAAATCAACAAGTTTCTTGAATTAAACTTCTGCTTATGTTGATGGGGTAGATTCTTTCAAACACTTATCTTTAATCTCAAAACACTTGGGAATTTTCTTCACATATCGTACTCTTTTTGGTCAACTCTTCAAAAATTACCAAAATTAAATTTATTCTTATAAGGAATTAATTCTAAGTACCAACCCAAAGAATTTACTTCCTTATACCAACCCAGCATTTAATTACTTTAATAACTCCATTGGTTCTATAAAAAGCCTTAAATTCTCATTACTAACCCATCACTCATCACATCAACCTTCAAATCACAACTATCAAACCCAATGAGTTCATCCAATCCAAACATTGTTGAGATTTCATCAGATTCTTCTTCAGATTCAGAAAGTGATGCATGGAGATCTTACTTTCCACCGAACTACACTAATCTGACTATCAGAAACCCATCTCCAAAAGCTCAAGAAGTATCTTCTGACGATGACCTTTTAATATCCTCTGATGATGATGATCAACAATCACTTCCACTATCAGTTGTATTGACAAGAGAGATAGAGAAAGCTGTGGCAAAAATGAGTAAAGTTCAAGTGCCCGAAAAACATCAACCACTTCCACTTCCAAGACCTGAGAAACAAGTTTTGGGACTTCCTAGTTGGAAAGTGTGGAACTCAATCAATAGCAAAGGAGTTCACAAATCCATGCCAGACTTCAAGGACAAAGGCAAAAGGAAGCTTGAGTAGTGATTATGTGTTAGATTGGTTTAGGTTTGTGTGTTGTTTAGGTTTATGTGTTGGGAGTTGGTTGGTTTTGTTGGTTTGGCTTATGTAATGAATCCACCTCTGTAATGAATAAACTTTTTATGCACTTCTTTATAATTCATCTCTGACTCTTAATTCCTCCCCTGAATTTCATAATCATCTTTAACAGCAACTAGAACAAACTTTATTCCTCCCCTGTTTGGAAGAATCTTCACCATCAGATGAACTAGAACTTATGACATCCAAGCTCAGCATCCAATATGACAATTTGTACAAGTTACCATCAATTCAGTTGTTTAGTTTCAAACTGCTCTCAACACTTCCAGATGTATTACCTTCTGAGAGAGGTGTATCACAGAGCATAAACTCAGTAGGAACTAAGTTTGAACAATCAGTACGAACTGGTGAAGCCAGCAGTACTGACTGTCAACCCCAGCAGTACAAACTCTTTAGCAAAAAGTTTTAAGATATAAAATCAAGTTGTAAGTTTTATGTTGATTTGAAAACATTTTTGTCCACTTATAGTTTTTAGCAAACTATCAGCTATGAACGGATTTGACATGTCTTTACCAATAGCCGTTTGCTATGGACTAGCCAACTCTTCACACTTAGATTTGGTGAGTTGATAACCAACCAGTTTTTTGGTAAACTGTCAACCATAAACGGATTTGAGTAGTCTTTACCAGAAACCGTTTGATCTGGACTAGTTGATTCTTATGTTGGTTAGACATGGTGAATCAATTACCATTTGTTGTGTGACAAGCATTCACACTTGACAATTCAAACCACCATACTTTTCAAAGCACAATCCAAAGCAAAAAGCTTTTCTTAACCTGAAATGTTAGTCCAAAACCAAAGAAAACACAATACACAATATTTTCTTTTAACAGTTATCACAATTGACTAACAGATTCACAAGCAGTATTAAAAATTACCAAGTAGTACTAACTATACAAATAGTACAACTAGCAGTACAAAAACCAAAAACATTTAGACATTAATCTTTTGAAGGATTAAGCATTCCCATACCTGTTACCAAGTACTGAAATCTGCTTACATCAAAACCTTTTGTTAAGAGATCAGCAAAGTTGTCATCAGTGTGTATTTTAACAACTTTTATTAACCTCTTTTCAGCACAGTCTCTTATAAAATGATGTCTAATTTCAATATGTTTAGTTTTTGAATGTTGAACTGGATTCTTAATGATACACATTGTACTGCTATTGTCTATATGTATAATTGTGTTTAAGAAATTGTACCCATAATCAAGCATCTGGTTTTGAATCCAAAGAACATGAGCACAACAACTTGCAGCTGCCACATATTCTGCTTCAGTAGTAGATGTGGCCACCATAGTCTGCTTCTTACACTGCCAAGAAATTAATCTTCGACCTAAGAACTGACAACCACCTGTTGTAGACTTTCTATCCATGCTAGCACCAGCATAATCAGAATCAGAGAATGCCACTAGATCAAATGCAGAATCTTTAGGATACCATAGCCCCAAGTTAGGTTGACCTTTAATGTATCTGAAGATTCTCTTTACTGCTGTGAGATAAGACACCTTAGGATTTACTTGGAATCTTGCACAGGCACAAACAACAAACATAATGTCAGGCCTAGATGATGTAAGGTACATTAGAGACCCAATCATAGATCTATACATGTGCACATCCACATCTTCACCACTGTGATCCTTTAATAGCAAATGTGTCTCCTTGTCAACTGGTGTATTAGCAACCTTGGCATCTGTGAATTGGAATTTCCTCAATATTTCACCAACATATTTATCCTGAGAGATAAATATACCATCTGGCTTTTGCTGTACTTGAAGAACTAGAAAGAAGGTAAACTCTCCCATAGAACTCATCTGAAATTGGTCTTTCATCAGCTTTTCAAACTCCTTACACATCTGTTTCTTTGTAGAACCAAAAATGATGTCATCTACAAAGACATGTACCAGTAGAATATCACCCTTGTTCTTTTTAATAAAGAGAGTTTGATCAATTTTCCCTCTATGAAACCTATTCTTCAGAAGATATTTAGCAAGAGTCTCATACCAAGCTCTTGGAGCCTGATGCAGTCCATATAGAGCTTTCACCACCTTATAAACCTTGTCAGGATGCTCTGGGTCTATAAAACCTGGAGTTTGTGAAACATAGACCTCCTCATCAATAGTACCATACAGAAAGGCACTTTTCACATCCATTTGATAGACCATAAACCCCATAAATGAAGCATAAGCAAGAAATAATCTTATTGCTTCAATCCTGGCAACTGGAGCAAAAACTTCCTCATAATCTATACCCTCTTCCTGAGTATAGCCTTGAGCAACCAATCTTGCTTTGTTCTTTATCACAATGCCCCTCTCATCCTTCTTGTTCCTGAATACCCACTTTATACCAATCACTCTCATTCCCTTTGGTAGATCAACCAGAACCCATACATTCTGAATTTTGAATTGAAGTAGCTCTTCTTGCATAGCTTCAACCCAACTTGATTCTTCTAAATCCTTTAGCACATTCTTGGGTTCAATCTGAGATAGAAAACATATAAACATACACTCATGCTCATCTTCATGATGTTTCTCCTCATATACCACACTGAGAAATCCATGATGATCTGGGTCTTGTATTTGCCTTCTGGTCTTGACTCCAAATTGTACATCTCCTATGATATTGGTAAGTGGATGATTCCTATGTACAATAGTATGGGGAGTAGAAGGAGCTGCATAGCTGGTAGGCATGTTTTGCAGACCATCTCCAAAGAAATCAAACTCATCAACTTGAGAAGCAGTATCAACTGGTGAATCAAGATGAGGTTGACTTGGTCCAGCAGTATCACTATTTTGCTCAGCAGTTGGAACTTGTGGCTGAGCAGTACTAACTCCATTTGTACTACTTGTTGGATTTTCAGCTTCTTTACCACTCTGACCACTGGTTTCAGCAACATCATTCTCTTTGTCTACACCACTTGATGAAGGAATATCAACTTTCTTTGTAGAAGACTCATTCTCTGGACTTTCTTCCATGACTGGTATGAAAATGCAATCATCATCATCCTCTTCTGAACCTGCATCATGGTTAGTATTTGTACCTGTAACAGGCACATAATTCATGGAATCTGAAAGACTGTCAATATCAAAGATCCAATCTGGACCTACACCTGTAACATTTGGTTTATTCTCCAAAAATTCTATGTGCAGATTTTCTTCTACATGCTTGGTGCTTGTATTGTACACCCTAAAAGCCTTACTGTGCAGAGAATAACCAACAAAGAAACCTTCCTCAGATTTCCCATCAAACTTTCCTAGTTGGTCTTTGGTATTAAGGATAGTAACATGACAACCAAAAGGTCTCATGAAGCTTAAAGCAGGGGTTCTACCTCTAAGAAGCTCATAAGCAGTCTTATTGTGAGGTTGCACAACTAAAACCCTATTCAATACATAACAAGCAGTGCTAACTGCTTCAGCCCAAAATGAAACTGGTAGCTTAGAGTCAGCTAATATTGTCCTAGCAGCCTCTATAAGAGTCCTATTCTTTCTCTCAGCTACACCATTTTGCTGTGGGGTTCTAGCTACACTAAACTCCCTCTTAATACCTTTTTCTCTGCAAAAGTCATCCATCACCCTATTCTTGAATTCAGTCCCATTGTCACATCTGATTATTTTAACTTTCTTATCAACTAGGTTTTCTACTTCAACAATGAAGGTCTTAAGGATTTTACTTGTCTCATCCTTAGTTTTCATAAAGAATACCCAAGAAAACCTACTATAATCATCAGTGACAACAAGGCAGTATCTCTTAAAGTTCAAGCTATTCATAGAGGTAGGACCAAACAAGTCCATATGCAACATATATAAAGCTTGAGAAATAGAGTTTTGGGTCTTTGGCTTACATGAGGCTCTGTGTTGCATACCTTTAAGGCAAGAAACACAGGCTTGGTCATTAAGAAAAGTTTTGTTTGGTAAACCTCTTACCAACCCATTTTTAGCAATATTGTTAATGGTTTTAAAATTAACATGACCAAGCCTCCTGTGCCACAACATTGATTCTTCCAATGTGGCTTTTGTAACAAGACAAGTAAGTCCAACCTTAGGAACTAGTTTATTCATCTCAACACTGTATGTATTATCCTTTCTAGGGATTTTAAGCAATACTTGACTTTCATCAGGTAGCTTGAAATCAGGAGAAAGAATAAGACAATCAGTATCAGTAAATAAAACTTTGTTCTGTTTATCACAAATTTGTGATACACTGAAAAGATTGTACTTAAGTTCTGGTACATAATACACATTTTCAAAATCAAGATTACCAGTTTTAATTACCCCTTTACCAGTAATCCTTCCTCCAATACCACCACCAAAGACAACTGGTTCTCCATCCAGAGCAATAAAGTATGAAAGATATGACATGTTGCCTGTCATGTGCCTTGAACATCCACTGTCTGAATATCCTCTATCTTCTTTACCATTTGAAGGATGTTCCTGCACACAAAATAAAGGTGTTAGTTTCTTTTGGGGATCCAAACCATCACTGGTTTGCATCTGCCTTGTGCATCAAGATGAGAAAACTTGTTGGAGGTCTTTGATGCACCATTGGGTTTGGTAGAATTTTTAACCCAATGTGCTGAGGCCTTGACAGCATTGCCCCTTTTTCCCTTAACATTTAAGTGCCTAGCAGTAGGATTTGCTGGTCTAGCAGTTGGAACTGCTGACCTAGCAGTTGGAACTGCTTGTTTAATTTTAGGCACCCACTTCTGATTGGTCATTGCTGTTTTCTCATAAAAATGCCTTTTCACTATTTGTGCATGATTTGAAAATTGTTTTGCACTTGTAACAGTTTGCTTGTTATTAAACCACTTATTTTGACTAGCAGTTGAAACTGTTTTAATGCCAGTCTTTAACATAACAGCTCTGGGTGACATCTTATGATTTGCATTAGGGCTTGTCAATCTAGTTGGACTATTTTGAGTTATCCTAGCATTATTATTCCTATTCACCCTTGTATTCCCAGAAACCCTCTTTTTCCATGGGTTAGAATCACAATAAGCAGCCATATGATCAAAACTTCCACAAACAAAGCACACTTTTCTAATCATGGCAAACTTATCATCCAATTTCTTAGATTTTGAGTGATTCCAGTTCCTATGACCACCCTCAGAACTTGGTGATCTGTTCTTAGTCCTATACATCTCAGCATATCGAATATTTTTCCTAACTGGTTTTATGTTTTCAGTCTTAACCACTTTAGGAGCATGTTTAACTTCTACCTTAACAACATTAGGTTTGTCCTTAACCTCTACATCCTCATCATCAGATGTCCAATCCTCAATAGTTGGTGCATCTGAGTTCCTATCAGAGGACATCTTTTCCTCAGAAAGAGATTTATCACTAGCACTCACAAAAGAATCTTCTGCCTTAACAAATTTAACAGGATTCTCACTAATCTTAACACCATATCCAGGAAAATCCATATCCTTAAACTCTTCTAAACCTGTATGAGCTAAATCAATTCCTGGTGGAACAAACATTCCTCTAAGAGGGGGTGCAACTGACTTATAACCTAAACCAGATTTAGCTTTGTTAAGTATTTGACTCTCTACTATCTTCTTAACTCCATTTGAAGTATGTTCAAGAGTATCTACATTTAACTGGATGTTTTCTTTTTTCCTTTTTAAGCTTCTCTAGTTCATATACAAGTCCACTCATTTTATTATCTTTTATTTGCAATTCCCTCTTTAAAACACCAATCTCGTCAGAGAAGTTTGACTCATTCTGTCTATAAAACACAATTTGTTCTTCTAAAACAGCTAGTCCTCTTTTATGATTTGTCAGACTAGAATTTACTTGATTAAATTCTACTCTAAGATCATCATACTGTTTCTTAACATTTTCATAATCTTTTAAAGCACGACAAGAGTTTGAACATTTTTGGAGTATATGTACCTCAGAGTCTGAGAAAGCCATCAAACCCAAGTTAGCTGGTTCCTCTTCTTCCTCCATGAAGCTCCAATCAAATCCAGCTCCATCTACAGCTACCATAGCCTTGGAAGAAGGCTCTTCAACATTAACTGTTCTCCTTGTTCCTTGCTGATTCTTAAACCCTTGACCCTGGTTGCTTTGTTGTCTTGGACCTCTACATTCCCTGGAAAAGTGCCCCATCTTGTGACAATTAAAGCATTCCACCTTAGACTTATCATACCCTGCAACATCTCTTCCATTGAAGGCAATCTTATTCCCAGTCCTTTGGTAATACTTCTTAGCCCTGATGCTTATCAAAGCCAACTACCACTTTAAATCCATAGCTTCCAAATCATCTTCAGCAATTTGAAGTAGATCTTCATTAAAGATCTTAGACCCACCAGACTGTTCTGACACAAATGCATATATGGTCTCTTCAGTCAAGCCAGCAGTACTAGTTTTTACACTAGCAGTGCTAACTGTTGATTTAGCAGTACCAACTGCTTCTTCATCTTCATGATTTGAACTGTTTGAAGAAGATACAAAAGCCATATTCCCTGAACTGGAACTGGTGCTACCACTCTTCTTGACCTTCTACTCAACAATCTTAAGATTGTTGTAAAGCTCATTCATTGTCATTTTCTCCAGCTCTGGTTTATTGCTCCAAACCACAACATAAGTGTTCCATTCAGCAGGTAAACTATTTAGAAACTTCATGTTGAGGTCTTCCTGACGTATCACAATCTTCAACACAGTAAGTTGACTGATGATCTTTTGAAGCCTATTAAAGATATAGTCCAAAGTTTCATTGCTTGATGCAGTGAAGTTATCATAACTTTGCTTAAGTAGAGTTTTCTGTGCCTTCTTGGTAGCTTCATTGCCACCAAATCTTTCCACCACTGCTTCAAAAAGAGTTTTAGCAGTCTCGTAATGTCTAAAATTCAGCACTTGATCATTAGGAATTGCCATTAGTAACAAATTCCTAGCCTTCTGATCATTCTTCTTTTTGATTCTCTCCTCGTTTGTAACTGGCTCAGTGTTAAGCTTTGTGATCTTGGAACCATCAACACGTGTTTCTTCAATAGGAATTGGTTTGAAGGAATCACCATTGATAATGATATCCCATAATGCATAGTCTTGCACCATGAAATATTGCTCTATTCTGAGCCGCCATAAATCGTATTCATTCTGTTTCAGCATGGGGAGTTTAGCAAGGGTTGAGGTTTGAGGTGTCTCCATGTCCATCTTCTTGGTTGCTAGTGAGTAAATACTTCTGGATCTTCTAAACTCAAAGTATCACAAACCTGTCTCTGATACCACTTGACCGGATCTAAACACACACGTTGTGTTGGGGATACTTTAAGTATGTACTTGATAGCACGCGGAATTTACTACCAAGTATCTAGAAGATGTTTTGTGTTTGGTGATTGATTGAATAAAACAATAAGAACAAATAAGAACACAAACAATATCAACCAAACAATCACTTCAATATATATCGAACAATTACAATATGAACGTGAAGCTCTTGATAATTCGTATCAAGGGATATATCAAAACCCTACCTAAGGATCTCTTTTTATAATGCAAAGAGTCCTATACAGGTAAAACATCTAACCGTATCACAAAACCTAAATAAGATATATACCATATCTTTTCTATATTTATCCATGCACGATCTGTCTTTATCATATAAGCAGTACGAACTTCAATGTATCAGCAGTACCAACTGCTGATGTATACTTCAATAAATCTTCAACCGTACTAACTTTCAATGAACCGTACCAACTGTTGGTTTAATTCCCAACATTCTTAAACTGAATAATATAGTTTGTACATATCTTATACCATTCTATAAATAGAAAATTATAAAACCAGCAAATTGTAAATAGAAAACTTAAACCCAGAAAAACCATAAAAATCAGAAAAATAGAAAATACCAAAAATAGTTTCCTTTAGGCATGTCTTCAGTTTATTGATAGCATTTACGTTCTTAGAAATGTCATTCAATAATGACATGGGACTTTAAATGAAGCTTGAGTAGAAGTTATACAAACTGGTTAAAACACGTCTAAATGGCTTGCTATTACTTTTGATAGCAACCCACGCTTCAAAATGAGGAAAGCACGTCGTCAAAAAGACGGCTGTTCCTAACAACGAATGAATTTCACCCGGGCATGGATTACTTCATATCCGTGCATCCCTGATTTGATGTACATTTCAGTGCATCATTTCTTGTAAAAGAAGAGAAATCTTCTTTGTATACAAATAGTTTTCCTTCTATGATTCTTTTGAAAATTATTTGTGAGACACTTGGTGATTACGTGTTGTTTGAAACTCTTTTAGACTTGGATTGTTCATAAAATTTGTCACTCAATCAATGACTACAACTCTTTAACTAGAATATAGGTCACTGATTGAGGGGGAGAGTGATTTCAAATTTTATATCATCAAACGGGTTTCTTGGTTAACTCATAATTGTTAGAAAAGGTTTTGTAGTTAATGGGGTATTAGTTGAAGAGGAACTTACTAAGCTTTATATCTAATGGCCAAATGTGTTAGTTGCTAGAAAGTTTAGGGCATTATGTGCAATTTGCTTATAGTTTCCTAGCTTTATGTAAGTAGAAGGTTCATTTGTGTCACTTTGGAATCCTTGTTTAATCCCCTAAATACTGTAAAACTCAAACTCTAAAAGAAGTTAGAAAACCCATTGTGTTTGATGTTCTTGAATTCTCCACAGGCATGTGTATGATCTAACTGAATGAGTTTCAAATGTTGTTTGACTTTTGTTAGTCGATAGCTGCTTAATTGTTGTTGATTTAGTGCATATGTTCTCAGGTTATGCTTAGGTATATAGTTATCATGTTTAAATCTTGTCCCTAAGATCCTGAGTTGAATGTTGAAATATGAGTGAATTGCCATGTTCATGATTGCTGATTGCTCTTCATGCTAGATAGTGGTTTGATGTATTTCTTGACTGTGGTTTGATTATGAGATGAATTTGGTATTATGATATGGCAAGGTGCTATGTGGTAGCTATTAATGAAAAGTGTATCTGTATGTATGTATATCTGTGTTGATATTCTTATGCAAATTCCATGGCTAATATGAATGTGCCAGTTCCCGTTCTAACCATTTGATCAGATGTTCAAACTCTATTGACTGGCTCTGAATTCACCACAACACAACAACAACATCGGCAACAACAACAACAACACTGTCTTCACCTCCACCACCTTCATTTCAACAAAGCATCACTTATTTTGGTCTCGCCAAGTGGGGATCTACAACATTTGGGAAAGTTTTGTTGGTGGATGGATAATCGATGTTGACCAATGACTCTCTCAGAGAAGCGGATGATCACATCATCTGCGCAAAAAGGTCAATATCATTTGTGTCATAACGATTATCTTTGTACATGATAAGTAATGAATCTCCCTCATAAATTGAGGGGGAGCAGTTGCATGTTCCATTATCAGCACATATTAAAACTGACCACATTTTCTCCCATAATTTCTAACTTATTTAAATCAAATGGGATCACAAATCTCAAATGGTTTGAAATTTTTGATCGGGGGAGAGAATGTGATTTAAATATGAAATCTGATAAAAAATGTGATGTTTTGGTCTTAAGTGTAGGCTCTCCCATATGTGCTAAACTCTTTCGTATATCGATGCACATATTGAGGGGGAGCGAATGGATGAAAATGGATGTGGCATCTCATGTGAGCACGACTCAGATTTAACCAATGAATTGACGAAACATAAACTGTCATTAATCGAAAGGATGCATCCTGGCCGGGTAATAATTTCAAGCTGGTCTAACCAGTGATGTAAGCGTGTCTCGAAAAGGATGTGTCTGAGTAGAGTGTACCGTTTTGAGAAACTTTCTGTGGACTTGACCAGGCCGGGTAATAATTTCAAGCTAGTCCAACTAGTGATGTAAGCGTTTCTCGAATCGCTCATGTTCACTGAAAGTGGATCAATTCAAAAAGTGCAATCTCTACCCAACATGTGCAAATTTCAAATTAAAACATATGGGCACAAGTTAAGGGGGAGAATTTGAAAAATATAAAACTCTCAAAGTGTTAGCAAAATGTGTTTCATAATCATGAACACTTTGAGAGATTTTTCAAGGATTTGGTAAATGGCAACATAGGATAGTCATGAAATTATAAGGTGGCTAAAGTTAGGAAAACCGTCCTATGATCCGCCAGAGCCGGAGGGATCTACCCAGGGACAATACCAAATAGTTAGTATTAGAAAGTCCTTAGGTATGATCATGAAAAAAGGTGTAATATGAGAAAGGAGAAAGAAGGGGTTGAAGAATTAAAAAGAAACGAAATTAGAAATAGTGAAAAGAAATAGCCCTCCAATTATTCAACCTTAGGGCAGAAACCGAGTTCAATTCATATGCTACTGGTGGTTACTAAGGTAACACCGGTATTGAAGACAAGACATCATGGACCCAGTGACGCACTGCACTAAACCTTCTAAACCACTCAAGTTCTCTTAAAAGGACTTGTTTCATTCTCACGGGGAACCCTGCATAATCTATCGACCGCTCATTACGAGTTATGTTGATATTGAAACAGGAGACACCGCTCCAGTCTCCGACTACCAAAAATGCACTTATCGAGTCTAGAGCCACGAGATGCATCATAAGATCTTATAGAAACACGTGTTACTTCTACACTGGTTGTTCAACATTAAGGACAGTCGTGAAAGCATGTCACTTCGGTAATTCCTTGTGGATTACGCTTAGTGGTCGCGGCGGTTTCAAACGGTCTACAGTCGTGGAGTGAACTCCAGCGACTCACCTAATCGTTGATTTACTACGGTAGATCTTGTAAGCCCTCTGTGGGTTTCCGATTTAGGAACGGCCTTGGTAAGGATTAGAGAGAGTTTTCACACTATGCTGTTAACAATCTCGAAGTCCGAACCTGTAAGTACCGGATGTTTTATTGCTAACTGTTGTATGCAGGAACACCTGGCGGTTGTAGCTGATTGCTGTTGCAGCTGTTTGCGGTTGTAGCTGATTGATGTTGCAGCTGATTGCGGCTGTAGCTAATTGCAGAAAAGATGCCAATCCATCACCACATGCTCATACTTCACCATCATCATATTCAAGGAAGTCATGATAAAGTAAAAGACCTTCGACACTGCTTCTGCAAACTCTGATGCTGAAAATCATAACCCAGAATAGTGTGAGCATGTCGGTTCAAAGTGTACAACATCACATGGAAACATTCTGCTAAAAGATGACTTGAAGACGTACGTTGGATGATGACATCAAAGAATCACCAAAGATCATCCAAGACAGAAGAACGGTCATCTAAAGTTCGCTGCTGAATGTACAAAGATCAACGACATTGAAGAATCAAAGACTACGAGCTATGAAGTCAAATTCGTATGAAAGAATGCTAGAATTCAAAACATTATTTCCGGGGTGACCTCCCTTAGGGGGAGATTGTTAGGAATATAAATATTCATGTGAAGACTCGGTCACCCCGAGTATCTATTTAGCATTAAGTTAGCTCGTAGGCTTATTAATATTAGTTTAGTTTTAGTAATACTAGTTTAGTTATATTAGTATTTGTGGAGTTAGGTCGGGTCTTTACCCACTGTCAGCTCACTCCACAGCCCACTCGGGGCACCATATCATTTAACTATAAATACCCCTTCCCACACTTGGGAAGGGTAGGAGGTTTCTAATCTTACAACCATTTTTCTTTCACTCTCTCTCTCTAAAATCTCCCAACTCTCTCATCTCACTCTCTCTCTAGAATTCTTAAACATCTAATCCAAGTATACAAAGATTACAGCCTTACTTATGGAACAGAGGTCGTCATACCCTCCGAGATAAGCATTTGAAACAGTGCGTATTGTGAACTTCGAGGCAAAAAGCAAACGAAGAGGGACTTTGGGAAAACCTTGATCTACTTGAGGAATGACGGGAAATAGCCTTAATCAGAGAGGCTATCTATAAACAAAAGTTTGAAAAGTACTACAACAACCGAGTTCGACCCTCCACGTTTAAGCCAGGTGAATATGTCCTTCGGTTAAATAGCGCAAGCAAAGCTGAGTACGAAGGAAAGCTAGGGCCTACATGGGAAGGACCCTATGTCATATCAGAAGCCTACGGTAACGGAGCCTACAAGCTCGCAACGCTTAAGGGAGAGGTCATGGATAGGACTTGGAATGGTACCAACCTTCGTAAGTTTTACATATAAGACTTACTACTTTTAAAACACTTAGCTTGTTTTTCGAATTCATGTAACACATTCTTCTCACTTGGGGAAAGAAGCATTAATGGTAGGTGTCTTAGTGTTCATTTCTTAAAATGATGTAATCCTCCCTACCCAATTAATGATTTAACACATTTCCCTTAAATCTCTTGTTTCGTTCTTTACAATAAAGATTTGTTCAGCCAAGTTCTTTACAAGTTTCAATGTCAAAGGATGATTGAGGACACATGTCTTGTATACAAATAACATCCATTACAATTCACATTAACTTTCCTACAAGTCTTAGGGTATTCTAAGCCCTTTGTATCTTAAGGATAAAGACGGAGTGGGTCGCGACCCTCTGTCGCAGTCAAATTATACGATTGCTAAAAATCTTGGTCCAAAATACACATAATAAGGTTATAACCTTAGGTTGTATGTGTACGTTTATTATAAGCATAAGAGAAGAAAAACATGATATAAAAAGCGGGATATTGTCCCCTAACTGGCATTCATAAGACTAAACATGGTCAAAACCAACAAAAAATATCCAAGCGATTGTCTAGAACATGGGTCGAAATCCAGAAAGCAACATAGATAAATTGTTCAAACAAATAGGCACAGGCCTATTAACCATCATGAGACATTGTTCAAAGGGTACATACTACCCTTAAGGCCAAATTACTACCAACACGGCAGCCTTCAAGTATTTTTTGAGGACATTGGATCTTTTTAATGTGATGGAGATGGCGGCTTCACATATGCAGTCTTCTTGGTTGGAGATGGAGGCTGAATTTTCCTCGGCTTCTTTGACAGGAGATCTTCTATTGGTGCTGAGGGGTCCTTGGTTGCTTCGGTGAGGAAAGGGTACTTTGCTGAAGTGTACGCGTTGCCAGCATCATTATACTCCTACTTGGACGTTGGGCGGTAGTAAGGTACCTCCGACAAGACCACTGGTTTCTTGGTCTCAGTAATTTCTTCCAACGTCGTGCATTTACCATAGAAAATGGCCGCGTTCACCAGCTTCCTAACTATTTCCCCCACCTCATCACTGTGATACAATTCCATTGCAACATAAGGAACAACCTTCGACACCACCTCAGCTCTATCCTTCTTCAAGCTCTTGCATTGGAGTTTTAGTCCATCTAACTCCTCATGTAGCTTGATCTCCTGCTCCACCAACCTAGCCCTTTCGGCTTCAAGACCTGCACATTTAGACTCAAGTGTAGTAACTTGTGCCTTGTAACCAGAAACCTTAGCCTCCTCCATCCTCAGTCTACCACACTCCACCTGAGCCTCATTCAACTGCCCTTCGAGACTCCCAATTCTTGCTCGAAGGTCTTGGACAATAGGATTTTTCTCAAAATCCTCCATTGCTTCTTTACACTTTGCCTCTAGCTCCGCATACTCTTGATCCCTGTTCCTTTCTTTGGCTAAAATAGCATCCATCTTTTCTCTTGCAGCCACTACTGTACGAACCAAGTCTCTTGTTCGAGAATTCAGATGGTTGTCTAACACAGCTTGTCTCGTATAGCTCTTGTCATGCAGATTACAAATCTCCTCCATGGATATGTTATCCAAGGTTCCTCTCCAACTGGCCGGAGTCACTTTTTCAACCAGCTGGTGATACGCATGGGCATTCGGAAGCTCCTTTGTGTTAGGCAGACCTACGCAGGATAGGATTATCAACCATATGATGTCATAAGAATCATTCAGCATAGAAGACATTCACTTACCATGGATATCATCATCAAGGATTTCTAGAGTGGTAGGCACAAAGGTCTTAGCATGGGAACCTTTTGGTTTCAATGTTCTTGTCGGAGGAGTTGGCAGGGCTAGCTTCCTCTTCGGAGGAGCTTTCCCAGATATAGAACTTGTTCCTTTCCTATTCTTTACCCTGTCTGCGATGCCGGAGGACCCTACGATTGTCATTTGGTCAACCTCGGAGAGAGGATCATCAGAATCAGCAATGTTTTCCACAAACTGTGGGGCTTCCTCAGTGCTTACAGGTTTGGAAGGTGGGATCACTGTAATAGGCTGAACTGTTTCGGCATCCACATCATTGTTATTAACAGATACAGACGAAGACCCTACTCCGTAGCTCACATCCTTCGGGTCCTTGGGAATGAAACTAACCTCCTTGGCACCACCGGAAACAACGAAATTCCTGAATGCCATTCCTGCAACAACAAAAGAAAAAGAGATAAATATCAGCAGATAAGTTATTTACTTTATTTAAATGGGATAAATAAATACTTTTTCCTTCACAAATAATCTCAGGTTTTGACGGAGACCCTTCCCAACGGTCAACTATGCCCGCCATGAACAAGATTGGCTCAGGAAACGTCTGGACATCAACTTGGTGGCGGGCAAGATGTTGATACATGGGACTGCTTCTTATTTCGTATGGCAAGGGGTCATTGAACCTTTTTTCATCAAACTGGTTCACTTCATCCAACAAAGTAGGGTATTCTAGAGGTATGATTGTATTTTAAATATAGAAAAACTGCCCTTTCCAATTTCTTATGTTGGAAAATGGTTTGGTCACCAAGTACGGCACATCGTGCTCACCCCTCTTGGCCAAGGTTATCCAATCACCACCAGGATAGAGTTTTATAAACCCCCTGAGTACTGTCAAGGTCGGCTCATAACCATAAGCCTCGCACATTACAATGTATGTGGTCAATTTGGCTAAGCCAAAAGGATTCAACCTTGGGATGTGTACTTGGTAGTATTGCAAAAACTCTAAAATTAACGGATGAATAGGAATCCTAAAATTAGACTGAGTGAATGCATGGACATATAAACCCACATACCCTTCGGGGGCGTAAAAAATATTCTGGGTTTTGCTCGGAAGCATAACCTTGAACCCTTGGGGTATGGGGTAGTCATCAAGAAAATCCGCAAAAGCTTTTTTCGATAATGTACATTTTTGTTGCCTGATGATTCTTTTAGCGGCCATACTCATATCGTATTGAAATAATAAGAGCTAGAAATCAAAGATGGATGACGGAATATTACCTTTCGAATCAACGGAAGCACAAAAGCACAGTAATGTGTATGTGTATTTTGGGCGGAAGGTAAAAATAAGCTAGGGTTTACCGTACCAAAGGGTTTATATACCCATTGTATTTTTAATCCTAGCCGCACACGTGTCCATCGAACTTTGACACATATGCGGACTTTAAAGGGATTTTAAATTTTTGAATAGACGTTTGAGAATACCGAAATCCTAGCCGTTATGGCCTAGGTAGCAAGGGGATGGATCATCATTAGGCGCATTAATGGCGCAGGTTAGTTGTAACACCCCAACCCGACAAGGGCAAAGATGTCACAAATACATGGTTTCATATCAGATACAAGCATTCAAGAAATAAAATAGCGGAAGCCTTAACATTAAAATCCAAAGGAAAATAAGTCAACACGACTTATATCAAGTGCAAGACAGAAATAACGAAGTACAAAACAGAATCCAAAATGCCCAAACAATGGCATAACAGAAATAATATCCAAAAGGTCACACTAGAATGACAAGGTCTAAACTTCACACAAGTTGCTCTCATCCCAAGTTAAACCCAGCTCCAAGCTTAGATACCTGCCGCATGGAAAAGAAAATGCGGCTGAGCTACGAGAGCTCAGTGAACAGATATAGCAAAAAAACAAAGCAGTAGTAAAGTGTAATGAAGTAAACGAAATAATACCGGGTATAACAAGAATCAGGATAAAGGAATTAAATGTTACCAGGAAACGGTTGCAATGGCTAGGTACAAGGGAAAATATAACCCATCATAACCCAAGTCTAAACAAGTCTAGTCAAATGTCAGATCAAATGCCAGGTCAAATGTCAGGTCAAGTGTCAGGTCAAATGTCAGGTCAAATGGTTACAAGGTTTCGGGTAAACAGTAATCCTCTACGAGCCCGAACTCAAAGTCAATCTCAATGTCAAACCATATCAAGTCACATATCAGGGTGTATGGAGGGGTGACCTCAGCATACCAAGTACAGGGTGAGGGGATACCTCTCAGGGGTTGGAGTCGCGAACTCCCAGGGGTGTGAAGGGCGTGTATCGCACACACTCGCCAATCACCAGGATATACAAATAACACGAACAAATCAGGACAGGTCTAGGATGCATCCATGCGCCCCCGCAGGCCACAGGGTTCTTCCTCTACGTAATAAATCAAGTCAAATCGGGGACGGCGTAACCAAATCACTAGGGCTACACACTAGTCATGCCGGCGGTGCATCACCGACATGGACATGAAACCCTCATGCCTAGTAGATGGCTCGTAGTCTCAAACTGTGGGTGAGGGTCAAGTATCAAGTCTCGGTATCATGTATCCGGTGTCATAACAGGGTTCATATCAGGGTTCATATCAGGATTCATATCAGGAGGTTCAATATCAGGATTCATATCAGGGTTCATATCATAAGTGTCAAAATCCTTAAATACCGTTTTCCATAAAAGTATTCTTTAAAAGGTTTCATAAAAGAGGTTATTTGAAAATGGTTTCTATAAAGATAATCTTACCAATAGTTTCTTAAAACATTTTCATAATTTATCAAAAAGGTTTTCTCAATCCAGTTATACTATCAGGTGTATCAAGGTTCAAGTCCAGGTTCATGGCAAGGTTCATATCAAGGTTCATGACAAGGCTCAAAACAAAGGTTCAAGTCAGAAGATAAAGCAAGGGTTCAAAGCAAGGTTCAAGAACAAGTACAACAGGTCAAGGTTCACAATACAAGGGATACATAGCAATGGTTCGGGAAATCTTAAACGAATCAATAAAATAAATCAAGAGACGAAGGCCCATTACTGAAAAGGGCAGAATATCCGTACCTTATTCAAAGAGCAAGCACAAACACAAAAGTAGCTGATAGGTAATCAAATTACTCCCTCATCAAACCTAAGGAGTAGAAGACAGAAATACGAAAGGGGTTTCAGTTATCTTTCCATTATAAGTGACTTTCTATTTTTAGCAAGTTTCCCGAATTAGCAAGTTACCATATTTAGCAAGATTCAAGTTTTAAAAATAGAAATCTCATAATTTACCATTCGAATACTTTATTTTTCAGAATTACACTTTTAGCCTCCAAGTTTCCAATATTTACAATTTATACCCCTTTACTTTATTAGTTTACAAATTAACCTTATACTTACATAATTACAATTTAACCTTTACAATATTCATGTTACACCTCAAGTCCCTTTTATTTCTTCAATTTACAGAAATTTACCTTCAATATAATTAAGTTACAAATAGCCCTCAACTTTTGGTAATTTACACATTTGGTCCTTTTACTTATTTAAAATTCAATTCGATTTACATAATTTGCCATAATTACATATTAAGCCCATAAATACTCAAATTCACACATTTCACCCTTTATATTATTATTTACTTCGTGACCCTTCCATTTTCCAGAAATTACACATTTAGTCCCTCATTTAAATTATTTTCCAAATCGTTATATATCTAATTAACAAAATACCTTTTAATTCCAAAACTTTCATATTTTACAAATAGCACCCTCAAGTTATATTTTATTCATATTGTCCTTGATTTATAGAGTATTACAAAAATGGTCCACGACTTTTAAAAATTACAAAACATACCCTTTAACTATTAAAATATCAATCGGTAAACACAATTACTTCTCAAAATCAAACCCTAATTATCCAAAACACTTTCCAATCATATTATCATCATTATAACCTCATTAGGATCAGATCTAAACTATATTAAGAACCCTAACCCATTCGTTTCCTTTTTAAACCAAATATACGATTTTTAACACTAAACCCGATTAACCAATTTAATTCGAAACAATTATATTAAGCTTCCATAATTCGAATTTACATTTTTCTCAGATCATATGGTGTATAAGGAAGCTACGAAAATTATATAAGAGTCCAGAAAAGTCACCACTATTTTTAGATCGAGTTTTTACGTTTTAGGGTTTATAAACCCATTAATTCGAAAACAATTCATAGATCTTGCATGGTTCATTTTTATCATTTTATACATGTTATAAGAGATTAGTAGAAGGCTAGAAAAATACCAGATGTGATATAGAATGATTGGACGAATTATTTTGAATTGGGGTTTCTCGGTTTGGTATGATCGACACCAACAATTCCTCCACGACCAAAGTAGCGATCCAAAAATCTTGTAACTATTTTTCCTAGGTCAAACACGATATGAAGAGCGTAAGAAAAATAAGAAATGAATTTTATAAAGGTTGAACGAATTATGGACGAATTAATGCCTTGCAAATGAATAAAATGGAATAAATTCGATAAATCTTGATCGGGGACTCCACAAATCGAAAGCTATTTTTCTTGGCTTCTTATGATGATGAAAAAACTCAGAAAATTGTTCTTTGGATTTTTGGTGGCCGGATTTGGAGTGAACGAATTTTGTTTGTGGTTTGCTTTCAATCGGTAAAAGAATAGGTTTCAAAAAAAATTGGAATGGTTATCTAAAATAGGTAAATGCCGGTCAATGGGGAGGCATGAAGGGCTAGAATTACGGGATTTTTGTTTAGGAATTGATGGGCTTTTATTGGCTTTGATTTTCCATTTTAATTACAATTTAAATCACTTTAAAACCTTAACATAATTAATAAAATGTCAATCGGTACTTCCAGGGGTATTTTAGTAATTTGTAGCTTGCAAAAATATTAAATGGTGTTGTCGAAATTATTTGGTATCATAGTTCATTACCAGAAGTTTGGGATTGATTTGGTACTTTATAAGCTTTTAAACAAATTTTTAAACTTGCAGGGGTATTTTGGTCATTTTACATGTTTTCAGATTTTAGGGTTTTACATTAGTTGTAAATATTTATCCTTTTTTCGTATGACTTTGTGACGAAGGGGATAGAGTATAGGCTAATTTTTGAGTCGAAAGCAATATATACTTGTACGTATATATCACTTTCGACAGGGGGGCTTGATGATGTACCCTCCGAACGGGTCGAAGGACACCCCTTCGAGCCTGTACGAAGCCTTCTCTTCGAAGGCCCAGGTCAATCTCCTAAAATATTCATTGGCGTAAAACCATTCATCTATGAAGTGGTTACCAAGTGGGAAGCCGCCAATCGAAGCCTTAAGCCCTTCGGGGTACCTCCTGCGAGGAAACTAGAAAGGAGAACCACATTGACTTGGCCATACCCACGTTCCCTCTTTCTTTAGGCTTTTCCACCAAGGATGAGATCATGGGCCACAAAGCCCTAGCGGTTACCACAAATCATGGGACGCCCCCATGATCTCTGAATTATGTTCAAGAGCTCTCTAAGGCCTATTTCCTCCTCTATAAATAGCTTAGACGGGCAAGAACAATGGTATGCAATCTAGAATCTCTCATTTCACTACCAACTTATCATATCACATACTTATTCGCACGCTGGAGGTGGTTCGCAGGGCCTAACCCCTGCACAATCACTTAACGTAGTGTCATAGTATTTCTTATTTCAGGTTAAGAACAAGCTTGGTGCAACCTCAACACCCCATATATCCTTTGATCATCATCGAAGGCCTGGTCGTGTAATTTATTGTACAATCTGTAATGATAAGGGATAATCATAAATTATCCAACTCAGATAATAGCTATAGAACATAGCATGAAACGAATAATCAAACGAATACTAAACAAATATGGATCATATCAATGAATCATATCAAACGAATCATATTAAAGAAAATGAATCTAAGTCAAGGGTCGAAATGTCATGAGAAATCCCTACTGAAAAGGCATAGAATATAGGTACCTTATGAAATGCAAGCAATAGGGCAAAACAACACAAGAAAGAGGATCACTCCGACTTCACCGGATCAACATGAATTATAATCATATATTACTTATACGTTCATTAAAGTCATAACGGATTTTAAATACTTATTTGCTCATTCATTAATGTGTTTTAGGGTTTCACATGTGAAATAGTAAGTATTCATAACATAGGTTTAAAAGTACCTCGGATTGGTTTTCAAACGAATTAGGAGAAAAACATGTTAGGTTAAACCAAACCCTTAGCTTATGTTATAATTCAGATTTTATCACGTTCAGGTCCCTTTGTTTATGAATTTAAAACCATACTTATGTACTTACTGAGGTGCTCAATTAATTATCATAGATACTTATACATGTTAGGTAATTATTGAAATTTTTCTAGATTTTATTTCAATGGGCAAGTACCATTTCAAAAATCATCCTTCCAGACCTGCCCAGAAAGTTAACTGCACATACATACAGAAACTTTGCCCTTAATTAATCCATTCAGACACTTCAAAAAAATCCACAAAAATTCCAGGAACTCAAAAATAACTTAAGTATCACCCCTGTAAAAGTAAAGCTCGTAACTCCTTGTGGTTTGGAAATTACAAATCAAACACATCGACTGATTTTACGTTCCCAAAACTCAGGTTTGACACATGATCCCATAAAATTCAAAAAGACAACCAAATCAACTCTAAATCACACCAAACCAAATGGAAAACTTATTTAAGACCTTAAACTGAGTTTCCATGAAAAAATCCAGTATTAAATGTTTATACATTCTAATCTATAAAGCATACATATTCGGGTTATAAAACTGTCCCAAAATGGAACACGTATTAGACTATTATAACACATATTTTTTATTACATTAACACACACCAACACTTAACCATTTTATGACCAAGACTCATACGCCTTTTTAATCAGATCTAAACATGTTTAAAAGACATCATATGACTATTTTAGATCACACATGTAACCACACAATCGACAATAAAATAACGAGATAATTAACCCTTAACCGAGATCAAAGCAACCCATATCTAATTCTTTTTATACTTGATTTCAAACACATTCCATAGGTTCATTAGCCAATATTAAACACTTACAGCCCTACAAGATCGACACACAATCAAGCACACACACCCGCGACTCTACAACACAAAAACAGCCCACACAAACGAGCCCTAATTCGTTTATTAATTATATACGCCCTCTTATGATTATTCTAGGTTTTAGATTCAGATTATAAGCACATATTACAGATCATATTAAAAGTCGAATAGATTAGGTTTACACAGATCGAAACATCAAGTTCAGTTATGATTTTATGTCTTCTCTTGTATACGTTTTATATATAATTCAAAAAGTAAGAAAAATAGAACAGATTGTGTCATGAATGACTTAGATTTCAATGTCTTACATATTCAGATTAATTATGGCGTCGAATAGGAAAAGAAACACAAGATCGATATGGTGCTACCACTTGGAGAATCGAATCAAACATGAACAAGAATGGAACTACACGAACCAAACCCTAATTCTTGATCAAACAGCAAGACCCAAGCACCACGAACAAACGACCTTAGTAATACTCTATCAGATCGAGGACACAACAACGAGTTTCCTAATGTTTTGGATTTTTTTGAAAAGTATAATGGCAGCTTATGAGTGTGTGTTTGTTTGGTTTGTTAAATTATCGTACGTATTAATGAGAAGAGGTTTCAAAGAAACGTGTTATACCTGAGATTGTAGGGAGCGTGTGAGCCAAATTAGGAAACTAATAAAAGCCTTAATTGTAAGCTACTCATAAATCAAACATATATGGTTCTTTGTGGTTTAGTCAATTTAGAGAGAGAAAGAGAAGAAGTGGGAGCCTTTAAAGAGAGAAAGTGAGAAGTGTTAGATTGAAAATAATGAAAGGTCCAACCCTCTCCTTAGGTAGGATAGGGTATTTATACATATGAAACAAATGCCTCTAGTAGGCTATGGACTGGGCTGACAGTGGGTAAAGACCCGACCCGACTCCATGGTGATACGATATCAAAACTAATATTAATAATCCTATGAGCTACTTAGTGCTAATAGATACTCGGGGTGATCGAGTCTTTCATGTGAATATTTATATTCCTAACAATCTCCCCCTAAGGGAGGTCACCCCGGAAGTTACACTTCGAATTCTAGCATTCTATTACATAGATTTGAGTTCCTAGCTCGTAGTCTTTGATTCTTCTAAGTCTTTAATCATTGTACTTTCAGCAGTGGACTTTTGATGACTGTTCATTTGTCTTGGATGATCTTTGAGGATTCGTTGAGGTCATCATCCAACATACGTCTTCAAGTCATCTTGTAGCAGTATTGTTTCCATGTGATGTTGTGATCTTTGGACCGACATGCTCACACTTTTATGGATCATGATTTTCAGCATCAGAGTTGCGAAAGCAGTGATGAAGGCCTTCCAATTATCATGATTTCTTTGTTTATGATGGGGAAGTTTGAGCATGGGGTGATGGATCGGCATCTTTTCAGCAATCAGCTACAATCGCCAGGGATTCCTGCATACGACAGTTAGCAATAAAACATCCGATACTTACAGGTTCAGACTTCGAGATTGTTAACAGCATAGTGTGAAAACTTTCTCTAATCCTTGCCAAGGCCGTTCCTGAATCGGATACCCCCGAGAGGGCTTACAAGATCTACCGAAGTACATCAATGATTAGGTGAGTCACTGGAGTTCACTCCACGACTGTAGACCATTTGAAACCGCTGCGAACACTAAGCATAATCCACAAGGAATTACCGAAGTGACCTGCTTTCAGGGCTGTTTGATTTTGACCCTGGCAGGAATTTCCATTCAATCACTAAGAATTACATTTGTAAATTCCCTCATAAATGTTCTGGCAGATTGCTAAGATCTGTGTAGGACTCATAAGTTTACAACTGGTGTCCTTAATGTTGAACAACCAGTGTAGAAGTAACATGTGTTCCTATGAGATCTTTTGATGTATCTTGCGGCTCTAGACTCGATAAGTGCAATTTTTTGGTAGTCAGAGACTAGAGCGGTGTCTCCTGTTTCAATATCAACATAACTCGTAATGAGCGGTCGATAGATTATGCAGGGTTCCCCGTGAGAATGAAACAAGTCCTTTTAAGAGAACTTGAGTGGCTAGAAGGTTTTGTGCAGTGCGTCACTGGGTCCATGACGTCTTGTCTTCAATACTGGTGTTACCTTAGTAACCACCAGTAGCATATGAATTGAACCCGGTTTCTGCCCTAAGGTTGAATAATTGGAGGGCTATTTCTTTTCACCCTTTCTCATTACATTTCTTTTTAATTCTTCCACCCCTTCTTTCTCCTTTCTCATATTACTCCTTTTTTCATAATCATACCTAAGGACTTTCTAATACTAACTATTCGGTATTGTCCTTGGGTAGATCCCTCCGGCTCTGGCGGATCATAGGACGGTTTTCCTAACCTTAGCCACCTTATAACTTCATGACTATCCTATGTTCCGTTAACCAAATCCTTGAAAAATCTCTCAAAGTGTTTATGATTATGAAACACATTTTGCTAACACTTTGAGAGTTTTATACTTTTCAAATGCTCTTCCTTAACATATGCTCGGATGATTTTATTGTAAATTTGCACACGTTGGGTGGAGTTTGCACTTTTTGAATTGATCCACTTTCAGTGAACATGACCGATTCGAGACACGCTTACATCATTAGTTAGACTAGCTTGAAATTTTTACCCGGCCTGATCAAGTCCATAGAAAGTTTCTCAAAACGGTACACTCTACTCAGACAAGTCCTCTTCGAGACACGCTTACATCACTGGTTAGACCAGCTTGAAATTATTACTCGGCCAGGACAAGTCCTTTCGATTAATGACAATTTTTGTTTCGTCAATTCATTGGTGAAGTCTGAGTCGCACTCACATGAGATGCCATATCCTTTTTGTTACCACAAACCATTTGCTCCCCCTCAATATGTGCATTGATATAGAAAAGAGTTTAGCACATATGGGAGAGCTTACATTTAAGTCCAAAACATCACATTTTTATCAGATTGCATGTTTAAATCACATTCTCTTCCCCGATCAAAAATTTCAAACCTTTTAAGATTTTGTGATCCTAATTTAAATAAGTTTAGAAAATATGGGAGAAAATATGGTCAGGTTTAATATGTGCTGATAATGGAACATACTAATGCTCCCTCTCAAACCAAGAGGGAGAGTGTCTGATCACTACTGATGCTGCACAAAGTTTAAAAAGGTGTCAGAAATTTGAACAAATACTCTCCCCTTCAATTAATGACCCATTTTCTATTTAAAAAGCTGTAGCCATTGAATTGAGCGTCAAGTATTTGTGAAAATTTAAGTCCAATTACCACCTTGTGAAACACAAAAACTCTCTTGAAGAATCATAGACGAGAAAGAATTTGTGATGCAAAGAAGACTTCTCTTCTTATACGAGAAATAATGCACTGAAACGTACATTAAATCGAAGACACGTAGATATAAAGTAATCCATGCCCGGGTGAACTTCACCCAGTGGGAGGAACAACCTTCTTTTTGGCGACGTGCTTTCCCCATAATGATGAATGGGTTACAGTCTAAAGTAACTGCAAGCCGTTTAGGCATGTTTTGAGAAACAATTTGAACTTCTGCTCGAACTTCATTTAAAGACCTGTGTCATTATTGAATGACATTTCTAGGACCGTAAATGTTATCGATACCAAAAGACATGCCTTGAAAAACTATTTTTGGAATTTTCTATTTTTCTGATTTTTATGGTTTTTGTAGGTTTAAGATATGTACAATGTGGAATATCTTTTTGAGTTTTTATGATTTATATATATACAGAGAATACATGAAGAATTACCACCTCTATTCTTCCTTAGATAGATAAGAGTTCAGTCAGATCATTTTCCACCTACTGGTATCGGATGTCCATGTGAATCAAAGTAGCACCATTTGGCATGGGTTTGTAGTTGACTTCTTGTCGAAATAGGTCTAGAAGGATTGCCAATCACATTCTCCCCTGGGTGATCCTTTGACCACTTACTGATATAATGAAACGATTGATTGAGCTGATGAGAATCTGATCAAATAACCCTTTGTGAAGATGAATCTCCAGAACTCGGGTCTGGAGCTACACACACTCCTTATGTTAGATGTGATACTAAGAATTATACGTAGTCTAGCACGCGGAATTTACTAGCTAGAACTTAGAAGACCTTATGTGTTTTGTATGATTTGAATAAAGCAATGAATGAACACAGAATAATAACCTTCAATGATTCAATATTATTAGAATAATAATACGAGTGATCTCTTATCACTAGGGTTTACAACCTTGAATCTCTATATTATGTATTGTGTCGTGTTTTTTAAATCTTAACCTAGGCAATCCTTTTATAGACCAAGGATTCCTTTACAAGATAACTATCAATCTAATTCTATACGATATACACAATATCTTTTCCATATTTATCTACTTACACAAATCATAAACCGTACTAACTTCTTCACTCAGCAGTCTTAACTGCTCACGTCTTCAAAACTCTTCAGCAGTCTTAACTTTCATCTTCAACAGTCCTAACTGTTACCTCCAACAGTCTTAACTGCTTAAGCTTAATTTCCTAACAATCCTCCCCTAAACTTATGATTTTTATCCAAATCACTAAGTTTCTTCAAATTAAGCTTCTTCTTCTTAATGCTGAAAATTCTTTCAAACACCTATCAAGCAAATCTCTTAGATCTAGCTTTCACTTCTTGTGCAAGGTTGAATATCTTTGTTACTAGCATATCAGCCATCTCAGACTCTTCATTAGCTTCCAGTCTAACACATGCCATCATTGTCAAAACACCTGGTCTGAGTGGATAATCTTTTTCAACCAGCATATAGATCTCTATTCCATCCTTGGTAGACACTTTGTGTACTCCACACATTCCAAATAACTTCCAAGTGATGTCCTTGACTTATGCTTGAAATCTTCATATCGACACTCCACCATCTGGTTCATAAATTCTCTTCAATTGAAACCATAGTTCTTTATCTTTATCTTCAATAGAATCAATATCTCTGAATTTCTCTTTCACTAAGCTCCAAAGTTGATTTAGATCTTCTCTGTCAAAGCCTTTGAGTAAATCTTCAAACAACTTATATCTTTCAGAAATATCTCCAAGTCTAATAATCTTCCATCCCTTCATTCTACCATCAGTAAACACTTCCCAGTCAATGATTGGATGTTTTACCTGCAAAAGTTTAATGTAAGAAGACTCTGGAATAATCATCATCATACTTCTGATCTTCTCATTAGTTAACCCTTCTTCCTCAGACTTTTGTTTCTTAGCAACTTCTGATTCCATAGATTCTGCTTCCCTCTTCTTACCTGTTTTGATACTTCTTCTTGGAGAATTTAAAATAGCATAAGTTTCATAGAATTCTTTTTCAATTATAGCATAAGACTTTCCCTTGAAATCATTCATGGAGTAATTTGCGGAGTTCTTCAAATAATGCTTCATTGACTCAACAAGTTCCTTCTTTGTTGGCAACTTCGTCTTGTACCCTGACTT
Organism: Artemisia tridentata subsp. tridentata; assembly: GCA_021014915.2. Lineage (NCBI taxonomy): Eukaryota > Viridiplantae > Streptophyta > Magnoliopsida > Asterales > Asteraceae > Artemisia > Artemisia tridentata. Next base: position 314,205,601 of record CP139502.1, read on the forward strand.
CTGTCTTTCTCTTATTCTATGAATCAGATCTTCCCACGTTGCAACTCCATTCTTCTTGAGTATGAATTCTTTAAGCTCCTCTGTCTTTTCTTCTTCATTCAACTCTTTATCTTTAAGAACCATTGAAGCTTGTGCTCTTACAATCACATCAGAATCCAGAAAATATTGTAACTGTTCATTGAACTCTTCTTGATTTACTTCATTTGATCTTTTTCTTTCCATGAATTCAGCTATATTTCTTATATCATCAGCAGCCATTTTCCTTGCAAATTCTTCATCTTGAGCAATCTGAGCTTGTTTAGCTTCCTCACCAGCCAAATCTTCTTCTACCAATTGCCTTGCAACTTCTGCATCATGATCTATCTGTTCTTGAGTTTTTGGTTTCAACCTTTTAAGCCTTTCAAGTTCTTGAGCAGCAGCCATTTCTTCAGATGTCATAGGCTTCTTCCCTTTATCTGCTCTTCTCCTTTCATAAACTTGTTCAGCAGAAGTTTCTTCAGTTGGAACTGCTTGTTGTTCTGTCTCAGCAGTTTGAACTGTTTCTTGCTCTGTCTCAGCAGTTTGAACTGCTTCTTCATTTGGAACTGCTTGATGTGTCTCAGCTGTTTCTTCTTGAACATAACCAAAACCTGAACCAATATCAAAACCTTCATCTTGTTCAGAACCTTCTTCATACCTCCCCTAAGATGCTGATCTATCCTTATCTTTACTAAATTTCCTCCCCTGTTTGGAAGAATTTTCATCATCCCCGTCTGAACCATCTGAATCATCATCATCAGAATCATCATCCACTATCACTCTTGCCCTTTTCTTCTTCAACTGTTCTTCAAGTTGCTTCACCCTTTTTGTTAGCTTGGTATAGACTTTGGCAAAATTCTCCTTGTGAGCTTTGAATTCCTCCTTGGTTTGCTTTAGCTCCTTCTCCAAAGTGTCAACCTTGGCTACTAACTTGGTACATAAAGCCGTCAATTCAGTTTGTGAAGAACTACCCTCATCACTTCTAGCTGTACTACCTGCTAGGAGAGGTGAATCTTTGGGCAAGGATCTAGTCACAACCCTAGTTAGACTAGGTTTAGACCTTCTCCTATAAGTGATGGGTGGTTGTTGAGTTGTTTTAAATTCTTGAGTGGATGTGTGATGGGGATCAGTTGGAACTGCTGAACCTTCACCCAACTCAGTTTGAAGCATTTGAGGAAACAATGGAACTGGTTCCCCGTCAAAAAGTCTACTAGCCATAGCCATATTTTGAAAAACCTTTGATTGTAGACTAGGCGTAGCAAAAGTTTCAGTTGGTTTTGTAAGCAGGTATGTCTTTTTATTTAAAATTGTTTGAACAAACCTGGGATACATTAAAAACTTTGTTTTACTTTCAACATTTGATGCCATACCCTCAAAAATATATTTTGAAAAGTTAAAAACTCTGTTTGTAGACAAGCAAATGAGAGCAATAGCAATATTGCTACTGAACTGCTCCCAAGCAGTCTTTTTAGGACTTAAACAACAGAGAAGAGTATGTATCAAAAATCTCCATTGAAGTGAAAAACATCCTTTTTGAAAAGTCAATTTATGTTCAGATGTATTATACCCCATTTTTGTAAGTTCTTCCCATATTTCAGTATTTAGCATAGTGTGGATACCATCTAAGTCATTTAATTTAAGATGTCTCCTAAGTATAGACTCGGTAACAACAAATTTAATGCCATCTACTTCAGTATGAATTTCTAAGTCTCCGTCATCACTTGTCAAGACAGATGAATTCTGCCAGAACTGTGTGATGTGCGAAACATAAAGAGTAGGAGAAACAGTTAGAGCATACCTTATGTGAGAGTGATTGAGAAAATCCACAATCTCATAAAACTTCGGCCCATCTCCTTGCTCTGTTTTCTCTAAAAACGCAACCTGGTTGTGACGCTTAACAAATTTCAAATCATCCATTCTTAATGATGAAAAATGAAAGATTTTAGCAATACAATGATCTGGTAAATTGGAATTAAAGTTTATGCAGTCGCTTGGGGTTTATTGGTACTGTTTAGGGTTTTGCGAATTTTGCGTATGAGATAAATTATCTTTTTAGAAAGAGAATAAATGAAATTATGGTAAAAAGATAATTATCGTATATAAAAATCCCTATAAGTATCTTGAGAATAACGGTTTTACCCCAACGGCTAGAAAATTAATTACTGACAGATTTTTACAACGGCTAGTTGAGCCGTCCCAACTTTGTACTAACCGTACCAACTGTTGCAAAAATTTTGTTGAGCCGTACGAATTGTTTGAAATAAAATTTTAAAATACCATGGCTCAAACATAGTTTTTAGCAAACTATCAGCTATCAACGGATTTGATATGTCTTTACCAATAGTCGTTTGCTTTGGACTAGCCAACTCTTCACATTTAGATATGGTGAGCTGATAACCATACATTTTTTGGTAAATTGTCAACCATCAACGGATTTGATTAGTCTTTACTAGAAACCGTTTGCTCTGGACTAGTTGGTTCTTATGTGGATAAGACATGGTGAACCAATTACCATTTGTTGTATGCAAAGATCACATACTAATCTCCAGAACACCATTTAGTCCAAAACATCAAGCATTCTTAATCCCTTGGTGTTTTCTCTCCAATTCTGCAATTGTTAGTCCAAAAACAAAGAAACAAGATACAAGCATATGACTAACAATGCATATAACAAGAAAAATTAATTTCCTTGTGGAACCCAAGCCAAAACAGACTTAGGCTTTCCTCTAGCATCAACATAATTCATTCTTTTCAAAACAGTCTTAGCACCATTGGGTTTAATTGGTCTCCATACCCAACATGCTGAAGCATTCACTCCATTACCCATGTTTCCCTTAGCAGTGTTTTTATTCACACCAGTACCAATTACCCTGCTAGCAGTTGGAACTGCTGGCTTGGCAGTTGTTACCTTAGGTTTCCAAACTTGATTTTTCACCACTGCTTTCTCATAAAAAGTTCTTTTACCAGTTTTGTATGATGGTTTAAAAATAGTTATTGGATTTTGAACTGGTGGCCTTAGGTGAATTTGTCTCATAGGTCTGACAATCTGAACTGCTGGTCTAGCAGTTTGAACTGCTTTAGGTCCAGACCTCAAAAGAACTGATCTGGGTATCATCTTGTCATTCCTAGGAAGAGTTTTAGGTCTTTCTAGACACATGCTTTTGTTTGAATACCCTCTAACATACTTATCACAAAAAGCTGCAAGATGGTCAAAGCTACCACAAGAGTAACAAGCTTTCCTATAGCAAACAAAATCCTTTCCTAATTGGTGGGATTTGAGGTCATTCAAATTCCTCTGATTACCTCTTGGCTTGTTTGTGGTTCTATACATTTCTGCATACCTAACTGTTGGTCTAAAAGATTTGGCATTTGATCTAGGCCTAACAGTCTCAGGTTTAACCATCTTTGGAACTTTTGGTTCCTCCACTTTAGCACTAACAGGCTTAACCACAGCCTGATCATCCTCATCATCAGAAATCCATTCCTCAATGGTTGGAGCATCTGAGTCCTTAGGTGAGGACCTATCAGAAGACACCTTGTCCTCAGATAGTGATTTATCACTTGCACTTTCAAACACAGGTTTATCAACTACATCCTTCTTGGGTTGAGGACCATAGTTAAGCACAGGTAATTGAAATTCAGGGAGTCCTGTATGTTCTAAGTCTACACCTTTGGGTGATGGAATTCCTCTATAGGGAGGTGGAACTGACTTATATCCTAGGCCTGACTTAGCTTTATTTTGGATCTAACTCTCAATTATCTTTTGAACACCTTTTGATGTGTATTCTAGTGTGTCTACACTCATCTGAATGTTCTCCTTAGCTTTCTTAACCTGTTCTAACTCATGTTTTAAAACAGTAATTTCATTCTCTCTAAACATTAAGTCTCTCTTAACAATAATCATATCATCAGAAAACTTAGACTCATTGTTTTGATAATGAACAATTTTTTCTTCTAACACAGCTAAAGCTCTCTTATGATTTGCTAAGCTAAAAGCAGTTTCAACTAATTCTTTTCTCTGATTCTCATATCTCGTTTTAAGTGTTTCTAGATCTTTTAAAGCTTCACAAGATTTAGAACATTTTGAAACTTGTACCTCAGAATCTGAGAATGCCATGAGAGCAACCTCTATAGATGCTTCTGCTTCCTCCTCTGCAATATAGCTCCAGTCAAATCCTAAGCCATCAATGGCAACCATGGCTTTTGAGCTTGAATCAGTAACCTCCACAACTCTTGACTTGTTTCCATATGCTCTACTCTTTCCATCTTGTTGACTTGGCAATCTACACTCCCTTGAGTAATGACCTTTCTTGTGGCAGTTGAAGCACTCAGTCTTGGACTTGTCATACCCTGCAACATCATTACTGTTTATGACAATCTTCTTGCCAGTCTTCTTCAAGAATCTCCTAGCTCTCAAACTGAGAAGAGAGAGCTGCCACTTAATATCCATCTCTTCAATATCATCTTCATCAATCTCTTGAAGATCTGAATGAGTCAACATACTTCCATTGTGCTGAGTAGTCAAGAAAGCACAATAAGTATCATCATTCAAAAGTCCACTAGTACTGCTTGAGGTGCTAGCAGTACCAAGGTTTGCACTAGCAGTACCAACTGCTCCACCAACTTGCACTTCTTCATCTGGACTTGAGGAACTGGGAGTTGATACAAAGGCCAAATTCCCTGAGCTTGAGCTTGAGCTTGATCCAGCAGACTTCTTAATCTCATGTTCAACTATCTTGAAGTTGCTATATAGATCCATTAAGGTCATGGAATCTATATCAGGCTTGTTTTTCCATACTACCACATGCATAGCCCATTCAGCTGGTAGACTCCTCAGAAACTTAGAGTTGAGATCTTCCTGAGGCATCTCAATTCCTAAAACAGCCAATTGACTCACCAGTTTTTGAAGCCTATTGAACATATGATCCAATGACTCATTGCTTGTTGCAGTAAAGTTCTCAAACTGATGCTTGAGAAGGGTCTTCTGGGTTTTCTTGGTGGCTTCATTCCCACCATATCTTGCAACAATAGCTTCGAAAAGAGATTTAGCACACTTGAACTTACTAAAATTCAGCAACTGATCATTGGGAATAGTCATCAGAAGCAAACTTCTAGCCTTAACATCATTCTTGTACCTTGCTTTCTCTTCATTAGTGGTTGGCTTTGTCTGCACTGTACTCTTAGATTTACCATCAACAACAGTTGTTGTTGTTACAGGTGTAAAAGAGTTTCCATCTTCAATGATCTCCCACAGTGCATAGTCTTGCACTTGGAAAAACTGCTCAATACGAAGTCTCCACATATCGAACTCATTAGGTTTAAGCATAGGAAGCTTAGCAGCAATGTTGGTTGTGGATGGTGTTGTTTCCATGTCCATCTTTGTTCTTCTCGGATCTTCTAAATCTATGTATCAGCAAACCTGTCTCTGATACCACTTGACCGGATCTACACACACTCCTTGTGTTAGATGTGATACTAAGAATTATACGTAGTCTAGCACGCGGAATTTACTAGCTAGCACTTAGAAGACCTTATGTGTTTTGTATGATTTGAATAAAGCAATGAATGAACACAGAATAATAACCTTCAACGATTCAATATTATTAGAATAATAATACGAGTGATCTCTTATCACTAGGGTTTACAACCTTGAATCTCTATATTATGTATTGTGTCGTGTTTTTTAAATCTTAACCTAGGCAATCCTTTTATAGACCAAGGATTCCTTTACAAGATAACTATCAATCTAATTCTATACGATATACACAATATCTTTTCCATATTTATCTACTTACACAAATCATAAACCGTACTAACTTCTTCACTCAGCAGTCTTAACTGCTAATGAACTCAAATAAGTACATTTTATTATCATCATTTATCCTATTTATTTGACTTGTTTTATTATATTATGTATGAGAATTGATACTTAATCGTTTACTTTTGTAATTCTCAGTTAAAAACAAGCATTTGGTGAAACTTAGCGATTATGGACTAAAAATGGAGAAAAATGATCAAGATTGGAAAAGGCTGCTGAAATGAAGAGATCGAAGACCATTGCCTGACTTTGAAGAATGCACGCATGCAATTCTGTCATGCGTTGCATATGAAACTTTGGTCAACGAAGAAGAACCAACTTGTTCTACTCCAGATGCGCCGCATTATACTTCTTACATACGGCGCATCACTATCAAGATTTCACCAGTTTCGATCCAAGATACAAGAAGACATGCGCCGCATACAGTTATGAAGATACGCCGCATCTCAAGGCGGTGTACGAATATTCTGGAATATAATAACCTTGGACCCCACGTGAAGTTAAGTCAATGCACCGCATCTACTTATTCAATGCGCCGCATCGTACCTCAGATAGAAACTATAAATACCCCAAGACCAGACGAATTTCGAGAGGCTAGTTTTAGAAGAAGACCGAAGACCAGAAAACCTAAGGCCAAATTCTGACGAATAGGCAGCACAAGACACACCCGAACGAAGATACAAGAGCTGTAAGAAGGTCCTGCATGTGTTTAATTCATTAAGTAGTTTTGTTTCATTGTATTAGTACACTTTAATTCATCAGGATTGGTGGCTTGTTGATGCGGTGCGATGTGTCGTTGCGATTTAGTAGTATTAATGCCTACTCAAGTTTTAAATTTATATTTAGCCGACTTATCAATAACACACACACTTAACGAGCAGTGTACCCAGTCAGTATGAATATAATGGTAAGTAGAGTGTCGATCACTAAGAGTGGAACGTATTATCTAGTTATTCTAATCAGTATTTTAATATATTAAGTTAGCTATACAACCTATTCTAACGCAAGGGGGTTCAGCCTGAGAGACTGGCACGATTTGGTTGCAATTAAATAATAAACTAAACCAATAGGCACGAATCAGGGAATAGCACACACGTACACAGATAAATACTCGAGACAATAAGAAGATCTGTCCTGATAGATAAGTAGTTTGTCACTTGTTTTATTGCTAGTTTTATATGAAGTGTATAGTTCGATGCAACACACCGAGATTAAGTCCTTTCTCGTTGGTTCTAATCTTATCGGCGAGTAAACCCTTAATGATTACTTATGACTATCCTATTTATCTTTCTTCCTACTTTTCTACAGATGATAGAATGCATAGGCGATCTAATAAATAGGCGAGGGCAGAGGCATGGCGACCCGATCAACGCTCAGCTAGACACAGAGGTTATCAATGCACTAATAAAAGTCACCAAAGACATCAACATATAAACTTTAATTAATGAGAAAGCAGTTTTAAGGGAGTGCAATCTTTCCGTTGTCACATTACACAAGCCACCAATCTTGATGAATTAAAGTTTACTAACACAATAAAACAAAACTACTTAATGAATTAAACACATGCAGCACCTTCTTACAGCTCTTGTATCTTTGTTTGGGTGTGTCTTGTGCTGCCTATTCGTCTGAATTCGTCCTAGGTTTCTGTACTTCGGTCTTCTGTCGAACCTCGGAACTTTTTTACTCGTCTGGTCTTTGGGGTATTTATAGTTTCTGTCTGAGGGTAAGATGCGGCGCATCTAGTAAGTAGATGCGGCGCATTGACTTAACTTCGCGTGGGGTCCAAGATTAATATATTCAGGAATATTCGTACACCGCCAGAAGATGCGGCGTAACTCCATAAGTAGATGCGGCGCATGTCCTCTTGTATCTTGGATCGTATCTGGTGAAATCTGGATTGTGATGCGCCGTATGTAATAAGTGAGATGCGGCGCATCTGGAGCAGATTTGTCTCGATCTTGTACATTTCAGTAGACTCTTAACTTCTTGCATGTTTTGCTCCATAATAAGTCAAAAATCGCCAAGTTTCACCAAATGCTTGTTTTTACCTGAGAATTACAAAAGTAAACGATTAAGTATCAATCCTCATACATAATATAATAAAACAAGTCAAATAATTAGGATAAATGATAGTAATAAAATGTACTGGATTGAGTTCATCAAATATCCCCCCACTTGAACTTTACTTGTCCCCAAGTAAACCTTAGAATTAATCTTATGAAAATGTATCCTAAAAGATATTAGGATTTATTTTTATATTTAAGCATGTATTCATTTTTGCCATAATCACACAACAAAACACTTAACGAATTAGAAGTAAAATAAAATAATTTGATAAAAGCAAATCTAATCGTTTAACTGTCGAGTCATGACGAATATTCTATCATAAGCTTGGCAAGTATACACATCTCCCCCACTAAAGCCAAGGAATAACAAGTCTAAAGCGGTAAAAAGGGTTTTTAGGTTTAAAGGGTTAATTATTCTCCTTAATCTCTATCGATCTCAAATTCCAGAAAAGGCGACAAAATCACAAATACATGATCGAATCCACGAACACGATACTTTCAATTGCTCAAATCCTTAACTCGAATAGGCTAAAGATAGGACCAAGTAATCTTTACCAATAATATTATATCAAAAAGGGCGACAAAATCATAAATACATAATCGAATCCACGACTACGATACTTAAGATTGCTCAAATCCCTAATCTCAATAAATCAAAGGTTTGGATCAAGAATAATATAGGGTATGGATAATATTTGGGATACAAATTGGTGTAAAATAAAAAATAAACAAAACAGATAAATTAAAATCCTAAGTGTGGTTAATCACTATCCCAACCATCCTATGAATAAGACTCATATCATAGAATAACTCACGCTTTAACACTTAAAACACACGCTTTAGGTAGACACGAATTATACTCAACAAGATCTTAATCAAAGAATAAACCTTAGTTGGCGTTCCCATAACTGCCAACTCCCATTCAATCCATAGATATAATATACAACAATTAGTGGTGATATCGACCACTTAATACAAAACTTCACATAAGTTGGTTAAAACAAACATCCAACTTTCTTCTTTTTTCTTTTTCTTTTCTTAATTTTTTGATTTTTTTTTTTTTTTTTTTTTGACATCAACATAGATGTGTAAAATTTCACCACATCACCAAAACGATAATTCTGGATAATTTTTCCATACTTTTCATGACTTCAGAAATAACGGTAATAGTGAAAGTAGTAAACACACAAAAAATAAACTCAAAGATATACAATATTTACTTTCACTCCAATTGCATTGTGCAATTTCCCGACCTAACCATAGATAATGAATTACGCACGCGAATACAGGTAATGTAAGGAAACACACTTTGCCTAAAGCAATTAACCAACCACGGATTTTAATCTACAGGGTAGGCTAAGGTGTAAGGGTGTAACAAAACATTTTAACAAAGGTGTAAGAAACGAAAGGAATGGCTCTGAGTGTTTTTCTAGGGGTATCTTACTCTAAAAATGAGAGTAACAAAAGGTTTATACAGGGGTTAACTAACCAGTGTAGTTAGCTAATAACACATAACATATAAGGCTATTTGGGTGTAATCCTAGAAATTTTACCAATTTAGACAAGTTATTCCAATTATATAAATAATACTTATTATGGTGGTCTCGAATAGTATAAAAGCCAAGTTCTAAAGTTTACAAGTCACCGGCACACTCATAGATTTGTGAGTTTTGAAAAATCACAATTTTTGAAAATAACGTCATGTGTGCAGCTATGCAACTTAGACTTTAAACAAAAACATGCTAAAAAAATTTTAAATTTTGATATATTAAGCACATTTTAAGCATATTTTGAAAAGTTTAGGACAAGTAAGTGTTAAGTGTTCTAATTCTCCAATCCCCCCACTTAAGTTAAACAACGTCCTCGTTGTTTGTATCAAAGGTTAAAAACTGGAAAATAAAAGAATTAGAACAGAAAAACTCCCCTGAGATTTGCTCGGTATGATCCTCCATTTGTATAAGAGCAAAAATCATCTTTCTTGTGGATGAGAACGTTTAAGCTTCATAATAGATGTATCCACAGGAAATGCAGGAATCTATAATACCACCAAGGCTTTAAAACACACCTAAGTTAAGAAAGGTTCAAACTTGCATAATACATTAGTAGTTAGTTAAAATAAAACATAAAAATTAAAAATTAAAATCATCAGGTCAGTCGATGCGCCGTATCTTATGGAAGAAGATACGCCGTATCGAGCCTGGAATAAGTACGGATCAGAATAGAAGATGCGTCGCATCCTTAACCAGGGATACGCCGCATTAAAATAAACTGATAAAAAGTTTTAAAGTCGAAAATAAAAAATGCAGAAAAAATAAAGATATGACCATTGCAGGAGATGCGTCGCATCTCAGGATTGAGATGCGCCGTATCCTCTGCGGCCTGACTGACTCGACACAAACAGAAAATTAAAAGATAAATCCGGGTTGTCTCCCGGTAAGCACTTGTCTTTATTCCAGAGTCTTCAAGTTAGACTCACGTTCAGCTCATTAATATCGATCATTGAAGGAGTCGGAAACATCGCGCTCCCTCATTGCCAATTTAGTAATATTGAACACTCCTTGCTCGTCCTTAATTTCCACGCCGTTCTTCTTCAATATCTGTGTAAACAAAGTTCTGTCCCTTTCGGGCAGAGATGACAAAATGATAGACGGGAAATTCTTATTATCATATAGGCATAAATAAGCAAGGTGGGGTGGTAGTTCAATAAACACATCATTATTCAAATTCGTTTTCTCAACTATTCTCCTACGTTTGTTAATTACTATGCAATCATACCACTCATCATCAGAATCATTAACAACATCGCGTCTAAGTTCGGTAGGTACATTAAGGTCAATAAATTCCTCAAAGTTCTCATGATTAGGATTAGTTAAGTTGTTTTGAATCAATGTTTCCCCCATAAGCCTAGCTTCAAGATCGAGGTCCATACGCTCTCTTAATCCTAGCACATAGACACCTCTAATTATGCTTTTAACAGGATCTTGGCACTTATAGACTAGTTTATTATTCCCTACCCTTAACGAGATTTTTCTTTTAAACACATCAATCTTAGCATGGGCAGTAGACAAGAAAGGTCTTCCAAGGATTAAAGGAATCTTAACATCCTCGGGCATATCTAATATAACAAAGTCTACAGGGAAAATAAACTTCTCAATCTTAACTAGCACATTAATAGCAATCCCTTCAGGTCGTTTTACCGTTTTATCAGCCAATTCAATAAGTAACTTAGTTGGTGCTAATTTTCCTAGTCCTAGGGTAGTGAATGTCTTAAGAGGCATAACACTAACACTAGCTCCTAAGTCAGCTAACACATTATTGAAAGATATATTATTAATTGAACAAGGCAAAGTAAAACTTCCTGGGTCTTTTTCTTTATGAGGCAAGGCATTTAATTCAGTTGCAGAGCTCTCTTCTTTCATTGTAGCCTTGATCTCTTCTTCAATCTTTGTCTTTTCTTTGAGTAGTCTCCTTAAACTGATTGAAGAATTAAAGAAAAATTCGGGTCTTGCACCATCATTACCATTCATCGATCTTCTAGGTAAGTAAGGAGTGACTTCTTCAGTGGTGCTTATGGCCTTGACATGATCTCTTGGGTTGGTTTCGGTTGAGCTAGGTAAACTTCCATATCCCCTTTCTTGAAGAACTTTGCTCATTTGACCAATTTGTTGTTCCAATGCTTTGATCGAAGCTCCTTGATTTCTTGTAGTAGTGTCCGTTGAAGCTCGGATTTCTTTGATCATAGAAGTATTCTCTTCATGTCTTTTAGCAGCATCGGCCATAATTTGCTTTAGAGTGTCATCTAAAGTCTGCCTCCTTTCTTGATAAGTGGGATTGAAGTTGTTCTTTTGATAGAATCCCGGGGTAGCTTCCCTAAATCTTCCTGAAGGTCGGAATGGTTGTCCAAATTGGGTGTAATATGCTTCTTCAAACGTCTCACTTTCATTCTTATTCGGGCAATCCTTAGTGTAGTGAGTTCCTTCGCACTTTTCACATCCAACTTGGGCAGCATACACTCTTTCATCACGCTTCTTCATCTCTCTACTAATTTTATCCAATTGAGCTTGAATAGCAGCAATCCTGTCAAAATTAGTGCTGCTCTTAGATCTAGTAGAGGTCCCATCGTGCCATTTTTGAGAATGATCAGCAGCTTCTTGGATTGCTTTCCTAGCATTGGTTGCACTCATTTGAGGCACAGCTCCCTTAGCGTCCAAGATTTGTCTAGTAGGCACGTCCAATCCTTGATAAAACAATATTATCTCCTGCATAGGGGTTAGATAGTGTTGAGGACATTTTACCAGTAAATCTTTAAATCTTTCCCAAGCTTGATAAAGAGTTTCATCAGGCTCTTGCTTGAAACTGTTGATAGCCTCCATCTTTTTAGCAGTCCTAGCAGGTGGACAATATCTCTTCAGGAATTTGCTCTTCAAATCTTCCCATGTAGTTATTGAACTAGCAGGTTCATTCCTTAGCCACTTGTTAGAAGCTCCTTTTAGTGAGAGTGGAAAGATTCTTAGCATGATTTGATCGTCAGTCACTCCTTCTGAAGTAAACAAATCCGCAATCTCGAGGACCTTTTCAACATGCTCATTAGCATCCTCATGTTTCGATCCACTGAAAGCATTTTCCCTTAGCTCCTTGAGAAACTGACCCTTCAATTCAAACTTTGACTTATCATCAAACTTTGGTCTAGCAACTCCTGAAGTGTAATCAGCACGGGTTTTGTTCATGTATTCCTCCATAGTTGTGTTTTCGCCCATTGTTTCTGTTTCTTCTTCCTCTTTCTCTTCAGAAAAATAATCAAGCTCGAATGAACTTGAAGTATCAAAGCTTTTTGTGTAGAAAAGCCTTTTAAGCGAATGAAAGACTCGTTCAGGATCTTCGAAAGGTTGAATCAAGTTCTTCGTAGAACTCCTGGTCATGCACTTCCTGAAATCAACACAAAAATATCAGTAGGGTATGCTCGAGAAAGTAGTATATCAGAAAATTAACAACGAAAACGGAATACAAAAAATTAAAGTTACTGATATCTGCAGACAATGCGCTGTATCCAAAAAGTTGGATACGCCGTATCTTATAATCGTTAAAATTAAATCAGACTTTTATTCAGAAAATAGATACGCCGCTTAGAACTTTGAATGCGCCGTATCAATTTTAATAATCAAAAATCGATATTTATTTAAAATTAAATGCGTCGTATTAACAAAAGTTAATGCGCCATATTTTCGTTACGTTTCAAAATATAAGATTTTTGATTCAGAAGATACGCCGTATCGACAGATATCGATGCATCGTATCTGTTTAATACTTCGAAAACTGTTTTTAATTAAAATAATAGATACGACGTATCTGCTAAAGCAGATGCGTCGTATGGCGTTAACGTTTAGAAATTTTTTTTATCAAAAACAGATACGCCGTATTTTGGGGAAAAGATGCGTCGTATCGAATTAATTAAACGCGTTGTATTTTATAAAAATTAAACGCAATACGCCGTATCTGAGAGATCAGATGCGCCGTATCGTTCGATTTAGCTCAGTACAACGATAGCAGTATGCAGAAAATACGAAAAATAAAAACAAATAAAAACACAAACGAAAATAAACACAAATAAAACAAATAACACACAAAAACAGAAAATATGCAAAATAATACAATGAATGCAAATTAATCTAATACACAACAGAATTAGCGGTTAGATAAAAAAAATTAAAAACCTAATTAAAATACTAATCAAATTAACAGATAATAACAATTCACTCCCCGGCAACGGCGCCAAAAACTTGATGCGGTGCGATGTGTCGTTGCGGTTTAGTAGTATTAATGCCTACTCAAGTTTTAAATTTATATTTAGCCGACTTATCAATAACACACACACTTAACGAGCAGTGTACCCGGTCAGTATGAATATAATGGTAAGTAGAGTGTCGATCACTAAGAGTGGAACGTATTATCTAGTTATTCTAATCAGTATTTTAATATATTAAGTTAGCTATACAACCTATTCTAACGCAAGGGGGTTCAGCCTGAGAGACTGGCACGATTTGGTTGCAATTAAATAATAAACTAAACCAATAGGCACGAATCAGCGAATAACACACACGTACACAAATAAATACTCGAGACAATAAGAAGATCTGTCCTGATAGATAAGTAGTTTGTCACTTGTTTTATTGCTAGTTTTATAGGAAGTGTATAGTTCGATGCAACGCACCAAGATTAAGTCCTTTCTCGTTGGTTCTAATCTTATCGGCGAGTAAACCCTTAATGATTACTTATGACTATCCTATTTATCTTTCTTCCTACTTTTCTACAGACGATAGAATGCATAGGCGATCTAATAAATAGGCGAGGGCAGAGGCATGGCGACCCGATCAACGCTCAGTTGGACACAGAGGTTATCAATGCACTACTAAAAGTCACCAAAGACATCAACATATAAACTTTAATTAATGAGAAAGCAGTTTTAAGGGAGTGCAATCTTTCCGTTGTCACATTACACAAGCCACCAATCTTGATGAATTAAAGTTTACTAACACAATAAAACAAAACTACTTAATGAATTAAACACATGCAGCACCTTCTTACAGCTCTTGTATCTTTGTTTGGGTGTGTCTTGTGCTGCCTATTCGTCTGAATTCGTCCTAGGTTTCTGTACTTCGGTCTTCTGTCGAACCTCGGAACTTTTTTACTCGTCTGGTCTTTGGGGTATTTATAGTTTCTGTCTGAGGGTAAGATGCGGCACATCTAGTAAGTAGATGCGGCGCATTGACTTAACTTCGCGTGGGGTCCAAGATTAATATATTCAGGAATATTCGTACACCGCCAGAAGATGCGGCGTAACTCCATAAGTAGATGCGGCGCATGATCTCTTGTATCTTGGATCGTATCTGGTGAAATCTGGATAGTGATGCGCCGTATGTAATAAGTGAGATGCGGCGCATCTGGAGCAGATTTGTCTCGATCTTGTACATTTCAGTAGACTCTTAACTTCTTGCATGTTTTGCTCCATAATAAGTCCAAAATCGCCAAGTTTCACCAAATGCTTGTTTTTACCTGAGAATTACAAAAGTAAACGATTAAGTATCAATCCTCATTCATAATATAATAAAACAAGTCAAATAATTAGGATAAATGATAGTAATAAAATGTACTTATTTGAGTTCATCACTTGTGTAATGTGACGAGAAAGATTGCACTCCCTTAAAACTGCTTTCCCATCAATTAAAGTTTATATGTTGATGTCTTTGGTTACTACTTATTAGTGCATTGATAACCTCTGTGTTTATTAGTGGCCTGCGCATTTGACTACGGAAGAGAATGTGGCTCCCACGGTTGTTACTAAATTGATCACTTAGGAATAACTTTTAGACATAAGTAATCATTAAGGGTTTACTCGCCGATAAGATTAGAGCCAACGAGAAAGGGTTAATTACATACACTTCATATAAAACTATCAATAAAACAAGTGACAATCTACTTAATCATCAGGACAGGTCTTCTTATTGTCTCGAGTATTTATCTGTGTACGTGCGTGCCTATCGCTGATTCGTGCTCATTAGTTTAGTTTATTATTTAATTGCAACCAAAACGTGCCAATCTCTCAGGCTGAACCCCCTTGCGTTAGATTAGGTTGTATAGCTAACTTAAGTTATTAAAATACTGATTATGATAACTAGATAATACGTTCCACTCTTAGTGATCGACACTCTACTTACCATTATATTCATACTGACCGGGTACACTGCTCGTTAAAGTGTGTGTGTTATTGATAAGTCGGCTAAATATAAATTTAAAACTTGAATACTGCTAAAACCACAACGACATACCGTGGGTATAAATTAGAGCACTACGCACGCACGCATCAAGTTTTTGGCGCCGCTGCCGGGGAGTGAATTGTTATTATCTGTTAATTTGATTAGTATTTTAATTAGGTTTTTCTTTTTAATTTTTAAATTTTAACCGCTAACCGTGTTGTGTATTAGATTAATTGCATTCATTGTATTATTTGCATATTTTATGTTTTGTGTGTTATTTGTTTTCTTTTATGTTTGTTGCTTTTCGTTTGTGTTTATTTTTGTTTTTATTTTTCGTATTTTCTGTATTCTGCTATCGTTGTACTGAGCATATTCAAACGATACGGCGCATCTGATTTCTCAGATACGGCGTATTGCGTTTAATTTTTATAAAATACAACGCGTTTAATTAATTCGAATACGGCGCATCTTTCCCAAGATACGGCGTATTCCGTTTTTAATAAGAAATTTTTCTAAGCGATAACGCCATACGACGTATCTACTTTTGCAGATACGGCGTATTTATTATTTTAATTAAAAACAGTTTTCGAATTATTAAACAGATACGGCGTATCGATCTTTATCGATACGGCGCATCTTTCTGAATCAAAAATTTTGTATTTTGAAACGTAACGAAAATACGACGCATTAACTTTTGTTAATACGGCGTATTTAACTTAAATAAATATAGTTGATTTTTGATAATTAAAACCGATACGGCGCATTCTAATTCTAAGCGGCGTATCTATTTTCTGAATAAAAGTCTGATTAAATTTTAACGTGATAAGATACGGCGTATCCAACTTTTTGGATACGGCGCATCGTCTGCAAATATCAGCAACTTTTTCTTATTCCCGAACGGAAAATATTCTAACTTACCCTTACACTAGGAAGCTTTTACTTTGAAATCTTCTTGTCTTTAATTTTCAGGAAAAATGTTCGATATTTTCCCAAACTGGTTCGGGAAACCCCGAAGAAACCTTACTATGGAAGAGTTTGCACTACTAATCGCTCAGACGAACGAAAAAGAACATCATGAAGTGAGAAACTTTATTAATGAATTCAAGGGTAGTCATGAGCTGTTACTAAAGGAACAAAACAACATGATTAATGGATTGGCAATTGAAGTGCACCAATTGTCAACGGTGCTCGACAAGATTCTTTTGGTAAAACACGATTTGAAAGGGATTACAACTAGAGGCGGAAAGTCAACTTTTCAAATCGGAGAGACACCCGAGGATAACAGCACAAACAAGATTTCCCCTGAGTCTATATCATCTGAGCATGAGCAACCAAAAGAGACTGATACAGAACCTGTGATTAGAGAAGAACCTTCTGTTGAACCTAAACGATCAACACTACCTTTCCCACATAGGGTAAGGAAAGAGAAAGAAGATGCCTATCAAAAGAAATTCCTGGAGAATCTCAAGCAGCTGCAGCTAAGCATACCATTTATGGAAGCCCTAGTGCAAATGCCAAAATATGCTAAATATCTGAAGAGCTTGCTTACAAACAAGTCTAAACTTGAAGAAGCCTGCACTGTAACAATGGGGGAAAGAAGCTCAGCAGCATTGCTCAACAAACTTCCGTCTAAAGAAAAAGATCCAGGGAGTTTCACTATTCCTTGTCAAATTAAAAATTTGCATATTGAAAATGCTTTAGCCGACCTAGGAGCTAGTATAAGTCTTATGCCCTCTTCTATGTATGATAAATTAGGTCTTGGTGAACCAAAACCTACTAGGATGTGCTTAGAACTAGCTGATAGGTCCATACAATACCCATTAGGAATAGCTGAAAATATATTAATAAAAGTTGATAAATTTGAATTACCTATCGACTTTGTTATCCTCGATATGCCTGAAAATTCTAGAACTCCTATAATATTAGGACGACCATTTTTAGCCACTGCTAGGGCCATAATTGATGTTTTTAATAAAAAGATAACTCTTACCATAGGAAAAGATGAGGTTGAGTTTAACATGGAACAATCTATGAGTAAAGATGATTCCGATGACGATGAATGCTATAATATCGATGTTTCTGATGACACGATTAATCAATTTACTCAGAAATTGTTAAAAAGTAATTTGCTTGATTCTTTTCTGCTTAAAAATTTAGAAAACACAATTGCTATAGAAGATCAAGTTGATGAGAATACTATTGATAATAATTTAGTTGCTGACTCTGCTGTATGTAACGCCATACGGCGCATCGAAAATATCGATGCGGCGCATCTATCTGATGACAACAGCAATATAATTAAAGAACAAGTTTATTCCGCTAGTGCTACTGAAATTGATAATGTTAAACCTGTGCTTAAGGATCTCCCTTCTACTTTGGAGTATGCCTATCTAAATGGGAACACTAATTCGCCTGTTATTATTGCATCTGACTTAACGCCAAAAGAAAAAGAATCACTTTTGCAGGTACTGTATAAACAAAGAGGAGCATTAGCGTGAAGTATGTCTGATATTAAGGGAATTAGCCCGTCATTTTGTACACATAAAATCCTTATGGAGGATGAATTCAAACCAACTATCCAACCTCAAAGGCGTTTGAATCCAAAAGTCCAAGATGTGGTGAAAAACGAAATTTTGAAATTACTTGACTCCGGACTTATCTACCCAATTTCCGACAGCTCGTGGGTCAGTCCTATCCACGTCGTACCAAAAAAAGGAGGAATGACGGTAGTACTCAATGACGACAATGAGCTAATCCCTTCAAGAACTGTTACTGGATGGAGAGTTTGCATCGACTATCGCAAACTCAATGATGCTACGCGAAAAGATCACTTCCCTCTTCCATTTATTGATCAAATGTTAGAAAGACTATCAGGTCATGATTATTATTGTTTTTTAGATGGTTTTTCAGGTTTCTTCCAAATACCCATTGCCCCCAAGGATCAAGAGAAGACGACTTTCACCTGCCCTTATGGAACCTTCACCTATAGGAGAATGCCGTTCGGACTATGCAACGCCCCTGCTACTTTCCAACGTTGTATGACGGCTATCTTCCATGATATGGTAGAAGACTTTATGGAAGTCTTCATGGACGACTTCTCGGTGTTCGGTAACTCATTTAGTGATTGTCTCTTTAAACTTGATAAAATGCTTGCTAGGTGTGAAGAAACTAACCTTGTTCTTAATTGGGAAAAATGTCATTTTATGGTTAGAGAGGGAATTGTGTTAGGACATAAGATTTCTGGGAAAGGTATAGAAGTCGATAAAGCTAAAATTGATGTAATTGCCAAACTACCTTACCCCACTAACGTAAAAGGCGTTAGAAGTTTTTTAGGGCATGCTGGATTTTATCGTAGGTTCATAAAGGATTTTTCAAAAATATCTAGGCCTATGACCCAATTATTGCTAAAGGATGCGAAGTTTGATTTTTCTGAAGATTGCAAAAAGGCATTTAATATACTTAAAGAAAAACTAACTACTGCACCTATTATAATTTCGCCGGATTGGAATTTACCTTTTGAACTAATGTGTGATGCTAGTGATTATGCTGTTGGAGCTATACTTGGACAAAAGATTGAAAAGAAATTTAAGCCAATTTATTATGCTAGCAAAACATTAACTAATGCCCAAGAACACTACACCACCACGGAAAAGGAACTTCTAGCAGTAGTTTTTGCATTCGATAAATTTAGGTCCTATCTTATATTATCAAAAACTATGGTTTACACTGACCATTCTGCTTTGAAGTATTTGTTCAATAAACAGGATGCGAAGCCAAGGCTTATTAGATGGGTTTTATTGCTCCAAGGATTCGATATTGAAATTAAAGATAAAAAGGGTGCCGAGAATCTAGCTGCTGACCACTTATCTAGACTTGAAAACCCTAATATGAAGGTGCTTGATGAAAGGGAAATCGCTGATGACTTTCCTGATGAACACCTTATGATGATAAGAATTAGGAGCAATGATAATGGACCATGGTATGCCGACTATATAAACTTTATTGTTGCAAATGAAATTCCAAAAGGGCTAACATCCGACGAGAAAAGAAGGTTTCTAACTCGCGCTAGCGAGTATATTTGGGATGAACCTTATGCCTTTAAACTATGTCCTGACAATATTATACGAAGATGCGTAGATGGAGATGATGTCCCAACAATATTGGCACATTGCCATTCAGGGCCGACGGGGGGACATCATGGTGCACTTATTACAAAAAGAAAAATCCTCGATGCAGGATTTTATTGGCCCACTATTTTGGATGATGCAAAAGATTATATAAAAGGATGTGATGCGTGTCAACGATCCGGAAATATTACATCAAGAAACGAAATGCCACAAAACTATATCCATGTATGTGAAGTTTTCGACATATGGGGATTGGACTTCATGGGACCGTTTCCTGAATCTAAAGGTAATAAATATATTTTGGTTGCTGTTGATTACGTATCAAAATGGGTCGAAGCGCAAGCGTCACCAACAAACGACAGCAGGGTAGTACTTAAATTTTTACAAAGTTTGTTCGCTAGGTTTGGAGTTCCGAAAGCATTGATTAGTGATAGGGGAACACACTTTTGTAATCACCATTTAGGAAGAGCCTTGCAACATTATGGAGTATACCATAGGGTTTCCACTGCATACCATCCTCAATCCAATGGGCAAACTGAAGTAACAAATAGAGCTATAAAACGGATTCTAGAAAAAACGACGGGATATAATCCAAAAGGGTGGTCTGACAAGTTTATTGATGCTTTGTAGGCGTTTCGTACTGCCTATAAAACACCGACGGGATGCACTCCCTTTCATCTTGTATACAGAAAAGCATGCCACCTACCGGTCGAAATAGAACAAAGTGCATATTGGGCTTTGAAGCAATGTAACATGGATATGGAAGCTGCAACAAAGAACCGTTTCATGGAACTCAATGAACTCTACGAACTAAGAGATGAGGCCTATAGTAACACTAAGATCTACAAAGAAAGAACTAAAAAATGGCATGACTCAAGGTTACGAGGAGACAAAATGTTTACTATTGGAGAAAAAGTGCTGTTATTTAATTCTCGATTAAAGATGTATCCAGGTAAACTTAAATCAAGATGGACGGGTCCGTTCGTTGTCAAGAAAGTGTATCTATATGGGACTATTGAAATATGCGATAAAAATGGTTATATATTCAAGGTAAACGGGCAACGAGTTAAAAAATACTTTGATAATGAGATTGAGGATACTGAGAGAAAGGTAGTGGAGTTTGAGCCCGAAGTATTAAAATAAAGAGCTGAACGTGAGTCTAACTTGAAGACTCTGGAATAAAGACAAGTGCTGACCGGGAGACAACCCGGAAAATTTTTACTATTCTGTTCTGAGTCAAGTCAGTCAGGCCCGCAGAAGATACGGCGCATCTCAATCCTGAGATGCAACGCATCTCCTGCACTGGTCATATCTTATTTTATTTTCTGCATTTTTATTTTCAACTTTAAAGCTTTTTGTCAGTTTATTTTAATGCGGCGCATCCCTGGTTAAGGATGCGACGCATCTTTTATTCTGATTCGTATTTATTCCAGGCTCAATACGGCGTATCTTCTTCCATAAGATACGGCGCATCGACTGACCTGATGATTTTCAGTTTTAATTTTTACATTTTATTTTTACTAACTACTAATGTATTATGCAAGTTTGAACTTTCTTAATTTAGGTGTGTTAAAGTCTTGGTGGTATTATAGATTCCTGCAATTTTTGTGGATACATCAAATATGAAGCTTAAAAGTTCTCATCCACAAGAAGTTGATTTTTGCTCTTATACAAATGGAGGATCATACCGAGCAAATCTCAGGGGAGTTTTTCTGTTCTAATTATTTTATTTTCCAGTTTTTAACCTTTGATAGAAACAACGAGGACATTTTTTAACTTAAGTGGGGGGATTGGAGAATTAGAACACTTACTTGTCCTAAACTTTTTCAAAAATTATGCTTAAAATGCGCTTAATATATCAAAATTTAAAATTTTTAGCATGTTTTTGTTTAAAGTCTAAGTTGCATAGCTGCACACATGACGTTATTTTCAAAAATTGTGATTTTTCAAAATTCACAAATCTATGAGTGTGCCGATGACTTGTAAACTTTAGAACTTGGCTTGTATACTATTCGAGACCACCATAATAAGTATTATTTATATAATTGGAATGACTTGTCTAAATTGGTAAATTTCTAGGATTACACCCAAAAAGCCTATTTTATGTTATGTGATATTAGCTAACTACACTGGTTAGTTAACCCCCATATAAACCCTTTGTTACTCTCATTTTTAGAGTAAGATACCCCTAGAAAAACACTCAGAGCCATTCCTTTCGTTTCTTACACCTTTGTTATAATGTTTCGTTACACCCTTACACCTTAGCTTACCCTGTAGATTAAAATCTGTGGTTGGTTAATTGCTTTAGGCAAAGTGTGTTTCCTTACATTACCTGTGTTCGCGTGCGTAATTCATTATCTTTGGTTAGGTTGGGAAATTGCACAATGCAATTGGAGTGAAAGTAAATATTGTATATCTTTGAGTTTATTTTTTTTCGTGTGTTTACTACTTTCACTATTACCGTTATTTCTGAAGTCATGAAAAGTATGGAAAAATTATCCAGAATTATCATTTTAGTGATGTGGTGAAATTTTACACATCTATGTTTATGTTTAAAAAAAAAAAAAAAAAAAAAAAAAAAAAAAAAAAAATGAAAAAAAAAAAGAAAAAGAAAAAGTTGGATGTTTGTTTTAACCAACTTATGTAAAGTTTTGTATTAAGTGGTCAATATCACCACTATTTGTTATATACTATATTTATGGATTGAATGGGAGTTGAACGTTATGGGAACGCCAACTAAGGTTTATTCCTTGATTGAGATTTTGTTGAGTATAATTCGTGTCTACCTAAAGCGTGTGTTTCAAGTGTTAAAGCGTGAGTTATTCAATGATATGAGTCTTATTCATGGGATGGTTGGGATAGTAATTAACCACACTTAGGATTTTAATTTATCTGTTTTGTTTATTTTTCATTTTTACACCAATTTATATCCCAAATATTATCCATACCCTATATTATTCTTTATCCAAACCTTTGATTTATTGAGATTAGGGATTTGAGCAATCTTAAGTATCGTAGTCGTGGATTCAGCTATGTATTTATGATTTTGTCGCCCTTTTTGATATAATATTATTGGTGAAGATTACTTGATCCTATCTTTAGCCTATTCGAGTTAAGGATTTGAGCAATTGCAAGTATCGTGTTCGTGGATTCGATCATGTATTTGTGATTTTGTCGCCTTTTCTGGAATTTGAGATCGATAGAGATTAAGAAGAATGATTAACCCTTAACCAACAAACCCTTTTTACCGCTTTAGACTTGTTATTCCTTGGCTTTAGTGGGGGAGATGTGTATACTTGCCAAGCTTATGATAGAATATTCGTCACGACTGGACAGTTAAACGATTAGATTTGCTTTTATCAAAATATTTTATTTTTATTCCTAATTTGTTAAGTGTTTGGTTGTGTGATTATGATAAATCGAATACATGCTTAAATATAAAAATAAATCCTAATATCTTTTAGGATACATTTTCATAAGATTAATTCTAAGGTTTACTTGGGGACAAGTAAAGTTCAAGTGGGGGGATATTTGATGAACTCAAATAAGTACATTTTATTATCATCATTTATCCTATCTATTTGACTTGTTTTATTATATTATGTATGAGAATTGATACTTAATCGTTTACTTTTGTAATTCTCAGTTAAAAACAAGCATTTGGTGAAACTTAGCGATTATGGACTAAAAATGGAGAAAAATGATCAAGATTGGAAAAGGCTGCTGAAATGAAGAGATCGAAGACCATTGCCTGACTTTGAAGAATGCACACATGCAATTCTGTCATGCGTTGCATATGAAACTTTGGTCAACGAAGAAGAACCAACTTGTTCTACTCCAGATGCGTCGCATTATACTTCTTACATACGGCGCATCACTATCAAGATTTCACCAGTTTCGATCCAAGATACAAGAAGACATGCGCCGCATACAGTTATGAAGATACGCCGCATCTCAAGGCGGTGTACGAATATTCTGGAATATAATAACCTTGGACCCCACGTGTTGGGAATAAAATGATCAAAGTCAAAGAGCCTGCCAATGATGAGAAGAGCCTGCTAGTTGATTTTGTAGTGTACGAAGATGTTCTACCAGTACCTTCTGGGTAGAAGGTACTGCTAGCTAATGAAGAGCCTGCCAAGCTTATGTCATGTCGATTAGATATTTTGTAATAGATATTTAGTTGAATTATTAGTCTTTGTACATTGTTATACGTTATGTAGAAGTAGATTAGTCTTCTGTGGTGACAGAAGAATATATCAGAGTGTACATGGGTAGTTGTATTTAATTGTAGGCGCTAATATAGTCAAAGTATAGTATTATATTCATCTACTTGACAACATGTAATAAGATATCCTTATCTTATAAAAGGATATCTTAGTCACTTCTTCATGCATGCATCTTACACAACTAAATAACCACGAACCAAACTATCTCTCAAGTAACTTAGTTACTTCGAATCACAAATCCTTTTACAATCTTAGATTCAAGATTACTTTGTAATCCTGGTGATATTTAGATCATCCGTATTATTTCATCAATAATATTGAATCGTTTTGTTCTAACCAAAGTTTGTGTTCCTTGTTCATTGCATTCACTCATTTACTTTAAACTCACCACCCTGTGTTCTTTTAAAGTGTGTTGTAGTAGATTCCGCATGCTAAACACATTCAATACATAAATATCTCTCAAACACATTACTAAGATTCATATCCCAAGTGTTTGAACTTCAAGAACAACAACAAAACGTTCCACAAGTGGTATCAAAGCTAGGCTTGATATTTACTATTTTAAAAGAAAAATGGATGTTGAACATATTCAGACAAATGTTGCAGCTAAACTTCCATTACTGAAACAAAATGAGTTTGAAATGTGGCGACTCAGGGTTGAACAATACTTTCAAGTGCAGGACTATGCACTTTGGGAGATTATTGAACAAGGCAATTCATTTAAACCCCAAATCACCACATCAACAGTAAATGATGCTCTTGTATCAACAATACAAAACCAACCATCAAATGCAGATGAAAGAATTCAGAAGAAAAATGATCTCAAGGCAAGGAGTATGTTACTGATGACTATTCCAAATGATCAACTTCTGATTTTCAACAAATACAAAGATGCCAAAACCCTCTTTGAAGCTATTGTGGCTAGGTTTGGTGGTAATGATGCTACCAAGAAAACACAGAAAACACTTCTCAAACAACAATTTGAGAACTTCACAGCCACAACCAATGAGTCTTTGGACAGTATGTTCAATAGACTTCAGAAGCTTGCAAGTCAGTTAGCCATCCATGAAGTGATGATAACTCAAGAAGATCTAAACTCTAAATTTCTTAGGAGTTTACCTTCAGAATGGTCTATGCATGTCATTGTTTGGAAGAACAAATCAGATATTGACCAGATGAGTCTCAATGATCTCTACAACAATTTCAAGATTGTAGAACATGAAGTTAAGAAGACTACTGGGTCAAGCTCAGGAAATATGGCATTTGTTTCATCCCCAAACATCTTAAAGGTTGATCATGAAGACAAAGGTGGTAGAGAAGAAGGTACTGCTAACACAACCTTTGGTACTGCTAGTACTTCTAGTAGCACCAAGTCCATTTTGGATGAAACAATTGGGTGTGCTTTTCTTACATCTCAACACAATGGGTCTGTATTAACATTTGAAGACCTTCAAGAGATTCATCCTGATGATCTTGAAGTAATGGACCTAAAGTGGCAACTTTCACTTTTAAGCATTAGAGCTAAGCAGTTGATGATGAGGACTGGCAAGAAGATACTGATAGATGGAAGTGAGCCTGCTGGCTATGATAAGTCAAAGGTGGAGTGTTACAACTGCCACATGAAAGGTCACTACTCTAGAGAGTGTAGAAGACCTAAGAGGCAGGATGACAGAGGTAGAGGGTTTGACAATAGAAACCAAGGAAGCTTTGAGAAGAAAGGAAGCTTTGAAAGCAAGAGTAAGGTTGTTGAAGTTGCTGAGCCAAAAGCAATGGTTGCTATAGATGGCATGGGTTTTGATTGGAGTTTCATGGGTGAAGATGAGTCAACTTCTGATGAATTGGCTTTGATGGCATTCTCCACTCCTGAGGTAATAATTTCTAAATGTTCAAATACATGTGAAGCATTTAAAGAATTGCAAACTTTAAGAAAATGCTTTGATGAACTCACAATAGTAGAAAGAAAAACCAATCAAGCTCTATTTGACCACAAGTGTGGTATGTCTAAGCTAGAAAAACAAATCACTCACTATAGAGAAAATGAACTTACCTTTACTGATGCCAAAAATGCTCTTCATAGACAAATATTTTTGAAAGATATAGAAATAGAAATGGTAAGAAATGAGTACACTAAAGTGACATTAGCTAGAGACAATATTCAACTGACTGTTACTAAATTGGAAAATGCTTCTGAGTGTACTAGGAGTATAGTAGAGAATCAGATGAATAAGAGGATAAAATCAGGGATAGGATACAACAAATGTCCACCTCCTTATAGAGGAATTCCTTGTCCACCAGGTAGTGATCTTGCTGCATCAGGTTTACATGAATTTGTTGCAAAACCATTAGCTAAGCCTGAAGTGATAAGTGAACCTTCTGAGAGTGCTAAGAATGTCTCACTCTCCAAGGTGCTCACTGAGAAGAGACCAGATGTCCTAATTATTGAGGATTGGGTATCTGATGATGATGAAGATGAGACTATTCCTATTAAAGGAATCAAAGTAGGACCAACCAGTCCTAAGAAAGTAGAAGTAAAAGCTAAAGCCAAAACTGTTTTAAAGACAGTTGAAAGTTGTGAAAAATGTAATAACAAACCTAGGGGAAGCCAAAGAAATTGGAACAACCTTAAATCACAACAATTAGGTGATGACTTTGTTATGTTTAATAAAGCTTGTTATTATTGTGGTAGCTTTAAACATCTTCATGCTTATTGTAATAAATGGGTTTCTGGGAGTAAATCAAAGTCTAAAACAAATGTTACTCACCCCAGAAAATGTTTTGTTAAGTCTAACACCACAAATGTTAAACATACTGTTAGACAAGATAAGCCTGTTATTGCAAAACCAACTGATAAGGGTACAAGAAACACTTATAAATCTGTACCAAAAGTTGAGAAGAATCCTATTCAAAAGATAAATGTGGTCAAAACAAAAGTTTGGAGTCCAAAAACCAAAGGTCCTGCTAGACCAAAAGGTCCTGCTAGACCACATGGTACTGCCAAAGTTGGTATTGCCAAAATTGGTACTGATAGACCAAAGACCACACAATGGATTAAAAGGGAAAGTGCTGTTAAGTCCTCAGCATGTTGGATTTGGAAACCAATCCAATCTAAAGGTGCATCAACAATCCTGAAAAGGTTTGACTTCATTGATGCAAGAGGCAAACCCAAGTCTGTCATGGCTTGGGTACCCCAAGGAAACTAATATGTTTATTCATGTGCAGGAACATTCAACTGATATTGAAGATCAAGGATATGTTGATAGTGGGTGTTCAAGGCACATGACAGGCAACATGTCATTCCTCTCAGACTTCAAAACTTTTGATGGAGGATATGTTACCTTTGGGGGAGGAATAAAAGGAAAGATCACTGGTAAAGGTACTATCAAAACCAGTAAAATAGATTTTGAAAATGTGTATTTTGTGAAAGAACTTCAGTTTAATCTTCTTAGTGTCTCACAAATGTGTGACAAAAAGAACAATGTTCTATTTACTGACAATGAATGTATGGTTCTTTCTTCTGATTTTAAGATGCCTGATGAGAGTCAGATCCTTCTTAAAATTCCAAAAAGGAACAATATGTATGTTGTCAATTTAAAGAACATTGATCCCAAGGAAGGTTTAACTTGTTTGGTAGCAAAGGCCTCATTGGATGAATCTATGATTTGGCATAGAAGGCTTGGTCATGTAAACTTTAAAACAATCAACACTATTGCAAAATATGATTTAGTAAGAGGTTTACCCAAAAAGATTTTCCAAAACGACCAAACTTGTGTTGACTGTCTAAAAGGCAAACAACATAGAGCTTCTTGTAAGCCCAAGACCCAAAACTCTATTTCTCAGGCTTTACATATGCTTCATATGGATCTCTTTGGTCCTACTAATGTATGTAGCTTGAATGGAAAGAAATATTGTCTGGTTGTTACTGATGACTATAGCAGATTTTCATGGGTTTTCTTCTTAAGATCTAAACATGAAACTAGTGAGATACTTAAAACCTATATCACTGAGGTAGAAAACCAATTTGATAAGAAAGTCAAAATCATCAGGTGTGACAATGGGACAGAGTTCAAGAATAGAGTTATGGATGACTTTTGCAAGGAAAAAGGCATAAAAAGAGAGTTTAGTGTAGCTAGAACACCTCAGCAAAATGGAGTAGCAGAAAGAAAGAATAGAACACTTATAGAGGCTGCTAGAACTATGTTAGTAGACTCTAAGTTGCCTATTTCATTTTGGGCTGAAGCAGTTGGTACTGCTTGTTATGTACAAAACAGGGTTCTTGTGACAAAACCACATAGAAAAACACCTTATGAACTTTTCTTTGGTAGAAAACCATCTTTAAGTTTTATGAGACCTTTTGGTTGTCAGGTTACTATTCTCAATACCAAAGATCATTTAGGCAAATTTGATGGAAAAGCAGATGTTGGCTTTTTGATAGGGTATTCCTTGCAGAGTAAGGCCTATAGAGTATTTAATACTTGCACTAGGCTAGTAGAAGAGAATC
Organism: Artemisia tridentata subsp. tridentata; assembly: GCA_021014915.2. Classification (NCBI taxonomy): domain Eukaryota; kingdom Viridiplantae; phylum Streptophyta; class Magnoliopsida; order Asterales; family Asteraceae; genus Artemisia; species Artemisia tridentata. Next base: position 314,234,108 of record CP139502.1, read on the forward strand.
TTCACATAGAGTTTCAAGAGAAACTAGCAAATGTGAAAGGAGTTGGACCAGATTGGATGTTTGATGTTGATAGGCTTTCAGAATCTATGAATTATGTGCCTGTTTCAGGTACACATGCTAATGATAATGCAGGTTCTAAAGAAAATGTTGAAGCTCCTAAAGATCAAGATTTCATCTGGATGCCAATTTGGAAAAGTATGGATCTATCTTCAAGTCAAGAAGGACCTTCAAACTCAAGAAATGAAGGCAATGAAGAAGATCAAGGAACTCAGAATCAAGAGAATCAAGAAAGTGGTGCTAATGACAATGGTACTGCCAGTTCTTCAGATGGTCCTGCTAGTACAAGTATTGGTACTGTTGAGCCATTGAATGTTCAAATAGATGATTCTTTTCAAGAAGAGGTTGGGATTAGCAATCTTCCAACTACATATGAAGTTCCTAAAACACCAAACACTAGAATTCTAAAAGATCACTCAACTGATGATGTGATTGGAAGCATAACTTCTGGTGTTAGAACAAGATCTCAAGTTGGTTTATCTCAAGTCTTATCCTCAGATGAAGAAGGGTTAATCTCCTCTATTTATGAAGAAAAGAATAATGATAATTCCAATATATGCCTGTTTTCATGTTTTCTATCTCAGGCTGAACCCAAGAACATAAACAAAGCTTTAGATGATGCAAGTTGGGTGGAAGCTATGCAAGAAGAGCTTCTCCAATTCAAGATTTAGAAGGTTTGGATATTGGTTGATTTGCCCAGAGGTCATAGGGCAATTGGAACCAAATGGGTGTTCAGAAACAAGAAGGATGAAAGGGGTATAGTGATCAGGAACAAGGCTAGATTGGTAGCACAAGGATATACTCAAGAGGAAGGGGTAGATTATGAAGAAGTGTTTGCTCCAGTTGCAAGACTTGAAGCAATTAGGCTTTTCTTAGCCTATGCTTCATTCATTGGCTTCACTGTCTATCAAATGGATGTTAAGAGTGCATTTTTGTATGGTGAAATTGAAGAACCAGTATATGTATCTCAACCTCCAGGCTTCATTGATGCTGAGTATCCAGATAAAGTTTACAAGGTTACCAAGGCTTTGTATGGCCTACATCAAGCTCCAAGGGCATGGTATGAAACATTGGCTTGTTTTCTACTAAAAAGTGGATTCCAAAGAGGCAGGATTGATCCAACTTTGTTCATCAAAAGGACAAAGAAAGACATCTTGTTAGTGCAGATTTATGTTGATGACATAATCTTTGGATCAACAAACCAAGGCTTGTGTGTAGAATTTGAAAAACTTATGCACAGTAAGTTTGAAATGAGTTCCATGGGGGAACTTACTTTCTTTTTAGGTCTCCAAGTGAAACAATCCAAAGAAGGCATATTTATCAGCCAAGATAAGTATGTAGCAGAGATCTTAAGGAAATTCAATTTTGCTGATTCTAAAGTTGCAAGTACACCAATGGATCCAGACAAAGGGCTACTCAAGGATGCTGAAGGAGAAGATATGGATTTGCACAATTATAGGTCTATGATTGGATCTTTGATGTATCTTACATCATCAAGACCAGATATCATGTTCTCAGTATGTGTGTGTGCAAGGTTTCAAATACATCCCAAAATCTCTCATCTCACAGCAGTCAAAAGAATCTTTAGATATCTTAAGGGTCAACCTAGGTTGGGTCTTTGGTATCCAAGGGAATCATCTTTTGAATTAGTGGCTTATTCGGATAGTGACTATGCTGGTGCAACACTAGACAGAAAATCCACAACTGGTGGATGTCAATTTCTTGGTTGCAGACTAATCTCTTGGCAATGCAAGAAACAAACAATGGTGGCCAACTCTACAACTGAAGCAGAATATGTTGCTGGTGCAAGTTGTTGTGGGCAAGTTCTTTGGATCCAAAATCAAATGCTTGACTATGGGTACAATTTTCTTAACACCATTATTTATATTGACAATAGCAGTACTATTTGTATCATTAAAAACCCAGTTCATCACTCAAAAACAAAACATATTGAAATCAGACACCATTTCATAAGGGATTGCAATGAGAAAAGGTTAATTCAAGTTGTTAAAATTGATTCTGAAAAGAATTATGCAGACCTTCTCACCAAAGCTTTTGATTTAGGTAGATTCAAATATCTTGTAGGAGGTATTGGAATGATAAATATTTGAAAATCATATGTTTTTGTTCATAAAATTAACTGGTATTGCATTTTTAACATGGTACTGCTAGTTAGTCAAAAGGTCCTGTTAGTTCATAATTGGTCCTGCTGATACAAAATTGCTATGTTTTGTTCATATAAATGCCTGAATGTTTACAATTATATAGATCAAGTGTTCTACACTTTGTTCTTTTGGTTTGCAACTAACACATTTCAGGTTGATAACAAAACAAGAGTTCTTTCAAACAAAAGGGGCAACAAAAGTTTTATTCATTTCAGGAGAAACAACAATCTCAGGGGAGGAATTTATAGTCCAGAATGGAAGAAAGACCAATTGATGAAAGAAAAGACAAAAGCATACAAGATGATGCAGAGTTGAAAAAGAGAGAGTTAGATCACATATCTAGAAGGGATGAAGTATTTCTCAAGGAGAAAGTTCTATCTAGATCAAACTAAGAAATGTTTTCAACTCAAAGGCATGCTATTAGATGATTTCACTTGTTGAGCCAATCATCCAAGATACACAGCATCATTGCCTGATTTAAATTTCCTCCATCCAAGGAAATTGCACCATCTTTTGGGCCATCATGGCTTTTGGTATTCATCTCACCAAGTTTTTACAAACTTAAGAGTTGACTAGTCCTTAAGCAAACGGCTTTTGGTAAAGACAAATCAAATCCGTTGATGGTTGATAGTTTACCAAAAACTATATGGTTGTTAACTAACCATACTTAATTGTAAATAGTTAACTAGTCCTTAAGCAAACGGCTTTTGGTAAAGACAACTCAAATCCGTTGATAGCTGATAGTTTGCTAAAAACTATAAGGGATTTTTATAAAACTTTAAAAGGTACTGCTAGTACAAAAATGGTACTGCTAGAGTACAAAGGTACTGCTAGATAGCCGTTGAGCCTGTCAGAAAAAGTTTTAGCCTTTAGGCCTGGTAGTTAAAATTAGCCGTTGGGGTAGTTATGTAAATTACTGATGATTATAATATATTATATTTCACATATAAAAGATCTTTTTAACCGCCTTTTCAATTTCTTTTTATAATCTTTATTATTGTCGGTTAAAAGTAATTCTCTCATATCTTCTTTCATCAGTCATTATCATAATTCACATACATCTTTCATCTTCTATCAGTACTATCAAACAATCCCACCATCATATTCAAAATTTTCATTATGGCTTCCACAATTGATCTAAACTTTGTTCAACGTCACAATCAGTTAGCATTTTTGGAGAAGTCAGAGGATAATGCCTCATTTCATCAAGTAGTGGACTTTTTAAACAACTCCTACATCAGGTTTGCTTTGCTAGTCAATCCCACTATTTATGAAAAACAAATTTTACAATTTTGGGAATCTGCTAAAATTAAAACTTCTGAAAATGGGGAACAAAGAATAAAAGCCAAAGTGGATGGTAAACATTTGACTCTTACTGAGTCATCCATAAGAAGACATCTTCATTTGGATGATTCTGATGGTATTAGTCAGTTACCAGATACTGAAATTTTTGAAAATTTAACAAGAATGGGGTATCATGCTGAGTTCAATAAACTCACTTTTCTGAAAAAGCATCTTACTCCACAATGGAGATTTTTGATTCACACAATCCTTCACTGTTTGAGCCAGAAGAAAACCTCTTGGGAGCAATTTAGTGGCAACATGGCTTCTGCTCTCATTTGCTTAGCTACAAACAGAAAATACAATTTTTCTAAATATATTTTTGAAGGATTGATAAACAATGTGGATAGTAAAACAAAATTTTTGATGTATCCAAGATTCATTGGATGCATCATTGGAAAATTACAACATGTGTTGCTTCCCACAGACTCAGTTTATGAAACACCAAAACTTTCTCAAAAAGTATTTTCAAATATGAGAATTGGTTTTAGAGGGGAGGAAGTTCCACTTTTTGATGAAATGGTACCACAACATCCAGAAGAACCAACACCATCTGCTGATACACCATCATCTAGTTCTTCACATGGTTTCATTTCACAAACACATCAAAAATCACCAACACCATCTCCAGTACCATCAGCAACACCACCACCATCCCCACATCATATATCACAAACCCAATCACCTCAGACAATGCAGGAGTTGAAAGACAAGGTGAAGTTCTTAGAGAATGCTCTTAAACGTCAAAATGAAAGGTTTTCTAAGATCAACATCAAATTGGTTAAGAGGGTTAAGAGATTGGAGGGTGAAGTGAAGAAGTTAAAAGGTAAAAAGTCTGCAAAGGTTGTTTTATCTAGTTCTTCACAGTCAGATGCTGATAGGATAGATCACTCTTCCAAAAAGGGGAGGAAGGATATGTCTGAAGATGAGGAAGAAGAGGAGGAACAGGCTCAATTTGAATTCCATGATGGAACTCAAGTTTATGATGAAGAGCCTGTTGGAGCAGGGCAAGAGCCTGTTGGAGCAGGGCAAGAGCCTGCTAGGGCAGAAGAAGAGTCTGCCAGGAGAGAAAGGCTATTGGCTATGGGGTATAAAGGGTCTGCTGAGAGAGTGTACAAGAGAAAGAGGATTCTAGTTGCTGATGAGCAATCCTCTGCTCCATCACAAGAACAAACTCCAAAGGATAAGGGCAAAGGCATTCTAATTGAAGATGAGCCAAAGTCCAAGAAGTTAAAAAGAACTCAGCAAATTCAGATGGCTTTAGGAGAAGAAGAGGCCAAAAGAGTTCAAGAAGAAGAGCTAAAAGCTAGAGAAGCTTCAAGAATGCTTGAAGAAATGAAAGAGCAGAAAGAAGCTGAAGAAGCTGCTCAAGCTCTTCTTGATACTCAAATTGCTCAAGAGACCTTTGATGCACAGATGTTATGGATTATTAACAATGATCCAATTGTGAAAGGTCATGCAGCAAATATAGTAAATGACAAGACACTCAATTCTGATGAGAAGACTGAAGCACTTGAATCTTTCATCAACAAGAAATACAAAGAAGCAGCTTTGGCTGACATTTTTCAGAAGATGAAGGAAAGTCAGAAGAGAGGTTTTAAAGTGGGCAAAACTAACAAAGATCAAACAATCTTTATGAAGAAATTTTTGAAGAATCAGGCAAATTGGACTGATTATCAACTTAAGAAGAAATCTGCTGATGAAATCTTCTTTTTATATCTTCAAGCCTACAAGAATCTTTACTATAATGTTCCATCTGATGTACACCCCTCAAAGAAGAAGGAAGATGCTCAGAAGAAAGAAGTAGCAAAATTGGATCAAGGGCAAGTAAGTAAAATGTTGATTACTTTACCTACTATCATTCATGCTGATCCAATTAGGTCTAGACACCCTATAATTGATTGGGAAATACACCATGATAGATTTGGTAAGTCATGGAAAATATTAAGGGTTGGGGGACAGTCTGCTATCTTCAAGAATTTTGAAAATTTAGTTAGAGCATCTGATAGAGCAGATTTGGAAGAATTGTGGAATCTTGTGCAGATTAGGTTAGCCACAAATTCTAGTACAGATGCTAAGGAACAAGAGCTTTGGGTGGAATTCAATAGGATGTTCGATCCTGATCCCAAAGATGTTCATTGGAAATTTCCCTATTATGATCCTTCAACAACTTGGGAATTTCTAAGTCATAGCCATACTCATCATCTTTTCACACAGAGTGGGATAGAACTTTTTATGTTAGCTGAGAAAGAGTATCCTCTCAGCTATGAAGTGCTTAAAGCTATGATCTCCAAGAGATTAAGGTGTGACAAGGATGAAGAAAACTCAGAAATTGTTCAGAGTTTGCTGAGGAGCATATCTGAGCAATATGAAAGAAAAAGGAAGGATAGAAAGTAAGGTTTTTGGAAGAGTTCTCAAATCCTCAAGGTATGTATTTTATTCATCAGAAACTTGTGTATTTTAATGGAAATAACAAGTTTAGGGGAGGATTGTTGGGAATAAAATGATCAAAGTCAAAGAGCCTGCCAATGATGAGAAGAGCCTGCTAGTTGATTTTGTAGTGTACGAAGATGTTCTACCAGTACCTTCTGGGTAGAAGGTACTGCTAGCTAATGAAGAGCCTGCCAAGCTTATGTCATGTCGATTAGATATTTTGTAATAGATATTTAGTTGAATTATTAGTCTTTGTACATTGTTATACGTTATGTAGAAGTAGATTAGTCTTCTGTGGTGACAGAAGAATATATCAGAGTGTACATGGGTAGTTGTATTTAATTGTAGGCGCTAATATAGTCAAAGTATAGTATTATATTCATCTACTTGACAACATGTAATAAGATATCCTTATCTTATAAAAGGATATCTTAGTCACTTCTTCATGCATGCATCTTACACAACTAAATAACCACGAACCAAACTATCTCTCAAGTAACTTAGTTACTTCGAATCACAAATCCTTTTACAATCTTAGATTCAAGATTACTTTGTAATCCTGGTGATATTTAGATCATCCGTATTATTTCATCAATAATATTGAATCGTTTTGTTCTAACCAAAGTTTGTGTTCCTTGTTCATTGCATTCACTCATTTACTTTAAACTCACCACCCTGTGTTCTTTTAAAGTGTGTTGTAGTAGATTCCGCATGCTAAACACATTCAATACATAAATATCTCTCAAACACATTACTAAGATTCATATCCCAAGTGTTTGAACTTCAAGAACAACAACAAAACGTTCCACACCACGTGAAGTTAAGTCAATGCGCCGCATCTACTTATTCAATGCGCCGCATCGTACCTCAGACAGAAACTATAAATACCCCAAGACCAGACGAATTTCGAGAGGCTAGTTTTAGAAGAAGACCGAAGACCAGAAAACCTAAGGCCGAATTCAGACGAATAGGCAGCACAAGACACACCCGAACGAAGATACAAGAGCTGTAAGAAGGTCCTGCATGTGTTTAATTCATTAAGTAGTTTTGTTTCATTGTATTAGTACACTTTAATTCATCAGGATTGGTGGCTTGTGTAATGTGACGAGAAAGATTGCACTCCCTTAAAACTGCTTTCCCATCAATTAAAGTTTATATGTTGATGTCTTTGGTTACTACTTATTAGTGCATTGATAACCTCTGTGTTTATTAGTGGCCTGCGCATTTGACTACGGAAGAGAATGTGGCTCCCACGGTTGTTACTAAATTGATCACTTAGGAATAACTTTTAGACATAAGTAATCATTAAGGGTTTACTCGCCGATAAGATTAGAGCCAACGAGAAAGGGTTAATTACATACACTTCATATAAAACTATCAATAAAACAAGTGACAATCTACTTAATCATCAGGACAGGTCTTCTTATTGTCTCGAGTATTTATCTGTGTACGTGCGTGCCTATCGCTGATTCGTGCTCATTAGTTTAGTTTATTATTTAATTGCAACCAAAACGTGCCAGTCTCTCAGGCTGAACCCCCTTGCGTTAGATTAGGTTGTATAGCTAACTTAAGTTATTAAAATACTGATTAGGATAACTAGATAATACGTTCCACTCTTAGTGATCGACACTCTACTTACCATTATATTCATACTGACCGGGTACACTGCTCGTTAAAGTGTGTGTGTTATTGATAAGTCGGCTAAATATAAATTTAAAACTTGAATACTGCTAAAACCACAACGACATACCGTGGGTATAAATTAGAGCACTACGCACTCACGCATCAGTCTTAACTGCTCACGTCTTCAAAACTCTTCAGCAGTCTTAACTTTCATCTTCAACAGTCCTAACTATTACCTCCAACAGTCTTAACTGCTTAAGCTTAATTTTCTAACAGGTTTATTATCAATCTCGGGAGGTAGAATTCCATAAATTTATTCTTCAACACCTTGATGAATGACTAGAGATATAATTTCATGAGTTGTTGGAGAAGTACTAACAGATGGTACTTCTTGAACCATTGTGGTTCATGAAGGAGTACCGGTTGTATCAGCAGATATCTGTGCATCAGCGGGAAACATAGGAGATACAACACCTGATGGAGCTGAAAGTATTCTTCAAACCAATGGTTGAAACAGTATATCTTCTTTCTTCATGGACTGTGGAACATATAGTGTTGAAGAAACTTGGTTTACACGACTCCTGAACTGATGTATTCAGGACCCGTATGACCATTTCTCAAACATCAATCAACATGTAGTATATTCACCCTTCTCCCCCTCAAAAATTGCATATGACTGCCATTTTTTATTGAACGAGTGAATAAGAATACCATCAACGGTAAGTAGATCCACTTGATGACTGACATTTAGTTTATTCACCCTTCTCCCCCTCAAAAATTGCATATGACTGCCATTTTTGATTGAACGAGTGAATAAGAATACCATCAATGGTAAGTAGATTCACTTGATGACTGACATTTAGTTTATTCACCCTTCTCCCCCTAAAAAATTGCATATGACTGCCATTTTTTATTGAACGAGTGAATAAGAATACAATCAATGGTATGTAAATCCACTTGATGACTGACATTTAGTTTATTCACACTTCTCCCCCTCAAAAATTGCATATGAGATTGCCATTTTTGATAGAACAAGTGAATAAGAATATACTCCAATGTACGTTGATCCACTTGATGACTGAATGAGCATGGGAAGAGCATGAGGCTTGTTGATGAGAATGGTCATAAACAAGAAGATTTCTCTTCTTCCGAAGATAAAGCGCACTTAAGCGTACACCTTTCTTTTCTTTGAGGAACGGGGCCTGGAGTATTTTCAGCAGACGTCATTTTTCATTGAAGATCGAGGCCTGAACTGATGTGAACAGACGTCATTTGTGATTTCCCCTCATATGTTGTGAGCAGCCTGAGTCCAAATGTCAAAGGACAATCTGTACTACCTGCATTTGAAAACAGACGAAAATAGAAAGTTTGGAGTGCCGGATCCCCAATTTAAGTTGGGGTCCAGTTGGTTAGTGGGAACAGGAGCATCATTTGCCTGAGTCTCAGTAGAAGTTGGAATGCTAGTGGAAGTAGCCTTTTTCTGTTTGTTTCTACGTTGGTACATAGTTAACGATGTATGAGGATTGTTACAAAATCTCTCAGTGATGACACTTTCACTAGTACTAACGTGTTTGGGTTGTATTAAAGGCACCGTTTCGGATTTAGTAGACCTAATTAAAGGGCACTGTTCTCCTACAGGGAATTTCCTTCCAGTTGGCTTCCATTGACGTACAGGCACTACTTTAGACTTAGTTATCCTAGTTAAAGGGCACTGTTCTCCTAAAGTGAAGTTAAACGTACAGGAATTTCCTGTTGCTTTCCAAGTTTGCTTGACATGCTTGGCTCTCCAAACTTGCTTGACAGGGGTTTTGTTGGATGACTTCAAAAATTTCTCAACACATTTATCATGATTACCCGAAATTAAACAATCATTACATGTTTTGCAAAGTGAATTAGGATTTGAATTATGATTCTTTTTGTTCAAATCAAACTTATTGTTCCTCATGTGGTCTTCTACTTTCTTCTCAGGAACACTTTTAGCTGGTGAAGTCTTATAATTCTTTATATTTCTCCTAGGTTTTGACTCGCTAGCTTTAGTGTCACTGTTAACTCCTGTAGAAGGACTGATGGGAATCTTAGTCCTTTTCACTCCCAGTTGCTGAACATGTTTTGATGTGTTGGGATATGAAGTATCCAAGGGTGCCTCAAAGGTTACATGCTTGTTCTTAGTCATTGAGGATGATGCAATAAACCTATCTCGCTTGTTATCAGTCTTAGGACATGTGCCAATGACGTATTCTAAGAGTTCCTGAGATCGTTTAGTGAGGAAGCAGGCATCTACAACTGCACTATCAAGTAGTTTCTCTATCCTATCCTCTTCTACAATCTCACGAAGAGTGTCAAGACTATCCTTAAGATGTGCGAGATAATCATGATGAGCTAACCTATTGTTCCTAAGGAGAAGGGGAATAGGCACAGCATCAATTGCATACTTCTTACAAGCAGAAACCTTTGGAACATCATTATCACTAGTGATGATTGGCATTTTCCCTTTCACCTGAGTCTTTAGATTCTCAATCTCATTTAGCAAAGAAGTTATATTTTCATTGTGATTGTTACGTATGACTTTAATCGAGTCATATAACTCTTTGTAATGCAGTTTAACTTTTGAATTTTCAGCTTGAAAACAATCATTTTCCTGTTGCAATTTATTAATGATGTTTTGAAATTGAAAATTCTGAGAATCTAGAGGTGGTGGTTTATGGGTGCCAATCACATCACTACTATTGGCTTTCAATTGAGAGATTTGTGCTTTCAATTTTTGGATCGTGTTAGTGTGAGCTTGAATCCGTTCATCTCGTTTGCTTATTTCAAAATATGCATCAAATTCAGGAGCATCTAACGATGTCTTGGCATTTGAAGTTTTATTTCTTTCTTCTAGATGTTGAAATTTTAATTGCAAATTAATATTATCAATCTCTAATTTAGACAAATGCCTGACCATGTTATCATGATCATCGTTTTGGATTTTCTCATGCAATTTTTGATTCTCGGCTTCAAGCTCAATGACACGACTCTGGGCAACTTTAAAAGCAATCGATAGATCATGAAATTGAAAAGCGGTTAACACAGAATCAGTAGTAGTATAATACACATCATGAGCAATATATCTCGCAATCAAATTCTCATTGGTGATGAGAATGTTCTTTCTCTCAATCTCACGACTCTTAAGTTCTATCGCATTTTGGGACACCTCGTTTTCCATATCTTTAAATACTTCCTTCATTTCATCTACTTCATTATCTAGGGTTTTTTGAAGACCCTCAAAATGTTCTTTGAGAAGCTTAAAGAATGGTATAACCTCAGTTAAATAGCACCGTTTTGTTTGTTCAAAACCCCTTTCCCCTTCAGTAATACTCGTTGGTGTAATTCTCTTCTTACTTGTTTTATCAAAATCAGCAAATAGTTTATCAAGTACATAAATGCCAATTAAGGTTTTACAATTAGGGGAAGAGTTCTAGGTACTAAATGCATAGGTGTATTAGGAGGGTACACCGTAGCAGGAGGTAATTTCCTTAGGGTCGGATTTCTGGCTTTGAGTTCCTCAGCCTTGTTTTTTTCTAAGTCTGCTTTCCAGAAAATTTGTTCCGGAGTCAGCTGATTTTGAGGAGTGAATTTGACTAAGGCTAAGGAGTTCTCCTTTGAATAATCTTGAGGTTTGATTAAGACCCGTTTTGCCACACATTCTGGATCCTTCATTTTTTCAGCCAATTTTTCTCTATTTATTACTTCTATCTCATTACTCTCTTCAGATGATGGCACATTAGGAGGGGCATGACCAGGCTTAAGCATTTCATTACCATCATATAACGCAGGTTGGGCCACTTTAGCACTTCTAAGGTAAACAGATTTAGGGTCACCTATGGCTTTCTCACTATGTTCATCGCACAAATTTTTATGCTTTTGAATCATTTGAGCAGTTTGTCTGGTCTGGTCTTGTGTGTACAACTTGTGTTCGAGTTTATTCTTCAACGTTTTAAGTCTGAAAAAATTGTTTAAGAGTTTTTGTTTCTTTTTCTTTAAAATTCTATTTGAGCATATTTACATTTTCTTGTAAAACCTGTTTATGTTGTACAGTTCGTTTAAGTTGTGTTTGTAAAGAATGTAACTCCATTTTCATTTTTTCTTCCCTTAGATTACGTTCTGAAATAAGTGTACGCATCTGACCATCCATTTCTTGCTCACGTTTAGTTAACTCAAACTTAGCACGTTGTTCATATATGGCCACTCGATCTTTATAGATTTTAAGTTGGGTGGTTAATGAGTCTTTAGGGACAAATTCAGTGGTCTCAAGCAACACATTATCATCATTTGGAACAGAAGATGCACTACTAGGTACAACAGATACTTCGTTGTGTTTCACACACTATTCATATGGGATAACATCACTATTTCCCATATTAGTAGTATCTGACTCAACAACGTTTGTCTGTTGTACTTTGTTGGGAATCTTATGTACATCTATCATGTCGTACAATTTTAGTACCTCAGCAATGACTGAATTTGAAGTGTTTGACATGATATGAACATGCACGGGATTTTACAAATCTATGATTTAAACCGAGAAATAGATTCTTTCGCGGGATTTTACAAAATCAAGAAGAAATCGTGAAATGATGCTTGATATGTGTTATGATAACTCGATAACTTCTTTCTAGAGCGATTTCAGGCTTTTAAAGTTGGGATTAATGAATAAATAAATTCAACATGTCCTTCTCCTCGGTCTCACGATCGTTTTGACAGGTAATTCGCTGAAAAAGGAGTTACGGTTCAAAAGTTATGGCCGTTTGAAGTTTTGACGTAAAAAGTCAAACCGCAGGATCCTTAGTCAAACCGCAACAGGTCAAACCGCAACAGGTCAAACCGCAACAAGTCAAAACACAAAGTCTTGGCAAACCGAAACAAGTCAAACCGCAACAAGCAAATCGCAGGAGGTAAATCGTAGTACCATGCAAATCGTAGAAGACAACTCGCAACACCCCAAATCGCAGACTCCAAAACGCAATTCTTCAAATCGCAAGTCCTCAAATCGCAACAATCTTTAAACCGAAAGACTTGAGCAAATCGCAGATGCTTCAAATCACAGAGACTCAACTCGCAACTGATTCAAATCGCAGGCTCAAATCGCAATTCACAACCAGACAAACATGTCACTTTCTTCCAGTTTTGTCTTTTTCCCTTTTTTGTTAAAGACCAAATCGCAGATCCCGACTAACCCAAATCGCAACAATTTCTTTCCCTATCCAACTTAAATCGCAACAAAGAATTACTAAATCGCAGTCAAGAATAGATCAAACCGCAACCTAGAAACTAGACTTCAAAGTCTCAAATTAGCTCAAAAACACTATAAATTGATAAGATATGCAATTTAGTAATCAAAGTAAGCTATAATAACTATTTTAAACATGAAGGTACAATCACACAACGATCCTAACCACAAACAAAGCTCAAAACTTAATTTTTGTTCCTTTTCTATTCGAACCAAAACAAAAACAAACCAATAAACCACAAAACCAAGCTACAAATCCGAGTACCCACAATCTAAGTGATCAAACCATGGCTCTGATACCAATTGTATGCTACTCATAAATCAAACATATATGGTTCTTTGTGGTTTAGTCAATTTAGAGAGAGAAAGAAATGAAGTGGGAGCCTTTAGAGAGAGAAAGTAAGAAGTGTTAGATTGAAAATAATGAAAGGTCCAACCCTCTCCTTAGGTGGGAGAGGGTATTTATACATATGAAACAAAAGCCTCTAGTAGGCTATGGATCGGGCTGACAGTGGGTAAGACCCGACCCGACTCCATGGTGTTACGATATCAAAACTAATATTAATAATTCTACGAGCTACTTAATGCTAATAGATACTCGAGGAGACCGAGTCTTTCATGTGAATATTTATATTCCTAGCATTAACTGTGTTGATTAGTGAGTTTAATAGGTCGGTTATGGTACTTAGTCAATGATGGCCGAAATTATGGGATAATAATCACAGAAATTTCGGAAGTTACAATTATGTTTTGAACGTGTACTAGGTAGTCTTAAATTAGGAAGGTTTTAATTTGCATAATCATTTATTTATTTAGGTAGAACTTAGGTTTGTAATAATAAGTTTAAATGTAATACATATTATATAGTTTAAGGTTTAATTAAATGATTACAAAGTTTAGGGTAAAATTAGAAATTAGACGTATTTTAGGTATTCGGATTTTAGGGTTTTACACGAACCATACAACCAACAAACCTGGAAACCAAATTAATGAACACCCCTACCTATGTCCACAATAAGCCACAAGGTAAGAAAAATGTTTTTCGAAACAGGTCATGCTATACCGTTAGACCGTGCGACTCTTAAGACAGGTGTTATGACAAAAGTCAAGTGATCAGTGGTTTTTTTAATAACAAAAGTACAAATAAGAGGACTAACCATTTTGCTAGACTGACGATGTTTTATGCTAGATCAACGGCTATTATACTTTTGTGTGACCAATTTTTGTTTTTTACAAATTCTTTATTTTTATTTTATTTTTTTGTAAAGGGACAAAAAGTTGTCGCACAAAAGTGTTGCCGGTGTAGCAAAAAGGTGGGTCCCCCATTTTTACTTTTGTCATAAGCAACCAACCAACCACTTGTACTTTTGTCAAAAAAAAAAGACTTGTGTTAAATTTATAATGTAGTCGCACAGTCTATCAATTTAACAAGACCTTTTTAGACTGCATGTAATGGTAATGCTTGAAAGTTTTAATATATCCTAGGTCACGCGTGATGACCCTACACATGTCCTAGACCACGCGTAAAAGGAGCAAAATAGACTTGGTTTGCTGGTGCAGATCACCAAACTTCTTTTTTTTCCTTTCATTGTGTGTGTAAGGAGCATATTACGAGGTATGTTGACTGTTGGTGATTGGTTTGATGAAGAGAGTGGATACTGAATTAGCGGTAGTGAATACAATGAACATTATATCTTGTCTTAAAAATTACTTTTTTCATTAAACTTGTTGTGAACGAAGGTTGAAAAATGTGACTCTTTCGTCATTTTTTTACCGATATAATCGAGGGGATTCTGTTAGGCTACTCGCAGTGGACTGAAAAAACTCGGTCATCGACTTTGGTCGACCGATATTAAAGTCGGTCATCCCCACTGTGGGCAAAAGGTCAATATCGGTCGAGGGTCTCCAATTTCCACAATTCGATCGAAAATCCGACCGATTATTTACACACACAAACAAACAAAAATCTTAGCATTTGCCTGAAAGTGATCACCACAGGGACGTGTTTTGAGTTTTGCATGCAACTTCTTTTGCATGCATATGTGAGAATTTGTCGAAGTGTTGTTTGTATACAGTGTTGTTTGTCGAAGTGTTTTGATGCACATATAGATGCATGGTAGCATGCAAGAAGGTGGCCACACTGAGATGGCTTCTTCAATGAAACTTTGATGTGGTGAAACTTTGTTTTGATGTACAGTGGCAAGTCTTTCATTATGTACACGTATTTGAGCTTTGCAACACGTATTTGGCTGAAGGAGTGTTTGCATGCATGTACACGTGTGTATATATATATATATATATATATTTAAAATGTTTGGGAAAAAAAACTCGATAGAACCAAATTTGGCATCTTCTTAGCCGGCATTTTGTCATGTGCCAATGTCACATGTACTTGTTTTTTACAATCTAAATATAACCTCTAAACAATTTCCATGTGTCATATAAGGAAAGGATGGTTTACAACATGTAACTTGAACATTGTATATAAAATGCAAACATCCCCTTAGAACACATACATCAACTCTTAACATGGATCAAATTTCACACAGGTTCGTAGGAGTCAACGGGCTAAAACTTCATGTAGCTGAAATCGGGCTAGAGTCCTCGCCTGCAGTCATTTTCCTACATGGGTTCCCTAAGATATGGTACACTTGGCGACACCAAATGATCGCAGTTGTAGGATGTTTGTCAGTCCAGAACAGGGTGAAGATAATGAATAGCCTAGCTAATTACCAATGAATGGTTACCGGATATCACTTGGAATCGTGTTATCACTTTCCAAAGTAAACTATTCGACCCTAATGCCTGGGTATCACGAATATCTACTTGGGATAAGACCAAATGTATGTTATTGAATTAGGCACTAATCAATAACCCTTCACGTATAAGTGTTATATGTTTTCTGTTGTATCTCTTTTCATGCAGTTGTGTTTGATCTCGCATTTATAGGTAAGATCACTCAACCCTAGTCAATGGAATTATGAGTGATTAACGGCCTATTAATCACCACATAATTAGCCTCCATAATAATAGGAATTAGTGGTTACATGACCAATTAAACGTGGTCATTAAAGTAGTTTTAACTGCCACTTGAATAGGTCAAAGCCGTTACAAGTTAGTAATGATTCAGTCTCAGCTAGTTGATTCACTCGCTGATGAGCTAGTCCCTGAGGGTTGCTCCCTGAGTATGTTCACTGAGAGGTTCACTCCCTGAAGACATGAACTCTCTGATGAGACAACTCCCTGATGAGATCCTTCAGCCTGAGCTGAACTCATCAGATGATGAATACCGTTCAGTCCAGAATGTCACTCACTGACGAGTGCACTCACTGAACTTCATCAGGAACCATACTTAACCACTATCAGAGTCAGGGTGTTCAGGGACCTTATGGGCGTACACTCCGTACCTCCTGACCCATTACCAGGTGTGAACTGATCCCTCAAGTGCACTAAATTTTCCAACAATCCTCCCCAAATTTAGTTCACTTCCTTTGCATGAAAATTAAACATTAAACAAAACAAGTGCATAAACGAAAATATCCTGAGGATTGAATTTCCATCTTAGTACATTACACGTTCAAATATTCGAGAATCAGGGTGTTCTAAGAATTGAACCCTTCAACCCATTTGAATACCTGAAGATAAAATACACACAAGTTTTCAAACACTTAAACGCTCCTGACACTTACAAGCCATGTGTCCATATCCAATTCATAAATGTTGTAAGAGCCAAAAGTCCTAAGCTCCCTGAAGCGGTAAAACTTCAACATTCACATAGGTGGTTCCTCTTTATTCATGCTCCTGCCAAGCATTTTTTCAAAGAAATTAACCATTAAGAAGTAAAAGCTTCATCCTCCTTTCCAGCAGGTTTCGAGCACAAACCTTGGGATGATTGTGAAACATGTGCTCCAGTCCACTGAATGTTCAGCTTTCCACATTGAACTCAGCCCCCAAGTTTCCTCAGGAGGGAGTTGGGTGTCTTAGCATTCAGTGACTAAGTTGGACTTAAACCCATCCCTTTAGCAGACTTTATAACCAAATCTCTAGCCAATCCCTTCGTCAAGTGATCAGCTAAGTTTTGTTGAGATCTAACAAACTCTATAGAAACCACCCCATTCATGATAAGTTCACGAATCATGCTATGCCTGACACCTAAGTGTCTAGACTTCCCATTGTACATCTGGCTATAAGCCTTTGCCAATGTAGCAGCACTATCACAACAGATAGAAATAGGTGATATAGGTTTAGGCCACAATGGAATCTCAAGAAGCAAGTTTTTCAACCATTCAGCTTCTTTACCAGCAGCTGCTAAAGCCACAAATTCAGATTCTATTGTTGAACTGGTGATACAAGTTTGCTTCTTGGATGCCCAAGAAATTGCACCTCCACCAAGTAGGAATACCCAGCCACTGGTAGACGAATTGTCTTCAGTGTTACTAATCCAACTTGCATCAGTGTATCCTTCCAACACTGAAGGATAACCAGTATATGAGAGACTATAATCCATAGTTCTCTTCAAATACTTCAGTACCCTCTGAATTGCTTGCCAATGTTGAGCACTAGGATTACTAGTATACCTGCTCAGTTTTCCTACTGCAAAAGCAATATCAGGCCTGGTACAAGTCATGGCATACATCAGGCAGC
The DNA here is from genome assembly GCA_021014915.2 of Artemisia tridentata subsp. tridentata. Taxonomy (NCBI): domain Eukaryota; kingdom Viridiplantae; phylum Streptophyta; class Magnoliopsida; order Asterales; family Asteraceae; genus Artemisia; species Artemisia tridentata. The sequence continues at coordinate 314,251,640 of CP139502.1, forward strand.
CAATCACCCTAGAATACTCAAGTTGAGATACAGCTTTGCCAGTATTAGGCATTAGCTTCTCAGTGGTATCCATAGGTGTACTCACTGGAGTACAATCAGAGTGGTTGAATTTCCTCAGTACCTTCTCAATATAATGAGATTGAGTGATAGAAATTCCCTTACTCTCATGTTTGATCCTTATACCAAGGATAACATCAGCCTCCCCCATGTCTTTCATAGAGAACCTTGATGACAAAAATTCCTTTGTCAGGTCAACTTGATTTTGGTCAGTGCCAAAGATCAGCATGTCATCAACATATAGAAAAATGATGACTCCTTTACCAGATTCATCAAATTTGCTATACACACATTTGTCAGACTGGTTAAGTAAATAACCACTAGACAAAACCACTTCATCAAATTTTTGATGCCATTGCTTAGGTGCCTGCTTCAGTCCATATAAGGACTTAATCAGTTTACACACCTTGTTTTCATTGCCAGGCATGATGAAGCCCTGAGGTTGGTTCATATAAACCTCCTCATCCAATTCACCATTTAAGAAGGCTGTCTTCACATCCATCTGATGAATAATCAAATTGTGAATTGATGCCAAAGCAATCAACAATCTTATGGTACTGATACGAGCCACAGGGGCATAAGTATCAAAGTAATCAATCCCTGACTTTTGTTTAAAGCCCTGAATGACTAGTCTAGCCTTGAACTTTTCAATAGTTCCATCTACCTTCATTTTCCTTTTGAAAATCCATTTGCAACCCAAAGGTTTGCAACCAGGTGGTAGATCAGCCAACACCCAAGTGTTGTTGCCCATGATGGAGTCCATTTCATCATTTATTGCTTCTTTCCAGAAGGCAACATCTTGATACTTCATTGCTTCATCAAATGTCTTGGGGTCATCCTCAACATTAAAGCAATAGGAGTGTTGGTCAGAGACCTCATCCCTTGTTCCTTCAATTAAGTATAATTGAAACTCAGGTCCAAATGACTTTGGAGTCCTGATCCTTTTGCTTTTCCTGAGCTCAGGTTCAGGTTGTTGAATTACAATCTCATCAGGGACCTCACTAGAGACCCCTGAAACACCAATGTCATCACTTCCATTAGGAATCCTCTGACTTGGTCTAGGGACTGATGAGAATCTATTCTCATCAAAAAGTGCATCCCTTGATTCAATTATTGAGTTAATTGAAACATATTCATTAGGTTCAATAACATAAAACCTATATGCCTTGGAATGCTCTGCATATCCAACAAAGATGCATTCAATGCCTCTTTCACCCAAAGTTTTCATCTTTGGATCAGGGAGTCTTACGACTGCCCTACAACCCCAGACCCTGAGATAGTTCAGGTTGGGTTTCTTTTTAGTCCAGAGTTCATAAGGGGTTGTCTTGTTCCTTTTTTTGGGAACCCTATTTAATAAATAGCAAGCTGTTAACATAGCTTCACCCCAGAACCCTTGACTCAGCCCAGAATAGGACAACATGGAATTAACCATCTCCTTCAGCACCCGGTTTTTCCTTTCAGAGATACCATTTTGCTGAGGAGTATAGGGAGCAGTCGTTTCATGGATTATACCAACATACTGAAAATACTGAGTATCCATGTACTCACCTCCCCTATCAGTCCTTAATCTTTTGATCAGGGACCCAAGTTGTAATTCAACTTCAGTTTTAAATACCTTGAATTTATCTAATGCTTCATCCTTAGTATGTAACAAATAGACATAACAAAACCTAGAAGCATCATCAATAAATGTCACGAAGTACTTTTTATTCCCCAAAGAGGGAGTGGCATGCAAATCACACAGGTCACTGTGTATTAGCTCTAAGAGCTCAGTCTCACGTTTTACACCCTGAAAAGGTTTCTTAGTTATTTTGGTCAACATGCAAGTCTTACACTTTTCATTATCCATGTCAAATGCTGGGATTAACCCATCCTTAGACATATCTTGTATCCTTTTATAGTGTACATGGCCAAGTCTAGCATGCCATAGGGTAGAGTCGTTCATTTTAGAGGTTGACATAAAGGCTGAATTAACAACATCAGTGACAATATTAAGTCTAAACATTTGATTACACAAATAGCCAAAACCAATAAACACACCATGTTTAGACAATATAAATTTATCAGATTCAATAACTTGTTTATATCCATGATTATTCAAAACACTACTTGAAACCAAGTTCTTCCTTATATCAGGAACATGAATAACATTAAACAAAGTTACAATCTTTCCTGAACTAAAACTAAGATCCACACAACCATGACCATGCACCAGGGCTGTTGACTCATTTCCCATGTGAAGAATAGAACCATCATTCAGTGACTCATACGTCTTGAACCAGTGTCTATCTTTGCACACATGAACAGTTGCTCCAGAGTCAACCCACCACGCAACATCATCATCCTGCACATAGTTAGATTCAGATACATATGTAACATAATAAACCTGAAAAGATTTATTAAACATATTCTGACCTTTCAGTGAGTTGGTAGCACCCCCACTCCCTGAACCACTAGTGCCTGAACCATTGGCTTTACCACTAACCTTAACACCTTTGCAATCCCTTTTAATGTGACCAGATTTGCCACATTTCCAACAAGTAGGTGTTGCCTTCTTGCTTGGATCAGCCCTTGTGTTATCATGATGTTTACGTTTACCCTTGTTGTCATTGTACCTGGTGGATTTGTTATGTTCCACCATATTGACAACAGATGCACCAGTAGCATTGCTACTATTTGGCTTGTCACTATCCTGCGCCCTGAGGGATTCCTCAATACGCAGATGACTGCCCAACTGAACAAGAGTCAGTTCTTCCTTCTTATGTTTCAATGTATGCTTGAAATCTTTCCAAGAAGGTGGTAGTTTGTCAATGATACAAGAGACTGAAATAGCCTCATCCATGTTCATTTTATGTTGTGTAAACCTTCCAAGTATACCAAGAAGTTCATTGTATTGTTCCATAACTGGTCTTGAATCAGTCATTTTGTAATTTGTGAAATTACTTACAAGAAACTTCTTACTTGATGCATCCTCAGCCATATATTTGGCATCCAAGGAATCCCATAGTTCTTTGGAAGATTCAACATTCTGATAAATATCAAAGAGAGAATCAGACATACCATTTAGGATTAAACCTCTGCAAATGTAATCATCATTCTCCCATTTGCTCCTCTTCCTTATTTGTTCCACAGTTGCATCATCACCATCTTCAGGAATAGGAGTGCTCAGAACATACACCACACTCATGCTTGAAAGCAAGAAGTGCATCTTCTTCTGCCATCGTCTAAAATCCACCCCTTCAAACTTATCAAGCTTGGCAAAGTTTGAAGCCATGTGTTTCATAGCAGCAGCAGCCATTGATTATCACAAAATAGTTTACTTTGATTGTAGGATGTTTGTCAGCCCAGAACAGGGTGAAGATAATCAATAGCCTAGCTAATTACCAATGAATGGTTACCGGATATCACTTGGAATCGTGTTATCACTTTCCAAAGTAAACTATTCGACCCTAATGCCTGGGTATCACGAATATCTACTTGGGATAAGACCAAATGTATGTTATTGAATTAGGCACTAATCAATAACCCTTCACGTATAAGTGTTATATGTTTTCTGTTGTATCTCTTTTCATGCAGTTGTGTTTGATCTCGCATTTATAGGTAAGATCACTCAACCCTAGTCAATGGAATTATGAATGATTAACGGCCTATTAATCACCACATAATTAGCCTCCATAATAATAGGAATTAGTGGTTACATGACCAATTAAACGTGGTCATTAAAGCAGTTTTAACTGCCACTTGAATAGGTCAAAGCCGTTACAAGTTAGTAATGATTCAGTCTCAGCTAGTTGATTCACTCGCTGATGAGCTAGTCCCTGAGGGTTGCTCCCTGAGTATGTTCACTGAGAGGTTCACTCCCTGAAGACATGAACTCTCTGATGAGACAACTCCCTGATGAGATCCTTCAGCCTGAGCTGAACTCATAAGATGATGAATACCGTTCAGTCCAGAATGTCACTCACTGACGAGTGCACTCACTGAACCAGGAACCATACTTAACCACTATCAGAGTCAGGGTGTTCAGGGACCTTATGGGCGTACACTCCGTACCTCCTGACCCATTACCAGGTGAGAACTGATCCCTCAAGTGCACTAAATTTTCCAACAGCAGTTGCAAATGCTGGTTTTAGAGCCATTGCACTTGATTTCAGAGGCTACGGATTGTCTGAGTCACCAGCAGAGCCTGAGAAGGCTTCGTTTGCTGATCTTATCAGTGATACTGCCTCTATCCTTGACGCTCTTGCCATTTCTAAAGTATGTTACTTTGTAAATAAATTTTTATGTTAATAATTCTAAGACTTGACATGTACTAAATTACCTTTGTTTCGGATATATGTTCTTAAGTATTTGTGATTGGTAAAGATTTTGGAGCAATTATTGCATACCCGTTAGCTCTTCTTCACCCAGAGAAAGTAGCTGGAATCATAATACTCGGCTTGCCATTTATGCCTCCAGGTGCCTTTAAGCATCATTTCGTCCTCCCCGAGGGTGCTTACCCTCTAAGATGGGCTGTAAGAGTTTGAGCCAATTAACGCAGTTTATCAATCATATATAGGAGTTAAAATTTGAATTTATAACAGTTTGTATTTTGCTGAGTTTATTTATCTCATCAGGAACCTGGAAGAGCTGAAGCTGATTTTGGTCGGTTTGATACTAAAACTGTGGTGAAAAACATCTACATTCTGTTTTCTCAAAGTGAAATGGCGATAGCAAGTGAGAACGAGGAGATAATGGATCTAGTTAAACCATCTACTCCTTTACCTTCTTGGTTCACTGAGAAGGATCTTGCTGAATATGCGGCTTTGTACGAAAAGTCTGGATTCCGATTTGCACTCCAAGTTCCCTACAGGTATTTAGTTAGCTACTGAATTTGTGTATACTCTGACTTTAAATTTTTTTTTGGTGAAAGGTGAACTTTATATTAATATACCAACGTATTACACAATAAAAAGAGAAAATGGAGTTTGGACATCCCCAAATCCAACATACAACACTGAAATGCTAGTCTGCTATACAACAGTTACAATACCACATATCGGCACAATTAGCCAATATCTCTGATGGAACTAAACAATACTTCAGATACAACTTCTGTGCAGACCCACTGCATCACTATAAGCAGACCAAAGATCCCAAGTTCACCATTATTCACCTACCATAGGCTCATGATATACATTTCCTGGATAAGGCTCACCATATATCATTCAACCATCATCCACAATAACATATAGTGATCCTTACCAGGCCTCATCACGTAGCCTATAGCACCCTGACTTCTCCAAAGAGGGACTATACTTGACTGACTACATTTCCTAACTAATTACCCTCAATCCATTACATATAGCAGCTACTCTGACTTTAATGTTGATAACGAGAATATAGATAAATTTAGCGTAATTGCTGTAGGTCACTGGGCATGGCTGGATCGGAGGTACAAGATCCGAAAGTAGAAGCTAAAACATTGCTGATCATTGGTGAGAAAGATTACGTGCTGAAAATTCCTGGAATGGATGAATATGTAAGGAGTGGAGAGGTGAAGAAGTATGTTCCGAATCAGGAAACAATATATGTGCCAGACGGACCTCATTTTGTCCATGAGCAATTTCCCGACCAAATTATTCAACTGATCCTCACTCCATAGCAACAGGCATCTCACAGCAGTTTGAAATCGGACCTAACGCCGCGTGATGATCAGTACTGTCCTAGTGTGTTGTACGAGTAATATGTATGGTTATTAATCCATTGTCATTTCAAATAAAATTTCGGCTTTATATTTTCATGTCTCATATAATCATATTCTCGATATATATTACAACTTAGACAATAAGAATAATTATCATCTGATACATGCAACAAAATTTTATACATCATATGCAAAAAACCGTTTACATAGCATAACTTATGTATATAAAAAGATATCAAGAAAAGGTTGTATATGGCTATCTCTTCTGGAAATTGAAAGATCTAATGCAATACGCAAATATGAACGCGAAAAATAGAACCAATCCAACATGTACTCCAGCAACGGCACCCAGGAAACTATGTTTGTAACCATAATACCGGTCCAAATAATCTTTAACGGACTCACCAGTCGTGAGGAGATTGTCAAAGTCCCCAAATTGTGACGCAACCATGCCATAGATGGTCCAGGCTAATGGATTGCCCCAGTAGTACCATCTCCACCAGACCGGGATCCTCTGTAACAAAAAAAGATAGCCGCATTGTATTAGAAGGCATGACAATATATAAAGTTTCTTTTACGAGGTTTTATGCATTAAATATACACTTTGACGACTTTTGGCCTTTTTAACAATTTCGAAATAGAGCATAACCCAAAACGAACGGTTCTAAAGAGTCAAAAATGTCACTACTCACTAGTAATGATAATTGACCAAAGAAAGCAATGTGAGTTGATAAACTTACGGGTCGTGGAATGATGAATCCAGAAAAGAGATTAAAAAGTCCATAAAACGAGGCAGCGATAATGGCAGCAATGTTGGCGTTGGGTGTAATGGCGACGGTCATCATACCGTAATATGTCATGTAGAGTAGACAAGTGAACTGGAAGAAACAGTACCAAAAGAACTTGGCTGCTGTCCAATCAAACCCGATCATTGCATACACTATGATACTGTATACTCCGGTTTGTGCTAGAATGTACGGGATCTCAACAAGAACCTGAGCAAAGGCATATGGCAGAGCCGAATACATTCCTGCAGCTCGTTCTCTATAAAAGACAGTACGTTCAACATCAACAACAGGCTGCACTGAAGACGCGTTTTGGACTCCAAGAAACAGTACTGCTGCGTACATCGACCCCATAGCATTGGTCAAATCTCGTTGAGTTGACCTATATTAACATTAACATTATTACCAAAGTAAGGAAAAAAAATGAACTTGATAGTTTTATGGTTTCTCGAATGCTTACTTTTTACCACCAAGATCCCAAAACATGGTACCAAACATGACCGCTATAAAGGTGGTAAAAGCAAAACGGACAGCTGTATAAGGTGGATTTCGCCAGTATGACCAACGTTGTTTCCATAGACAAGCTATGCATTGAACAATGAAAGGTTGTGAGTATTGTGTTGGGAAATAGAGGTCTTTTGTACCGGGACGTGGTACACTTAATTCAGCGATAAGTGCTTTGTTTCTCCTGCAAATTAAAATTTAGTAAACGTTAAATTTATCTTAGGTTTTATTATAACGTTGTAATACTAGTTACAGATTTGAGTTGACTACTTGCCTGTAAAGATCTGAGTTATGGTAGATTTCGGTGAAATCGACCCCTAAAGCTAGTTCTTGAGAGGAAGTGCTGACTTCTAACATCCATGTTGCCGGGTTGTATCCGTCTTTGATCTTACTTACCCCGTCAATATCCTAATTCACGAATCAATCAACGAGTTACAATGGTGATTTTATTTAGTAACTATTGTGACTACAAGTAGCGATAATAAGATAATCCATTGCAAACAGCAAATCCTCGTTACCTCGAAATACTTGATCAACTCACAAGAATGACGACCAACGGGTCCAACATACAACTCTTGTCCTCCTCGTTTCATCAAGAACAACTGCAAACCGGACATTCCAAAATTCAGTAACTAACAATAATCAGAAAGTAATCGTATGTAATAATGAGAGTACTTTCATACCTCATCAAAAGCTTCAAAGATATCGATACTAGGTTGGTGAATGGTACACACAACTGTACGTCCTGTGTCCACCGTGTTCCTAACAGTTCTCATCACAATGGCAGCAGCCCGAGCATCTAACCCTGAGGTTGGCTCATCCATAAAGATTATAGATGGATTGGCTACAAGCTCCACTGCTATGGTTAACCTCTTTCGTTGTTCGGTTGAGAGCCCATTGACACCTGGTAACCCGACTAGTGCATCCCTTAATGGGGTCAGTTCCACAAGGTCCATAACCTCAGCAACGAAACTCTATAAAACAACATTAAATCTCGTCATTTCTAATATTAAACTATAAACTGACTGAAAATACTTTTGTTACAGAGGTTTTGCTCCAAAATATGTACTCTACACGAACCTTTCTTGTTCTTTCGTCAACGTCTGTAGCCAGCCTTAGCCAGGCTGAGTAAAGCAAAGATTCATAAACAGTAACATGAGGAGAGTGGATGTCGTTTTGTTCACAATACCCTGAAATTCGAGCAAAGGTTTCTTGTACTTTTGGATATCCAGAAATCCTAATGTCGCCTTCTATATAGCCACCGGTTTTTCTACCCGCAAGCACATCCATCAAAGTAGTTTTTCCGGCACCACTCACACCCATAAGCGCCGTAAGAACACCAGGTCGAAAAGCTCCACTCACACCCTTAAGTAACAATAATCTATTTTCATTCACTCCTTGCTCTCTCATTTCCTACAACATTTATCAAAACATCAATACGACAATAAGTAAAAAAAGAGTTTAAGAAATTATGGGTTAAAAGAGATCATGTCCGCTTAAGTACACCAGCATTTTTTTTATTTTTTTTTTTGGAATCATAATAAAGTTACCTGTGGCATATCGACTGAGTATTTGACATCATTGAAGGTAATCGAATGTGGTTCAAACGGAAGAATCATCCCTTTTTTCTTGTTCTGACTACCCTCATCGGCAATTCTAGTGGATTTCATCTCAATGGCTCCTGCATCACTGTCGTCCTGTGATGCTACATTAGCTTGTGTTTTCCCGAAAGCTGCAGAGCTCACATATTGTTAAAAAATGACTACTTTTAAGCAATGATCGAAAACTAAAGGTGGCAAGTTTGGGTTATGTTTTGTCTCAAGCGCGTTAAACAGTCAAAACAAAGAAAACTAAACAACCAAAGATTGAGATACTTACGGTTGAGTAAAGCGAGAGACAAAGCAAAGCACAAGTTAAAGAGTAGAATGAATCCAACTAAAGCTGCAACTGCAATCCAATACCAATAATTTTCAGCAAAGAATCCTCCAGAAGTGATAATCGTTTTCCCAAGTGTGCTATCATTCCAAGGCTATAAAACAAAAATCATTTAAGAATAAGTTTCACCATGCTTACATGTATTTAGATATAGAGCGTGTTTGGATGTGCATCTGTTCCAAAAACTAACTTTTAGATACTTACCTTTTGCCATCGATGCCCAAGAAACTCGTTCACAACAATTCCGTTCATTGCGTACATCATGGGAGATGACCAGTAACCCCACAGCCACCACTTCTTTACGTCATCTAAGAAAACGAAAACCTATTTATTAGTTTACAATAACAAGTAAAAAATTTATGTTTTTATGCATTTTTTAAGTAAGTAGTACCTCGAACAAGGACAAAGCCACCCAAAGCAAAGACCAACAAAAGTGCAAATGAACCAAATGTGTTTGCAACAATCATGTTTCGACCCAATGCTCCAATAAACCGAAACAATCCAGAAGACATCTGGTTAACTAGCAAGAGCAGAAGGTACTCCCTAAAGAATCTGCAGTACAAGAAAGATTCCATAAATAAACATTTACGGTACTTAGGAATGGTTAAAATAGGGTAATGTTTTATCTCTAACGGGCAAATAGATAACTTCAATTAAATTTCTTAACACGAGACAGGTCAAATGTTATGAAAGTCTACCTAAGCGTTTTTTTAATGAAAACATAGGTTATTATTGAGGTATCAATATTATTCATGGACAAAAGTGTTTTGGGTCAAACCAACCCGAACGATATTTACCCGCAGATAAAGTGTCCCTTCTGGATACTCTTCTAAGGAGAAAACGGGTCAAGTCAAATAAACTAGTTGGCATCAAATCAACAACACCGGTCAAACGGGTCAAATTCTCCCACAGCGTATGTTTTATACATAACATCTCAATTTTAGTTGTCCATAATATATGAATTATCGAAATAGCGTGATTTTTGTTATAACATTTGATACACTAATTTCATAATAACTTCTAATCATATTTTGAACAAACGCTGTTTCAAGTCAGCTTGACCGACTTATTTTAACGCACAGAAAGAGGTTTACTCGCAAAAACTGACTATTATTGAAATAACACTTTTTTTATAATCATATTTGACACAATAATTATATATGATTTTTTTGGACAAAAATTGTTTCGGGTCAACCCGAACCGACACATTTTTAGCAGTAAAAGAAAGTGTTCATTTCGACCCGTTAAGAAGATCTTCAGAAATTAAGTACCTTTCAATGTTAGGGTCAAGTCCCACTACGTAATATGTCAAAATTGTCCATACACCTGCTTCAAGAAACGAAATAGGAATCTTGATGACCCATGATGGTAGAGCATACGCCCACGAGGGGTAAAACAAGAAATCCCTTTGCTTGTAGTATACAGGAAGCTTTGCAATTGTCATTGATATTTCAGCCATCCCATTAAACATAATCATAACCACACCGAAGAAAAGAGCACCCACATATATCCCACCATCTTCTGGTGTACGTCTATGCATCTCAGTTCGGAAAAACACAGTCATAGAGATAAATGCCATCACACATAGCTGAAACCGAATAAAATATCGTACCACTTATTAGGAAGTTGTGCAAAATGCATCAAAGTAACCAGCTTTGGTCCAATTTCTATAACTAGTAACCAAATTTTCTTTTGTAAAAACCTTCAAACATGCAAAAACTCGATTAAGCAAAAAGTCTCACCTGGAACAATTTGAAGATATAAACAAACGAGTTTCTTTTCATGAGCAATATTTCTCTATCGGTACACGCCTTCAAGAGTTCCTTTTTATTTAAACCGTATGTTTCGGTTATTAAAGCAGCAGGGTGGCTTTTAGTTTTGTCATAAGGGGTCCCTAAATCATCTCCAAGTTTCCTTCCGACATGAAACGATTGGTATGCATCAGCAAATTCTTTAGCAGTCACAAATCTGTAAGGTTGGTCTCTTCTCATCCAATATTGTTGTTGATCTTTCTTTGATGTCACCTATAACAAAAGATATTGTTATTGTAATCATAACAAGCACAATCAATATTTATAGCTTTACTTAACAACATGGTAAAAAAGTGCTAAAAGTGGAACGGGATAAACACGTGAAAAGTCGCATACAAGTGTATTTTTATTACGGCAGAATTTTTTTCGTTTCCAAACTGTTGACGTATATTGTCTGATAGACCCTACCCATCAAGGCACATGGACGGAGGGCATGGACGGAAGGTACAGGATGAAGGACATGGACGGAGGGCATGGACGGGAGGCTTGGATGGAAGGCGCGTCTGGATGAAGGGCGCGTGTACCTACCACCCAGGTTTTAAGGGGACATATTCCCTATGATGACATCATCTACAGTAACTCAGGTACTATATATACACCACCCTTTGTGGTTGTATACGCACACTACACCTCCTACCTCTCTCTACTTTCTTTCTCTAGAATTACTCCTAAATAGAGGGTTCATCCCTCCATACTTATATCCCTCCATGCTTATAGTAGAGGACTGACTTGACCGTCGGAGGGTGGTCCCGGGGCTCCGGCCTCGGGACTCCTTCTAACGGGTTTTTTTCTTGTTTGTAGCACATTTGAAAGCTCGGGACAAGGATGAATGGCACGTGGGAGCCGTCTTGCCTTGCCTAGCGGAATTATGTTTCAACACAAACAACAACAACAACAACAACAAAAACAACAACAAATCCAATCCTGCCGGGGTAGGGTATGGGGAGATGGAATGTAGACAGACCCTACCCCTACCCCAAGGGAAAACCCGGGAGTAGAGAGGCTGCTTCCAAAGAGACCTCCAGCAAGTGCATGTGTACACGTGAGATAGCAAAGGCAAGAGAGCAACCGAGAAAGCATAGCAGTCAACAAGCAGGCAAAAGAGCAGGCAAAAACTAGCAAACACAAAAGCAAACACAAAAACAGAGAAGAAACAGACGCATAAAAAACGAAGAACAAAGAATCACGAAAAGCAGGCAAACCTACAGGGGCAAGACAAAGCAAAGCAGAGCAATGCACGGGGCCTAAAGCTAAGGCAAAGCAACCAAACAAAGCAAAGCAAGGCAACGCACGGGGCCTAAAGCTAAGGTAAAGCAACCCAACACACCTAGCCTGAGCTACCCGCATATCCTAATTCTATCCTTCCACGCCTTCCTATCTGAGGTCATGTCCTCGGACAAGAGCAGCTCCTTCATGTCGAGCTTAAGTCTATCCTCCCATCTGAGTTTGGGTCTACCCCTCCTTCTCACACCTTCCACCACTAACGCTTCGACTCTTCTTACAGGTGCTGATTGTGGCCTCCTCTTTACATGACCGAACCACCTTAGCCTTCCTTCTCTCATCTTCGAAATAATAGACTCGACCTCAAGCTTAGCTCTGAAAACTCCGTTCGGGATCATGTCCAGCAAGGTCTTACCGCAAGTCCACCTTAGCATTCTCAGTTCCGCCACCTCAACCCTGTTAGCATGGGCTTTGGAGATAGGCCAGCACTCAGACCCGTACAACATAGCTGGTCTAATCGCCACCCTATAAAATTTACCCTTTAGCTTTAATGGGACGTTCCTGTCACAAAGGACTCCCGACGCCGCCCTCCATCTCGCCCACCCAGCTCTAACCCGATGGGTTACGTCCTCTTCTATCCTCCCTGAATTGTGAATCATCGAACCCAGATATCTAAAGGACTCCTTGGGTGGTAGGATCCGCTCACCGATACGAATATCCATATCTTCGTGATGGCCTGACTCGATCCTCCCAAAATCACATCTCATGTATTCAGTCTTCTCTCTCCTCACTCGGAGACCATTGTCCTCTAGAGCCTCCCTCCATTGCTCAAGTCTGTTGTTTAACCTTTCCGCTGATTCAGCCACCAACACAATGTCGTCAGCGAAAATCATGCTCCACGGTATGCCCTCTTGAATCCCTCGAGATAACTCATCAAGAATCAGTGCGAAGAGGAAAGGGCTAATGGAAGGTCCTTGGTGGAGTCCCACTTCCACAGAGAAAAAATCTGAGGTCCCCACTGTGGACTGTACACGGGTCTTAGCCCCCTCATACATATCTTTAATGACTCTGATGTACCTCCTTGGGGTTCCTTTATGAATTAGAGTTCTCCAGATTAACTCTCGAGGAACACTATCATATGCCTTTTCGAGGTCAAGGAACGCCATATGCAGGTCCTTTTGTCTTTCTCTATACTTCTCCATGAGACTTCTGAGAAGGTGGATAGCCTCAATCGATGACCTCCTTGGCATAAAACCAAATTGGTTCTCAGACACCCTCGTCTTCCTTCTCAATCTTCTCTCAATGAGTCTCTCCCAAAGCTTCATGGTGTGGCTAAGTAGCTTAATGCCCCTATAGTTGCTACACACTTGCACATCCCCCTTGTTCTTGTAGATGGGAATGACTTCACTGAGTCTCCATTCTTCTGGCATCTTATCACTGGAGAAGATCTTGTTGAAAAGGCAAGTCAACCATCCTACCCCCTCCTCACCCAGACACCTCCAGGCTTCAATGGGGATTTGGTCCGGCCCTACTGCTTTGTTTCTCCCCATCTTTTGAATTGCTACCTTCACTTCTGGTTGGCTAATCCTCGAATAGTAGTACTCTGGTAGTTGGCTAGGGTTCTCTTCTTCCCTTCTATCTTCCGTATACCCTCCGTTGAAAAGAGAGGAAAAATACTCTCTCCATCTTTTTCTAATATCCACTTTTTTCACAATGGTTCGTCCGCCATCATCTTTGATATATTTTATGTCTCCTAAGTCCCTCCTTCTTCTCTCTCGGGCTTTAGCAATCCTGAATATATCGTTAGCTCCCTCCTTGGAGTCCAATTTCTTATACAAATCTTCATACGCTTTGTCCTTCGCGTGGGCTACTGCCTTTTTCGCTTCTCTTTTAGCTACTTTATACCTCTCTTCCGCAGTGGTAATATCAGGTTGGTGACCCTCTCGGCATGAGAGGAGCTCTTTGAACCTAGCTTGCTTCAACACAAACCTATACTGTTATTATGATATATATACTCTTTTCATTTTCATGATTAGCACATCACTTCTATATTTATACGGTAAATGACATATTATAACTAGAGCTACCCATCTTGTCTAAAAGACTTGTCACCTCTGAAAATGGTCAATAAGTATTTGCAGGTCAATCCAACTCGACCCAGCCCGCACTTAAAAATGGAATGTTTCAGCCAAAACCTGTTTTTAATTTAATGGAAATTGAGTGTACTTACTTCTTGCAAGAAGTCAGCAACTCCTTTCCTCTCGGGACATTTAAATCCCATAGATTCAAAAAACTCGAGCACATTATCACGTGGGCCTTGATACACAATCTTCCCATCAGTTAAAAGAATAATGTCATCAAACAAATCATATGTCTCGGGTGCCGGCTGGAGTAGAGAAATAACAGCAGTTCCTTCAAGAATATGCAGAAACTGTTTGAGTGATTTCACAATTTGGAAAGTTGTAGAACTATCCAAACCCGTTGATATCTCGTCCATAAGAAGAACCTTTGATGGTCCAACTATCATTTCACCCGTTGTAACACGCTTCTTTTGACCACCAGATATACCCCTTATCATTTGATCACCAACCATAGTATCAGCGCAAATATCTAACCCCAATAACTGTTACATAAAAGTAAACATAAGCACTTAACATTAAAAGTCTCTTTTCGATTTTATAAAGAATATTAAAAGGGTTAAAATAATTTTACGTACCTTGAGAGTATAATCTGTGACCACACTAGCTTCTTGCCCCTCTGTTGCTGCAGCCTAAATTGATCAAAAACAAGAATAAAGTTACAATTTTTTTTAATCAAAGTATATAAAGGAGGCAGATAAGGGATTTCAGCCCGTTTGATTATGACTGCTTAGGTTCGGGCACGTAAAAGTAAAATGTAATGCAATAAATATCCGAGATCATTTTACATAAATTTTGTAATCATATTGGACGCAAAAATACTTTTGCACGTAATTGAAACTTTTGGACTAATTGTGTTTTGGGTGAACTCAACCCATACTAAAAATGACACAGACCAATTACCCAATCTGCCATATTAACGCCTCTAAACTAGGTTTATTATAATCTTTGATCTTGCTGCCCGTTACCTTCATGTAGATATCGATATCCGGATCAGGCTTAATGTTTGCATCTTTTTCCCTTCTTGATAACTCTGCCAACATCTCTGAAAATCATACAAAAAACTGTTATCAACACTCTTGTCAAAAATAATTTCTATTTTCACACACTGTAACACTAGAGGTGGCAACGGCGACCGATTTACAATGAATGCATATCATGACAAAACATGTTAATGGGTCAACCCGAACCAGCCCATTTGGACCGTACTAAAAATGACCCATTTTAACCCGAACCCATGTTGATTGCGCGAACCACCATTTTGCCAACTCTACATAACTCCATCAATGATCGAACTCACCATAACGTGATCCAACCCCTTGGCATCGAGCAGAAAAAGCTAAGGTTTCTCTGACTGTCATTTCTCCAATATGGACATCGTTTTGACTGATATAGGCAGATGTTCTTTCGGGCACAAACTCATGCAATTCATGCCCGTTATATGTCACCTTCCCTGAGCTCTACAATTACAAATTGTAAATAAACGATTAAATACTTTCTTTTAAACACAATAAGTAAAAACAACAGTGATTAGGATAATTGGTTTACCTTAAGCTCCTTAGCAAGCTTTCCGGCCAAAGCTAACAATAATGTTGTCTTACCAGAACTTGGGGGACCCAATAGTAGTGTCATCCTACACATTGCATGCAGGTTTTAGGAAAAAATCAAATCATGTCATCAATACTCATTTACTTACGAATGGATCAGTTTGTGTTGTGTTATTATCTCAAACGGGTCATATAGAAAAGATAGCTAGAAGGAAATGAGATGAGTACGCTGAAACTAGCCCAAACTATATTTCAATGCATACAACATCCTATATCTACAAGAAAATAAAACGGACAAAGAAGTATATTTTGGTCATCACGCCCGTCCTAGCCCAAAAAAAATCAAATAAAATTTCTTTGCATTCTTCCTTCAATACCTGCTAGGCTTCACAACACCACTAACATCATCAAGGATGGTTATATGCCTTTTTGTATTTGGAAGGAGATGGAACTTGCTCAAGAACCCCTATAGACAAAAAAGAAATTAACACATATTATGAACGATTTTATACAAGTCAGAAAACAATGTTAAATTATGTTTTGAAACATGCATCTTTTGAATTAAAGACCATCCAAAAGTGACAAGTTACAAAGATTTGATATAAACAGGATTCGGATTACTCCCTCCGTCTCAAATTTATAGTCCTCTTTCCATTTTGGGCTGTCCCATAATTATTGTCCCCTTACAAATATAGTTGTAAATAATGTAGCAAGTTTACCATATTGCACTTAATGATATTAAAAATTACAAACATTATTCAAATATTTAATTAATTGCATAAGGGTAAAAATGTCATTTTGCAAAAAAGTATGAGAGAGAATACAGTAATGATTATTTTTTCTTAAACTGCGTGTTTTTTGTCGGGGGACAATAATTTTGGGACGGAGGTAGTATATTTTAAAACGTGCAACTTTGAACATAAAAACGGTCTAAAACTCATAAAAATTGTGAAAGGACTACATAAAGGTCAGTGAACATTGTCCGAATAATACTTATAAAGTTATAAATGTACTTTGAGTAAACAAAACATCCAAACATGATAAGTTGGACGGATTTTATAAAGATCAGAAAACAATACCCTTTCAAACATGCATGCATAGTGAATGTTTATAAGGAAATAAGTTTATAGCTCTTAGAAATGTCGGAAATAGTCCGAGTTATATTTTGAAACTGGCGCTTTAAATAATGTATAATTCTACAAAAATTATACGATAGGACTTAGGAAAAGAATTCGATTAAAGTCATATACAGTAAACAATTTCTAAATTATGATTTAGAAGTACCTCAAAAATATCAATGTGGAAGTTTATGAAACTTGGCAAAGCTCTACTTCCTGTGTTCACATTTGCTTCCACAGTCAAATGCTCAAATCTCACTTCAATTGTTGGCAACTCAATCCCAACCCTGTATAATTACATGGCTTAGAAATCTTTGTATGATACAAGCCCAAATATTATATGGTTTAACTTAAGGAGGCAAATACTAAAGAAAATAAGTTTCCATGTTCATACGTTTTAGATTTGAATTCCTTTAAATTATAGATGGTAAACATTAATCAACATTAAGTACTATATACTAAGCATTTAAAGAATTCAGTAGCAATAATAATAGTAATAATACCTATCAATTCTGTGCCTGAGCTTCAGTAGAAACTTGTCATTATCTTCATCAGCAACTTTCACAAGTCTATCAAGCAAATGTTGTCTTTGTTCAATTCCAAGACTATCGATATCGACTTCATATGAAGCACCCTTTGATCCAAGCAACAAACCTTTCCTTAATCTATCAAAAGTTGGCAACTTTTCTAGTGAAGCCCATTTTAATGCCTCTTCATCATTTTCTTCTCGTGACGATTTTGAAAAGGCATCCATACCCGAGTTTCTCCATATAGAATTACTCGCAGATCGTAAACTTGATGATCTTCCACTCGTTGCTCGTTTACTCCCTAGCCTTATACTATTTGTAGCTTTGTATATGTCACTCCCATCCATTTTAACCGTCCTCTTAACGAGAAACTTATATGTGGTTTGACGTTTTTAGCTAGAAAAACGTCAAGCAGAACCTGTAAATTTTATTTCTATGACGAAATAAAATTTACTAAGACAAAAGTGTTGTGTATGGTGTTTTTTGGGTTGATGGGAATTAAGAGGAGTGTGTGTTATATATATACACAAGGAGAGGATATGATATTTGTGTATGGAAATAAGGGAATGGTTGAATTTTGAAATGTGAATCAAGCGACTAGCTGAGCTACATATGATTTGAAAATGATATTAAACATAACGTGACTACGTGAGTGATTATGTCATCATATGTGTATTAAAAATTAGCTTTGAAATAAGCTGTTGAACGGCGCAAAAGTACCATACTCTTTGACAATTATGTACTCCGTATTAAATATGGACGGCTTTTTCAAAGTACAAGTTTCAAAACATGCATTATATTTTTGGATCAAATTCTTTAAAAATTCAATTAACAAATTCTGACTATTTATTTTTTCATCAAAACTATAAAAAAAAAGGCACTTTTCATATATATATATATACATAGAAAAGTGAATATGGGGTTGTCTCACATCTAAGCTTACATGCGAAACCATCAAAAATCACAAAAAAAATACGTCATTTTAGTTATTATTTTTTTCAAAATTTGAGTAGTGGAACTAATATATGCATAGTGAAACGCATTTTAGTAGTGAATTAAATCAAACCATTGTTGAATTTATAGCTAATTTATTAGTTAATGAAATCACCTAACAATATGATGTATAAAACGCATGTATCAACGTGAACCCAACTTAAGTGATGTTGTGATGAAATTAAAAGAAAACACTAATATTGTGAAAGTTATTATACAAATGAGGTAGATTTGATGTTTTTCTTGTTAAAATGGCGTAATTTTTTGTGATTTCGCATGTAAGCTTGGATGAGAGACAGTCTCATATTCACTATCCTCATACATATACCCACACTCTTTTGTTTCTCTTACACACAAATAATACACACAATTCACACACATATCTTTCTCATCAATTCCTTAGTCCACAACAATGTCTCGCAAAGACTTCTCCCAACAATTCCCAAGTCCAGAACAAGTGCCAGAAGATACCTTTCCACCAGAAGATGAAGTTTATCACATTCCACCGGAAGATATCTTTTCGGTTTTTCAACCTGAAAATGAACCGGTAAACATTCCACCGGTTGCCGAACAACAACCCAATCCATTTGGACTCACGGAGGATGAACTCCGACTTCTAGAGCAAGATGAGGAAGTCAGGAAAGAAATAGAGGAACAAGAACTACAAGAAGAAGCTGCTCGTTTGGAGAGTAAGCCAGGGATGAAGAACATCTGAGGAACAACTGGTTTGACATAATGGAAGGAAAATATTATGATGGCGAGTTTAGGTCCTCTTCGAGTGAGGAGGGTTGGGTTTCAGATGATTCCTTTTCTTAATTTGTAGTTTTATTTTCATTACCGTATTGCAGTTTGTTAATATCTAATTTATGTAATGTTTTTTTTTTTTTGTTTAATGAATTTTAAGATTTTTTATATATATTTTCTTAATAATTAAGATGTTTTGGTATGATAATGATTTTTGTATTTTGTTTAACGCATCTTTTATCATAATTTGCAAACGTTGACCGTTAGTTATTTCTGCATGGGAAATTAATACTTCAGTTAAGTTTTGTAATCATGAAGCCTGTTCACTTCCAATTTAGATTCATTACTTATAAATGGCTTAGTACGTTAGTTAGGTTTTATAATCTTTTTTATCATTTTTCACCTACAAAAAACCCTCCGACTCATATCAAACCAATCAATCAATGGCTGACAATGTTGAAACCCCTCTGATCAACGAACTGAAAGAAGTAACTGGTTCAGAAAAGCTACACAAAGCCTTCAGTTTTGTGTTTGTTCAAGAGCATACAAAGGATGAAGCGTTCCTCAGGTATCTTGGGGAGAAACGTAACGAGCTTCAAACAAGGATTGAAAAAAGGTCAGCGAGAATGGCTGAAGTGTGGTCGCTCAACCATGACGATGAAGAAGCTGGTGGTGACACTTATGAATGCTTGCACCAGGCTCAGATCAGGGATAGGAGGAGGCTGGAGTCCGTTACGGCCATGATGGTTGAGGTGCGTGAGGGTTTATCTGAGAAGGATCATCACGTCACCATCATGGATATGTATGATTAGGGCTTCATGGGCACAGCTTAGTTAGCTTCTTTTGTGGATTTTAACATCGTGGTTGTATGTTGTCTTCTTTTGATCTGTTATCATGTTGATGGATGTCATGAAGACCTGAATGGTCTTGTTGTAATTAACTTTTATATATAATGCAATCTAAAAATATTAGTATTACTTTTGTATTTGTCTTATTTATTTATCCGTTTTTTATTATTTATTTTTTTATTTTTTCGTATACAATGTCGGTTTTGGTATTGCCACTTGTCAGTCATCCACATATATGGTGACAGACACATGTCAGTCACCCACAAAAACTCTCTTAAGCGACATTTTAGGGGTAGATAAGCGACTTTCTAAAATCCAACTATAGTGTGCAACTGATCATTGTTGTCAGGGTAAACAAGTCAAACATAATTCTACTTAGCTGCGAGCGACTTTTTTTAAGCGACATGCTATTATATATTTATTAAAGCAACTTTATTTTCCTGTACGCGGGAATAAAAGGCGGGTAAAAGAAATAAGGCGGGAAAATAGTCTCTTAAGCGACTTTGAAGGGGTAGATAAGCGACTTTATAAAATCCACCCCAAGGGTACAAGTGGCATGTAATGATGACTTTAAACAAGAGGTAACATAATTTTACTTATATTCAAGCGACTTTTTTAAGCGACATTTTATCATTTATTTATTAAAGGGACTTAATTGTAGTGTACGCGGGAAAAAAGGCGGGTAAAAGAAATAAGGCGGGAAAATAGTCTCTTAAGCGACTCGTTAGGGGTATTTAAGCGACTTTCTCAAATCCCACTATTGGGTGCAAGTGGCATGTAATGATGACTTTAGTCCTAGTAAGCAAGTGGTATGATGACTTCTGCTGTCAGGGTAAAAGAAAAAAGGCGGGAAAAAAGTCTCTTAAGCAACTTATTAGGGGGGAAGTAAGCGACTTACTAAAAAAGTCTAGGGTGCTAGTGGGCATGTAATGATGACTTCAGTCCTGGTAAGTAAGTGGCATGCATGTAATCAAACGACTTCTTTTAAGCGACATTTTATTATTTATTTATTAAAGCGACTTCTCACCCAAACAACACAATATTTTGTAGTGTAATTATTTTCTAAAAGATTGTTGTGTACTTTATTTTTAATTTCGTAGTTTTTAAAATTTTCCTGTTTTGTGCTTTTTTTTTATGTTACTTTAATAAGGGTATTGTACTTAATAAAATATTGTTGTGCTTTTTGGTTACCGATTTTCTAAAAGATTGTTGTGTATTTATTTTTAAAAATACAACTTTTTTCCATTTTATAAACATTAGAATACCAATAATTGAAAATTACTACAAGTTTTATGTCTATTCATACGGAAAAAGAAATCTAAATAAAACAAATAAAAAATTAAACAGAAAAAAAAATAAAAATTTTAAAACCTTATAATAATACAAAATTATTTGCATGGGAAAAGGGAAGAAGCGCTTGTTAGTTGTTTATGTGTCTCGATGTTATCATTACTTATATATACAAACATCTACCCATTCCATTCGTCATCCACCACAGTTTCTCTTATATAATTAGTTCAAAGCTAAAATCACAATCTCTATTCAAAAAATGGCTACCTCCGTACCAATTATAGATCAATTAGCAAAAGTTGCGAAATCCAGGCAAGTTAAAGACCTGATGCTTGTACATTACTGGGAGGAAGTTAAAGAAACTGTTCGGGATGAATCAGATGTTAGGTCCAAAGCTTCAGAAATAAGTGCTCGTCTTGATCGTAGGATCAAAACTGTTGAGGAACTTCTCCATCTTGGTGGGTCAGACTCGTCAATCAAAATTATTGATGACATGCTGCGTATGAATGCTGAAGATCTTCGTGACGTTGATAGGCTACTTGTTGTTGCTTCACGAATGCGTGTACGCATTCGTGATTTGGTTCACTTCATTGACAGGCTTTGATTAACAACTTGCCCGAATGTAGCTTTTAGGTCTAGGTTCAGCAGTCTCTTTGTCAAGCTTTTGTTTGTATTTTTTGTTTTA
Organism: Artemisia tridentata subsp. tridentata; assembly: GCA_021014915.2. NCBI lineage: Eukaryota > Viridiplantae > Streptophyta > Magnoliopsida > Asterales > Asteraceae > Artemisia > Artemisia tridentata. The sequence goes on from CP139502.1 coordinate 314,273,529, forward strand.
TGTTTATCATTCTCAGTTTTTTTGTGAAGCTCTTCTTATCCAACCATGATGTACTATAAACCCTTATGCAATGGAATCTATATGTACACTATTAGTTATTTTTTCCTTTTGTTGTGTTTTATTTTGTGCGTAATATGATAATTAGGTCTGATATAATATTTTGGATTAACCAAGCAACAAGTAACCATGCAAGCTTGATAAGTTTACTGTTATCTAGGTAGATAGGGACTACAGCCGAAATGTAAAATAGTGACAAAAATTATTCAACCTAACTTATCATTGAAAAGGGGGAATAAAGTGTTGAAAAAAACATACAACCCCAACCACAAATTTGGATCTCAATTCTCAAGTGGGGTAATAAAGTGTTGAAAAAAGCATTTTCCCTCATCTCATTTTACTCCCCATTTTCATCACTTTATTCACCATATTAGCATCACTTCGTTCAAAAAATGTCAACTGGTAAAAGAGTTAGGTTCGAGCATAATGTTGATGATAGGGAATGGTCAAACAAGGTATTAAGAGAGGTCATATTTCCAGAGATTTATGAGAGATATGGCCCAAATGCTGAACCGAAGAAGCAATTGCCACCTGAAATTCTCGAAGAGCTAAGACGACAAGTATACAGTGAGGAATAAGTAGAAACTGTTAAACGAAGTGGTTATGTTAAACCAGATGCTGAACCAAGTGGCAGTGTTAAACCAACTATCGAGGAGACACTTAGAGGCAAGTCAACCATATGGAAAGTCTATAATGATCAACTAAACGAACAAGGAAAAAGGAAGAAATTGTTATAGGCTTCCTTTTTATGGGTTTTAATTTTAGACAATGTGGTTTATGTACACTGTTTAGTTTTTTATCCCATGTACTTTTTGTTTTGCGCTTATGTATTTTGTAATTTAAAAATATGTTGACCTTTGTTTCTAGATACTTACTCTTTTTTTGTGTTTTGCAATTTTTAATCCCATATAATAGTTGTGTAACTTTTAAGGACCAGTGGTGTAAATTGCTTATTTTTTACATATTGATATGATAGGTTGGATGGAGAAGAGTATGAAATGAGTACTCACTATTTACTTTGATAGTCTCGATGACTAGTTGCTCAGTAACCATTATTCATCTTCTATTTAGGCCACTCACAGTAGTGTAAATTGCTTATTTTTTACATATTGATATGATAGGTTGGATGGAGAAGAGTATGAAATGAGTACTCACTATTCACTTTGATAGTCTCGATGACTAGTTGCTCAGTAACCATTATTCATCTTCTATTTAGGGCACTCCCAACCTTAACACATGGTTAAACTTTAACAAACTGCCACGTCAGCTGTAACACACTCACCTTTAACTCAACTTTAACACTCCCAACCATAACTCACCCTTAACTCACCTTAACCCAACTATTTTCAAAATCAACCCTTAAACTATAATTAATACTTCATTTAACAACTAACTTTAAAATTCAAAATTCAAATTAACAAAACGAGCGGGATATTAAAAATTTATAAATTCAAATTCAAATTTAAAAAACGGGCAAATGTCTAGCCTATAAATACCCCACACTTATCACAGTTTTCTCACACACAAACACATTCAAACTTTACATATTCAAGATCGAAACTCAACCTTTAATCACTGCAAATGTCTTTCAAAAAAGATTTCTCCCAACAATTCCCCAGTCCTCCTCGCCAAGATTTTTCCCAACAATTTCCAAGTCCACCACATGAAGCAGTCAATACTCCACGGGAAGATATCTTTCCAGTTTTCCAACCAGAAAATGAACCGGTGAACACTCCACCGGTTGTCGAACAAGAACCAAATCCATTTGGTCTAACTCAAGATGAACTCAGACTTCTGGAGCAAGATTTGGAAGTCCAGCGAGAAATGGAACAACGTGAACTAGAAGAGGAAGCTGCTCGTTTGGAGCAGCAAGCCAGGGATGAAGAAGAACGGAGGAAGAACTGGAAAATGGGTTGGTTCTCAAATGATTCCTCTTCGAGTGAAGACGGTTGGGTCTCAGATGATACCTTCCATTAATTTGTAGTTTCATTACCGTATCGTAGTTTCATTACCGTACCGTATCGTAGTTTCAATTGTAGTGTCGTTTTAATTTCCGTATCGTAGTTTAATGTAATTTCTATTTGACGTTTAATGTATTTCTATTTGATGTTTAATGTATTTTAATTTCCTATTTTATAAAAACTTTACAACTCTATTGTCAAGTTCACATACATTACATAAATAAATACATAACATATTAATACATTACAAAACTTGAAAAAAAAAAAAAAAAAAACAAACAAAACAAAACAAAACAAAACAAAACAAAACAAAACAAAAAAAAAACCACATTTCGTATATAAAACACAAGGGGCAAAAATGAAAATTTTGTTTTTGAATTCAACGGCTAAAGAAGGGGCGAAAGTGTAAAATATTTGTACAATTAAGTCGCTTTAATAAATAAATAATAAAATGTCGCTTAAAAAAAGTCGCTTGAGTATAAGTACAATTATGTTACCTCTTATTTAAAGTCATCATTACATGCCACTTGTACCCTTGGGGTGGATTTTAGAAAGTCGCTTATCTACCCCTTAAAAGTCGCTTAAGAGACGTTGTTCCCGCCTAATTTCTTTTACCCGCCTTTTTTCCCTGACAAGCAATGAAAGTCATCATTACATGCCACTTGCACCCTACAGTTGGAAATTAGAAAGTCGCTTATCTACCCAGTTAAAAGTCGCATAATAGACTTTTTTCGTTCCTTAGCATAACTGTTGGGTGTTTCAGCTATTTTCTAGCTTATTTAACTAGATATAAAAAAGTTGCTTTCATTAAAAATGTTTATTTTTAACTGCTTAAAAAAGTTCAATAAAAAAGTGTTTGTTAAAAAAGTAAAAAACGGGAAGTTGAGAAGCCAGGGGTGAGCAGGGCTCGAACCCCTGACCTCAACCGTCTTACACACCACACCACACCAACACCAACTGCGCCCTTGGGACTTTTTCGTCTAAGGATGCGTTTAATATTTACTTAACTAGTTTTTTTCTTATTTAGGCTAATTCCCCTTTTAGCTTATTCACAGCTTATCTAGATAAGCTGTCGATTCCTTTTTATTTTTCCTAACTTACTTATACCTTAAAGTAGTTTTCCATAAATTTTCATAATTTTTCGTATTAACTTACTATTTTTAATATTATTTTTAGGATAAAAGTGTTTTTTATTAATTAAAAATAAAATAAAAAGCATAAAAATATAATTTTTTTTTCTAAAATTATTTAGCACTTTTAGCAATCGAATTTACACATCTAGGGCTAATTTTTTATTTATAGGTTTTCTTGTGCGTATTTGTGCTTTACTTTCTTATTTCATATGTTTATTAGTTGCGTTAAACCCAAGTGAACGCCACTGTGGTCTTGCGTTAAAGCCAAAAACAACCACCCACGTTATAAGTTGCCCAAATAAAGTCGCTCAAAAAGTATTTGTTGCGGTAATAATGAACTGGCTGATTTGTAGTTATTCCATGTTTTAGTAATGAACTATCTGATTAGGCTCTTCATGGTATTTCTTGTACGCGTTAAACTTTGTTAGATAACAATTTCAATTTCAAACTTGATAAATCCTTTCTTTTAGTAGATTTTGATAGACTACATGCATACTAGATGCGCACAAACAAATGACAAACATACTACATGCGCAACAATATTTTATTAAGTACAAGACCCTAATAAAGTAACAAAACAAAAAGCACAAAAAATTTGGGTGGTTGGGTAACAAGTCGCTATAATAAATAAATCATAAAATGTCACTTAAAAAAATTCGGTTGAATCTAACCACTAGTCCGGTTGACATTGTTTACCCTGACAAGAAATGCAGTCATCATTACATGCCACTTGCATCCTAGAGTTGGATTTTAGAAAGTCGCTTATCTACACACTTAAAAGTCGCTTAAGGGACTTTTTCGCTCCTTAGCATAACTGTTGGGTGTTTCAACTATTTTATAGCTTATTTAACTAGAAATACAAAAGTTGCTTTCATTAAGGAGCTTGAATAAGCGTACATCAATAAGCAAAAAGCTCTGAAAACGCATACTGTTAGCTTTTGCAAATTAACCTATTACAAGAATTAACCCTAAAATACGATAAAGTGTTCCCAACATAACTATTACAAGCATTACGTAGACACATTGTTACCATAGGAAAGTTAAAGAAACAAAGTTCAAATACAGGTGCTATCATTTGTACCACTGACAACCGAGTTTCCATCACCCACATGCTGAACATCATCACCAACGGATTCAAAATCATTCAAAAGTTTCCTACCTTTTGAACTGATATCTTGAAAACGACTTTCCTTTGGCACTTTTTGTATAACTGTAGATCGTCCAACTGTGTGATCATCATCAAGGTCGTTTAAAACCCTCTTACCCTTAAAAGGAGTAGACCCTCCAACTGTAGGATCATCGTCAAAGTCATTAACAAGAGACCTTACAAAAGTCGGAGACCTACAGCCACAATCACAGTCCTTTGGCACGTACGGGCTATTAACAGACCTTAAGAAAGCCGGACAATTACAGAAGTCATCATTATATTCCATCTCTCCCCTCCCTCTAAAAAGACTTGCTTCGACAAAAGGCTTAACATAAGGTGTCCTAAGGATACCTGGCGAATTTTGTTCTGCTTGTTCCCAGGCAATTTTTTCTTCCAACGACATGTTTTCATAATCTTTCTTTCTTTTTTCATGAATTCTGACTTTAGATGTAACCTCATCGTCAGAGTCATCAAAAGGCAAGTTCTTATGATAGTGGGTAACTAAATGTGCTTGCGGGATTTCACTAACAAAGACCTCAATGAAACCATGAATCTCAGCAAATTCATACATTTTCTTGACATCATTATCAGTTTTGACAATGGTCAAACCTTCTTCCAAGCTACACCTAGGTTTACAATAAAACCACGCCCATATATCCTCTTTTATGTTTTTCAACAAAAGGTCACACATTTCAGAATAACATAACCTACTTGACCTACACAACTTCAATTCTATAAGTTCTCCACCACCGTACCTTAAGGGAAGATACATAAAAACACTACCATAATGTACCTCAAACACAAGCTCACCAGGGTTATTAGAGTTCCTGTGTAACAATGGAAAGAATTAAAACAAACATATATTGTTACACAAACAATAGATCTTTAAAAAGAATAGAAAAAATAATAAAGAAACTTACACCCATTGGTGAAACCCAATAACATCACTTGTTGTTGATTCTGATTCAGTAGATGACATCCCTTTGATGAAAAGTGAAAATACAAAGAAAAGAAAATGGTTATTTCTATTTTTATGATACCAGTTGATAGTTCCAAAGATAAAATGCATGGGAAGCTGTTATGTAGTACAAATACTTACAATAGGTCTAGTTGGTGTGGGCCTAATTGCTTATCTTTTTAACTAGGTGTTTAGGAGGATATTAACACATAAAACTTTACATAATTTATGCCTATTAATTTGTTTGAGTGTCTCTTATTTCTTTTGTGTATGCTTATTAAGACAACAATAAAAATTTACTCATAATGATTTGCAATTTACAAGAAAAACAGAAAAGTGATTTTGTCCGAGTATATCACAAAAGACATCAAATATACTACAACATAGTCGATACATCGAACAAGAGTAGACATACAAAAGGTTGAACCCATTAAAGGGATCATATGCTCAGCAATTGTTTTGAGATACTACAACATACTTGATACATGACTAAATACAAACCCGATGTTTAAAAAAAAACTTAGCCATTTGTTCACGGTATGCAAGTGCAGCCTGAATAGGATCCTTAACGTCCAATGACTTACCATAAGCCAAGCGGTATAAAAAAATACATACCCAAATACCACAATCACCAAATATCCCGGCCTGCTTAGGTACTTTCTCAGCGTGAAAAAACGTAATGCTGTAAGTTGAAGGATTTATGCCTTTCTTCTCAAATACTAGCGCTTGACTTAGGACCTCAGGTAGTTGAGACTGCGGGAAAATGTTAAAAGTGTTAAAACAATATAATGTTTCAAGCTTAATTATATGGATATATAGCCTAACCCGTAAACAATCCATCACTGCGATAAAAAAATCTGGCAATTCCTCGACATAAATTTCACCGCTATTGTAAAATGTAACTACTCCTGTCTCTATCTCAAAACATGCAAGAAACCAATGAGTTTCCGTTTCATTAATAGGCATAAAAACCTACAAAGCAGGTGTGCGAAAAAAAAAGTATTGGGTTACGTGAACCAAATAGTGGAGCCAATGAAGCAAGTAAGCGGATTATGCCACCAAGATGGAAATCAAATGACTTACCTGCTTAACATCGGACCATGGAATAGAGTACCTTTCCCCATTAGCATACCACAAAGGCAGCGAGTTTTGAAGTAGAAGCTGAACAAAGTAGCCACTAACCATCGCCCAATCAGCCGTATCGGGTCTCACATGCCACATGTAATTAACCCACAACTCTATGTGCTGTAAATTGTGAATCATAAACGACCTCACAAATTTAAAAGAAATTAATTCAATAGTATAGGGTGAATTACAGTTATATAAGTACTTGCCTCATCCATTAGCCAACCTTGCCTAGTCGGGTCTAAGCACAGTAAAGTTTCCCAGAACCTTCTATCCACATTCACATCTTCACACCATGGGAACTTACTATTAAGCGGACCAATTTGACCAAGATATCGGTCAAATTCATCTGTCAAATGAACCTTGTTCGCAGTGTTGTTCAGCGTTTCAGATCCTAGTATATGACACAATTACGCTTATGAGCATAAATGAAAAATATGATATATTTTAAACAATCAAAGAAGTAGTTTTCGTACCTCAACCTATGGCTTAACATTCTAAAGCTGTTCCGTCATATCTGGATTCAGTAAGCTAAAGCATTGTGCTTTCTTTTTCGCATATGCTTTAGTCCAATAATACGCATTAGCTTCACCAGAACTTTCACTCCTCTTTGTATGGGCTGTGCGTGCTATAGCATTTTTCCAGTGATTAGAATTCTTAAGCGCCTCTTCCCTTTTCTTTACTTCCCTTTCATCGAGCAATTTCTTTTTCTCTTCCATCCTTATCATCTTATCCTCTTCCATCCTCAACCTCTTCTCCTCTTGCCTCAACTTCTGCTCTTTTAACCGCACCTTTTCTAATTCTTCACGTCGCAATCTTAATTCTTCTTGAATAATAAATTCTTGTCAAAGTTAACTTAGTTTAAAGTTGATATAACATTTTACGGTACGGTAAGAGTTTACATGTACATTAAATCTGTAATTTACCTTTGCAACATCGTCATCGTCATCCACATCTACACGTTGTGAGCCACTGGTATCCATACTTGAATGGAACAACTCAAGAAAATCATGATTAAGCTCGTCACAAAACTCTGCACTGAGATTCCGAAGATCATCATCAAACACCAATTTCTCCTGCGAATGAACAATAGTGGTTAAAAAACAAAATCAATAAGAAAAAAGGCATGTCAATGTAAGTAAACAAGTCAACAGGATATATTACCCCATTTCTTTCTCGAGCAAGAACCTGAATAATTCCCTCGAGTTTGAACAAACGGGCATTCAACTCTGTAATAATAGCATCTTGAATTATGCTGGTCTCTATTATACTGCTCTCACTTTTGTGAATAATAGGTAAATGTTTCCGTTCTATCTTGCCACGTTTGCGTGCTGCGGCCAACTTCTTGAAATACTCATCAGCGAGATGTGTGGTTTTGACTGGGGAGTTCTAGGTATGTAATGATGGAAAAAATCCATAAAGTGTATATACCAATCAGATTTCCTCTCAGCTAATGTCGGTCTAAGATCTTGAACAACATTCGACTCCTTAAAAAAAAAAAAAAAAAAAAAAAAAAAAAAAAAAAAAAAAAAAAGAAAAAAAGATACTTATAATCTGATCTTTTAAATGTTGCGTTCTTTGACCACGAATAAAAACATAAAATTTATAATAACAGGAAGCATTAATACCACAAATTTGATGAAGAGTTTTACCTTTCCAAAAAGATACTTATAATATGATCTTTTAAATGTTGCGTTCTTTGACCACGATACTCCTTTTGGTATCATTTCTGGCACTTTATTCCACCAAATAATGTGAGAGGATTCGATACACTTTAAGGATGTTAGTCCTTTGTAACATGTATATGTGATACTTTGAGTTATTATGGTTAAGTATGCAAAATCTACTTAACCACACTTAGAAGGTTATTTGTGTATGGAAATGGAACAATGATGCTTGTGTAATGAACAATGAACAATGATAGTTTAATACCAAACGATTCAATATTATTGAAAATAATACGAGTGATCTTCACTATCACTAGGGTTACAAAAACCTTGAATCTATATGTTTCTATGACTTATGATTTCTATGATAAGTTATGTTCTTTGTTCTTGACAGATATGTAATTTTAAGTTCATGCATCAAGTGCTTATCTCTAAGCTAATATCTTCCTTTTATAGTCCAAAGAAGATCTTTTACAATATTGTCAAGTCTTGTCGAACTACTTTCTAGCTTATGTTGAGTGTGTCAGTAGCTAAGATACAACATGTATCTATGTTTACAACTTGATTGACTGACTATAAATCAAAGATATTATCTAACGTATATACTTAACTTTTATACACAAATATCTTTTCATACTTATCTAACCATCAGTATTATACGCGACACTTATCCATCCAGCATTAGGAATCAGCAGTACCTTTGTTTGTACTAGCAGTACTAACTTCAGTTAGTACTGTTAGTCATAACTTGAGAAGTCTTCAGATATACACTATCAGTTAGTACTGTTAGAGTATTCTTCTCAAGAGTACTAATCTTCAGAACATTTAATTCCCGTCAATCCTCCCCTAAACTTGTGATTTATACCAAATCAACATGTTTCTTCTGAATTAAATTCTGATTGTGAGGATCTTTCAAACACTTCATAATCAGACCCTTGATCTGAGCTTTTCTCTGTTTTGTGAGATTGAATATCTTTCTCAGTAACTCATCTGCTATTTTCTTTGACTTTAACAATATCAGTACCAATCTTCAGGCTTCATTCTTGACCTAAAAGATGGTGCAATTTCCTTGGATGGAGGAATTATAAGAGACAATGGTGCTGTGTATCTTGGATGCTTGTTCCAAGAAGTCAAATCATCTTTCAGCAAGCCTTTGCAAGTGATGAACAAACGTAGTGAACTGAAATTGAAACTGAAAGAACCTAGATAGAACTTTCTCCTTTTGAATGCTTCATCCCTTCTGAATATATATAATACTCCAGAATCTTGTCCATGAAGAAGAGAGATGAAAGAGCTTATTCCCAGCATCCATCATTATCAGCTCTGTTCTTGTCATTTTCAACCTTCATGTCATCATCTTGTATGCTCTTATCTTTTCCTCCCCTACATTTGGTTAATCTTCCTTCTCTGGGCTTTATTTCCTCCCCTGGGTTTGCAAAGAACATTTCCTCCCCTGTTTGGAAGATCTCTCACCATCATCTCACCATCATCTGATCTACCAATTAGAACATGTTTTCAGACAATGTTGTACATGTAGCCATCAATTCCTTAAATTTCAATGCTGCCCTTATCACTTCCAGGTATGTTAACTCCTGTGAGTGGTGAATCATGGGGCTTTGACTCATAATCCATCATTTGATGGTTTTTCTGAGCCACTTTGAAAAATCCTTTTTAAGAAACTTTTGACTTAGCAGTATGAACTTGATTTTATGATTGAAAAATCATACTGCTTCCAACCATTTTGAAATGATTAAGTGTAGTAACAGACACTTAATCAAGAATTCGGTTTAAATTAACCTCTGGTTGTGTGAGAACCAATGTATTCAGTTATAAATAACTGCCTGTGTAAAGATAAACCCATTCAAAGGGCTTTCTTGATAGGTTTTCCAGCTCGTGACAATTGTGTCTTCTAACACAAGTGTTAGATGCACATTTTTTCGCTGTTCTTTCTATCAGATGTCCTTAGACTTGCTCATTCTACTTAAAAGTATAAAATGATAAAAAAGTGAGTTGTGTCAGTTACTATATGACCAAATGAGCCATCAAGTCAATGTGAAACATCATAATCAAGTTTCAAGAAAGAAGTTTTAAAGAAACAATTAACTTAGGTGTAAACCTTTGTTAATTGATTCCCAAACTCAGTCCATCATGAACCTATTATGTCAGCAACTAGTATAATCATTCTGCTGCTTATACATTCCACTTGAAACTTCCTTTGTGCTCAAATGTTCATACCTGAAAATGTTAGTCCAAAACCAAGAAACAAAATGCAAAACATTTGTCTTATAGCAGTATCAATATATGACTAACAGTATGAACTCAACAAACAAAATTTGTACTAGCAGTACAAACTTTTCATTAACAGTACCAATTTACAAAGCTAGCAGTATAAACAAAAATTTATATACAAAAACACAGAGTTTTAAATCATTGAGGATTTAGCATTCCAATACTTGCTACCAAGTACTGAAACTTTCCAACATCAAAAGCTTTAGTGAGAAGATATGAAAAGTTGTGATCAGAATCAATTTTAAGAACTTGAATCAACTTTTTCTCATTGCAGTCTCTAATAAAATGATGTCTAATTTCAATGTGTTTTGTTTTAGAGTGTTGCACTGGATTTTTAATTATGCAAATTGTACTGCTATTATCAATATATATGACAGTGTTTAAGAAATTGTACCCATAGTCAAGAAGTTGGTTTTGAAGCCATAGGACTTGACCACAACAACTTGCAGCAGCTACATATTCAGCTTCAGTTGTTGAAGTAGCCACAATTATTTGCTTCTTACACTGCCATGAGATAAGTCTACACCCAAGGAATTGACATCCTCCAGTTGTTGACTTTCTGTCCAAGCTAGCACCTGCATAATCACTATCTGAATATGCTACCAAGTCAAAAGGTGACTCCCTAGAATACCATAGACCCAACCTAGGTTGACCCTTGAGATATCTAAAAATCCTCTTGACAGCTGTTAAATGAGAAACCTTAGGAGTTACTTGAAATCTTGCACAAGCACAAACAGAGAACATGATATCAGTTCTTGATGATGTGAGATACATCAAAGAACCTATCATAGATCTGTATGTGTGTACATCCACATTATCTCCATCTACATCTTTAAGAAGTGGCTTCTCAGAGTCCATTGGTGTGCTTGCCACTTTTGAATCAGCAAATTGAAATTTTCTTAGAATCTCTGCAACATATTTATCTTGGCTGATAAATATGCCTTCACTTGATTGCTTAACTTGCAGACCCAAAAAGAATGTAAGTTCTTCCATGGAACTCATCTGAAACTTATCATGCATAAGCTTCTCAAACTCTAAACACATCTCCTTCCTTGTAGATCCAAAGATGATATCATCCACATACACCTGCAATAGCAAAAGATCATTCTTGTGCTTCTTGATGAATAATGTCTGATCAATCTTGCCTATTTGAATTCCATTTTCAATTAAGTAGGAAGCCAGTGTTTCATACCATGCCCTTGGAGCCTGATGAAGGCCATAAAGAGCCTTTACTACCTTGTACACTTTGTCTGGATGGTCTGGGTCAGTAAACCCTGGAGGTTGTGAGACATATACCTCCTCTTCAATAGTACCATATAAAAAAGCACTCTTGACATCCATTTGGTAAACTATGAAGCCCATAAATGAAGCATAAGCCAAAAATAACCTAATGGCTTCAATCCTTGCTACTGGAGCAAAAACCTCTTCATAGTATATCCCTTCTTCTTGTGTGTACCCTTGGGCTACTAATCTAGCCTTATTCCTAATCACTATGCCCCTTTCATCCCTTTTATTTCTGAAAACCCATCTAGTGCCAATTACCCTTACACCCTTGGGTAAATCAACTAGCACCCATACCTTCTGAATTTTAAACTGAAGAAGCTCCTCTTGCATAGTTTCTACCCAGCTTGAATCATCTAGGGCTTTAAGAATATTCTTTGGTTCTGCTTGTGATAGAAAACATACAAATAAGCAAGAGTTGGAATACTCATGTTGCTTTGATGCATAAAGAGCATCAAAAAGCCCTTGTTGGTCTGAAGACATCAGTTGTTGCCTTGTCTTCACCCCTGATTGTACATCTCCAATCACATTGTCCAGGGAGTGGACTTTGTGAATCCTTGTGTGTGGTGTAGAAGGAACTTGATAATGAGGTGGTAGACTGTTGAAATCCACCTCATCTTCTGAGAAATCTGCTTCAGTTGAGTCTGATGGGTCAGCAGTAGAAACATTTGGCCTAGCAGTATGTTGCTCTGTCTCAGCAGTAGAAAAATCATTTGTACTGCTGCCTTGAATTTCTTGTTCCTTTGTTCCATCTTCCTTGTTTTCAGCTTCAATCCCTTCTTTAGGTTCATCAGAAGAAGGTTCATCATAAGAAGTTAAATCCACACTTGTACTTGTCCATATTGGCATCATCACATAATCTTGATCTATCTCTTTTTCTAACCTTGCCTCATCTGTTGCATCATGTGTTTCTGAACCTGAAAATTCATTAGTTTCTGCAATAACAGGCACATAATTCATTGATTTGGTTAGAGACTCAAGATCAAATAGCCATTTTGGACCTTCACCTGCTACATTGGATTTATTCTCTAAAAATTCCACATGCAGGTTTTCCTCTACTCTTCTAGTTCTTGAGTTGTATACTCTAAAAGCTTTGCTATTAAGAGAATATCCAACTAAGAATCCTTCATCTGCTTTACCATCAAACTTTCCTAGATGGTCTAAGGTATTTAGAATTGTCACTTGACATCCAAAAGGTCTAAGAAATCCTATTGCAGGAGTTCTACCTCTAAAAAGCTCATATGATGTCTTATTGTGAGATTTGACAACCAAAACCCTATTCTGGACATAGCAAGCAGTATTAACTGCTTCAGCCCAAAAAGTGATAGGCAACTTAGAGTCGGCTAACATGGTTCTAGCAGCTTCTATGAGTGTTCTATTTCTCCTCTCAGCAACTCCATTCTGCTGAGGAGTTCTTGCAACACTAAATTCTCTCCTAATACCTTTTTCCTTGCAGAAATCATCCATAACTCTATTCTTGAACTCTGTCCCATTATCACATCTAATGACTTTTACTTTCTTGCTTACTAGGTTTTCTATCTCTGTAATGAATGTTTTAAGAATGCTAGAAGTCTCATCCTTAGAACTTAAAAAGAAAACCCATGTAAATCTGCTATAGTCATCAGTAACAACTAGACAAAATCTTTTATGCTTTATACTACTCACATTTGTAGGTCCAAATAAGTCCATATGAAGCATAAACAATGATTGATCAATAGAGTTAAAAATCTTGGGCTTACAAGTGGCTTTGTGTTGTTTGCCTTTAAGACAAGCAATGCATGTTTGGTCATTTTCAAATCGTTTTTGAGGTAAACCTCTTACCAAACCATTCTTAACAATTTTATTTATGGTTTTGAAGTTAATGTGACCAAGCCTTCTATGCCATTTCATAGATTCATCCAATGTGGCCTTTGCAACTAGACAAGTAGAGCCTTTTTAGGGACAATGTTCTTCATATCAACACTGTACATGTTGCCCTTTCATGGAATTTTAAGAAGTACTTGACTTTCATCAGGCATCTTAAAATCAGAAGAAAGTACAAGACATTCAGTGTCAGTAAAAAGAACTTTGTTCTTTTTGTCACAAATTTGTGAGACACTAAAAAGATTATACTTAAGCTCTTGCACATAGTACACATCTTCAAAATCTAAATTTCCAGTTTTAATGGTACCTTTACCGGAAATTTTGCCACCAATACCTCCTCCAAAGCTAACATATCCTCCATTTATTGATTGAAAATCTGAGAGATAAGACATGTTGCCAGTCATGTGCCTTGAACATCCACTATCCGAGTATCCTTAATCCTCTTGTTTATCAGTTGAATGTTCTTGCATAGAAAGAGGAATATTAGTTTCCTTTGGGGACCCAAGCCATTACTGACTTGGATCTGCCTCGTGCATCAATGTAATTTAATCTATTAAGAATGGTTGATGCACCATTGGGTTTAATTTGTCTCCAAACCCAACATGCTGAGGCCTTAACAGCATTTGCCCTCTTTTCCCAAGCAGCAGTATGAACTACTTGCCTAGCAGTAGAAACTGCTGGCTTTGTAGTTGTACCCTTCACTTTCCAAATTTATTTTTGGACCACTGCTTTTGTTAGAAAAGGCCTTTGAGCAGTTTTAGATGCATATTTGAAAGTTATTTTTGCATTTTGAACTGCTTGTTTTGGATAAACAGAGTAAAAAGGTCTGGCAGTAGAAACTGCTTGTCTAGCAGTATGAACTTTTAGTCTAGCAGTAGGAACTACTTTTGGTCTAGACTTTAATGAAACTGCTCTGGGTTTGGTTCTAGTATTATTAGAGTGACTTTTAGGAGTATGCTTTTTTTAAATTCACCCTATTGTTTGTATACCCAGATACCCTTTGGTTGCAGAAAGCTGTAAGATGGTTAAATTCTTCATAAATGAAACAAGCTTTGTTATAGAAGTCAAAGTCATCACCTAGTTGGTGAGACTTAAGGCCTTTCCAATTTTTTTTGTTGCCTCTAGGCTTGTTTGTGGTTCTGTATAGCTCACAATATCTAACTGGTTGCCTAACATGTTTAACATTGATTTTAGGCCTATCAGTATCATTTTTGACTATCTTAGGAACACTTGTTCCTGCTTTCTTAACCACATCAGGTTTAGACATAACCTTCTCATCTTCCTCATCATCAGATATCCAGTCCTCAATGACTATTCTATCTGACTTCCTATCAGAGGACTCCTTATCCTCAGGAAGTGAAGTATTACTTATACTTTCACTTACTTTCTCTACCTTAGGACTCTCAGTAGACTTAGAACCATATTCCATTTTTGGTTCTTGAAACTCAGCTAATCCTGTATGTGCTAGGTCAATACCTGGAGGTGAAGGAACACCTCTAAATGGTGGAGGAACAGACTTGTAACTACACCAGACTTAGCTTTATTGATTACTTGAGCTTCCCAAATTTTATTGATTCCATCTGAGGCATGAGCCAGAGCATCTACTGTTATCTTAACATTTTCATTTTTCTTTTTTGGTCTTTTCTAATGCTTCATTGAGCAAACAAATCACTTCTTCTTTGAACTCTAAGTTTCTTTTTAGACCAGCCATGTCATCATTAAACTTAGATTCATTTCCTTGAAAATGCAAAACTTGTTTTTCAAGAACAGCTAGACCTCTTTTATGATTAGATAAGTTAAAACTTGTATCATATAGCTCTTCTAGATTATCATCAAATTCCTTTTTAAGTTTTTCATAAGCTTTAAAAGCAGAGCAGGATTCAGTACACTTGATTATAGAATTTACCTCTGAATCAGAAAATGCCATCAATGCAGTCTCAGTTGCCACCATTGCAGCTTCTTTTGGTGCTTCCTCTTCATCAGCCATGAAGCTCCAATCATAGCTAACACCATCAATGGCTAGCATAGCCTTTGGCTCTTTCACAGTGACTTCCTTCTTTCTATCTTGCTTATACCAAGTGGTCCTATTATCTTGCCTTTTTGGCTTTCTGCACTCTCTTGCAAAGTGTCTAAACTTGCGACAATTGAAACACTCTACTTTCATCTTATCAAACCCAGCAGTTTCATTACCATTAATGGTAATCTGCTTTCCAGTTTTGTGCCAAAACTTCCTAGCCCTCATGCTAAGTAAAGCAACTTGCCACTTTATATCCATCTCTTCTAAGTCATCATCATCCACCTGATCAAGGTCTTCATGAGTTAGAAGAGAACCACTAGTTTGACTGGTTACAAAAGCATAGAATGTTGAATCTCCAAGTCCAGCAACATTCCATTGTGAACTAGCAGTAGAACCACCAAAGTTAACAGTAGAACCACCTTCATCTTCATCTACCTCTTCTGACTTACTAAAATTGGGAGATGACAAAAGTGCCACATTCCCAGAACTAGTATTGTAGTTTCCAGACTTCTTCAGACTTTGTTCAACAATTTTGAAATTGTTGTACAAATCATTGAGTTTCATGGTTTCAATGTCTGGCTTATTCATCCAGACAACCACATGAGTATGGAATTCATCAGGTAGACTTCTTAAAAACTTCATGTTGAGATCTTCCTTGGCTATCTCAACTCCCAACACAGCTAACTGACTTACAAGCCTGTGCAACCTTGTGAACAATTTATCAAGAGATTCATTGCTATTTGAGCTAAAGTTTTCAAAATTTTGTTTCAGCAATGTCTTCTGAGTTTTCTTGGTAGTTTCATTACCACCAAACCATGCACATATCTCTTCAAAAAGAGTTTTTGCATCAGGATACTTGCTAAAGGATAGCATCTGCTCACCAGGAATGGTCATAAGCAACAAATTTCTTGCCTTTTGATCATTCCTCTTCTGTATTCTTTCTTCATTGGTAACTGGTCCAGTATTTCTTTTTCTAACCTTTTTGCCTTCAAGAATAGATTATGTATAGCCTAGTGTAAAAGAATCACCATACAGAATAATATCCCAGAGAGCATAATCTTGAACCATGAAGTATTGTTCAATCATTAGCCTCCACAACTCAAACTCATTCTGTTTGATCATAGGCAACTTTGCAGCAATATTTGTAGCCTGAGTATTCTCCACGTCCATTTCTTCTTCTTCTTCTAAATCAAATATATCAGCCTTGCTCTGATACCAACTGAGAGGATTCGATACACTTTAAGGATGTCAGTCCTTTGTAACTTGTGTATGTGATACTTTAAGTTAATATGGTTAAGTATGCGGAATCTACTTAACCACACTTAGAAGGTTATTTGTGTATGGAAATGGAACAGTGATGCTTGTGTAATGAACAATGAAAGTTTAATACCAAATGATTCAATATTATTGAAAATAATACGAGTGATCTTCACTATCACCAGGGTTACAAAAACCTTGAATCTACATATTTCTATGACTTATGATTTCTATGATAAGTTATGTTCTTTGTTCTTGACAGATATGTAATTTTAAGTTCATGCATCAAGTGCTTATCTCTAAGCTAAGATCTTCCTTTTATAGTCCAAAGAAGATCTTTTACAATATTGTCAAGTCTTGTCGAACTACTTGCTAGCTTATGTTGAGTGTGTCAGTAGCTAAGATACAACGTGTATCTATGTTTACAACTTGATTGACTGACTATAAATCAAAGATATTATCTACCGTATATACTTGACTTTTATACACAAATATCTTTTCATACTTATCCAACCAGCAGTAGTATACGCGACACTTATCCATCCAGCAGTAGGAATCAGCAGTACCTTTGTTTGTACTAGCAGTACTAACTTCAGTTAGTACTGTTAGTCATAATCTGAGAAGTCTTCAGACATACACTAGCAGTTAGTACTGTTAGAGTATTCTTCTCAGCAGTACTAATCTTCAGAACATTTAATTCCCAACATACTGCTTTTTTCAAAAGATTCCATTATCCATATCTATAAAATGTTAACGAATTCTTCAAATTCAGTGAAAGAAACATAACATAAGTAGCATACATTGTCTATAATTAAAAAAAAAATACTAACCTTGAAAGCCCACACAAAGCCTGAAAGCGTATATGTTGGAACAAACTTGCGGTCTTTGTTAATACCTTCAAGGAATTTATACTTGTGTTTATCCTCCACGTCCAAAATTTGATCATACAAATGTATCCAAATATGCTCCCCCCATGGAAAAGCATCCCAGTCATCAAGGTTTTCAATCAATCGGAAGAGTGTATCATCAACTTCTTCAACCAATAATCTGCCCATAAAGATAACCTCCAATGCTAACAATAGACAAAGACGTACTGCATCTTCGTCGAATATAATACCAAATGCCTGCTCATCTTCAATTAGACCAAGAATATCTAAATTGGTTACTTTCTTACCTACATGGCGTGGAAAAACCTTGTTCCTAAAATTGAGGTGTCCCGACTTATATGAGCTAAAACTTACATTTCCAAAACGAAACCCAGTGATAAGACAAAATTCAGGTCGGCCGAAATGTAGAGGACGTTCTTCAACATAATATATAATGGGCATATCATAATGAGCATTACTCGGACAACATTGTTTCTGTAAGATATAATCTATCATATGTGGTTCGTGGTCAAAATAAGAAAGGTCCAACCATTTACCAAAACAAGTAGCCCGAAACAACTTCTTTCGTTTCTGATCCAATTTGGATTTCATTAAAGAAAAGTAATTTGGTTTACTTCTGATGATGGCTTTGGCTTCATATTCCTATAAGAACAAAAACAAAAGCTACTCTAAAAGCTATTATAGTGAAACAGGTTGTGCTATAAATGCTCATATTCTGGTGACAAAGCACTCCAATAGACATAAATGCTAATATTTTTACCTTTTTTTTTTACACTTTAAACCGTGCTATATGGAAACAAGGTGTGCTGTAAATGAATAGCAAGCATCTATTCAAACAGGTTGTGTTATAAATGCTCATATTTTTTTTCTTTTTTTGACAGTTTAAGGTAACATTCATATCATTAAACAGTGCTATATTGCAAAGTACTCCAATAGACATAAATGATCATATTTTTTGGGGCAGACAAAGAGACATCATACTTGAAAAAATAACCAAATATAGTTGATGTAAAATACAGTAATAAAGAACAAGAAAAACACATACATCAAGTAACTCGATTGCAAAAGGCATGATTATTGGAATAAAAATAAAAGTATAAGAGTTAAAATAAGAGTATACATACCTTAATATGAAACATTATTAAAGTTAGGAGATCGAGTATAGAAGAATCCGAGAAGATGCGTGTAATGTTTGCGATACTTTAATTTTGATTTTAATTTTGGGTTTGATTTACAGTAGGTGTAAAGGTAAGTGAAGAGGTTGTGACACTGAGTATATGTGTTTTGGTGGAATTTGAGTGTGTGTGGGTTAATGGGAGGGTGTTTTAAAAAAAAAGTCGCTTAAAGAAAATATAGTCGCTTAAATTGGTTTTTAAGTCGCTAAACAGTTTGAAATAAAAAACAAACAACAATCTTTCCCTGCCACTACATCAAGAACGATCTAAAACAAAACCCTCACATAATTAGGGTTCTTTTTTCTCAAAAACAGTCTTCTAATCATCATTGTAAGTAATTATATTATCTCCTTTTAATCTTTTTGATTCTAAATTAATCCTAGGGATAGATTATCAAAAACTAATTCAAATGGGTATAACCAAACAATTCAAATGATTTCTAACTAAAAGGAGTTCATTAGTCTAAGTTAATCAAACGATTGTTTTGACATAATTGTTAATAAAATAAAACCTTCCTCATAATAACCCATTTGATTAGGAGTTGATAAAGTTAACCAAACAACTAACACTACTCTTCTACAAAAACTCATTTTGTTTAATCTTGTATAGGTTTCAAAAATGCCACATACATATGACTTTGATCATCATCTAACCAATCTCTACATTCCGAACATTTCAACTGAACCTTACACACCCCTAGAAGTCATTTCTAGCTTCCAAAATGTTGAGTCATAATACATTCACGAAGGAAGGTTTGTCAACCCTAACTTAACCCTTTATGAACAAGTTAGGAGATCCTTTCGAGCCATAGGTTTTGAATCACTTCTCACCATTGACGAACTAATTTGTCCACGTTTTGTACTAGAATTCGTCCGTGATATTAGTATCTCACGTACCGAGGATCAATCCCTTTCCCTTTGATTTTGCATACAAAACTATAAATTTCTCTTTCCCCTAGAACAATTTGCTTGAATCCTTAGAATTCCAAATCATGGGCAATATGCCTATACCGAAAATTTTGCTCTTGATTCTCTTAAACAAGAAGAACATGGTGCATATCCTACATACATTCCTACCCCAGGAGAATTGACCAGTCTTCTCTGTGATTCAACACGACACCCCAACAGAATACGTATGATTGAACTTCGATATTTCCTACAACCAATGGCACTTATCTTACGAGAGAATGTCCTAAGTCTAGCCAAAGATCGTGAGTATTTACCTGCATGTTGTGCCAACATGCTCTACTGCATTCTAAATAAACAACCATATAATCTCGCGTACTTCTTCGCCAAACGTCTCATACATCTCAAGGATAAAAGAAACAAACTTATACCCTATGGGATGCTTCTAACTCGATTCTATTGTTACTTCATGAATGTTCACCCTCATCTTCAGGATGATCAATATACGCTTTTCTATAGATTTATGGAACCCATTAATCAATCTCATTTAACATCATATCTCTTTCCTGAATCACCCACCTACCATGAACCATCTGATGATTCGGCAAGCGAAGCCGAGGAATGAAGCAAATTAAGTCAAAACAGTCTTAAATGAAGAGAGTACCAATCAAAGTTGGTGAACTAGTCAAACATGATTTGAATATTCTCTTTAAAATGCTTGTAAACTGACTTTATTTTAGCATGTAATCATTTCTATGTTTTCTAGATGCACTACTTGCTATTCCAGACTTGTATCCGTGTATGAATGTTGTCTAAAGTGTTAGATTTGTTATTAGATTAGTAAAGTTTTTTCTACTAACCCTCTGTGAAAGAAATAGTCTCAGTAGCCGGATCTAACTAGCCATTCTAACCTGTTGATCCCAGTTGAGCAATTGATCTAGTTAGTTATCTTAGATGTGAATCTAAAATAACAAGTATAGAAACTGACTTGACTTGTAAACTATTAAACACAACGCGGAATATTATGTTTAATCTTAAGAAGAACAATGAATGAAACAGTAGAATTCTCAATAAACACTTCAATATATTAAATATACGAATACTCAAAAGTATTAGGGTTTAGAACCTTGAAGTGATTCGACTCTAACAATGATACGTACTAAACTCTAACCCTAGAAGCTCCTTTTATAGACTAAGGAGTCCTAGTCGGTTTACAATAACTTTCTACACAAGATAAATCTTTTAGAATCTATTCTAAACTTATCTAAAACATACTATACATAGTTATCTCATAAGCAGTAGTATCAATTACTCTAACAGCAGTATCTTTTACTCCAGCAGTAGTACTCTTGCAGCAGCAGAATCTCCAATACTAGCAGTAGTATAGAATACACTAGCAGTAGTATGACACTTAGAGTATTTTCCTTTATACACCATGAGCAGTTGTATCTATTCTGAGCAGCAGCATCTCTAAACCCAACATAACCTTAGTACACTTATTATCCATTCTCTATTAATGACAAAGAGCTGGGTATCCCTCGCGTTATATACAATATAAATTGTTTGGCAAACATTGTGATTGGAAATATGAAACTCATGAATTAGTATGCTATTAGCATTTGCCAATTTGTTAAAATTTCAGTGGTTGTGGCTCATTTAGAAAGATAAGAAGATTAGATATTACCAAGAGTTTACTAAAACAGAATAATAGGGGTGCAAATGGTCACCAGCCTTTATGATTAAGTGCAACAGTGTTCGTAGCTATAATTTTGTGCAATGACATGTTCCATAAAAGCAAAGTATACTGAACTCTAATGATCTATATTTTCAGCATTTTCATAAATGCAACAATGTTGAAGAGTCAAAAATGAAACAAAGAGTATTAAGGTTTAAGCATCTGAGATCCACTTAATACCAAATATAAGGTGTGAAGTTGGTAAACAAAACGGATAATACAGCAGAATCTCTATTTGTTGCATTTCAAACCATCAGTCATCTTCACTGTAGTCTCAATCTCTCTTTGGAGGTGTGTTCCAATTTATCTCGGGTAATATAACCACTCGTATGTCTGTGAAAATATGAGAAAGCAGAAAGTTAATGATCCTCCCTATCAATTTTTTGGTTAATTGTGACTATCAAATGTGTGCACAATTGGTGGTATCAAATATTTGTTTTTTTTTTTTAACCATAATGTTGCTCCAACAACAACCTGCTACACCAACCTATCAATTAATGGCATTAAGTTTTACTTTAATACATGGGTAGGATTTGCTTTAAATTCACATGAGTACATCCATTAATACACAAATGACTTATAGTAAAAATCTAAAGTCTTTACAAAATTCTGAAAAATGAGTTCTAAGGCAGAAATCATTGAAATCTCTTCAAATGATTCAACCTTTTCTGATGAAATTTCTTCACCATGGTCTAGCTATTTTCCTAGTTGGTATTCAACATCATACGCTGTCTCAAAAAAGAGTACAGCTGCTAAGTGTTGCAAAAAGGTTTCAACCTCCGTTAATCTTCCTGTGGCCACTCAAGGTCTTTCAATGGGTGGCAAAAGGATTCAAGTCCTAGGGCTTCCAAAGAAGGAGACTGGCAAAAGGATTCAAGTCCTAGGCCTTCCAACCAAGGAGACTTATGCAAAGATGACAACCACGAGGAAAGGGAAAAGTGCTCTTACTTGAAGTATTCCCACCACTGTTTTTTGTTAGGAATGAAGCATGCATGTATGTATGAATCTATTTATATAATGTAATATGCATCTATGTAATAAAATGCTACTTGTTTCTGTTAGGATAAGTAAATAAATCCAAAAGTTGTGAAATAAGCAAATAATGAAATAAAAATTAATAATAATAAATAAAAAAATGTGTCTTACTTGGTGTTGCTACTGTATATGGAGAGATGTTCCATTTCTGCTACTGAACGAAGTTGATGCGCCACCACTGTAACAAACATCCATCCCATCAATATTCAAATATAAACCATGTTCAAATACACTTGAACAACCATCAATGGTGTATTTGAGGAAAATTTACCTTAATTTCATTAACTTCAACGGTAATATCAGATTCAAACACGCGAAGAACTTGTAAAGACGATTCAAAAACATCAGTCATACCCATCTTCGCCTGGAATATTGAGACGATGTTGCTCAGCAGTTATTACAATCGAAGGTATTTAAGCTAGAGGTGGCAACCGTGACCCATATAGGGGGAATTTGTTTTAGCTTATTTGACGGCTTAGCTTATTGAAAATTTGGAAAGTCAATCAAATGATTTAAAACGAACACCTCATTTTACTATTAATTGGGTCGATTTGGGTTATATATAAGCTGAACTAATGGGTTAAGCCAAAGGGTTTAACTGCAAAAGGAAATAGGTCAAACGGGATTAAACAGGTTAAAAGTCATATGAAGTGTTTTCAAACAGATTAAACGTCCTCAATTGCTTTTATTAAAGAGATTCGACTAACTTTGTCATAACATAGTTTTTGTATGCATATTAGCACATAAAGATAGAATTAAAAGAAAGGTATAACATGTGTTTGCAGGTCAGCCAAGTCCAACCCAACCCAAGCCCCCCAACATAAGAAACTACCCATTTAGACCCAACCCACAAGCCAACCCACCCATTTTTCCAGCTCAAACTACAACCAAAGAGAAACAATTCATTAAGCTTACCAGCCACCTAGGAGATTCGGGGATAAAAAAGAGACCAAGAATCAATATTAGGCAGGGCAAAGTTCCTGCATAAGGAAATATGGTAAATATTATGTCCATCAAGATTTTCACAAAAAGGTTATGGTAGACAATTACCCAAAATAGAAAGTATTCTCCAATTGACAAAAAGTCCCAGCAAATAGGCAAGCATTATCCCGATCATGACAGATAGCTACAAACACAAATCAATCACAAATAAGAAAGTATAAACCTTGACTCATGGCACCACAAATGAAGTTACCTGATTAACAGAACCTAGCCCCCCTCTCATGTTTTGAGGTGCTATATCGGCTATATACACAGGAACCTTTCATCAAAAAACATAATATGCATCATGATACTTTCCGTAGACTATATATTTCTAATGACAATAGAAGTATATAATACAGCTAAGCGCAAATGATCCTAACGATTTTTAACAATATAGTGAGCATATTGTCAAGATATTATAACTTGCAGCAATTGGTGAAGGTTCTAATACTCTGATAAATATAATGTTTGGTGAATTAAGCTCAAACTAATCAAATTTAGAGATACACCGATAATTGAGATAAACATAAAACGTACACACCCTATTACCTCATTCTAGTCTTAAATGCAATGATCAATTTTAACAGTGGACACTTAAACACCCCCTAGTTAGACCAAATAAACAACACACCACAATAGACACAAAAGCAGCAAACAATCACATAGACAATATATAGGTTTCGGATCAAATCAACCTTAAAAACACTCTAAATCCTTAAAAAGATCACATCTTTTTAATTAAAAAGCAAAACACACACACACACGAATGTTTATATACCTTTCCTTTAACACAAACATTCGTCTCCGATAAAGTATTGAATATCGAGTTCACTATTATATAAATCTCAAACTAATCAAATTTATAAAGTAAAGATGACTCATCTTTAATTTCACTTGCAAGAAAAAAATTTATAAAAGAAGACTGTCAGATTTGAGTGGATCTGGGTTTTTGATGAAGAAGATAAGATTTGCAAATGTGTGTGTATTAATTGATTATAAAAAGAGAAGATAATGTGTTTTAAAAAAAAGTCGCTTAAAAAAAATTTAAGTCGCTAAAGATTTTGAAATAAAAAAGTGTTTATGAAGTATTTTAAAAAGTATTTAAAAAATAATACAAAAAGGTGAAAAGTACAAAAAGGTTAAAAGTAAAAAAAGTTGGAAAGTACAAATTTAATGACAAAAGTACAAAAATGTGGAAGGAAAAAAAAGTCGCTAAAAGTACAAGCCGTCAGTCGCTTAAAGTTAAAAAAGTCGCTCAAGGTGTGGAAGTAGCAAAAAGAATAAAAAAACATTTTTCGAAGTTTGCCTTTTTGGTCGAAAAAAGAAAAAATAGAAGGTCGCTTAATTCACAAAAAGTCGCTATAAAAAAGTCGCTTGAAAAGTACACATAGTGGGCTATGACACAAGTACCACTTTTGTCATAGCCTGGTCGCCACATGTCACTCCCACATTAAAGCGACTTTTGCCAGGGCCATTTCCGGAAAGCGACTTTTTTAGGTCCTCAAAAGCCCAACACTTCTAGCGACTGGGCCACATCTATATTTGCCCCTAAATATAAATGATAGCGTATCAATATCAGTGGCTCAATCCCGCTAATTACATGCTCGAATCAAGCCTATTACCAGGGCCTATCAACAAACACTTGATGGAAGCCCGACTTAAATCCCAGGCCACGTATGGCCTAGTAAAACCTATCAGGCCAGTCTGAGCACGCAAGTACTACTGCTCCTCAACTACAACTAGTGGTTAAGATGTACCATCTGAAACTGTACAGTGGGGACGCATGACAAACACCATTTTGTACGATCCAATGAGTGCACAACACCTGTCCTCCTTGTCTGCTCTCGGATGATCAACACCTAGCTCACTAGCATCCGTTAATCATACCCAAAGGCTTATTCTCTAAACCCTACAAGCCTCTCTATTATAGGTGAACAACATAACAACTTCATAAGTTTTTATACACTTGGGCAAATACTGCCTTACAGCAGTAAAGTATGATTTTTTTTTTAAGTGTTACCGGAGCTTCATGATCCTTATCAATCTCATCGGTCCTTTCCATTCTATACGGAAAAACAAACAACAAAACCATTCTCATCTCATCTCTAAACTGATTTACATAACATACATAAACATGGCGCCATTCGTGGGGACATTATACGAAAGAGCCGCAATTTTTTTGAAAATTTTCTCCTACTTTTCGCTCATTTCTAACTCAAATATCCAGAAATTCTTTCCATTGTTTATAAGTTTCTTAAACAAACATGTCTGGCGAACAAACCTCTCAAATTTCGGACATAACTAACCACCCTCTCGAACCTATTCGAGTGGATAACTCTCCTCGCACAGAGAAGAGTCAACAAATACCCGAAAAAGACTCACTAATAATCTAGAAACCACACGATGAAACCTTGAAGGGAGACGCATGCAGCAGCTAACCTTGCCAACATGTACACTTCACCTCCCTTAAAGAAACCCACATGGTCCTATGAGAAACATCATACTCTCAGGCCATTCACACAACCATAGAATGTCTAAACCATTCAAATTTTAGGGAGCAGCAGAGGGCGCTAGAAGGTGTCAGGGAAAGGGACTGACAAACATTCAAATCGGACCACACTATTCCCACTTGTCGAGAGAAACTCGGGTAAACATGATGCGGGATTTGCAAGACCTCGCAAAAGGTTTTACTTCTCAAGGGATCTCAAAAAGTTTTGCAATCCTCCAGGCAGTGTACCAGACCGTTGTAGTGTAGTATAGGTAAATCCGAGGGATTGATCGTTCTCTAGGGGAATAGTGTCGTTAGGTTAAAATGTATGTCGAGATAGGTCTAGAGGTAAGGGATGATTCTTTTTGTATTTTTATATTTTTTTACAAAGCAAATTAAAGATCTCGGTTTTGAAAGAGTGGGCGGAATTAGTTGCTATTCAACTAACCTAAAAACTATTTATAAAACTAAAATTAAACTAAAGACAAGAAAAAGTAAATTTGGTGGTAGCTCTTATGGTAGACAAACGTGTTTACTTATAAGTAATTACTCCCTAGTTATCTCCTACTGATTTGTTGAATTGTCACGTCCTTGTTTTAGTTGAAGTGTTGTATTCCTTAATATTGGTCGTGGGGTGGTGCCGAAGTCCCCAACTCTATGAATCTTAGTCTCCCCCAAATCCCTTAAAGTCTATTAAGTTATCTAGGATCTACAAGCCGCAATTCACGCAATAAATACAATGAGAAAAACCAATAGTGCACTCTACGGTTGCGTTTTCTAAGACGTTCAAGCTAGTTACATATAAGAGGCCAGCTAGTTTTCTTAGCCTAATGCGAGGCAATCACCTAAAAAATAGACAACAAATCAATTATCAACAACTAGGTTTCACTAGATCTAAGCAAACACAAATAAACTTGAGCTAGCATGATAGATAGAAGAAAAGATAAACAAGTAATCAAACAACACATAAACATATTGAATGATTAAACGAATAACTTATCTTCAATAAAGCATAAGGTTCAAGGGTTGAAAAACCCTTACAAAGCTGCTGAAATTCGACTAGGGTTTTGCCTCTAAAGTGTTACCAAAAAGTGTCACACATTACAATGAAAACATTCACAAATATATATAGGAATACAATTCTGACGGCGTCAGGTTATAGCCTCTGACGACGTCAACTCGCCTTGGATTAGGGTTTCGTCTGTGTAATCGCTGCTCTGACGGCGTCAGAAAGGGATCTGAGGCCGTCACTCGTAAAACTCTTCTGGGGCGTCTCTTGTTAATTTAAAGCGTGACGTCCATCTTCATTTTCTACCTGACGGCGTCAGGTTGTAAAATCATCAAAACTCTCTAAAGCGTCACTTGTTAGCTCAACACTAGAAATCTTTCATGAATTTACAAGGGATGGCGTCACGTCGTGTCTAGTGACGCCGTCAGACTCCCATGTCTGACGTACTTTTCGCGACTTCGCCATTTTCTTCACTTTATCGTCCAGATATGCTCCAAAAGTGCCATTTTCCATAATTCTCGTCCCAAGTACCTAAAATACAAAAAGAAATAATTTGAGGCAATATTAATCACATTTACTCGATTTTTGGCTTAAATGACCTCTTAAAAAGGTACCAAATAAATCCTTATCAAATATCGCTACACTTGTGATTTGCTTGTCCTCAAGCAAATGGGCTTTTATTCTAATCAGTCTACAAGTTAGGGGTCATTTAACATTAATATAAAAGTAATTACAACATACAATCATTCCACGTTAGTCAAAATAAGCACGGAAATTATATACTAGCACCTCACATAAAGTGTTTGGATTCTCACATCTCTCGGGTGTATAAAGTTATAACACATATGGAAAAGTTGAAATTGAAACACTCTCTACTTGTCATAGTACATAGATTACCATAGGCTTGGGAACGGATCAAACCTCCACCACTTTGTCGTAAGCACCTAGGATAAACTATCAAAGAGGGCTTTTCAAGGGTTGTAACGTTAGGTGTAAGGGTATGGAAAACACGATTTTGTTAGATATAGGGAATTTTTACTGGTGGCAAGTCAATTATATTGGTCAATTACATGTACAATGGAGAGTTGCTAAGCCAAGACTCGACTCGACTCGCTAACTACTAACTCCTTTATTTTTTTGTATTTTTCTTGACACTATCTTTGACCTAAACATAAATGAAACGGGGTGGTAGTCCGTGTAACACCCCAACCCGAAAAGGGTTAAAATGCCACATTATGGTGTCAACAGAACAAACGCAAGCGGAAGACTTTTATAAATACTAAGGTTACAAAATTTCAAAATGAAACTAAGGACATAATAAGTCTAAATCATACTGACTATCAAACTAGAATACAAATCTGAATCAAATCTAAATGGTAGATAACTCCAAAGTCTAATCCAAATGCAAATGGGATCTATCGTCAGGGTGGTCCACTAAGAGCTCCTATGCACACTTCACTCAATCCCCAGCTTCCAACCTAAAACCAGCCGCAGGAAAAGAAATGCGGCTGAGCTTAAAAAGCCCAGTGAACAGATATAAACAAAACGAATAATCGAACATATATAAGTATAGGGAAAAGGAACATAAGCTCCTACTGAACGAATATCATCTGCCAAATGAATAAGAGATCAAGGATCAACTGAACAAAATGTCATATACCATAAGAAGCAAATCATAGCGAAACATAAGGAGATCATAATGAAGTCAAATGAATCAAACAGAGAATAATAATCATATAACAGAACAGAACAGAAATGCCCATGAGCTCAGAAAGCATGCCACATGCTTAGTCACATAATCACATCATATCATATCCATATATCCGTCAAATCATAAGTTGTACAAAGAGGGGAGACCTCTCAAGTACCAAATGGAGTAGCTAGCTCCCAGAAGTGAAATGGGGTGCATGGCACGCACCAACCAATCACTAATCATATCCAGAACAGAACAGAACAAAATCTAGGATGCATCTATACGCCCCCTGCAAAACAAATCATATATATACACCTGCTCATGACAGGCATATACACATGTCATAATAGCCAATGTGCACAAATATCATAACAGAACAGAAGGGGACGCTGTGGATCAATCACACCTCCACAAAAAGTGTCATGCCATTGGTGCCTCAATGACATGACCATGGTACCTCCATGGCTAGGGATACAGATACATAAGCTCGGGAAACAGAACAGAACAAGCAAAGTAAAGCAAAACAAAGCTATCCATAATCATAACAGAGCTACTATAGCATAATCAATCAGAGCATATCAACAGAACAGAATCTCATATCAATGAGATAATATACCGATCATCATAACAGAATGGATAGCAAACAGAATCATATCAAATGATAATATCAAACGGATCATATCAACAAATCATATCAAACGGAATCATATCAAAGCAAATGAATCAAGTCAAGGATCGCGAAGTCATGAGAGAAGATACCCTTACTGAGAAAAGGGTAGAATATCTGTACCTCAACCGAAATTCAAACCATATCAGAAAACAC
The DNA here is from genome assembly GCA_021014915.2 of Artemisia tridentata subsp. tridentata. Taxonomy (NCBI): domain Eukaryota; kingdom Viridiplantae; phylum Streptophyta; class Magnoliopsida; order Asterales; family Asteraceae; genus Artemisia; species Artemisia tridentata. The sequence continues at coordinate 314,303,018 of CP139502.1, forward strand.
AAGGATCGGAAGTTACTCCTTCTTCAGTGAATCTACATGAATTAATGATCGTCTTATTATTTAAGAACCCTTAATTAATGTCATAACTGATTTGGTGTTAATCGTCATTTATTAATGTGATTAGGGTTTCACATGTGAAATTATGTTTCTAAGTATCTCAGGATAATGATTAATGAAATTAGAAATAAAAGTATCGCCAGATTGGAATTTAGGTTAAACAGAATTGGGACAAAAGGCTATCTCGGATTATATTATACAAAACCTTAATTGGAAAACACCAACCATTCTCGGAATCACAACCCTAGCGACACTCACACCCGAATAGACAACACCAAAATATGAACATAAGAATCCACAAAAACTAAGTCGGGCCATAACTTATTTTTTTTTAACCACGGCATGAATGATCATATCTTTTAAGATATACAAGTTTCACATCATCTTAACATATCACACACCTTCATCCATTTACATATGATTTTATTCTAACCTGATCATACGTTTACATGTATTACAACTCTTGCTAGATTGATACCAAAATACAAGACACAATTTACCCCCAACCCCACACATATACGATCACCAAGCAATTACAACCAACCCCTTTTCCTTGATTTGCATGCACGTAAAGACACAAGTTTTTGATATAAAATCTTGACACTTGAACACACACACACACATAACGTGACATGTATATATTTAACATGTTTCCACCCGAAATCGATTCGACCTTATTAACAAACCTATACGTGTATGAAATGCATATTGCAAATTTCTTAAGCCACTTACCCATGTTCACCACCTTATATTGTATAACACTTTTACTCTTGGTGTCCACATATACAGGTCATAAACGAGTTTCAATGACACATACATGTCGACACAAAATTACAGACCCAAAACTTTACCCTGTCCCTGACTGAAATTCCATTCGACCTCATAGAAATTACGTTTAGGGTTCATATTAATAACGTATCGTATTAATCTTATAACATAATAGTCTGATGCAAGATCTAATCGAATAGGAAGACAGGCAGTCACTCGACACTATTTGGTAATCATAGTTCCATTTTATGTTCGTATCATAATAGTTTATTTCATGCTTGAAAGACAGCGAGACCATGCAGCAAAGAAACGGTTTAGATTAGGTTCGTATTATATTTAAATTGTATACAAACTGGTGTATTCTATACGTGACAAAGATGGTTTTAACGGATGATACCATGGCTGCACTAAGAGGGATTAAACGGAAAGAACGGTTGCACTCTAATCAGCCCCATACGACCATCCAAGGGCTGTTACGAGGCTCGAACACCATCGCCATGATTACGAAAGCCCTAACATCAATGTGATCGTGATCACATGCATGACTTACTGATCCAGAACGAAGACTTAACCCACGATTAGACTTCACTTCAATATTTGTCGTGCCTTCAAGAATACCAGCAAGGATCGGTTTGGTTTTGCTTATGCTTAATTGATTGTGTGTTCTTTCTTAAACGTACGTGTGCAAATCGTATCTAAGTTTTGAATGGAGATAGAAAGAGTTGTTATAAAACGTATGAAGAGTGACTAACTAAGGTAAGTTTGCACATTAAAACCTTGATGACAGAAATTGGGTCGAGATTATAGGGTTGTTTGCCCGTGATTTATGTTTGAGATTGCGAATATAATAAAATGTGATGATAATTTTCCAATTTTACTCTTGTGTGTGTACGTACAATAGATTGTTTAATATGGAAACAATGTAAATTGTATCAATCATAATGAAGTGATATACGACTAAAAATCAAGGATATTACTTGTGTACAAATTTATGGTAAGTATAATGTTTTAAGATTGTATGTCGTGAAATATCTAAAGGATTGGGACAAAAGAAGACGTATGAGGGACATTTAACACAAAATTCAGTCGTGTATATGCTTAGCACCCAAATAAGGTAAGTTACAATTTAGTTATTTAGTTAAACTTAGGTTATGTTGCATATTAATACATTAATACATATTATAAAGTTTTAATCTCTTATTAATAGTCAAAATACTTGAGGAAAAATTCAAATTCCATAGAAATTTTGTTAAAGGGGTTTTAGGGTTTTACAGTCCGTATGTTTTTTCGTTTTTCTTTTTCTTTTTCTTTTCTCTTTATCATTTTTTCGATTTTTTTATACACTTTTACCCTACTATCCAAAATAATACATCAAATGGATCTTGCAACCTCCCTATACTTAAACTTTTACATACTTTACACATAACTAACTAATTACCCGAATTAAGAAAATTAAAACACTTGGAGTACTTTAAACATTAACGCACATAAGGGGTAATAACATTACTTTCTTCTCCATTACTCCATAACAACTAGTACTTTTACCCATGAGTCCCAATCATCCCAAAACTGTATTTACAAGATATGACTCGACTTAGCAACCATGTAATCGATTAGACAATTGACAAAGGGTTTAACAAATAACATTAATGCACTAAAGATGAGTGCATACAAGGTAGGCTAAGGCGATTTGGGTGTACATTTGGGGGTGGATTGTAAACAATGTTCTTCATTAATATTTCGGAATCCACCGAAATATCACGAGAACCGCGAAAAAGATAGGCTCTGAGGGGTGTACTAGGGGTATCGTGTACTAAAAATGAGTACATCGCAAGGGTGTGGGAAAATTACTTGACTAGTGTAGCCAACGTAATTATAATACAGGTTTAAAACAAGGGTTATCCTAATGCCTCTTATCATTTAGTAAATCCTAACTACACGAATGTAGTCTCACTAGCAGTCTCGGGATGCATCACAAATGCAAGTTCTAGAATCTATATACTACCGGTACACTCATAAGCATTAAAGGTAAATACTTTTTCCTAAAGAAATAAAGGCGAACCTCACATTTTTGGGGTGGAAATTTTTGAGTGGTAGGGTTTTTGTGCTAGCTATATAATTCCAATCCATGAGACGCTTATTGAAACTAAAGTTTCACTCCTATATGTTGTAAAAAAATTTAAATTTGGTGCTAAAATTGCCCTAACAAGTATCTATCTTAGTTTTATTACACATTTACTCTAAAACAAAACAAATATCAAGCGAAGTTAGAGTTTCTAAGGTATCCCATTTTACCCTCCCTACACTTAAATTGAACATTGTCCCCAATGTTCTTGAAAAGTATCAAAGTTATGATAACGGGAAAATAAAATAGAGAAAGAAACTAATACTCCCCTGATTTGCTCGGCATGGACGATGTGAAAACATGGTTAAATCTTCCTCCAAGAAAACAAACATGATAAGCTTCACTTCCAATGTATACTTTCATCTTCTTGTCCAATATAACCTGTAATTCACTAAGAAAACGAAACACAAAACCTCATATAAAATCAGCGGTAAACACTATATATAATAAAAACTAATTCCTAGAAAACAAAGTAAGATATAATGCTTGCAAAATAAATGTCTAAAGATTCCTGGAAATTTAAAATTCTGAAATTTTTTCAAAAATTATAAGTTACAGCAGAAAAACAAAATCCTGGAAAACTGTGTTGCTACAGTTCCTGTCGTCGTCGGGTGTAAAGCCTGACGCCGTAAGGTATGACCTGACAGTATTTTTATGTTTTGTTTCTCGAAAATTTCTAGAAAAATTTGATTATTAAAACCTAATAATTATGTAAAACATTCATTGTGACTCGATACAAGCATTTGACTCTAACAAACATCCAAATATATATGCTAATCATTCATTGTTAACTTTCATGTCTGAATTTGTTCTTTTAAACAAATATGATCTTCCCTACAGTTATCTTTTTGTAAAATACCTTTATATGTAATTAAGACGAGGTTAATTAAAAATAAAATAAAGCATTTTCACAAATTAAATTCGAAACATGAAAGATAAACGATTATGATAAGACATATATATGACTCAAAAATAAAAATAAAAATCAAACAAACATAAAGCTTGGGTTGCCTCCCAAGAAGCGCTTGTTTTTGTTCGAGTCACGAGCCTGACTCTACCCTTATTTAACGGATAAAGGGGAAGTTTTCCCTACACTTAAGATTAAGTGTGGGTGATAGTAGCGATACACACTATTACGGTGGAAGGAAGCAATATGATGAGAGATTGGTGGTGGAAGTATATGCTCAAAATGGTGTGCTTCTTACATCTTAACCTTACCTAGTTCAATTGGGTCAATGAGTGAATTAAAGTTTTCTCTTAAAAAGGGGTCATCTTCTATCAACTTTGAGAGACTCCTAGTTAATAATCCATCTTGACCTAATAAACCCGGCTTAAACCCATAATGTTTCTTGTGATCACTCACGAATGGGTGATGTAAGTATGTAAGGTCATGTTTCACTCCTATATTGGCTTCCTCTCTACAAGGCTTAGAGTCTACTACCTTTATCGTAAAACTACCCGGACTATATGGTTTGATGGGAGAATCGGGGCCTTTTTCAATTCCAAAATTCACATCTAAGTATGAAAAATTGGGTAACGGCTTTGGTTGAGGCTCCGGTTCATCAAAACTCGGAACTTCCATAGAAATAAGAGAAAGGTTATGACTACAAGTATTCAAACTTATATCCTCTAGTTGTGTTTGGTCCAAGGGTTCTACCTCCATTGGGGTTCCTATATCTCTTCTACTTCTTCCGAGTAAGTTATGGGCGATGTGTTAACCTCAAATGATGGTAGGATTTGTGGGGTATTTAGTGGGCTTGGATTTTCTACTCTATCCTCCATCTTATCAAGATCACCTATGTGCTCATCATAAGTAGATCCTAACCACGACATGCACCTAGGTATCTCAACTCTAACCATCTCATTTACATACAAACATCCTTCTTGAGCCTTAAGACTTGTTTAAATTCATCCGAAATAACGTTTGTTGGGTTGTCCAACTTTTTATCGAGTTAGGCACAATTCTCTATGGTTTCCCATGCTTCTTCAGCACTTAATTCCCTAAGGTCCCCGTCAGCTACATAGTCAATGTCCCTTTGGGTATATTGGTTGACAAGATCGTAAAAGATTTGAATTTGGGACCATAAATCGAGGCCATGATGAGGGAATTTTTGGATTAAGTATTTGAAACGAGTCCACGCATTGTAGAGAGATTCATCATGATGTTGTTGGAACATCAAGATATTATTTTGGAGTGGAATGCGTGGATTTTGTGGTGTATAGTATGGTGGATTCGAGTTCTCCATAATGGCTAACGGAATAGATAATGAATAAGTTTTTACGAACAAAGACACAAAGAAAAAGATAAACTACGAGAAAGCTAATAAAAAGAAAATAAAAATCTCACTTGATAGGAATCTAGTGAGTAGACCTAAATGAGATAGAAATCAAACCTAAGCAATAACTATTCCTCGGCAGCGGTGCCAAAAACTTGATGCGGGATTTGCAAGACCTCGCAAAAGGTTTTACTTCTCAAGGGATCTCAAGAAGTTTTGCAATCCTCTAGGCAGTGTACCTGACCGTTGTAGTGTAGTATAGGTAAATCCGGATGATTGATCGTTCTCTAGGGGAATAGTGTCGTTAGGTTAAAATGTATGTCGAGATAGGTCTAGAGGTGAGGGAAGATTCTTTAAGTATTTATATATATTTTTTTTAGAAAGCAAATTAAAGATCTCAGTTTTGAAAGAGTGGGCAGAATTAGTTGCTATTCAACTAACCCAAAAACTATTTATAAAACTAAAATTAAACTAAAGACAAGAAAAAGTAAATTTGGTGGTAACTCTTATGGTAAACAAACGTGTTTACTTAGAAGTAATTACTCCCTAGTTATCTCCTACTGATTATTCCTTAATATTGGTCGTGGGGTGGTGCCGAAGTCCCCAACTCTATAAATCTTAGTCTCCCCCAAATCCCTTAAAGTCTATTAAGTTATCTACAAGCCGCAATTCACGCAATAAATACAACTAGAAAAACCAATAGTGCACTCTACGGTTGCGTTTTCTAAGATGTTCAAGCTAGTTACATATAAGAGGTCAGCCAATTTTCTTAGCCTAACGCGATGCAATCAACTAAACAATAGACAACAAATCAATAATCAACAATTAGGTTTCACTAGATCTAAGCAAACACAAATAAACTTATGCTAGCATGATAGATAGAAAAAAAGATAAAAAAATAATCAAACAACACATAGACATATTTAATGATTAAACGAATAACTTATCTTCAATAAAGCATAATGCTCAAGGGTTGAAAAACCCTTACAAAGCTGTTGAAATTCGACAAGAGTTTTGCCTCTAAAGTGTTACCAAGAAGTGTCATACATTACAATGAAAACATTTGAAAATATATATAGGAATACAATTCTGACGGCGTCAGGTTATCTCTTACGCCGTCAACTCACCTTGGATTAGGGTTTCGTCTATGTAATCGCCGCTCTGACGGCGTTAGAAACGGATATGAGGCCGTCACTCGTAAAACTCTTCTGGGGCGTCTCTTATTAACTTAAAGTGTGACGTCCATCTTCATTTTGTACCTGACGGCGTCAGGTTGTAAATTCATCAAAACTCTCTGAAGCGTCACTTGTTAGCTCAACACTAGAAATCCTCCATGAATTTACAAGGGACGGCGTCACGTTGTGTCTAGTGACGCCGTCAGACTCCCATGTCTGACGTACTTTTCACGACTTTGCCGTTTTCTTCACTTTATAATCCAAATATGCTCCAAAAGTGCCATTTTCCATAATTCCCATCCCAAGTACCCAAAATACAAAAAGAAACGATTTGAGCTTGCAATATTTAATCAGATTTACTTGATTTTTGGCTTAAATAACCCCTTAAAAGGGTATCAAATAAATCCTTATCAAAACACATACCAACCTACTTATCCTTTTCTGCATTACTTTACATATAGCAATCAGGCCGAAGCATTACCTGGGAACCACCCTGGGTATGACATTCAGAATGACACTCTTACATTTCCTCTTAGCCCTTCCCCTCAAAAATAACATGCACCCTATCTTATACTTAGAACAAATCTCAAATACCTACCTAGTAAAATCTTATGCTAGGGCACTCACAGAGAGTAGGATAAAGCATTTACCCAGTCTACCCAAGCCTGGACATCCTAAACCAGAAACTCTCAGGGACAACCTCACTATTCGGTCAAACAAACCTACACCACCCTGATACACAATCCAGGGTAGATGACAACAACCAAATGGAACAAGGGTTCCTTAGGTGCCACACCCCGCCTAGGCGGAAACATGAGACGCGACAGAGAGGATCATCATAACATATTGATATAAGAAAGTAGAGAATTCACTACATGAAAAACTAACACAAATGTTATGACAACTCCAACACAAGTGGAGACTTGTGTCCTGGTTAGTCGATACCACGACAATATAGTCATAAAACCAAATACAGAAGTTTCCCACAACACAAGACAGGCACAAGTCAACATGTTCCTAAATAAAACCAAATAAACAACATAAAACCATAAGAGTATTCTAATGCAAATCAGCCAACATCAAACAAATTCATGTTTCTAGATTATTTTTGTCATTGCGGCTTTTCCAACTACTGAACTACATATACATAGAACAGAGGTTTGTAGCAAAACACGGTTCTAAATATACACATTTATACATAATTATTGGTTATTAATCTTTAGGATAACGTGAGTGAACATTTCCATCGTTGAACGAAGGGACTCAACCATTTATTTCAAAGATAGTTATTCGTCAAAAACGTGAAAAGAAATCGAAATTGCAAGAACTCTTGAGACATCATATCTTTGTCACACAATATTTTCTATGGTATAAACATTACCAAGTTCGCTCTATGATGACTTGTAAAATAGTCCTAAGATACGACTATCTTTGTTAGCTAACGTGTAAAACAGTCTCTGAGTGACCTTAACTTAAACTAAATGTCCGGACATTGAAATTTTACCACTTAATTAGTTATTAGGGACGTGTTTGTCTAAATATCAAATCAGCTTAGTATTATTTGAAAATGAAATTCAAGCACGTTTTCTAGAAATTAAAGCTACTCAGTGATATTCCAATTTGCTTGTCGAATTAAAATATTATAATCGCTGTGCCAAATGATCGTGTTGAGCAAATCTTCAGTATCTTGCATGCATGTTAGCTAGCTAGGCTTTAAATCAATTAAAATCCAGATTACCTTTTTCCCCCTTATGTCACATCCCGGGGGTATGTTATAAAGTTTACGTTTCAAACTCAGACCATATAGATAGTCAATTTTTTTTTAAGAACGACAACTATTTATCTTACATAACATACACCACAATCTATCTCACATGTCTTAAGCGTGACTTGAACTCACAACCATTTGATTGTAGAGCTTCTCACACAACATGGGTACTATTGGAACACAAGCCATTTGGTCATGATTCACAAGCTTAAATGCATGTATAATTTTATGTTTAAATTTAAGTTATAACATTTTTTTGGTTACACTAAAGATGTACTTTTAATATGTGATAGGTTAGGTGGCCCAATCTCAGTCGGACTTACATTTCATTGTAAAACTAATACTCATTTTATCAGCGGTATTTGGCCGTGACTTAAAAAATAAAAAGTGCTCGAGAATAGGTTCATTGTTATAGTTAGTTATGCATTTAACTATTTCCAAAAATAGTTCTAAACTTATTCAGAACTGTTGCCTAAACTTCTTTCGGTTTATTTCGGATTTTCGCCAAAATAATATTCCATAAGGCGTATTTCGGCACCTACAGTCTCGTGGTATGGCCGTCCAAGTGTTTGAACTAGTGGCTTCATCGTCATCAAAAGCTAGCTATTGTCATGGTAATCGTATAACCGTAATAATTTTTTGGCTCGATCTTCAACTCATGTTGAAAGTGTATTGAACGGGAAGAAAATTGAGCGCTTGATGTTGTTTGTATGGTAGTATATATGAAAGTATACAAAAGTTGGGCGTTCCTTGTTTGGATTCCTGTTCCCGTATCAATTAGATCTTAATGCTTGAGACCTGCGCACTAAGAGAACAAAAAGACACCGTTAGGCTTATCGTGGGATTGTCTCCCACGATTATCCTCCGGCGTGAGAGTAAGTAATCGGTTTTAGGGTTTAGTTGAAGAGTTAGGGTTATTAGATCGTACCTTAATGAGAGCCGAGATGCCCTCTATATATACACGAAATCCTTGTTGGTTTCGTGTTCCTCACTCTTCGGCGTATCCCGCCTAAGTCGGTCGTTTGATACATATCCCATAAATAAGAGATATCCTATATCAAGACCATAAATAACTTCGGGTTTGGGCCTTCGTAAGCCCAAACCGTTATCGTGATGGGCTTGAGTGTTAGTAGCGTCCATTGGTCGGGTTCGTGACCCGAATGCGGACTATACGTCATCATGTCCCCCCAGTCTAGTATGCGCAGGGTGGAACCCGCGGATGCTAGACTAACAACTGAAGCAAAAATATTCCTCGATGCGTAGCGGGGAAGTTTCAAATGTTTCCCGCCTAAAAGTCATACAATGAATCTTGTCCAAGTAAATCCGAGTATCCCTCGTAAATCGTGAGGGGTGGGTGAAAAAGTGTTTCACCTCTTGATCTCCCAGCCACACGATTAGAGCAAGTGGGGTACACGTGTCATCCATCCACGAATATGTGTAACCCTATATAAAGTTGAGCCGTCTTTTCACTGTGGCTATCACAGTAAAAACCGTCATTTTCCACCATTGTTAAACCTTCAAACATCAATCAAAAAATCAACGAAATCTAAGGTAATAGCGTGTGCGCTGCAAGACTCATTGAAGTTTAACCATGGTTCTTCAATTATCCGATTTTACATCCAATATATCCGAGGACGAACTTCGTCAGTTCACCTCGGATTATTATATTCCGGTCGCGTTGCACCCGGTGGTTCCGGTGGCGACTGCGTCCATAGCGAACTTCCCTGAAGGGAAAGTAGGGGTATACACACGTTTCTTTGAATTTGCTAACCAACGTGTGCCCATTTCCCTATTTTTGTGCGATATTTTAAACCACTATCGTCTCCATATTTCCCAACTGCACTGTATAGGTGCAGCAAAAATAACCAATTTTGAAGTAAATTGTCGCTTGTTGGCGATTAACCCTACAATCCATCTATTCCGCGCGTTTTATCACACGTCGTGGTCAAACGGGTGGGTGTCCTTTTCCAAGCGCGCAGGGCGGCTGCAGTGCTATACGGAAAAGTTAGACACACTTAGGAATTGGAGGGAAAAATTCTTTTGGGTTGATGATGCGTTTTTTCCATGGATTTTTGAGTTCTATACCCAAGAGTCATTGCCGAAGGATGAGCGCCCCATCCCCAGAACGTATAGCGCAGATGATGCGGAGACGATTAATGCCAACCGCATCCCTATCAACGCTTATCCAGAACAGTTTTTGGTGCATATGGGGATTAGTCGCAACTACTTCGGAACTCCTGAAGAGGTGCCTACTTTTTTGGATGAGAATAACCGGGGTGGGTGCTTGTCTTTTCTTCTCCTTCGCTCAGTAGTGTAAGCGCTCTTCACTATTATAGCTTTTGTAACCATCTTTGTTGTTTGTTTGTTGTTTGTTGCGCAGAGATGAATCTATTCAGCGTGGTGCGCTTGGCGAGACCCAAACAAGTGACCGTCGGAGTGCGCCCTTTAAGAGAAGGTGAGGAGCCAGTTTTGGAGGCTACCGCGGGGCGCACTATGGAGATTGTACAGGAGGAGCCAGAGGATACGCCCCCGGTTGTTTTAGAGGCGGTTCCTCTTCGCAGTTTTCCAACTCCTGAGGTACAAATCCCTGTGGAAGAGTTATCGCGCACAGACTCGTCAGAGAGTGGGGAGATTGCCATGTCTGAAAGTGAGTAAGAAGGCGCTGGCCAAGGGGTGAAGCGCAAGAAAGCTGCTGGGGATGATGGCGCTGGTACGTCCAAAAGAAGGATCCATCTTATCTCTGGTGAGCAATCATCATCAGAGGAGAATGCGTCGCAGAAGGATACAACTGAAACCTCTCCCCTCAAGTAAGTAATTAGGCTTGTTTCGTCAACATTTTGGTTTATATTTTGCGCTGAGATTACAATAATAACCTTGAGCCCTCGTCATTTGCGTGCAGTGTTGAAACTGCTGGGGATGCTGCTCGCATTGGGAAATCGCCATCCAAGGCGAGTCCCTCGCCTACTGATCATCTTGCGCAGGGGAGCCAAAGATCTGGGACAAAGGCTTCTGAAGATGTGCCTACGGACCAGTTGATTGAGGAGTTAAGCTTGGCTGCTGCGCATCAAGCTTTATTGGTTGCACAGCTCAAAGCTAGGCATGTGGGTGAAGGTAGCAGCAGTGCGCAGAAGGATAGGGAAATTGCGCTACTAAAGGCGCAGTTAGCTGATGCTCAGGCTGAAGTAGAGTCAACCACCGTGTATGCTCAGAAGCTTGCTGATGAGAGGCTATCATTGTTTGCCCAAGTGAACCAAGAGCGTGCTAGCTTCAAAGAATACAAGGCCTCTTGTCTTTGGGTTTTGAAGTACATGGAGCTTAACAAGAATGCTCATTTCTCTAGATTGGATGACTTCCGCAAGTCCGTAGAGGGTTTGCTGGAGAAACAGGAGAGCAAGCTGCGCAAGCTCAGCATCAAATACGATGAAGAGTTGTACCCTCACCTGTTGTCAACCATTGCTGAGCACAGGTGGCTTATCAGCCATGGCTTGCGCCTTGCTGCCTTGAGAACTCTGGAGTCTCAAGAGGTGAAGGACTCCTTTGGGGATGTTGTTCAGTGTGCGCTGGCACGTGGTAAGGCAGAGGCTGTAGAGGAGCTGTGTGCGAACAAGATCTTGACTGTGCCCGCCGCCCAAGTACCGGGTTACAACGAGAACACTTATGATGATCTTGTTGCTGCTATGGAGAAGTTGAAGCTTTTGGAGCTTCCTCATATTGCTTAACTGGAGCGCGACCAGGATTATCCCATAGGTATGATTATGGAGGGGTTAACTTTGGCTAGGCACACAGCAGATGACGCTGAGGCACAGCCTGATTATTTTTTGAAGTCCGATGTGTCGCAGCTGCAGGTACCCCTCTTTGCTTGTCCGCGTGATATCCTGAATCCTTTCGCTCTTGAGAAGGAAATTCCTCTTAAGGAGTCCCTAGAGGCCCATGAGATGAGACTTGCGAAGAAGAAGGGTGTGAAGGGGAAAGCCATCCTTTGTGGTCTTGGTGCGGCCCATATTCTGAGGTCTGTTGGAGTGCCCGTTAGCGTGCCAACGGTGTCACCCAAGGATTTTGACCTGTTGAAGAAGTTTGAAGAGGCTGGTAGTGCAACGCGCCAAGTGGGCAGTTCAGGGCTTAAACGCACACATAGTATATAGGCTGCTTAGATGTAGTGATGTTTTGTAATAGGTTCACTTTTTGTTGCACATGTGCATGTTGAATCTATACCTTATATGAACTCGTAGTCCATAATAAAATGTTGATTTGAAAAATACGATTGTACTCATATTGTACCGAATGTGATTGTGGTTATAATGTTTGTACTTAGTTATTTTGTCTTTGCGTAAAAGACGTCTATGTTGTGTCTAAGAAGCAAACTGTTGTGTACATACTTAAGAAAATTTATAAGAATCCATAATCGTGTATGAAGTTCATAAAATTTACAAGTGTATGGATTGATATGCAGCGTACTGCAAATATCATATCAAGGAGTTAAGTGTCTGAACTCCTAATTTGTTAAACGCACACAGTGTGCATTGTTGTGTATCCGTCGTGGGATACACATTGAACTTACTCCAACGTCTTGAGAGTAAGGTGTTTAACAAGGATGCGTGATCCGATGTTGATGGGTTTGCAACCCTCTTACTCAACGAGTTATTTAGTAGGTTTACTCATTCTTTACCATCGTGGGTTTTAATAGGTGCATGCACGCCATGTAGGCAAAAGATAATATAACAACAATATTGAGACATAAATAATATGTAAACAATAAAGTAAAGTGGGTCGCGGAGTTAGCTAGAAACCGCGACATTTAATTAATACTTGCAAGTTTTTGAAAAAAGAAAGACATTTGTCTAGGTGAAACAAAAATGTAAATACATGGATATTTATTGAGCACTTACTAAAGTGCGGAAGTGTCCGTGGGTGGGGTCGTAACCTTTCCTAAAGATAGCATCTCTTGAGATTGCAAATATTCCATGTGCGTTGTAGCTCGCGGCCATCCATGTCACGCAGCTTGTACGCGCCTTTTCCTAGTGCTTCAACGACCTCATAGGGTCCCTCCCACTTTGGTCCAAGTTTACCTGTATCTTCTGCGTGGCTTGCATCATTAGCGCGATATACAAAGTCGCCTGGTCTGAATGAGGTGCTTCGAACTTTAGCATCGTAGTATCCCTTCATTTTTGACTTGGCTTTTGCCTCACGTATAGCTGCGCGTTCACGCCTTTCTTCCAGTAGGTCCAAGTCTATACGTCGTTCGTCGTCATTGGTTGCGACATTAACTTCCGCGGTACGAATAGTTGGCATCCCAATTTCAGCTGGTATGACAGCTTCTGTCCCATAGACAAGAGAAAAGGGGGTGTCTCCATTGCTAACTTTGATTGTCGTGCGGTGCGCCCATAAGACATGCGACAATTCATCCACCCATCTTCCTTTGTGTTTGTCCAGGCGTGCTTTAATTCCTTCGCCTAGACTACGATTTGCGCGCTCAACCAAACCATTGGTTTGTGGGTGTTTAACTGACGCGAAGTGTTGTGTAATATTTAGTTCTGCGCACCAGTCTTTGAACGGGTTATCGCGGAATTATTTTCCGTTGTCCGAAATGATTTCCCCAGGTAATCCAAAGCGGCATACAATATTTTCCCAAACGAATCGTTTTACTTGATTACCTGTGATTGTCGCCACTGCTTTTGCCTCAATCCACTTAGTGAAGTAGTCTATTGCCACAATAAGAAATTTCAGTCCCCTGCTGCAACAGGGAAGGGACCCGCAATGTCGATACCCCACTTATAGAATGGCCATGGAGAAGTGATAGGCATTAGCTCTTGTTGTGGTCTGCGCGGGATGGGTCTATGAATTTGGCAGTCGCTACATTTCTTTATCACATCACGGGCATCACGATGCATAGTGGGCCAGTAGTATCCTGAGCGCAATGCTCGTGCTACGACGGACCGTGGTCCTGAATGCATACTGCATGAACCGGCGTGGATCTCTCGGAGTACGTAATCTGCCTGAAGAGGTCCAACGCACCGAAGCCATGGTTGTAGGAATGAGCGCCGATATAGGATACAATCTCTAAGTTCGAACCTCTGCGTTGTGCGCCGTATCCGTCGAGCGTCCTTCTGCTCATGGGGCAATATGCCTTTGCTTATAAATTCGACAATAGGGGTCATCCACGTAGGATTCTCCTCCTCTATTACCGTGGATATCTCCATCTCCGAAATGGATTTATTTTTTAGGATCTCCACCAACACTTGTTTTGACAGGTGCGCAAAGCTTGTAGATGCGATCTTGCTTAGCGCATCCGCTTTTTTGTTTTCACCTCTAGGAACTTGTTTAATGGTAAACCTGTCAAAACCTTGGATTAGTGACTTGGTTTTGTCGAGGTATTGAACCATGTTATCCTCTTTAGCCACATATTCGCCCAACACATGGTTGGCTACTAATCGGGAATCTACATTTGCTTCTAGGTTGCGTACACCCATTCGAGTTGCAATGCGTAATCCAGCGATTAGGGCTTCATATTCTGCCTCGTTATTTGTAGCTGTGAATTCAAAGCGCAGTGCGTAAGTGATTTCCATCCCTTCTGGATTAGTGAGGATAAGGCCTGCGCCCGACCCATCCACGCATGAAGATCCATTCGTGAACAGGACCCATGGCTCTTGTAGTTCTACCTTGCTCAGTGGAGGTGCAGCATCGGTGTCTGGTTTTTCGATGATGAAGTCTGCTAGTATTTGCCCCTTAACCGCAGTGCGTGGTCTATAAGAGATGTTATACTCGCCTAGCAATACACTCCACTTTTGTAATCTCCCCGACGCGTCGGGTTTGGAGATAACTTGCTTGATTGGTTGGTCTGTGATCACCGCTATTGGGTGTGCTTCGAAGTATCTGCGCAATCTTTTGGCGGCAAATACTAATGTCAAGACCAACTTTTCCATTGGGCTATAGTTAATCTCTGTCTTCTTGAGCGCTTTACTTACAAAGTATACCGGTGTTTGTACGGAATTCCTATCTGTCAGTAGCACCGCGCTGACTGCTCCATGAGTCGCAGATAAATACACAATTAACTCCTCCCCTGGTCGGGGTGCGACTAACTTGGGAAGCGCTGCTATATGTTGTTTAAGCTGTGTGAAAGCTTCTTCCGCTTCCGTAGTCCAACGAAAGTCTCCCTTTTTTGTACACTTCTTGAGTGTTTTAAAGAGGGGGAGTGACTTATCTGCTGATTTGGACAGGAATCTGTTCAACCCGGCTAGTTTTCCATTCAGAGACTGGACTTCTTTCAACATGCGTGGTGAAGGGAGTTGGATGACAGCCTCTGTTTTTTCTGGGCATGGTTTAATGCCATCAGGTTCGATCAAGTATCCTAGGAACATGCCTTCTGTAGCGCCAAAAGTGCATTTCTTAGGATTTAACTTCATGTTGATCTTTCGTAGTGTTCTAAATGTTTCTTCAATGTCACGGACCAACTCGCCTTCGGTATGGCTTTTTATGACAAGGTCATCAACATAGACCTCTAGGTTGCGGCCCACTTGCTTTTCAAATGCATTATCCACCAATCGCTGGTAGGTGGCGCCCGCATTCTTTAGGCCAAAAGGCATCTTTGTATAACAGTAGACACCTTGGCTTGTGTGGAAGGCTGTTTTTTCCTCGTCCTCTTTAGCCATTTGGATTTGGTGGTACCCTTTGTATGCGTCTAAAAAACATTTAAAGGGTTATCCACAAAAAGATTCTACCTTCCAGTCTATCTCTGGTAGTGGGTAGCAGTCTTGTGGACATGCTTTGTTGAGATCGGTGAAATCCACGCACATCCGCCAACTACCGTCACTCTTCTTGACCATCATTAGATTGGAGAGCCAGTCATGGTAATAGACCTCTCGCATGATACCTGCGTCAACAAGTTTGTGTACTTCCTCTAGAATGGCTTTTGCGCGCTCTGGAGCCTGGCCACGCTTTTTCTGCCGTACTGGGGAGTATCCTTGTCGGATTTTCAACTTGTGTTCTGCAATCGAGCGTAGCACACCAGTCATGTGCTTTGGTTCCCATGCAAAGATATCCATATTCTTTTTCAAGAGTGTGCACACGGCAGCTCTGCCTTTATCAGACAGCGATCCCCCGATCGATACTTCTTGTTCCGGGTAATCAGGATGAATTGCGACCTTCAGATTTGGTACTTTAGCTGCGCTTTGTTCTGGGGTGTGCGTCGCCTCACATGTAATCGTGTTACACTCTCTTGGTGGCGCAGTGTTATTGTAGATGGTGACAATGCCGCCTTCTACTGGGAATTTAAGCATCCCATGTGCTGTGGACGGCACTGCGCGTATTGCCGAAATTCCTGGTCTTCCGATAATGCCATTGTATGGCGAAGGAGATCTGATCACCATAAAATTCATCCAGGCTATCGTGGAGTGTTCCTTATTTCCAACAACAACTAGTAGTCGTAGTTGCCCCATGGGCCATATCTTTTCTCCTGTGAAGCCAGTCAACGAAGTCGTGGCTGAGCTTAACTGTCTTTGTATCTCAGGTTGCAATCTCTTGAAACAATGCTCATACATTATGTCCGCTGATGCCCCTCCATCAACATACATGCGGTGGATATCGTGACCCCCGCATTTATCTCAATGGTGAGTGGTTCCGCCACTGCGTTGTCCGCAGCCAAGGTGGGGAAAGAGATTTCGCTTCCATGAGAAAATTTCTGGCTGACCTTTTGCCTAGTCTTTCGCTGCCATGATTGTATCATGTAGATCGTGTCAGCCTTGTCCTTAGGTGCTTCTTTCTTGCCCCCGGTCTTCTGTTTGTCTTTTCCATCCTTGATGTTCTTAACTAGATGGTCCAATCTGCCTTCTTTTACTAGCTTATCAATTAGTTGGCGCAATTAGACACACTCATTAGTGGTGTGGCCCTTCTGTCCATGGTACTCACAGTATCCGTTCCCTACGCGCAGATCTTCTGGGGTGCGCATCGGTGGGGGTCTCGGAAAGTTCGCGCCTTCCGTCGCAAATATCTACTTTGGAGTCTTCGTTAGTGGGGTATACTTGTCATTCTCTCGTCCGCCCCCTGACTGCGGTAGCTTTTGTTACGATTGCTACTATGGTCATTGGATTGTCTCCTTGGCTGTTCTTGTGACCTATAGTTTGAGTAGCCTTTCTTGCTATCCGCAGCGGCGGCTTCTCCTTGGATGAAGGACCTCGTGCGCTTCATGAGTTCGTCAAAGGTTTGGGGAACCCTATCATTTAACTTTTTGATAAGTTCTGGGTTATTGATTCCGTTCATAAACCCTGAGATCTTTAGTATTTCGGGGCATGCCTTGACATGTATGCATTCGTCTTTATAGCGCTCCATAAAAGCGCTTGTGGATTCCCCTTGGCGCTGTTTTACCCTAGCGAGTTCGACAGGGTTCTTGGCGCACTTCTTCCTCTGAGTAAAGTTCAAACAAAACACCTTCCGCAACTCTTCAAACCCATCGATGCTTCTACGTGGAAGCTTACTGAACCAGTTTCGCGTATTCCCTACTAAAGTAGAGTTAAACATGTGGCACCACACAGGTTGTGGCCAATTTTCGATGGTTGCTGCTGATTCGAAAATTTTTAGGTGGTCATCAGGATCACCTGTCCCATCATAAGTTTTAACATTAGCGGGCACGCGCCTTCTCTTATCTTCTGAAAAATCACTGATGCGCTGAGTGAATGCGTCAACCTTTTGGCGGCGCCAGGGACGAGACATATCTTCGTCCTCCTGGTCGCGGTATCTTCTCCTGGACTTCCAGTGTCTTGTTTCTTTGTCCTCGTTGTCCGAGGAGTCACTTGAGGATGAGCTTACCCTTTTGCGGCGCTTGCGCCGACTACCCTCGGAATCCGAGCTTGAAGGACTTTCGCTTGGGGAGCATCGTCGCCCAAGTCTATCGTGGATCCTGCGACTGCCAAGCCTAGCGTGGACATTGGTGCGCCGTCCATCGTCTTCATACTCCTCCAGAGACTGTAAGTCGGCTGCTTCATCATCCACAACTTTCATTCCGATCCTAGTAAACACTGGGTGTCGGCGGCCATCCTTCTCGCGCCTTTCCTTTCGGTAACGTGGTGGGGATGCTTCATGCTCAGGGTCGAAGTTGAGCCGGGCTTGCAGACTCTGACTTGACCTCTTTTTCGCTTCCTCTCGCATAAGCGCAGCCAAGGTTTCATAGTTTTGAGATACGAAATCACTTGGCGCTAGTTCAGGCGTGACTCCTTCTAGCGCGAGGATGTTTGTTTCCAAATCAGGACCCTTGTTTTCGATAGGCGCATTTGGCGGCTCAGTGAGGTCTAATTCTGACATGGTGAAAGGAGTGCGCAGTAGATCTACCGCGCTAGTGGTTGTTGTAGTAGCATGGGTAGTCCTTGTGAGCGGTTCTACTGCAGTAAAGGCCAGATCTGAGTATGATCCTAGGCTTTTGGGCGCACTGGTTGTTCCAGAGGCCTGCTTAGCGGCTGAATCAGTTTGTTGCTTCTGCCCCTGTAGGTCACCATGCGTTTTCTTCGCCTGCGGAGTCCGCTGATTTTGGTTTCCGTGCTTCGTCATTCTAGTTCTTAGTAAAGTTCTTAGTGTATGGTCCCACGGATGGCGCCACTTGTTGATACAAAAGTTGGGCGTTCCTTGTTTGGATTCCTGTTCCCGTATCAATTAGATCTTAATGCTTGAGACCTGCGCACTAAGAGAACAAAAAGAAACCGTTAGGCTTATCGTGGGATTGTCTCCCACGATTATCCTCCGGCGTGAGAGTAAGTAATCGGTTTTAGGGTTTAGTTGAAGAGTTAGGGTTATTAGATCGTACCTCAATGAGAGCCGAGATGCCCTCTATATATACACGAAATCCTTGTTGGTTTCGTGTTCCTCACTCTTCGGCGTATCCCGCCTAAGTCGGTCGTTTGATACATATCCCATAAATAAGAGATATCCTATATCAAGACCATAAATAACTTCGGGTTTGGGCCTTCGTAAGCCCAAACCGTTATCGTGATAGCCCATTCGTTATGGGCTTGAGCCCATTCGTGATGGGCTTGAGTGTTAGTAGCGTCCATTGGTCGGGTTCGTGACCCGAATGCGGACTATACGTCTATCAGAAAGTATACGAAATGAGGAGAAAATTAAGTGTTTTAGGTTTTTTGTATGATAAAAATTAGAAAGAAAAAAAAGTATTTTATATTTTTGAACGTTAGATTTTTATGACTATTGCATGCTTGAAAAATTAAAAAATTAAAAAAAAATCAAATAAAAAAACCGAAAATGGTTGCCATTTGCACGGCGGTGGCGCCTATGGCGTGGCTAGAGGTGCACAAAACGGTTAACCGGTTTGGTTTGACGACCGGTCAAAACCGAACAGGTTTGGGTCAACGGGAAAAAACCGGTCCTACCGGTTAACCGGTTCGGTTCCAAACCGGCTCCGGTGAGGGAAAACCCCAACCGACCAAACCGGTTTGGGTACGGTTTGTGACCGGTTTGGACCGGTTAGTAATTTTTTTCTTTTTTTTTTTTATTTTTTTTTTTTTTTTTTTTTTTTTTTGTTTTTCATCGTTTATACAAAGTAAACTGAATAAACTTTAACTTTTATTTAATAGAACGGAAATACAACTGAAAGGAAATACATCATGAAAGGAAATACATCAAACATAATACATAAACTTAAAACATAATACATAAACATAATAAATCGAAAAGCTACTCGTAAATGTCTTCATCGGATCTGACGGACCTAGCTTCGTTAGCAGCTTCTTCTTGTCTTATTTCTTCATCGGAAAGCAACTCGATTGTACCCTCTTGCACCTCTACCTCGTAGATCTCTTCTTCGATGTCTAAGGGGTTTTCAAGACTTTTTTTTGTCTTGTTTTCGCTTCATTGCGTCCAAATGATCTTTCAAACACATACACATTTCCAAAGAAGCCGGTGTGAGCCTTGTTCTTCTGTTTGATAACACCCTTCCACTTGTTGGAAAAGCAAATTCAGAAGCTACCGAAGTAGCTTGTACACTTAGTAGATCTCGAGCCATTCGGGATAGAACGGGAAACATTGTTTTCTTTGCTTTCCAAAACGCCAAAACATCAAAGTTTTCATGTTGGTCGGCCGGAATATGTGAGATATAATCGGTTCCGATATATCTTGTATATTCATTGTTCCGATCACTATTTGCCATTTTGTTGGGATTTTCTCTTAACTTTTCTAGCAAGCCTTGTATCAGATTCCCTCTATGCGACGACCTCGATGATGATGAAGAAGTCGCATTCACAGAAGGAGTTGGGTTACCATATTTATCAAAATAATATTCCCATAAACCTTCAAAAGAATTGTTAAAAGCCGCTTTTGCATCTTCACCAAAGTTCGCGTTATTCTCGAATAACCCCAAATCAGTTGTAATCGAGTCGATAAGTAACTCTACCCCGCATACATTATAACATGGGTTTAATGCGGCCGCACAAGTAATTACCGGTGGCAAAGTTTCAAAATATTTAACAAGCTTTTCTTTCATTGGTGAAACCATATTTGTATATATACTACCATTTAATTCAAATGAGGCCAAACTTGAACACATGTAGTATAGTTGCTCGAGTACCAAATGAGATGTTGGATAATAAACTCCCGATAATTTTTTTGTGGCATTGAAAAAAACTTCAAGTAATCGGGTTAGTTTTTCAATAGTTTCCCAATGTTCCACTGCAAATGGAACAACCCTACCCTTTTGCGCCAACATGTCATGAAAATATTGTAAAGTCACCTTTTGTTTTATACCACTTAGGAACATAAGATAAGTGGAATTCCATCTTGTATCACAATCTAAATTAGGTGACAACCAATGTTTCCCCGCATCAACACACATCCGAACGTAGTTATTATATCTTTTAGTACCCTTTTTAAAAATATCGTGTAACATTTGTTTAAAACAATCTTTCATTTCACGCATTACGGGATCGGTTAATGATGTGTGCAACACATCGAGAATGATAAAATTCACCATTTAAAAGTGGCTCATATTCCAATTTTAGTCTACCCATTGCATTTGTGTTGTTACTAGCATTATCCAACGTAATTGAAAGAATTTTTTGTTGCAAGTGAAATTTGTTAAACACTTTTCTCAACATTTTAAATAAAGCAACTCCCGTGTGAGGAACCGGAAACTCTTCAAATGATATGACCCGCTTCATCATTTGCCCATTTTCGGGATCAACCCAATGTGCAGTAACACAAAGGTACGAAAATGGCGAACCATGAGGAGCGGACCAAACATCCGTTGTTATGTTAACACAAGCATCTAAATTAAAAAAAGCATTTTTTTAATTCTTGTTTGGCCGTTTTCCACATATTCATAGCATCGCGTTTTAGAGTCATACGACTTACATGATTGTACATTGGTTGGACATTATTCTGAAACACCTCCGTCGTATCCTGGTCATCCCAATGGTTGAACGGCAAACCTCGTCGAATCACCAAACCGGCAAATTGTTGACGAACTACTTCATGATCGTATACAAAAACACTCCTGTCCCGAGCCATAGACGATTGACCCACTTTCGGAACCTTTTTGAGTGCCTTGCAATACTTCAAGTTGATATGAGACCTCAACGCCGAGTTGGAACTGGCAAACATTAAACTCAAGCAATGCTTACATTGAGCCTTTTTCTTTCCATCCGA
Organism: Artemisia tridentata subsp. tridentata; assembly: GCA_021014915.2. Classification (NCBI taxonomy): domain Eukaryota; kingdom Viridiplantae; phylum Streptophyta; class Magnoliopsida; order Asterales; family Asteraceae; genus Artemisia; species Artemisia tridentata. The sequence goes on from CP139502.1 coordinate 314,324,822, forward strand.
CATTAGGACGTAGTTGAAGTTAGCCCAAGGATCTTGTACACGATCGCATGGTAAAATTTTGACAATCGTAGGTTTACTTGTTGAACCAGCTTCGGTGTTGTTGGTGGTGGTGTTTGAACTTGCCATTAGAGATTAGTGAAATACTTTCGGTTTTGATTTTTTTGTGTGTATCTTGCTACTAGGAAAGTTGTAAATAAACAATAACACAACCCCTCTATTTATACTAAACCATAAATGGCAAAGTGGTAATTTTAAACAAAAAATAAAAAAAAATCCGCCCCCCCCCTCCCCGCTCCTTCCCGGTCTCCCGCCCACAATTCAAATTCAAAATTTTGAAATTCAAAAAATTAAAAAAAAAAAAAAAAAAAAAAAAAAAAAAAAAAAAAAAAAGACAAACCGGTTTGGAACCGGTTCGGCTAACCGGTTCCAAAAAACCGGCCTCCAAACCGGTCTCAACTCGATTACTACAAACCGGTTCCAAACCGGCGGTTCGGGGAAAAACCAGACCGGTTTCGATCAAACCCGGTTTTGACCGGTTCGATTTTCCGGTTTGGCTTAAGGGGCAGTTCAGTTAACTGGTCGGAATGTGCATCTCTAGGCGTGGCTATAAGGGCATAAAAAGCCCTATAACATGCCATAGCTGTATTGCACCTTTCCCTCTAAATGTAAAAGTCCCGAAGCAACTTTTCTAAAACTTAAAATAAAAAATTAAACTAAATTTATCGAAGTCCGAACAAGTTCAGTTACCTCTAGGCTTTACCTTCTTGCTTTTATTGATTTTTCGTGTTACACAACTAACTTTTTTGTACCAAATGTATTACTTGATGATTCTTGTAAATGGCTTTTCGATGTCAAAGGATAGTCACTTCACGGTAAAAAGGCTTAGAAAATTAATACTCCTTTAAGAAAGGTTTGTATCTTTGTTTGGAGATGTCAAAAAAAGAAATTACAAGTATTGTCATGGCTTCATCGTATGGATCTCAGTTCTATTCTTTAGTCACATTGCAGTAATAATATTGAAACATTTACCATTGTTTTATCCATTGCTCTCGCGTCTTCAATAATTGAGAAAAACTATTTAAATGGTGGATTTGGTGTCTTTGGTCACATTGCGGTGATTCTATTTTTTAATTGATGACATTCTAACTAGTAAGGGTAGAAATAATTTTAGCGAAAAAACAATCAATTGTTTGGTAAGCTGTGTGTTGGACGATGCTCTATCTTGTGTGGTTCACAAAAAACAAGAGTTTATGAAGTTTCAAATCTTATAATTGGTTGTCGGCAAGATTAAAAGGCTCAATTTTGTCGTTGTTGTATTGGTGCTCGGACCCTATTAGTGCTTGCAAGATTAGGAGGCTGATATTTTTATGTTAGCATAGGGGTCTTGGTGTTTCAATAGCATTTGATGATCCATATTTTACGAGAATTTTGTAGTTTTTGCAGCTAGATCTCTTGATTTGTAGTTTCAGTTGTTTAAGTTTATTTTTCTTGTATTTATTTCTTTTATATTTTAGAGAAAAGTTCAATATAGATCCAATATTCTTTAAAGATAATGAACCAATTCTAGCTATTCATTTTTTGATCAATAATAATAATAATAATTCATTTTTTGATCAATAATAATAATAATAATAATAAACTTTCACCATATTTTTAAAAATTATATATCTCGCAAATCGTTAATCGTTACGCGAAAAGAATCATACCATCACGACGAAAATAAAATCATCTATTTATAAATGGGTACTTCTATATACTTTCGAGGAATATTTTTTTTCGACATTTTTTTGTAAATGTTAAAATTTACGTCCGGAGAAATCACGTGTGATTTCCTATTTTTAAATCACATGTGATTTGTGAAATCATATGTGATTCCTAACATACAAATCACATGTGATTTTTCAAGACGCGGATTTTAACACCAAAACAAAACTCGAAAAAAATAGGTTCGTCAAAACTATATTGAAGTGCCCACCTACTGAAAGATAAAAAAAATTCTCGTTACGATGATGTATTTTTTTGTCGCTTAACGATTTATCGTTTGCAAGATATTTTATTTTTTAAAAAAGTGTGAAAATGATTTTTTATTAATTTTGATGAAAAATAGACGGCTAAAATTTTTTCATTAGATATAGAATATAAAATATATATTGATATCAACTCTTATATTTTAATAAAATTTATTCTGCCTTCTAAAGAAAACGAGTCGTGGAATATTCATAGCCCGTTTGTTTAAGGGCAAGTAATGGTCGAGAACGTCGAAATCAAGTGATGTCTAAGAGACGATAAGATTGTGACTTGAGCCTTTTATGATAATCGTTACTTTGACAATATATGGTCTTGTAGTTATGACAAGCTAATCATATTTGTCAATGTAATTCAATATGCTACCCTAAAGTCAAGCTTCACCAAGTACTTTGAATCTGCCCAACCCCATTAATCTTAATGAATCTCCTGCCAATTTCCCTTGATCAAGGTTTTCAAGATCGGGGTCCTACCCATGATCGTTTTAGTCTTTGCAAAATCATGATCGTAAGATCGGATCGGGATCTTAAGATCCTACTCTAATGTTATTTCTTAATAATTTTTGTAATATTATACAAATCTACAAAATATTATACATTATAAACACAAAATATTATGAATGTTTCATAGAAATACTGTCATAAATTATGATTATGAAATGTTTAAAAAGATTAACATGTTGTTTTTTTAATTCTACAAAAAAACAACTCATAAATATATAGTTTTTTAGTTTGTAATCCAAGAAAAGTAAGATCGGATCGGATTTGATCTTAAGATCTTATGGTCAAGATCGGGATCTTATAAGATCTTAAGCTTGCAAAGATCCTATGTAAGATCCGGATCGTTTTTGCTTTGTAGTATCATAAAATTGTAGGATCCTAAGATCATGATCGGGATCCTGACAACTATGCCCTTGATACTTTGCTCTATGGATATGCACTACTTTGCAATTTCTTAGGCCATTCGTAATGGTAGCTTATAAATTACTTTCCACTCATTTCAACCTTAACGTCACAACATTCATTTTTTTCTTTCATTCACTCGTTACACAAAAATCCATATCAATTACTCATCACTCACCATTTATCATATCACACTTAACTACACACATGCACTATACACACACTCACACGTCAGATGCTCTCACAATGGTGAGCCGGCTCACGTTTGCATAGAAAACTTGATCCTCACGTGTGAGTTTTGAGGTGCTCATAACATGGGTCACGCACGAGTGATGTAACAAATGTGTGTGTCATGCATGAGATTGGCAACCGTTACACCCAACCTTATAAGATGACTTTTATGTGGGTATGTTTGACGCACATCATTTTGAAGTAAGTTTAGCATTTGACTTTAATAATTGTCATAGTAATAAATGGGTCATGTTTCAAGCATCATCCTACAAATGAACTAGGTAACACAGAAAATATAAGCAACCAATTAATTGGCCAATTAAATTTAACCAAAAAACTGAAACACTTTGTGACATATATATAATAAAAATAGAACAATGAACCATATCTAACCAAGACCGAACTATTTTCAGATTTATTGTTAACCGAAATCTTTGTTTAAAGTACGGTTTTGAGTCACAATTCGAGCGATGATCACTACTCGCTCCTAACTCAAAGCAAAAGAGATGTGTAGAACTTTCATTGTTCCACGCGTGATGCTCAAACTTCATGATGTATAAATCTCAAACAAGCTAGTAAATACAAGACTACAAGATCGTCATGTATCCTGTACTATAGCCAGCTTAAGTTACCGGATAGCAGTTAAGCCAGCTACTTCCATTTACCAGATTCACAAACCAAAGTGATAAAATTAGTTGAGTTGGCCTGACACACTTAAATCGACATGTTCGGCTCGTTTGATGGATTAGGGCCAAAATTCGAACTCTTCCATCAGCATGTTAACTATCAACACAAAATAAGTATCTCTAAACCACAGAAAAAGGAAACAAGATATATTAGTACTACCAAACGACCAATGAAATTTCGATTATATTCAATCCAGGAAATTTTTTTCGGTTCAACTGGTCAACCTGAATTCCGACGACTTATGAAAAAATCTATGGAAATTTTCGGCATTTCAAGAGGATACATGTAGATGCCAAAATCGCGTCAGTTTATACAAAGTCGAAATGTGTCGCACATATACAATACATGACCCGAAAAATATGAAAATCACGCTACAATTTGGTATATTCATTCTATATCAACCTCCTTCCGGTCACGCTCGACACCCGAAGTCATCTCAGCCTCCACCACTGGTGACAACCGCTCGTACGCCACAGAACGCCTTGGTAAAACCCGAAAGTTCCCAAAATCAAGTAGTCCAGCAAGCTTCTCATAACCAAATTTCTGTTGAGCATGTACTACAATTGCTAATACAATCGTGGTTACGGGTATCAGAACGTCACTTATCTTTGAATAAAAATCTAGATGCGGGTTCACAAACTCGTAATCTTCGGAAAAGTACGGGTTCGGAATCGGGGACTGTATGTAATCGTAGACATGCGGGAGTAGTCGAATTATGGTTAACCCGATAAAATACAATTTTCGTAACGGTTTGCAATTGATCTGCCACATTATGTTACCGATAACTTGCGGAAGTAAAAACAAATCTTGAACTAAACCCATGTACTCCTCAAGTTCTACGAGCCAAGACTGTAAACTATGGATCACCAGAACAGTTATGAACCCGAGCGTGTGGGCCACTGCGGTTACTATAAGAACCCCTCGTTCAGATGGGACCCGATTCGGTTCAAGTGGGGCCCGAGTCAGTAATCGAATCCTTGACCTCCATACCTTTTGATAAATCCTTAATGTTAACGAAAACGAAACAAGTACTAAAATCTTGACCGTGTAATCCATAACCTGAATCATTTGACTTTTTTGCAGTACTGATGAATCTTCGTCATACGATTTTGACTTTTTGAATAACGCTTCAGCTCCCGTAACGAGCGGGATCCCGTACCCGACTGCTTGAACAGCTAACATCACGATTGATATATATGGTACCAATTCTGAATTCTCTTTAATGTAAAACAGTTGACTAAAAATCAAAGCAATCCCAACTGAAAGTGTAAGAACCCGTAACATCCCCTCGACGCCTCGTCTTGATAGAATATCTTCCCGTTGAGCCCGATACATAATCGGGACGGTTTGAAGGTTAACCGATTTGAAAAACAACGGGTCGAATTCATCCCTTCGACTTGATATCGAGATTCTAGCTGTTGGATTAACAAGCCAACGGGTCGTGGTAGGTGGGTACGATACCACGACTTCGATCAAACAATCCAACCCGTCTTCAAGATCCATACTTTCGTATAAAACACTCCACGAGGCCCGTACGTCCCGGCAACCCACTAAATACATTTTCCCAACAACCGGGTAATACAACCCTTCAACAAAAACACTCGAAAAATTAACATATTCAGAGCCCGGGCCCAACAGACTAATTTGACCAGATACATTTAATAAAAGCTGTTTTTCAGTGTATGTTTTCTCTGATTCTTTCGGGGTTTCTTCTTCGGCTATAGAGTCCTTTTGTTGAGACCAGTAGTGTCCAAATAATGGGCCGATCGATAAAATCTCGAATTGTACATCGGCTCGTAAGGGGGAACGAGTGCGACCCGAATCGGGTACAGCTGGGTGATGAAGGGTAAGATCTTCTGATAAAAGAGATAAACCAACGAGATAAGAATCTGCATCGTTGAGTTTTGGGAAAGTCAAAAGCGACTTCTTGATCACCGTCCCAAAGCTGAAGGGTTCATGTCTTTCGAGCACGGATCCGGCTAAGTCAATTTTTGAATATTTGTATGATGGATGAGACGTGGTGTACTGATCGTAAAGCTCGTCAGGGCGAACCTGTTTCTCAAAAGCTAAAGGGAAGTAAGACTCGTTAGCTGGTTTACCCTCATCAACATTAGAAATCGTCCCGATAATTATGCTTCTTTGCTTGATAGAAAACGATAGCGGAATGTATAAACAAATACGTGAATCACAACTATTAAAATCTCGATCAACAATTCCCCGACACCCGATCATACAAAGCTGCCCACTCGAAGCTTCCCACATCCCTTCAACCGAAAGGGTCATATTATTCAGCCCGCTTCGTTGTGCCACATCATAATAATTCTCAGAAGGCGGAACAACTCTAATAACAGCAGCAACTTTCGTAAACTTAGACCCACCGTTATTTTTATTTTTACCAGTTATCGACGTTTCTTCACATCTAACGTCTTGAAGACTAAGTAACACACCTTTAAAGCTTCCGTTAGTAGCTTTTATACCAGCATCTGTATCAAACGGACCCAATTTACTACAATATTCCTTCGTCCCATTACATTTCCAATTCGGCACAACAGTTAACGGAAAATCTTGACCCGTAAACCGTTCAAGAATAAGACAAAAATCAGCCCCTTTATACATCTCAACCCCCGTATCCACAAACTCATCTTTATAAGGGTATGGAGTACAAGCTTTCGATACTAGTTTATCAGAACTAAACTCATAGTTAACGACCCCACTCAATGAAGAGGACACATGCACTTCATCAAAGTACTTTTGGCTCGTTTTAGGGTTTAAACTTTTCAAGCTACCATAAATACCTCGTTGAGTTAAAGAAAACGTCTTAGGGTAACGAATAACAAGTAAAATCTGATCATCTTGAATCAACGGTGGTTGGTTAATGTAACCAGGTTCATTAACCCAATCCCAAGGGTTACTTTTATCCTGATAACGGTACGGCAACATTGTGTTACCAAGTAAGCACATTACGGTTTCCCCATTACTATCATCTGTATTGGACACAATCCCTTGAAACGAAATACTTAGTTCCGAATGCCCGGGGTAAATACTAAACGTCGGGTTATTCTCATACGGTCTTGATTCAAACGTGACCCCTATCGTGATCCCAAGCTTTAAAATTCCATTAACATTAACGGAATTTTTAGCCCGGTGGGCCCGGTCTACATTAGTAACCCAAAATGATACCAAGTTCAAAGGAGAACTTTGATCATCAGTCTCATTTAAACTACTCAACGCATTTGACCCATTTAGCCTGGTTAACCCGATCGATTTTAACGGCATTATGGGAGCCTTATCTAAGTCTTGCCACCAATCACCATTCATAAAAGACATTCTATCTTTTATCTTAAATAATCTTTTACTATATGGTTGTTTATCATTTTGAGTTTTAGGTAAATATAATCTACATTGTTTTTTAGCTTCATCTATTCTATCATAGTTAAAAACCATAGTGGGCTCATTCTTAGATCCAAAATCATCAACTCTATGTACACTAAAATCACTTAATCCAAGAACTAATCCAAAACACAAAATTAACAAAAACCCAGATGCAAAAACACTATTCATGGATCCAATTTCAAAACCCAGAAAGGAATTTTTCTAATTTTTGGAAATTAGAAAAGTTTGAAAATTGGGGAAATGAAGTTGACTTTAAAATTGGGAATGATTTAGTGACTAACCTGTGAATTAATTTGTGGGTTTTGATCCTTGTGCTGTGAATTTGATGAGTGTGAAATTAATGGGAACTTGGTCGGTTTTTTATTGGAGTTGAAGAGTTATGATTTTGAAGTGAAAATGAAGTCAACTGAGATTGGTGAGATGTGAGTGTCTAAGTGGGGTTGTTTTTCTTTTCTATTTTTAGAGGGTGTTTTAATCTTAAGTTAAGGGCTTGTTCGGAACTTTCTATATTAAAAATGTTTTAGGTCTGAATCTAACTATCATATTTTACTGAGTAATAGGTGGCTATAAAGTTTAAATTTGAACGAAATAATGTTGTTTGTTTTGTATAATTGTCCGAATGATTTTAAGTACTCGTTTCCACAATTTATTTATTAAACCAACGCAATACGGTAATAAGTAACTTATGTAAATATAAAACAAGTCTTTTTATGATAAATATAACATAGTTAATAAATCATCAAGTATATTATATTAACACAAGTCTTCAATCCATTATAGAGTAAGAGGCAATAAGACAAGTCTCCCACCTCTTATTGAGTAAGATGTTATATGTCTGACCGGGTCCGACTCAAAAGAAAAAAACAAACAACACTAATGTCTCGCCACCTCTTACCGCCTCTAACTCGGTAAGAGTAAGAGGCTAGTAAGAAATTTTTTTAAAAAACAAACACACCCTAAGTTGCAAAAATATGTGCTATCGTCCAGAAATATCAACAGACAGACACGATTCTTGTATATTAAATCCATTAGGCTAATTGGAGTGGCAGGTGAGGAATTACCAAATGACCCAACACCTCACGCGCCGCCCCATAACTCCATCTACTTTTGGTTTTGCTTGAAAAATAGTGTGCTACTCCCTCTATTTAAATTAATATATATATATATATATATATATATATATATATATATATATATATATATATATATATATATATATATATATATGAGTATAAATGTGAGGTGGTGTAACTATTACGAGTGAAAGGTTAGAGGTAGTGAGAGGAGAGAGAAAGCTGAAGTGGCGTTGATATGAAACTTAAGGGGAATGTGATCACTCCCTCTGGTCTTAATTACTAAATAAATACATTTTGCACACCCTTCATTCCAAATTTATTAAACAAATTTTTTTAATAGTTAATTGTTCAATTTTAAAAATAATTAGGAAATTTTAATTGAATATCTATACTATCTAAAGATCCAATGGCTTAATTTAATGTGGAAGAGTGATTGTGCATAAAGGGTTGTAAGGTACAAGATAGTTTAAGCTACATGTAGAGTATATGAATTATTATGTATAACTCAATTGAATGTAATGAAATGGAGGTGAATATGAAGTGTTCTTGGATTAAATGTTGGTTAGATGAAGTGCAAGGGTTGCAAGAATAATTTATGATTTAACCTAATCCATGCCTATATAAACCGGCCAAAATCACATGCACAAACGCAAAAGCTCGAATCTTCATTCTTGATTTTCAAAAGTTCAAATCTTCATTCCTGATTTTTTTTTTTTTTTTTTTTTTTTTTTTTTTTTTTTTGGTTGATGTGTGTAGGTGATTCGTACCTGTCGTCCAATACCGGTTAGAGGTCAAGTGAAGGTAGCTATTGTGTTGGGACTAGCTCAGTCTTTGGCATCTTTCTTTTCCTTTAATGGCCGCTCTTAATCAATCGCAATATCATCAACTCCATCCTCACGGTTTTTAGAGAGAAAGGGAAATGAGAGAGTGATTTTTGTAATTTCGTAGAGTTAGATTATCTGTATGTAAATAAGTTCTAATCCATGATTACATGAGTTGTTTGTTATGTGTTGCAAATACTTTAGTAGTTCTTTATTAGGATCCATTGAGCTCACGAAATTATCGTACAAACCATCAACAAGTTTAAGTGTAAAGACTGTGTTTTTTGATCGAGAATAAAGAAGAATGTAACAAAAAAACTCAGATGAAGATTGATGATCAGCAGATGCAAATGATCAAGTTAAAGAAAACTTGGAAGATGAATGTTTATATGTGTTTTCGGGAGACACCGAGATGTCAAACGGCAACGGAGCAACAAATGGAAAATGTCTAAGCACATTTGTTGACACTGGTTCTGTTGAGAGTCACCGTTATTATCTTTCAAGACGAACCCTTTTAGAGATGCTAAGAGACAGAGGCTATGATATATCTAATGAAGATATTGATATGAGTTTGCAACAGTTTCGTGATCTTCATGGTCAAACTGTTGACGTTGACCATCTTCGGATTAGTGCTTCGCATGTCTCGGATGTTAATGATAAGGTTTTTGTTTTGTTTGCTTTGTGTTATTTGCATGTGGGTTTTGGTATTGCCATGCAAAGTTCGTTAGAAATTATAGAGTAATTGAGTCAAGATAATAACGTTTTTTCTATAACCTTTTGTTGATGAAATGTATATTAACATCTAATATAGAGTTTTTTAGATTACCATTGTGTTTTAAAAACTGATCAGGAGTTTTTTAGATTACCATTATTATGTATAACTCAATTGAATGTAATGAAATAGAGGTGAATATGAAGTGTTCTTGGATTAAAAGTTGGTTAGATGAAGTGCAATGGTTGCAAATAAAATGTTATCAATGCAACCTCATAATTAGTATACAATCATGAAAGGCGATGAAGTGCAAGGGTTGCCGGAATTGATTATATGGTATTTAATATAGAATTAAAAGTTGGCTAGATGAAGTGCAAGGGTTTCCGGAATTGATCACATGGTATTTAGTATAGAATTAAAAGTTGGTTAGATGAAGTGAAAGAGTTGCAAGAATAATTTATGATGTGAGTTTTTTTCTCATGCATGAATCTGCCATGGCATGGCATTTGTATGAAAAAGGTTGTTTCGGTTAGATTCGTGGTTAGATTAATTGGAAAAAGGTTGTTTCGGTTGCACTTATTAGTTAACAATAATTAACGAGGTCTTAAATTTGCATGTGTGGAAAAATTTAAAAATATCAACTTACAAATGGAACTTGGGCAGTATGAAGATACAAACAGCAGTACTAAGTACCATGGGCAGTACAAATATGAGAACTCATCAGTACTAATCTTTATTGATAGCAGTACTAAGTGATCGTCATATAAGTAGCAGTACAAACTGCCTTCGATTCTCAATAAATGTATATATCAGAAAAAATTCTCTTCACCTATACTCATTTAATATGAAAAATTAACTTAAATACTGAAATGCCCTTTACATGAGATGTCACATCAATTACAATGTTATCGAATCGTGATATTTGATCACAGTACATTGCTTTTGAATATACAAGTTATACGTTGTTATATATTTAGACTCACCATCATATTAACAAGTCAACAAATTATTATAACATTGCGCAATGAACATCAAGATACAATTCGTGCAAGAATTACATATAGAATTAGTTGCAAGTATCAAACAGGTACTTGCTTTTCATAATTTTAAGCCAATCGCCAGTTATGTGCATCTCTGTCAAGTGTCTCACTCTGACTTTGAGTACCAGAATGGTTATTGGCATTTGATTTCAAATTACTTGGATCTGTCAATCACAAGTATGTTCTGAGGAAAGCATCAAGTTAGGAATAAAGTTTAGGAGGATGGTTATTTTTATTCTCTCAGGTTTTCAATTCTAATTAGGTTTTGACTCGAACAAACGTTTGAGAAAGATAGTCAAGAAATAAGTGGTCATGCAATTGTTTTGGTCAAGAGCAGTTAAAGATTACACCCACGTCTAGAGTATATTCTACCTAAAATATTGGAGGAATGGAGATGGACTCTTTCAAACAAATGTCATGCCATGGCAGATTCATGTGTGAGAAAAAAACTCACACTTAAACCCACGTAGCCTTCCATGCATAGAGGAGAGTTAAGTAGCCTAAACCAACTTACACATTGTAAACAAAGAGAAGTGTCGGTGTGTAATTTTGTTTTAGAGAGAAATTATTAATACAAAGAATCATTTCCCCAAAACACATTGAATTCTCATCTTCATTTACTTTTATAGTCATCTGTGTTCAGATATAATTAATTCATTGAGTTGATAAGGCAGAACTCAAAAGTATTAACTAATCATGGAATTCAGTACATGTGAAATAAATCATCAAAGTCGAGTCTAGGCAAGTTCAGAAGTATCAATAAGTTTTTAATTTGAGATTTTTTTGGTGTAGTTGATAAAATCCCAACAATTATTTTAGTTTGCTCATCATACTTAGAGGATATTATAATCTGTTTATCTTATGGTCAAACAAATTTGTATCTTAATCAAATGGTTTGATTTCTAAAAATCTTATACATTAAATTAAAAGAGTCCTTTGGTTTAGGTAAGTTTCCAATAAACAGATCACATGATTAAAAATTGTAACTATTCAGAAAATAGTTGTATGTCATTTCTTATATAGCTAATCTCATTTACTATACTTTAATGGTGTCATTGTTTAGGAAGTCAATGGATCTTTATAGCGGTGTGGCATCTTCAAATATGATATTACTATATGTGTTTCTTGCAGGCAAAGGAAAGCAAGAAAAAGACATTCACATGTACTCTTTTAAAATGATGTACTTATTTTAAATAGTGTAAACCTAATTAGTACCAAACATTAAGCTATGAACACTTAGATACAATTGGTGCAACGCACGAGCTTGCCAATGCCTCGTACTATATTAATTTCTCATCTAAGGTTATGATTACAAATATTAAAGAAATTACTAGTATAAATTAATTAGTTAAGAATAAAATTGTCATTTTGTAAAAGGGGATTGATATCTACACATAGAAATTTGATATCTACACATAAAATAAGTTGTAAAATGTCTCCTCTACCCTAAATATGCATTGACCTATTCTTTAGTATCTTCCTCTGTATAAAAAAAATAAAAAAAATAAAAAAAAAAAAAAAAAAAAAACCTTTCGTTCTCCCCTTCGCTTTCATTTCCACCACCGCAAAATTCACCGTCCACCTATACTGGGAATCGGAATGCTTGAAAGAATAAATCATTGTTCCATATAGCCGTTTCTGTTTTCAAACCTGGTTCATTTTTTAATCCTATAGCAAGCAAAACCCCATGTTAAACCTTTTTCATTTTTGACACTTATGTTTGTATACGATGTTGTCAGTTGTTACTATCTGATATTCCATATATATCATCAGTCCAACGACTAAGCTGAATTGGAAGGGAAAAACAGAGGACGAGGAAGGGAGTATGGGTTATTATTTTTTTATTTTGGATCGAGAAATATAAAGAAATCTGAAATACATATTAGGATAGAATAGACATTTTACAACTCTTTTTTTTTTATGTGTACAAATCAAATCTCTATCTGTACATATCAATTCCCATTGTAAAAAGTAAAAAACGAAAATTATAGATGGTGTTTTTTTTTTAAATATGTGTTTTTTGTCTGTGGACCAATTATTTTGAGAAGGATGATTATTTTTATCGAATTAATTGTTAGAAAGATAGATTAAAAAAAAAAAAAAAAAAAAAAAAAAGGTCTACCTTAAACTTAAAAATGTATATTAGCAAAATCATTTTACCTTTTTCATTAGTGTTCACTCACTTATAATCATTTATTTGATTGTGACTGATTCATTAGTGTTCACTCATTATAACATCTCGGATGACGATTCCAAACCCCATACACTGCAAAACTGAAATAGAATCATGTTTTTGAAGTCGTAGTTCTGACAATATTGGCAAAGTAACTAACTTAATATTCGAAACATAAAGTGATGTTTTATGATAATACATAAGTGATCAAGCGAGATGTTAAAAAAATCAGAATATCTTGTGCGCATCGGTCTCTACGGAAGTGATCAAGCGGGCACCAAAATTGAATCTAGCCCAAGTAGCATGACTCGATAATCAGGGGCGGACCACGAGAACCCGAAGTATGTTTGTCGCTTTGTGTAAATTTTCATTAAAAATCACGATTTTATCGAAATGGATCTGATCTTGAAAATTTGTATCACATAAATATATGTCTTATTTAGTTACATTAATAATATGTCAAAAGTAATACATATAGTTTTAGTGAAATTGTATCTTTTAGTTCATTTTGATTTTCTTTATGCTCGTACAAAAATTTTGCGCCCAATAACTTTGAGCCCTGAGTCCGCCCTAGTCGATAATACCTTTAGAAGTGAGTAAAGAAATGAAGCTTTTCAAAATTCAAATGAGCTAAGAGTTAAAAACTTAAAGTCTTAAAAGAGAGATCAGACCACCTCCCATTATAGGCCCAATTTGAAAACCGATGTATTTTGATCACCCAAACCCACGGCCCAACGGCTGGTAAATGTTGGCCTATTAGTTGTTATTCTTTTTTTTTTGAACGGCAACTTTTATAAATGAAAACTAGCAAGGAGCTAGAAAAGTTACAAAGAAAGCGAGTAAGGGTGTTGAAGCCAACTATCCCAACTAAAATTACTTTTACATCTAGCTTGAATCCAAATAAATGAACGAGTAACTATGTCATCGAAAAAGACATTCCTTCGAGGCTTCTGAGTCGAAAAAATAAATTGATTACGAAAATTCCATATACTCCACCAGGCGACCAAGAAAATACCTTCAAGAAGACTTTTAAGTTTGGACTCCAATCGAATCGAATTAAACCAAGCTAGCCATTCCGCATAAGAACCAACTTGCATCCAAGAAATATTCAACCACCGACAAATAAGACGACTAACATCCCGGGCAACTTCACATAGGAAAAATAGGTGGGATAAATCTTCAATCTCCGTCTCACAAACTGGGCAGCAATTATGATGAATAAAAATACCTCTTCGAGCCAGATTATCCCTAGTAGGAAGACGGTCATGACGAAGTTTCCATGCAAAAATGTTAACTTTGATAGGAATTAGTTTTACCCATCTGGTAGCAACTAGATCTTTAGGAAGGAACACCTCGTCAATGAGGTTTCGAGCATCTTTCACGCAAAACCTCCCTTCTCCATTTAAATCCCATATCCAACGATCATCGACATTAGAAAGCATAACCGTCTCAACTAACGATTGAAGCTGCTCAAGTTGTTGAGTTTCCGCACCACCGCGAACAGCACGCCTAAAAGTAAAAGAAATAGATCCTTGGATTTTCTCGGCTACCGTACACTCTTTACAAGTCTCCAAAGCAAATAAACGAGGGAAAAGCAAACATTGTCGAGACTCTCCTAACCAAATGTCACTCCAAAACCGAGTGTTACTACCAGATCCAATACGAATTTTACAATGTCCAAGAAGATCAACACCTTGAGATTTCAAAACACTAACCTCCTTAAGAATCACACTCCAAGGCGAAGAAGGGCATGAAGAAAGAACCTGCATATTGCTACCATGCAAAGCCTTAATGATACGAAACCAAAGCAAACCATCATGTGATATAAATCTCCACACCCATTTAAAGAGAAGAGCCCTATTCAACGCATAGAAACTGTTCACTCCCAACCCTCCATGTTTTTTAGAAGCAAGAACCTTAGACCACTTAATCCAAGTAACCTTCCTCTCCTGACCTTAGACACCATTAAAGAAATTTCGACGTAAAGATTCCATTATATTTAACACGGATTTTGGAACCTTATACATCGACATGCTGTAAATAGGTGTAGAGCCCAAGACCGACTTTAAGAGCGTGAGACGGCCTCCAATAGAAAGAGTATTAAGTTTCCATTTAGACAACCTTGCCTTAATTTTACCAATAGGATCATTCCACGCATTAACTTTCGACATACTACCTCCAACAGTGACTCCTAAGTACTTAAATGAAAGTTTTAAAACCCCACAACCCAGGAAACCATCCGCATGGGATATCATATCATTAGGAACACCAACTCCAAGTAAGTGACTTTTCTTAAGATTAATCCCTAAACCAGATGCCATCGAGAAACATTTGAGCATATGCATGATACTTCGTAAATTATCATTAGACCATTCTCCAATGAAAATGGCATCGTCCGCATCGAAAAGGTGAGAGAGAGTAAGAGAGGAGTCAACCTTTATACCTTTAAAGAACCCTTCATCAGCAGCCTTCGAAAAAGAAAGATGAAGCGACTCCATTATCAGGATGAAAAGGTATGGAGCAAGTGGATTGCCTTGTTTTAATCCACAATGAAAATGAAATTCAGAAGTGGGACTTCCGTTAACTAAAATAGACGCCATACCAGAAGACAGAATCCCTTTGATCCAAGCCCTCCATTTAACTCCAAAACCAAATGCATCGAGAACGTCATCCAAATAATCCCATCGGATGGAATCATATGCTTTAGCAAAGTCAGCTTTAAAAACCATTGCATAATGTTTTTTCCGTTTACACCAAGAAAGAATCTCCTCAATAATGAAAGGCCCATCAAGAATCTGCCTATTAGGAAGAAAAACCGTTTGCAAATCCGAAATAAGCTCGGAAATAATAACCGAAAGTCATCTGGCTAAGATTTTAGTCACAACCTTATAGATGCTCCCAATTAGGCTGATAGGACGATAATCACTCACAAACTTAGGATCTTGAACCTTCGGAATGAGAGAAATAAAAGCAGAGTTACATCCTCTAGTAAACGTGTTGTGAGAAAAGAACCATTCCACCGCAATACACATATCCGGCCCAACTATATCCCAAAATTTTCGAAAGAATTCAAAAGAAAAACCATCAGGCCCAGGTGATTTATTTGTACAACAATCCCATACCGCATCACGAATTTCATCACAGGAAACCGGCTTCTCTAAATCTAAAATATGATCCGAAGTAAGGCGATTAGGAAAAGTGAAATTTAAACGACGTTGACTCGAACCTGGATCTTGAAACCTAGAAGAAAAATGAGTACGAAATTCCTCTTTGACACGACTTGGATCATCTACCCATTCTCCATTAACCATGAGACCCTTAATTGACATACTGGCACGTTTTCGATTAATGGTAACATGAAAGAACTTAGAGTTCTCGTCCCCCTCTATGGCCCATTTAATCTTGGCCTTTTGAATATGATCACGAGCTTCACTATATTTGGAATCAAGAAGTTGTTTCATCAAATCCATTCGAGCTAGGAGAAGATCATCATTTACTCCTCCTTGATCTAAGATAGCATCAATAGTTTTCAACTTAGAATTGATGTCATTTATGTGGCCTGATTTTTTTTGTTTCATAGACATAGTCCATGATCGAATCTCTTTCTTCAAAATTTGTAACTTTTTAACAAACCGAACCATCCCATTATGATCAGTAAGAATCGTTGACTTCCAAATATTAGATACCAATGGCCCAAAACCGTCTCAATCAAGCCAAGAGTGATATAACTTGAAAGGAATAGCACCATAGTCGGCAATCACATCCCGAAGAAAAATGGGGTGATGATCTGAAAGATGCCGGTCAAGGCAAATAGCAGACATATGTGGGAAAATAGAGATTAAGCCTTCACTTACTAAAAAACGATCCAATTTGCTCATCTTGGAAGCCGACGGATGTGACCAAGTAAAATCATAACCTTCTAACTGAACCTCAACAAGATTCGAATTCAAGATAAACGAGTTAAAGATATTCGCCCCGTGTTGATTAAAAACCGACCCCATACGCTCTCTTTCAAAACGAACTTCATTAAAATCCCAAAAAACCATATATTCACCATTCCAATGAGATACAAGAGACGAGATAAAACTCCATAAGTTTCGCTTCTCCACAAGAGGTTGAGGAGCGTAAACTGATATCATAAGCAAATCCATATTATTAGGAATCCAATTCCCGTATACCGCAACAAAATTGTCCGAAATAACATGATTAGATTTAGAAAACACGTTGGGATCCCAAACACAAAGGATACCCCCCGAGTTGCCTACAGCTTCACTCATCGAATACTCAATCAAACTGTTCCCCCATAAGAATTTTATCTCCATATCAGAAATAACATCCGTTTTTGTTTCTTGAATGGACAAGAAACTCACCTTGTGCTTAATATTTAACTCCCGAATCCATGATTTTTTAGCCTTGGATCCTAGGCCTTGGATGTTCAAGGAAAGACAATTCATCGATCACCCTCGTGACCTCCTCGTGAACTAACAATACCCTCCATATCTTTCAAACATCCCCCCATAGAAAAACCCATTGCTTGGCCTACTTTGATCATATCATCAAGGACTTCCAAAATCGACCCTCCTGTATGTAACTCTTTCACCTTAAACTTACCATCTAATACACCAGTATCATCACTATGCGACGCATCTTGCATAATTTTAGAGTTCAACCCGACAGAATGATTTTGAGGAGAAGTATTTTCGGGCATACGAATCTCCTGATCACCTAAAACATGATCAGCCCTCTCAGGAGTGAAACCAGGAGGGTGAGTGGGACTAGAGTCCTCATTTGGATGAGGATGATCTGTTTTTTGCTTGTTAAGTATCGGGTAAATATTGAACGGGTCACTAGAATACTCCATATTCTTTACTGATTCAGCTTGATCCGTATCCAATCCATCCTTTGGATCACCAAAATCAGTTTCTACAACACCCTCTACATCACTTTCAGCGTCAAGAATAACGTTCTCATCTTTATTCCCATCCTTAGCAACTACATCTTCATCTTCTGATTCGGTATCCGAACAATACACCACATTCTCAACATCCTTTAGCACCGGGGACCAGATAAAAAGCTCTTTAGCACGTACCACAAATACTTTCCGTTTCACGATTATCTTGAAAGTTTCAAGGATGTTAACCTCCTGTTTAGTTTTAATGCAAATCCTTTTTCGTGCGAACAAATCATCATTACATTCTTCAAGGTCCATCACTTCTCCCCATTTGGAGCCAATCTTTTCGAAAGTAGCACGAGACCAAGCATGAAGGGGAACACCCTCTATATCAACCCAAGCAATTCTCTCCCTAGATACAAAATCCGACTGTGCATTGCATAAACTGGTAAACCATGACGCAATCCCCACATGCTTCAAAAACTTGGTTTTAACATCAGAAGATTCCAATTCTAACATTACCCACAAACCTCCCATGTAAGTGGGTTTCACATTATTAAAACCCTCAGACGATAAAAGTGAACGAATGTTAACAATAGACGATAGTTGCTTAACCTCCCCCAGAACAAAATTTTCTAAATCACGTTGAACCACGAAGGCATCATCTATGATAAGAGCAGGTGCTGTAGAAATGGGTGTGGGAGCAGATATAGAAGGTGAATCACCTTTCACAGCCGAGGCAAACGAAGGAGCCTTAAGAACAGGTCCATACGAAGGTTTTACACACGAAGGTTGATTTATAGGTCGTTCAAACCTAGACACATTCTTAACCACGTTACCCGGGGTTCTCTGAAAACGCGCAATATTTGCTTGAATCTTATATCGATCAATCCAAATGGTACACAAATTATTCACCAATCTCTCCGGGTTAAACACATTGATAAACCGAACAAATCCAAATCGCTTACCATTCTTGTCTCTTTTAAACGGAATGAAGGAGTCAACCACATGGCCATATTGACTACACGCCTTGAATAAATCCTTAGCCAAAACAGAATCAGGAAGATTAGCTATATAAACGGACGTGGATATCCTAGCTACATCATCCTCCTTCGATCGAAACTTACCCATATTATTCACTGGCTTCGATCCATTCTTTCTTCTTACCTCGGTCCATTCATTTCCTCCCATGATTGTTTGGATTGAAGGAAGATCTACAAAATTTATTAAAATTAGAAGAAGATGGTGTTTAGATGCGGTGGTGATGGTGGGGTATGGTGGTGGCGGCGTTTAGGAATGGTGGTAGCGTTTAGGGATGGTGGTGGCGGCTTGCATATTAGAGCCCACGTAAGAGCATAGTATTTATTTTTCAAGTAAATAAGGTTTTCGACATTTTAGCGACTAATTTATGGGGTTTGAGCCCACATAAGAGCATATTTTATGCATGATAAAAGTACAATTTTATAAATTAGGGAAATAATTTTATTCAAAACAGCAAAAGTACGAGTTTAGTAATCTTATGAGAGTTTATAAAATTTGAATTTTTATTATTTCATAAAATTAAAAGATACTTCAAGTAATTTTTAGAATAAAAGATATCTTCCTTTAGTTTCCTACAACTACATTTTAGCTTAACTAGCCGTAATCCCTATTGGTACAAACCCAACATAGGTATATACTAGCGTGAGTTCAGAGTTGTGGTATAAAGTATGTTGGTTTGTCACGTATATAATCTCTAGAAATATTCCTTGTTGGTCTTTGCAATATTACAGGGACTTGATAGTTATAAGGTCTTTTGATCGGCATTATTGTCTTGGAAGTATCATTGAATTTTCTAGATTTTTGCAATTTTGTTATCTAAACTACGTATAATGAAGGACGTTCATTCCCTCCGTTAAATATACTAAAACATCAAGTTTAAGCAATACTAATCAATAAGCTTGATGTACAAACAAATTTAGGACAAAAAATTTTATTACAAATAGTCTCTAACTCAGAAACTCTTAACATCCACAGTCCACTGACTAAACGAACGTTAAATTTAACTAACACATAAAAGGTATAATTGTCACCCACTCTTTTGGTCCAACCTCCAACTAATAAAAACTTAAAATACTACTAACAAACTCATTCAGAACCACATCTCACCTCACAAGAAACTACCAAAGATTCAAATTTAAACAAAACTCATTTTAGATTTTGTCGATGTCGGATTAGGAGCTTTGGTTTAAAGGCACGGTGCCACGTTTGTTGTATGGTGTTGATGGCATGGTTATGTTTTGTTAGATCAGATGATGATGGGTGACGAGTTGTTGTAGATGGTGTCGGGCTGAGGACATATCCGGTCCAGTGAGGGTGGCGGGTGGGGTTTCATCTTTTTCGTTCAGGTCTACATCATTTTAGTAATTTGCTTATGTATTTCGGTTTGTTTGCGATTTCTATGTCCAAATTATATGGGTATCTATAGCTTTTTCTATGGCTTTTTATAGTCGCATTGACGTGTTGATGGTCCTGTAGATAATTTGATGTGTCATGTGAGATGGATATAACTTAAATGATGTGTCATTAAAAATCATGTAGTCAAGTTTGTAAACCGCTCAATAATTGTTCACAAGAAAACAATAAATGGAATTAATAATAGGTTGGGTTATAATGACCCTCCCTGGTAGGGAGGGTGTGTTGACTTTACTGTTGCCGACGCTTGTACTGTCTGATTGTACATTCCATCAAAAATAGGCGGGACCCATGCGTAGGGAGGGTTCTTATAACACCTCCCTTAATAATTGATAAAGTAAAAGTAAAATACTTTATCAATTCAATTAGACTATGTTTATCCACGATCTAACCAATCGGTTGGTAGGAAACAAAAAAAAAAAAAAAAACTACTCTTATATTAGAAGTGTGCACGTGAATGAAAGAGAATGGGACGATCGGTTCGATTGGTGACCCTCAAATATTTATGCCAACCTTGACACATGTCAAGCCCCTAGTGGACAACTATATTTTCAGCATTATCCAATTATTATTAGTTTGTATCATTTATTTTTTGCATCATTATTCCAATTATTAGTAGTTTGTACCATTTATTTTTTGCATCATTATTCAAAAATACATATATATCAAAATTTATATTTTTAAAATTCTTTATCTAAAATGACACATGTCACTATATTAATGGACAACTATATTTTCTTTCATTTTCTTATTGGTTAGCCATATTTTTGATAAACTAATAGATTATTTATGTTAGTTTTTTTAATTAAAAAAAAATTATACTTAGTTTTCAGTCTCTATAAATATAGTCCAATATCGACATATTTTCATACACCTTCTCAATTCTTCATTTCTGATTTCTTAAACTTCTTATATATAGTTTATCTACTATGGATCCTAATTATCCAAATTATCTCCCAAACACCCAGTATTATGGAGGTTTTCAAAATCTTCTACACTCCCAGTCCCCGAATCTAAATCAAATGCCTAGTACACCCAACCATGAAACTTCACAACATATTTCTAGAAATTTGTTTGAAGATTCTCAAATACCAAGCAGAAGTACCGAAAAGAATGTAAAATGGGAAACCAAAGAAGATATAGCTTTGATGGCAGCATGGTGTCATGTTAGTGGTGATTCAACTCGTGGAAATAATCAAAGAAAAACTTCCATGTGGGCAAGAATTTGGCAAATGTATGAGCAGACAAGAGCTGAAAACCCAACAGAAATCGGCCCTCGGAATGAAAATCAAATGAAAGGTCGTTTTAAACGACTTAATGAAAACGCAAACAAGTGGGTCACTGCTTACAGGGCAGCGTATAGTAGAATGAAGAGTGGAATGAGTATAAAAGATGTCGAGCTTGATGCACACAAAATTTATGAGGGGGATGGTAGCAAGTTCTTGGACTTGACTGTATTTAATGAAGTTATGTGTAAAAATCCTAAGTGGATGTTAAACATAGATCGTGACAATACACGATCACGTCGTATAGATGAAGAACCTAATGAAGAAAGTGGTGGCAGTACGAAAAGATCGCGAACTAGTGAAGAAGGAGAGTATGTTGTTCACTCCAACCAAGAAACACCAAATAGTGGTGGTTCAACTATTGAACGACCTATTGGTAGAGACGCTGCTAAAAAGAAAGGAAAAGGTAAGGCATCACAATCTTTTTCATCCCCTAATAACGAATTTGTTGAAGAATTGCGTGCTATGAGGATCACTAGGGAAAGTGAAATTGAAGTCATGAATAAAAGACTCGAGGTAGATAAGAAAAGAGAAGAAAGGGAGATAAAACGGGAAGAAAGGGAGCTTAAACGGGAAGAAAGGGAGCTCAAAAAAGAAGAAAGAAAGACAAAAAAGATGTATCTTTTGCATCTGAATGCTTTGTTGGCCAAAGATCATTTGTCGCCAGAAGATGAAGACATGAAGCGCAATTTGTATGAGATGTTGTACGGAAAGTGATGATTTGAATTATGCTTGTACCACTATGAATTTTAATATATGTAATCTAGTTTTTATCAATAATGAAAATAAAATTTCTTATCAATAATCAAAAGAAAAATATTATCATGACACGTGGCAATGTTTTACTCGATCATATAGCTTACAGCTGATCTTATCAATAATCAAAAGAAAAATCTTATCATGACACGTGGCAATGTTTTACTCGATCATATAGATTACAGCTGATCTTATCATGACATGTGTCAAAGTCTAATTCGATCACGTCCTTATATAATAGAGAGACAATTTATGAAAGTTACACATCAAGTTTTACACATTCAACTTATATTTCTAAGTCAAGTTCTCAAAACAAATATGTCATCTGATTCTGATGACTTATCATCCGATTCTAACTCAAGTTCGATCTCATCCAACTCAATCGAGTATCATGAATGGGAATCACGTGTTTTTCAATATAATCAACGCACTGATCGCATCCTTGAAGATGTTATTATCAACTATCCTAATTTATTCATACAAGACCAAACTTCTTGAGCAAGACGAGCGTATCGTGATAGGGAACGTGAGCAAGGTGAGGCACTTCTAATGGCAGACTATTTTGTGGACAACCCAACCTTTGATGAAGTTATATTTCGACGCAGATTTCGCATGCGTAAACACCTGTTTGTTCGTATTGTTGATGCTGTTACTGCCAATAATCCATATTTCCAACAAAGACGTGATGCTACGGGTAGACAAAGTCTTTCATCATTGCAGAAATGTACAGGAGCTATGCGGGTGTTGGCTTATGGTATATCATTTGATGCCGTAGATGAATACTTGAGGATGAGTGGTGCTGTGACAAGAAAGTCTCTGATGTTGTTTGTACAAGGTGTCATTTCTTGCTTCGGTGATGAGTACCTTTGAAGGCCAAATGAAGATGATTTAGCGAGACTTCTCAATGTTGGGGAACAACGTGGGTTCCTAGGTGATTGGCTCTGAACAGTCAACTTAAATCAACCACGGATATGGTCAAACAAAGTCAAACTATAAAGGACACAATGCAATAATCCAAGGAGTATAGTTTTATCCCCGGGTCGTTTAAGTCCCAGCGAGATGCGAAATTGTGCTTAAAAACGGATCGTGATCAAGTGTTATTGAACAGAAAAGGGATTATGATTTTGATTACACTAATGAGATAAGAAAATAACTTTAACCAAGCTATATAAACAAGAACTGGAAACCAAATTACTTAAAAACGTATAAAAACCTAAAAGCGTACGTTTAAATTTAAATAAACGTAAACGTACGAAATAAAAAGTGAGTTTTAAGAAATAAACAGCCTACGGATATGAAATTTATATTTTTACAATCCTAATAATAAAATAAAATTATTGGAAAAAGAAAATTATTTATTTAACTTATTAATTAATTATTATTAATTAAAAACTATTTAATAATTATTTAAACTAATTAAAATTCTAATAAATACTAAAAGATCAAAGAAAAATCCGAAAATTTTTCTATAAATACTTTAAAATGATAAGAAGCTAAGAAAATTATAAAAATGAAATCTACTTAATTAAAATTTAAAAAGATAAATTCTATTAAATAGAAGCTATCACTATATTTCTATTTCGTTTGTTTTTAAGTCCTAAAAATATTTTTATATTTTTCCTAGATTAAAAATGACAAAAGAAAATTATGAAAATTGGAATTATATTTTTTTGATTATTTTTCTATTTATTATGATTTAAATACTATTAGCTACTAATTAAAATGATTAAAAATATTAAAACTGATCAGAAAATTATGAAAAATTACAGATAATGCTAAAATATTATAAGGAAGCTGGGAAAAATAAAATGAAAAGCTGACAAGGCCCAATAAGCAGATTTGGGCTAATAAGCAATAAGCTAATAAGCCAAAAATAAGCAAATAAGCAGTAAAATTGGCCAAATGATCAGAACAAGCTTAATACACTAAAATAAGCTTAAAACAACTTAAAAATACAAATTAGCACAAGAGATTAACAGATTTGATCCTTGGCTGCTATGGAATCTTACACAAAAATCTCAGGAAATCAGGCAAACTTTAAGGCAATTTAAGCACTTGAATAAGCTACTGAGATGCCATATTTTGGGGGAAAAAGTTAGATTGGCTTATGAGCTATCTAAAAATCACAAAAGCCCCATGACAATCACACCAATTGAACCTCAATTTGGTGCAAGATCAGCAGCTCAAACTGCTGTTTGTGCAGATTTGACTTTTTATAACATGAACTCTAGTTGACTTTTGTGAGATTCTAGTGGTTACTATTGATTGATTATGTTATATTAAGGTGTTTTAAGACTTAATTAAGCTATATTAGCTACTTATGAAACCCTATGTATGATTATCTAACCTAATAATCCAACAGTTGATAATATATAAGGGATTACAACTGATTTTGACTTTTTTATGCTATGACTACTGGGTTTATGACTTTAACTATCCTATATTATCCTAATGAGACTTGTTTCAACTAAACTTAACAACAAAAACAAACTACAACAAAGAGAATTACACTAATCCAAACACCCCTATATGTTTGACTGTTTTGTGCTTTACACTAGATATGATCAATTAAGCTACTAATTCTGACTAATAAGTGAATAACTAACTTAAGTGAGATCAGATAAGCTGATTTTAACTGAATATAAGCACTAAATAAGCTGAGAGCTTAATCATGCTTACTTGACTGTTTTATACTACTTATTGAAATATAAGTTCTAAACTTAAACTATTTATTAAATTAAGCTACTTGTACTTCAAACAACTCAAGAAAGCAAAGAAAGTTACAATAAGCACAAGAATAAGCTAGTGAACAGTGGAATAACAAAAAAAAAAATTAGATTATGCTTACAATTTCATCCAAAGCTGAGAATGAATGAACCATGGACCAATAATCAATCCTAATACCTCCCCTGAGGTCCTAATACCATGGCCTTCCAATTTCTACCATGCTCCTTGCCTTGTTCATCATTACCACTGATTTGTGATTTTATTAGCTATTTATGAGATTTTTTTTGGTATTTTTGGTTTTTTATACTAAACTGGTTTTTTAGGTTACTAAAAGCTTGAATAAGCTTTATAGGAGCTTATATGATCCTATCAAGTCCAGAAATAACATTAATAATAACATTCACAAACATGGGATTTTTGAAATAAATTGAAAATTGCAAACACTGAGATTGAAATGAAAACTTGAAATTGATTATTGAAAAAGACTTAGAGTACACTGGAAATATGGAATACAATGCTTAAAAGCTAAATTAAACACTAGAAACCTGAAATTTTATTATACGACATAAACAAAACTAAATTATACTAATTACACTACATACTTTCTCCATTGCTTCCCCATTGACCTTTAAAGCATCCCTTGTCGACCTCTGAGTACTTCCCACCATCTTTTGACCATTGATTTACTCAATTTCATCACAATCGACCACTTGGCAATTTGGCGGGAAAATTCTTGCTAGTGGGTTTTGAGCAGGTTTTGCTAATTAAAGAATTTTGGTGATATGTGGAGGTGGAGGAGAGTGGTTAGACACCTGGAGGGTGAGGTGGAAAGATGAGGACAGGTGTGGTGGTTTTCCGGATTTAAATGGTGGTTTGGCGGTTTTGTGTGAGAGGGAAGAAGGAATACCAGGGTTGGTTTGACCCTGGTTTGACCTGGTATTTTATTTATTTAAGGGTTGGGCCGGGTTAAGGTTTAGTGGGCTAGGGTATTTGGGTATTGGGTTTAGGTAATAGCTGGGTTGGGTTTGTTTTGGTAAATGGGATGGGTTGGTTTTATTTTTGTTAGATCCGGATTTTGTAGCTTAAATACAACAAGGACCAAAAGTGTAATTTCCTGATTTTTGAAGGGCTGATGTTGTATTTTTCCAAAGTTACTCCAAAGGACCAATATTGCCAAGATAAATAATACAAGGGTTATAATTATTTATTTTCCATTTTAAATAACCCAGGGACCATTTTTGACACTTTTCAAAATTGAGGGACCTTTTTGTAATTTTTGCCCAAACAATCATTCAAGGACCAAATTTGACAATTAAGATTATTTTAGGGACCTTGAATGATAAATTCCATTTTTTTTAGATTCTAGGGACTAGATTTGTCAATTTATGAAAGTTCAGGGACTAAAATGCAAATTATGCCATTTATTGTTTGTTTTTCCCTGAAACTTATAAAAACACAGTCAGATGATATTTTTATACATTTTTAGACTTTTTAAAGTGTTTTTGACTGTTTCTGTAGCTCAAATGTGAAAGAAATGATGAGTATTTACACACTCATCAATCCCCCACACTAAACTATTGCTAGTCCCTAGCAATCTTTTATGAAGTTTTAATGGATGTATCTCTTTACCAGAAGCCATCACCTCTGGAGTAGCCAAATGTTTCAGTTCAAGTAAGAACTATGGTACACTGATAACCATGTGATTTTGAGCAAACCACCAGCTGTCAACGGATTTGGGGAGTCTTTACCAGAAGCCGTTTGCTTCTGGACTAGCCAACTCTTAGATAAATTATTAATATTATCTTTGGTGAGCTGATTACCAATTATGGTATTCCAAAGCCTTTACCACAAGCCATAACCTTGCGGGCTAGCCAACTCTTCACTAATTAAAGATATGGTGAGTCGAGAACCATACAATTTTTGGCAAATTGCAAGCCATAAACGGATTTGATATATCTTTACCCAGAGCCGTTTGCTCCGGGATTAGCCAATCCTTATGTGGGTTAGACATGGCGGACTGATAACCATTTTTTGCGTTCTAAGTGAGAAAAAATTTTAAAATTTTGGCCAAAATGGGGGAATAGGGCACTAGAAGGTACAATGTGACAAAATTCGCCAGAATTCCCCCCCACACTTAGAACTGAATATTGCCCTCAATATTCAAAGTACCGGTTGTTAAACCAATCCTAAGAACGTAAAAGGGAAATACTGAATAGCCATTATTTTTATATACATATTTATTGTATTTTTATTTAATTTGCATTTAAGCCGTTAAGGCATGCAAATTCCCTTTTTTTTTTTTTTTTTTTTTTTTTTTTTTTTTTTTTTTTTTTTTTGAAGAAACTTATATACATATATACAACCTGTGGGGCATCTCCCCCACACTTAGATGGTAGAAAATAGAAAGAAGACAGAGATATGGGTGAAAACCCATATGGTGCGGGCTAATGTTTTTTATCACCGAGTCACTAGCTTGACTCGACCCCGAATTAAGTTGATTCCTCCCGAACAGTCAGGTTTATCACGCAAGCTAACCGCTTGTGAACGGCCAACTGTAATAAAGTGCTCCTGAACAGCCCGGGAGAAAAAGCAATTTAAAAGTCTACGGGGAAGTAAGTGGAAGAGATCATCTCCCCCACACTTGGTGGTAGAAAATAGAAAGAAAACAGAGACACGGGTGAGAACCCATGTTTTGCTAATGTTTTTGATCACCGAGTCACTAGCTTGACTCGATCCCCACATTTATTGGTTCATGGGGAAAGTTTGAAGATCCGGGACAACCATAAATGGTATGTCCTCTCCAAAGTAGTGTTTTAACCGATGACCATTCACTTTGAAATTTGGTCCGTCATTTTGAGATAACTCAACGGTACCATATGGATAAACTTTTGTAACAGTGAATGGACCAGACCAACGGGATTTGAGTTTTCCCGAGAAAATCTTTAATCTGGAATTGAAAAGAAGGACTCGATCGCCAACGTTGAAAACGCGGTTCTTGATTTTAGAGTCATGAATCTTCTTTGTCTTTTCTTTATAAATCAAAGAGTTCTCGTAAGATTGATCACGCAGTTCATTTAATTCATTCATTTGAACTTTTCGGTGATTACCCGCAGTTTGAAGGTCAAAGTTTGCATGTTTCAAGGCCCAGTAGGCTTTGTGCTCTAATTCGATCGGTAGATGACATGCCTTTCCGTACACAAGCTTGTAAGGTGTACACCCGATGGGTGTTTTGTAAGCTGTACGAAAGGCCCATAGTGCATCATCCAATTTATCCGACCAGGATGCACGATTTTCTCCTACAGTCCTTTCTAAGATTCTTTTAATCCCCCGATTTGAAACTTCAACTTGCCCACTTGTTTGTGGGTGATACGCAGTGGAAAGACGGTGAGTTACACCATACTTTTGCATGACTTTGTCAAATTTTTCATTGCAGAAATGCGTACCACGATCACTGATTATAGCACGTGGAGTTCCAAAACGGGCAAAAAGAGCTTTCAGGAATTTTACAACAACTCGGGCATCATTAGTGGGTAAAGCTTTCGCTTCAACCCATTTTGACAAATAGTCAACAGCCACGAGAATGTATTTGTTTCCTCGAGATGATGGAAATGGCCCCATAAAGTCGATGCCCCAGACATCAAAGATTTCACAGACTTGAATTGCATTTTGTGGCATTTCATTTCGTTGTGAAATATTACCGTGACGCTGACAAGCTTCACAAGTTTTTATGAGTTCTTGGGCATCCTTATAGATTGTGGGCCAATAAAAGCCGGAATCAAACACCTTTTTGGCGGTGTAGTTTGGACTATGATGGCCCCCCGTGGGTCCAGCATGGCAAGCTTTGAGAATGTCAATAGCTTCCTGTCCGTAAACACACCGTCGGATGACTTGATCCGCACAGATCTTGAATAAGTAGGGGTCGTCCCAGAAATAATGTTTAACATCCTTGAAGAATTTATTCTTCTGTTGGGTCGACATCCCTTTCACTATAAAGTTACCCGCATGGTAATTTGCGAAGTCAGCAAACCATGGGGTAGTAGAATCTCCTCGAAAAGTAACCGCATTGAGTGTCTCGAGAGGAAATGTTTCATTTATTTCCTTTTTCTCGAAGACATCTTGGTGTGGGTTCTCTAATCGGGATAGATGATCAGCAGCAAGGTTCTCAGCTCCTTTTTTATCACGTATAATGATATCAAATTCTTGCAGGAGGAGAACCCAACGGAGTAATCTCGGCTTTGCATCTTGTTTTGCAAAGAGATATTTGAGAGCCGAGTGATCCGTATACACTACACATTTTGTCAAGATTAAATATGGCCGAAACTTCTCAAAGGCATACACCACAGCCAATAATTCTTTTTCTGTAGTGGTGTAATGAGTTTGAGCTTCAGTCATAGTTTTACTTGCGTAGTGGATAGGCTGAAAATGTTTGGCTTTTCGTTGCCCCAGGACTGCACCGATAGCAAAATCACTTGCATCGCACATGAGCTCAAAGGGAAATTCCCAGTCGGGGGCAACTAGAATGGGTGCTTCAGTAAGCTTTTTCTTTAATATGTCAAAAGCTTTGATGCACTCGGGTGAGAAGATAAAAGGAGCATCTTTTTCAAGAAGATGAGTCATAGGCCGGGCGATTTTGGAAAAATCTTGTATGAATCTACGATAGAAACCGGCATGACCCAGAAAACTCCTAATACCTTTGACGGTAGTGGGATGAGGTAATTTACCAATGACATCAACTTTAGCTTTGTCAACCTCAATCCCGTTCTTTGATATTTTATGGCCGAGGACAATGCCCTCTCTGACCATAAAATGACTCTTCTCCCAATTTAGACAAAGATTGGTGTCTTTACACCTTTTCAACATGTTTTCTAAATTGGAGAGACATGCTTGGAATGAATCCCCAATGACCGAAAAGTCATCCATAAAGACCTCCATTGTTTTACCAATCATGTCGGTAAATATAGCCATCATACACCTCTGGAATGTGCCTGGAGCATTACATAAGCCGAAAGGCATACGTTTATAAGCAAAGGTTCCATAAGGGCATGTGAAGGTAGTCTTTTCTTGATCTTGTGGATCAATGGGAATTTGAAAGTAACCCGAGAAACCATCAAGGAAACAATAGTACTCGTTCCCTGCTAATCTCTCAAGCATCTGATCCATAAAAGGCAGAGGAAAATGGTCTTTACGGGTGGCATCATTTAACTTACGATAGTCAATGCAAACACGCCACCCCGTAACCAATCGAGTTGGAATCAACTCATTTTCATCATTCGTGACAACAGTCATGCCACCCTTTTTTGGAACACAGTGAATGGGACTAACCCAAGGACTATCAGAGATGGGATAAATCAATCCTGCATCAAGAAGTTTGAGAACCTCTTGTTTGATAACATCGTGGATTTTAGGATTCACCCTTCTTTGATGTTGGACTGCTGGTTTAAAGTCATCCTCCATTAAAATCTTGTGAGTGCAAAATTCAGGGTCAATACCCTTTATGTCAGAGAGTTTCCAAGCAATTGCTTGCTTGTGTGACTTTAAGACCTTTATTAGAGCAGTCTTTTCCTTATCACTTAAGTCTTTAGCAATAATGACGGGTAATTTATCATTACCCTCCAAGAATGCGTACTCAAGATGAGGCGGTAAGTCTTTGAGTTCGACCTCAGGAAATTCATCAGTTTTCTCAACTGATCTGACTTCCTCATTATGAAGTTCAACGGGAGGGAGTGGAGGAGAATTGTCCTGATTTAACAATGTCTCAAGAAGAAGAATATCTCCCTCCAGATCAATCTCAGCGTCATCAATCCCCTCTAGGAATGAATCACACTTGAGAAAATCATCGATCTCTTCCAAATTGAAATCACCTCCCTCAAACGGAGTGAGAGAAGGGGAAGAGTCGGAAATGCCAGGTAGAGAAGTTGTGGTGGTTTCCCCACTCACAGAATTATCAGAATAACCAAGAAACTCTTGAGAATACTCCTCTGAAACAATATCAATGACATCGATTCGGTTAACCGATTCAGAATCATAATTTGAGGAGTACCTCGAAGTTTGATCGAGGTTAAAGGTGACAGCTTCATGACCCACACGTAATGTGATTTCATGCTCAAATACATCTATGAGAGCACGGCCCGTTCTTAGGAATCCTCTTCCAAGAATGAGAGGAACCCTAGGATCAGCATCGAAATCCACAACCACAAAGTCGGCTGGAAAATGGAACTTTCCTACTTTCACAAATACGTCCTCAGCAATGCCAAGTGGACGAGATATTGAACGATCTGCAAGCTCGAGAGTCATGCAGGTAGGAGTAAGTTCAGGAAGAGAAAGTTTCTTCCATACTGATTTAGGCATCAGGTTGATGCTTGCACCAAGATCGGCCAAGGCATAGCATTCAACCATTCCTGGAAAGACACAAGGTAGTAGAAACCTTCCAGGATCTCCAAGCTTCTCGGGAAGCTTTTTCAAGATAACTGCTGAGCAGTTCTCATTTAATGGAGTCTTTGCCATTTCAAACAGTTTTTCCTTGTTGCTTAACAAGTGTTTGATTGTGGATGCAAACTTGGGCATCAGAATGATAGCATCCGCAAAGCTTATGTCAAAGTGTAATTCTTGGAAAATTTGGAAAAATTTATCCATTTGTTGACTAGCTTTTTTGCGGAGCTTTTGCTCATTTAAACGTGATGGGTAGGGAATAGAAGTTTTGGATTTAGGGTCTTCAACCGGGGTTTCAGGATGTTCAAAGACAACTTGATTTTTAGTCTTGGGTTTCGGGACAACTGGAGGCTGGACATTGTTGGTACCTCCGTTATTAGTAGGAAGTACCTGGTCCTTGGTCACCTCAGGCTCACTTCCCACTACCTTTGGGAAAGAAGAAGAAGTGGTAGTGGAAACAGTGGGTCCCTCATATGAAACACCACTTCGGGTTGTGATCGCCTTAGCATCACCCTTCGGGTTAGCGATCGTGTTGCTCGGAAGTTTTCCTGAGCCCGAAGGTTGATCATTTAAAGATTTTTTAATCTCAGAGATCTGGCTGACCAACAACCTGTTTGTGTCCTCTTGAGCTTTCATGAACTGCCTCAACAACTCATCAGATGATGGATGTTGGGCTGGAATGGCTTGATGTTGATTAGGGAAATTTTGTATTCGGTTATTTTGATTATAACCTTGATGTTGAAAATTCCCTTGATTTGGATTACCATTTCCCTGAAAATGATTCCCCTGGTTTGAATTGTTTCGGTTAAAGTTTCCTTGGTGTTGGAAACCTTGATTTTGTCCAGAATTGAAATTCCCTTGGTTTTGATAACCTTGGTTCATTCGAGGTTGATTTTGGTTCCGGTTTTGCAAATTCTGGTTCTGATTAAAACCGGGTGGTCCTTGGTAACTACTAGCTCGGTATGGTTCCATTTGAGGACGGTATTGATTACCTCCCTGATTTGAAGTACCGGCTATAGCATTAACTTCAAAAGGACTACCATCGGTGGCAGTACAGTCGTAGTATGCGTGAGGGCCACCACAAGTAACACAGACTTCCACTTTCTTCACTTCAGCATGTGAAGGAGTTTGTGTGAAAGTGACTTTCTTTTGGCTTGAGAGAACCAAAGCTTGAATAGCATCCGTGAGTTTGTCAATCTTAGCATCGGTGCTAGAAGTACTCACGGGAGATGAAGTAGAAGGACCGGCACTAGCCTGAGAATGATATGGCTTTGTTCGTGCAGTACGGACCTTAGACTTATTTTCAATAATCGCTAAAGCTTCTTTGACAGTTCTGCTCAAAAAGTTACCTCCTGAGGAGGCATTGAGAGAATCTTGGTCAGATTGGCTCACTCCATTATAGAAAGTGTCGATTTGCATCAACTCGGTAAAACCATGATGAGGACATTTACGAAGCAATTCTTTGAAACGATCCCACGCGTCACTAAACGATTCATCAAATCTTTGTGTAAATTTGATGATTTCATTTTTAAGACTTGTCGTTCTAGACGGTGGAAAAAATTCGTTTACAAATTTTGTAACTAAGTCCTCCCATGTCTCAATTGAACGAGGGGGTTGTTTTTCAAGCCATATCCGGGCTTGTCCCTCGAGAGAAAATGGGAATAGAAGAAGTTTGATTGAGCTAGCAGGGATGTTCTTATATTTGATGGTAGATGTAATTTTGTTAAACCATCGAATGTGAGCATGAGGATCATCCCTCTCAAAACCGTAGAATTGGCTTGAGGTTACAAGATTCAGTAACCCGGTTTTGAGCTCAAAACTCTCAGCTACAATAGCTGGAACAACAATGGCATCTCCATAACCCTCGATGGGTGCCTGGAGAAGCTCATTCATTGGCAAATCTGCCATGACGACAGGATCAGTACGTTCCTCAGATACGACTGATGGGGCAGAACGTCTACGACGCCTTCGAGGTATGTTTCCAAGCTCACGGAGAGGGCTTGATGACCTAGAAGAACGAGTGCGCATGCATTAAGACGAGTCTAAGAATCCTTTATAGTGGAGGAAACTCAGAAAAGGGTAAGAAGATTCTTTTTGGATTTTATGAAAACAAAATTTTTCTATTAAAAATCAAGATCGAGAAAAAACACAAGTGAACTTAAACCAATAATCAACAGGCGTACGGTAGCTCTCTAACTGACAAACGCACAGAGTGGCGGAGAAGCAAAGGTGGGCAGTTACGCTCCTTAAAAACCCGCTTCTTTCAGTCCGACAATTTAATGTCAGACTATCCTAGAACCTCCGTTAGAGTTTGTTTATCAATTAAAGGTGAGCCGATATTCGCAAGTGATACAAAGGCAAGTTTTTATCTTAGGTTTGGGAACTTATTATGGCCGCACCCCCAGTTAGGTAGTGCTCAGTCTTGGTTCTTGATGGTTAATTTTTATTTATTGTTTATTATTTAACACAGAAAATGGAAAATATTTTTGATGTTTTTTTTTATTTTTTATATGATAGTATATATAGAAAAGAAAAGAAAATATTTTTGTTTTTTATATGGTTTTATGGGGAATGGGAATACGATATTTTTGGTGCTTGATCCGTTAAATGAGTTTAACTTCACAGGCGTTTTGCTTTATATATGATAAATATACAAGAGAGAAAAGATATTCACAGATTGGGGTTCAAAGACACGATACTGCAAAACGTTTAACACGCAGCACACCTCCCCGGCAGCGGCGCCAAAATTTGATTGGCTCTGAACAGTCAACTTAAATCAACCACGGATATGGTCAAACAAAGTCAAACTATCAAGGACACAATGCAATAATCCAAGGAGTATAGTTTTATCCCCGGGTCGTTTAAGTCCCAGCGAGATGCGAAATTGTGCTTAAAAACGGATCGTGATCAAGTGTTATTGAACAGAAAAGGGATTATGATTTTGATTACACTAATGAGATAAGAAAATAACTTTAACCAAGCTATATAAACAAGAACTGGAAACCAAATTACTTAAAAACGTATAAAAACCTAAAAGCGTACGTTTAAATTTAAATAAACGTAAACGTACGAAATAAAAAGTGAGTTTTAAGAAATAAACAGCCTACGGATATGAAATTTATATTTTTACAATCCTAATAATAAAATAAAATTATTGGAAAAAGAAAATTATTTATTTAACTTATTAATTAATTATTATTAATTAAAAACTATTTAATAATTATTTAAACTAATTAAAATTCTAATAAATACTAAAAGATCAAAGAAAAATCCGAAAATTTTTCTATAAATACTTTAAAATGATAAGAAGCTAAGAAAATTATAAAAATGAAATCTACTTAATTAAAATTTAAAAAGATAAATTCTATTAAATAGAAGCTATCACTATATTTCTATTTCGTTTGTTTTTAAGTCCTAAAAATATTTTTATATTTTTCCTAGATTAAAAATGACAAAAGAAAATTATGAAAATTGGAATTATATTTTTTTGATTATTTTTCTATTTATTATGATTTAAATACTATTAGCTACTAATTAAAATGATTAAAAATATTAAAACTGATCAGAAAATTATGAAAAATTACAAATAATGCTAAAATATTATAAGGAAGCTGGGAAAAATAAAATGAAAAGCTGACAAGGCCCAATAAGCAGATTTGGGCTAATAAGCAATAAGCTAATAAGCCAAAAATAAGCAAATAAGCAGTAAAATTGGCCAAATGATCAGAACAAGCTTAATACACTAAAATAAGCTTAAAACAACTTAAAACTACAAATTAGCACAAGAGATTAACAGATTTGATCCTTGGCTGCTATGGAATCTTACACAGAAATCTCAGGAAATCAGGCAAACTTTAAGGCAATTTAAGCACTTGAATAAGCTACTGAGATGCCATATTTTGGGGGCAAAAGTTAGATTGGCTTATGAGCTATCTAAAAATCACAAAAGCCCCATGACAATCACACCAATTGAACCTCAATTTGGTGCAAGATCAGCAGCTCAAACTGCTGTTTGTGCAGATTTGACTTTTTATAACATGAACTCTAGTTGACTTTTGTGAGATTCTAGTGGTTACTATTGATTGATTATGTTATATTAAGGTGTTTTAAGACTTAATTAAGCTATATTAGCTACTTATGAAACCCTATGTATGATTATCTAACCTAATAATCCAACAGTTGATAATATATAAGGGATTACAACTGATTTTGACTTTTTTATGCTATGACTACTGGGTTTATGACTTTAACTATCCTATATTATCCTAATGAGACTTGTTTCAACTAAACTTAACAACAAAAACAAACTACAACAAAGAGAATTACACTAATCCAAACACCCCTATATGTTTGACTGTTTTGTGCTTTACACTAGATATGATCAATTAAGCTACTAATTCTGACTAATAAGTGAATAACTAACTTAAGTGAGATCAGATAAGCTGATTTTAACTGAATATAAGCACTAAATAAGCTGAGAGCTTAATCATGCTTACTTGACTGTTTTATACTACTTATTGAAATATAAGTTCTAAACTTAAACTATTTATTAAATTAAGCTACTTGTACTTCAAACAACTCAAGAAAGCAAAGAAAGTTACAATAAGCACAAGAATAAGCTAGTGAACAGTGGAATAACAAAAAAAAAAAATTAGATTATGCTTACAATTTCATCCAAAGCTGAGAATGAATGAACCATGGACCAATAATCAATCCTAATACCTCCCCTGAGGTCCTAATACCATGGCCTTCCAATTTCTACCATGCTCCTTGCCTTGTTCATCATTACCACTGATTTGTGATTTTATTAGCTATTTATGAGATTTTTTTTGGTATTTTTGGTTTTTTATACTAAACTGGTTTTTTAGGTTACTAAAAGCTTGAATAAGCTTTATAGGAGCTTATATGATCCTATCAAGTCCAGAAATAACATTAATAATAACATTCACAAACATGGGATTTTTGAAATAAATTGAAAATTGCAAACACTGAGATTGAAATGAAAACTTGAAATTGATTATTGAAAAAGACTTAGAGTACACTGGAAATATGGAATACAATGCTTAAAAGCTAAATTAAACACTAGAAACCTGAAATTTTATTATACGACATAAACAAAACTAAATTATACTAATTACACTACATACTTTCTCCATTGCTTCCCCATTGACCTTTAAAGCATCCCTTGTCGACCTCTGAGTACTTCCCACCATCTTTTGACCATTGATTTACTCAATTTCATCACAATCGACCACTTGGCAATTTGGCGGGAAAATTCTTGCTAGTGGGTTTTGAGCAGGTTTTGCTAATTAAAGAATTTTGGTGATATGTGGAGGTGGAGGAGAGTGGTTAGACACCTGGAGGGTGAGGTGGAAAGATGAGGACAGGTGTGGTGGTTTTCCGGATTTAAATGGTGGTTTGGCGGTTTTGTGTGAGAGGGAAGAAGGAATACCAGGGTTGGTTTGACCCTGGTTTGACCTGGTATTTTATTTATTTAAGGGTTGGGCCGGGTTAAGGTTTAGTGGGCTAGGGTATTTGGGTATTGGGTTTAGGTAATAGCTGGGTTGGGTTTGTTTTGGTAAATGGGATGGGTTGGTTTTATTTTTGTTAGATCCGGATTTTGTAGCTTAAATACAACAAGGACCAAAAGTGTAATTTCCTGATTTTTGAAGGGCTGATGTTGTATTTTTCCAAAGTTACTCCAAAGGACCAATATTGCCAAGATAAATAATACAAGGGTTATAATTATTTATTTTCCATTTTAAATAACCCAGGGACCATTTTTGACACTTTTCAAAATTGAGGGACCTTTTTGTAATTTTTGCCCAAACAATCATTCAAGGACCAAATTTGACAATTAAGATTATTTTAGGGACCTTGAATGATAAATTCCATTTTTTTTAGATTCTAGGGACTAGATTTGTCAATTTATGAAAGTTCAGGGACTAAAATGCAAATTATGCCATTTATTGTTTGTTTTTCCCTGAAACTTATAAAAACACAGTCAGATGATATTTTTATACATTTTTAGACTTTTTAAAGTGTTTTTGACTGTTTCTGTAGCTCAAATGTGAAAGAAATGATGAGTATTTACACACTCATCACCAGGTATGATAGGTAGCATTGACTGCATGCATTGGCAGTGGAAAAATTGTCCTAAAGGTTGGGCTGGACAATACGCAGGAAGAAATGGAAAGCCAACCATCATTCTGGAAGCCTTCGCGTCATATGACTTATGGATATGGCATGCTTTCTTTGGAACACCAGGTTCGTGCAATGATATTAACGTTCTTCATAGATCTCCTGTTTTCGATGATGTGTTAGAAGGTCGAGCACCAAAAGTGAGCTATGTTGTGAATGGTAATCAGAAAAATATGGCATATTACCTTACTGATGGTATATATCCTTCATGGGCTGCATTTGTCAAATCTATATCTTCTCCAAAAATTAGAAAACACAGGTTGTTCGCTCAACATCAAGAGGCCGCTCTAAAAGACGTGGAACGGGCATTTGGAGTTCTACAAGCTCGTTTCGCATTCCTTCGACATCCATGTCTTATTTGGGACTACGAACAAATGGGACAAATTATGATTGCTTGCATTATTATGCACAACATGATAGTTGAAGATGAACGAGAAACTTACAGAAATTATGATCCATCTGAATTTTTTAATGACACACATACAAATGGTAACGATGATGTTGTTGAGTACTCCACTGAAAGAATTGCGGATTTGAGAAGTTATATGAGAAATAGAGAACAATTGCGCAATAGAGAAGCCCATTCATCTCTACAAAATGACTTGATTGAGCATATATGGCAAAAATTTAGCGATGATAATTAATTATGTCATTTGTATTTCTAAAATTTGCAATTTTTTATTTCTTCATGTTTTTGTAATTTTTTTTTATAATAAAAGACGTATTTTATTTCAATTAAAATTTAAAAATATAACATTTTTTTTTATTATTTATTTATTATTGAAATCGTTACTTTTCAAAAATATATTTATAATCAAACATATAGTTTTATATAAAATTTTATATAATTAAATTAAATATAAGTATAATAATATTATATATTAGGTTGGGTTGTTGATAAATGGTAAAAAAATTATGGATTAGTTGTATGTAATGGTTGTGTATGTGGAGGAAAGAGAAAATAATATTTTAATAAAAGATTGGGTTGGGTTGGGTTGTGAATAAAGATGGTCTTATAACTTTACTTTTACTTTATCAATTATTCATACCATTTCTTCCGGATCATTTCATTCAGATTCAAAGAGCTCCCACTTTACCATAAAACAATGGCGGAAGTCATTGCTTCTACCCTCATTGAAGCCGTTTTTCAGAAGCTGGCCGATGTAGTCGTTAAGCAAGTTGTTCGAGCAAAGGGAATTCATTCTGAGCTGACGAAACTAGGGAAGACTTTGTTCAGGATCCAAACACTGCTGAAAGATGCTTGGAAGAAAGAAATAACTAATGAAGCTGTTCATGTATGGCTCAATGATCTCCAACATCTGGCTTATGTCATTGATGACTTACTTGATGACTTGGCAACTGAGGCTAAGCATAATGAGTTCACCGACCAATCCCGAGCCAGCACCAGCAAGATAAGAAAGCTCATTCCAGCTTGCTGCACAAATTTCTCACTAAGTAGTAGGCTGTCTAAAAGGTTAGACGGTATCACCAACAGGTTACAAGATCTAGAAAAGGAAAAATAATCTCTTGGTTTAGTGGTGGATCACTTACGGGTGTTGTCACATCCTGCTTGCACTTGCCCAAGTTGTCAAGTACATCATACAATTCAGCCATAGGAGATTTCTGAAACATACGTGTCAGTTCATCAATCATGTTTTTCGGGCCATATTTCTCAAACTGTTTTACCAGTTGATCATCCATCCCCGATAGCATGAGACAAGCCGCATCATTGTGCTTGTCATAGGCTTCATTGTACTCCCTAAGTATTTCATTAGGCGAGTTTGCAGGAGGAGCTTCAGGAAGGTCCACAGTAAGACATTCTGAACGTTTGGCAATTCTAAGAACAAGCCTTAGATTTCGATACCAAGCGTTAAAATTCTTAGTCCCAGTCAGTTTTTCCTTTTCAAGCATCATCTTGAAACAGGAAGTTAAGTTTGACGAGTTTCCGGGTTGGGCCATTTCTACATAAAAAAGTTCAAAAGTTAGTACTTTCGATAATAAAACATTTCATGAAAATTAAACACCCATTGGTTAAAAACCATTTAATTTTCACTGAAAACTAGGATCCTAATTGACGCCGTTTCATTACATCAGCTTTGGCTGCTAGCAATGAAAGTGCTCAACAAGGTACGGGATCACCCAATTACCAATGTCAAATTGCAATTCCTAGAAATCTTGGGACTTACATTATATTGCCAACATCAGTTGCAAAATGTAAGCATGTTTCATCCCCAATTCTTTATGCCTTGGCGCCGTTCCATTACATCAGCTTTGGCTGCTAGTAATGAAAGTGCCCAATTAAGTTAACCAACTTAAGAAACAGTAAATTGACGTCGGTTTATTGCATTCAGCTTTGGCTGCTAGCAATAAAGTACTCAATTTTACCCTTAGATGACCACCCTTTGAACATCAACATTCAGCTTTGGCTGCTAGTGATGTAGGATGAAACCTTAGGTGTTTCTTTTTGTAGTTGGGTGACATATTAACTTAAATTTACAGGGTAATAAATTTTGATGTGTGAAATCAAAAAAATATGTACAAAGATGTCATGCATTCATCTTTGTATCATATATATATTTTCAAAAACAAAACCATTTACTCATTCGTAGCTCAAATCATCAAATTTTTTAATTGAGGCGTTGAGAAAATTACAACATTGCCTTAAGATGCTTCGTACTTTTTCATGGTGTACTTGGTAAGTCTATTATTGACGCACACGCGAGCGGAGGGACGACAGCCGCCGAAGCTGGTTAAAACCGTGCCCCTTTAAGGTCACAATTTAATGTGATCCAACCTTAAACCCACTTTATAGTTTGTCAATAATAGGTCCGCCGCTTCGACCACTTTTGTACAGTTGCAATCAATCAACTAAAAAAATATGATTTTCTTGCTAAAACTTTTATGTAATAATTTATTAATTGCTAGTCTCGCCTGGGAGCAAATTACCGTGCGAAGCGAACCACTGTCGGCACATAAGACTTGGCAAAAAATAAAATTACTACAAATGTTTCATAGTTATTAGTCTTGTTTATTTTTTATTATGAAAATTACCCTCTTTTTGTGTTGCAATCCATCATAATATTTAAACACAAAAGATCAAGTAATTACAAAAAAATAAACACATAATAACAAATATATGATCATAACAATATCATATAGCCACATGCAAACCTTTTTCCAATAAATCCTATTATTAATTCTATGTGTAATTAAATATGTATTTAACTAACAAAACTCCCATTGGTTTTCGAGCTCATTGTGCCCAATGGACCACAGACACCAAATAACTTGGCCGCGTAAGTTTTAGTTAATTTAATACCATATTGCACATAATTTATTAATTAATATATTGAGGTCTTCCCCAATTAAAGATTTATTAAACAAAACATGTAGCAAATACATACATACAAATCGTCCCATACATCAAACCATGACAAAATATGCAAGATTTTGTCATGGATACCATCTTAACACATAATCATGAAATCCATATTAACATGTTAATATCTAGTACGTATCTAATTAATTGGTGACATCACATAGTATTCACAAATTAATCCCTAAAAATTTTCCATGCATAATCTAGGGTTTCTAACAAGTTTTTAATAATAAAAAAAAAAACTAACATAAACCCTAAAAAATAAATGTGGATCGATCCACATATATAGTAAATTAGGGTTTCAAATTAAAACCCTAGATCATTAAAAGCATGTATCTAATCAAGATCCAATTTTTAGGTTTTAGTAATTAATTACATAGTTCTAAACGAGGCTCATGATGCCACTGTTGGATTATATGAATCATAAAACTATAAACATATAAAACATCACAAAGCACGCAGCGGAAGATCTACAAGAACATGTAATTAATTAAAACTAAATAGACACGTACCTTTTTGCAATCACCAAGAACAAGTATAAACCCTAACAAGGTTTATGAATGTCGATCCAAACACAAGGGAAAAACACTAGTTAAAATAAACTAGTCACTCGTTCTTGTACACACGTGATGATAGCGTTTCAGTAGGAAAAGCTAGGTTCAAGAATCACAAACAAGCCAAACACTTTCAAAGCTTTACTTGGATCACAAATCCTAGTGGATTAAAAAAGGGTGATCGGTTCTATGCTTAGGAGAGGGGAAGAGAAGAGAAATTAGGCTTGTAGGGAATTCTAGATTAGAGGAAAACCTAAACACAATGAATTGTATTTATAGGTTAACCTTAAATCACAAAACTTGTTCCCTACTCTACCCTAGAACCGGCCAAACCCAACCCAATGTGGATTCCCAGCCGATCCAACCCATTCATGGGTTTCTAGATCCTTCTTTTCATATTTAGTCCTTTAACGGTCGTTATCTCTAACACCGTTAAGTACTAACTGTCGTTAAGTGCTTGTTTGTGAAATGAATAAATAAAATACATAAATATATTTAATTTATTCATACTATTAAAACTCTCACGCATCGTGTGCAATCCCGAGTCTCGGGTTCGAAACCGGACATAAACATATTAATATTAATCCATAAAACCTAACAAGATCTACCAGAAAAGTTGTTGCCCTCACTTTTGAGTTTGAGAATACGGGGATGTCCAGACCTGAAAGAAAGATGCAGTAGAGGAGGCACCTACTGGCCCAAAATCTCCCATATCCCCTGCATCGAAATAGACTGGGAGTCACAAACATAATATGAAGGTATGTTCTCTCTATGCCGTTTAACTTCTTTTATTTAGGGATAATTATCTCAAAATATATCTAACTTGACAGTTTTTATATTTTGATGTTATAACTCAAAAGTTTTATATTTGCACTTTTGTGTGTATTTTGTTCATGTGGAATGACCAATTTACTCTTCGTTGTTAATAGGGTAGTAAAACTAAAGTATGGGTAAAATGATCACAAATACACAAAAAAGTCCGAATGTAAAACATTGGTGTTATAATTGCAAAAAAAGAGTTAACTACGCAATACTCGAAAATGTGACTAGTTAGTCACATTTTCAGATAATTATCCCAGTAAGTATATTTTTTAACCAACTAATTAACTTTTCTTTGATTTAATTACAATAGTTTATTTTACAATTTCCAAAATAAATGATGAACTAGGATTGTTTGTAGAATTTTGGTTATTTGTTAGAAACTGAGAAATTTTTAATACTAGGTCATAAAATCCTATTTAAAGTCAAACCTGAAGTGGCTTTGGTTTTTTCATCATATGTTAGACACCACCTTATATGGTGAATGTTGTTGATGTGGCTGTAAAGCATGTTCTAGAATCAGGAAAGCTATCCTAGTTGGAGTAGAAGTCCAACAAGTTTACTTGACTGAATGTTATATAGTTTACTTTCCTTAAATTTTATATAATCAGACAACATTTGATTTGAAATTACGCGTTTCTTAACAAATTCAGATGTCTCTCTTTCTAACATTCATTCGAATACAGTTTTGAATATCAGATTTGCAATGTCCAAATTGACTTGCAGTGTAGTTAATATTCTGATAAAGTTGGTTTGCCAAATCATGATTTCAGGGAAAACAAGCATTGGGAACGTGAATACGTGCATGGAACACAAGATCTTACTGCATCGACTTTGTAGTTTGTGTGTCGGTCAGAACATGT
This sequence comes from Artemisia tridentata subsp. tridentata, assembly GCA_021014915.2. Lineage (NCBI taxonomy): Eukaryota > Viridiplantae > Streptophyta > Magnoliopsida > Asterales > Asteraceae > Artemisia > Artemisia tridentata. The sequence goes on from CP139502.1 coordinate 314,368,241, forward strand.
AAAATGGGGTGTTGATTGGCAGTTCATTGGTGAAATTGAGTTGGTGTATCATTTGAACGGAGGCCAATGAATCGTAAAAGATGAGACTACTTCGCCTTAACAAATGATATGGCCAAAAGAGTGAAGACAAAGCTGTTTGATGCATCAAGTTATTAGACTGGTTTGCTGTTTCTGTTTGATAGTTTTTCTATTAGCGATTTGAATATTTGTTTGTTTGTTTGTTTTAGATTGGTGTTTGTTTTGCTTACTCTTTGTTCTAAAAGGAAATGTCTATAGGATTTCGAGCTTGACTATGTAATTTTCTCATGTAATTTTCACTAAATTGTGACTAAAGAACCTGAGGGATAGCAATGGTAAAACCAGCAACTACATCTGAAAAAATACACACCATTTTGCACAATTATGTCACATAGTCCATCTTTACCCCACATAGTGTCATCATCCAATTTCTACTCCCTTGTTTTTCACAGTGTTAAAAAAGTTATATTCTGCATAGAACAGTCAAATATAATGCCAAAAACAGTCAAATACTAAAAAGTCAAATAGTTAATAAGATCACTTACTCCTATCATTGTTTCTCCATCAACTGGATCCCATGAAACACCATAACCAATTGGCCTTATACCATGAAACACCTTCCTCTACACCTAACTGCTTTACCATTAACTGTCTTAAAGATTCTACCACTTTCAGACCATCCTCCACCAATTTCAGACCCTTGTCCATCTCTTTCAGTCACTCCTCTAGTTTTACCACCTCCTCTAGTCTTGACACCCCCTCTAGCCTTGACACCTCCTCTAGCAGAACCAGACACAGTTTTACCACCACTAGCAGAACCACTTGCACCTCTTGCAGTTTTAGCACCCCTAAACCACCACTTGCTTCCCTAACACCTTCCTTCTTTGTTGGACAACCCCTCACATTATGTCTTTTTCCACATATTTGACAATGAATGATTACCCCTTTTCTTCCCAACCTAGTTCTATTCCCATGCTTACACAAATGAAGTCTATCCTTTTGAGCTTATTGTGTTATGAAACAAAAACCCTTTAACTAATTTTTCATTCATAACATCACCTCATAAATAATAATTCATTTATTAAAGTCTATTACAAATAAAAACATACGATAAATTTGCTGCTCTTGAATTAAGGTTGTTGTAACATGTTTCTAAATGTCCTGCACTTGTAATGAGGTTGTGGTTTTGTTTCAAGTGTATTTGTTGTTTTTAACTTTCCTCCATAAGACTTGTAGATTTTACCCATATTAATTACCATTAGTTTAGTCATAAAAAACATAGATATCTAATCTTTTCCGAGAGGTTTATGCATCTGAACTAAACTGAATTGGGGACCAGAAAAAGGAAAACATCGCGGATATCTTGGGATGCTCTTTTCTGTTTTAGCCACAAACATAAGTTAATCTAAACCTCAATGCTTATCATTCTCACCTTAAAAAACTTGATAAGAACCTCATAACAATTACTAATATACAGTTTGCAATATTACTTTTGTTCCAAATTTCAATGAATCCTTAATATACCCTAAACCAAACACCCCCTTTAAACATATTTGAGAAACTATTTTGATTTGTTGATTTAAATAGCACCAAGGTGTTTGTATTAGCTTATTTACAATAACTAATGTATATTTCAACCGCCCAAACCAAAATTCCCCACAAATAAGTCCAAAGCCCTAAAATAAACTCTATTTTGGGTGTTATTGTTTTTTCAAAATACATTGAACAACCAACAAAATAACCACATATTGTCATCATCCAATTTCTACTGCCTTCTCTAACTAACTCCCCTTCAAACACAACCCCCCCCCCCCCCCCCCCCCCCCCTCTTAAGTCTCAGTTGGGTTCAGTTTTAGCTTATTTTCAATCTCTATTTCCTTGTTTTTTCACAGTGTTAACGAAAGACTTCACATAACAATGATGAGTTAACAGCTTGAGCCCTGTTCCCAATTTTTCCCAGTATAAATAGCATCATCATCCCCATTGCTGACGTCATCATTATCCATTTCAACCCCCACATTTTCATCTACAATTTCTACATTATTCTGAATAATCGTTTTCTTATTAAGCTCGCATACTGAATCCCCATATTTCCGAGGAACCTTCACCACTCTCTTCGAAGCGTAATGAGTTAGCATTCAAAAATTCAAAATTGACAACTAAAAACTATACCGGAATGTGTAGAATTGAATTTAGAATCGAACTATCTGTTTAGAATTGTAAAATTCGTTTAAAATGATGAAGAATTGAGGCTTTTATTGGTTTTTAAATGGAGGGATTTTAGCGGGGAAAACGGTTGAGGAGAGAGAAAGGATTTGTTATTGATGTATGCTTTTGTCACACTTATAATTGTGGTTATAAATTGGCTAACAGTTCAAGTTTTGTTGTCAAATGGATTACATTTCATTAGAGGTGGGAAAATGGTTTGTTTTGCTTATAGCGGGTTAAATGGGCCAAATCGAAAAACTTAGCTAAAAGGGAAATGGGTTGGAAGTTTCAATGAATTATTAATGCCTACAATCTCTTAAGTTGTTTTATGCAAATATTCTATTTGTAATATAGTTTGTGGAATAAAATCTCACATTAGTAATATGATAATAGTTAATAGTACAATTGGACAAAAAGTGTTTCGGGTCAACCATATAAAAAATTACCCGTTTTAAACTGTTTCTGTTACGCGCCCTACCAATTTTACCACCGCTACTTTGATTAGTATTAACAGCCGTGTTCCCAATTTTCCTAATATCAATAGCATCATTAGTCTCACTACTAGGCACTTTTTCCTCACCATCATCATCCCCATTGCTGTCGTCATCATTATTAAGCTCGCATACTGAATCCCTATATTTCTGAGGAACCTTCACCACTCTCTTTGAAGCGTAATGAGTTAGCATTCAAACATTCAAAATTGACAACTAAAAACTATATCGGAATGTGTAAAATTGAATTTAGAATCGAACTATCGGTTTAGAATTGTAAAATTCGTTTAAAATGATGAAGAATTGAGGCTTTTATTGGTTTTTAAATGGAGGCATTTTAGTGGGAAAAAACAGTTGGAGGAGAGAGAAAGGATTTGTTATTGATGTATGCTTTTGTCACCCTTATAATTGTGCACTAGAATCTCCTTTTGTGGTTATAATTTGGCTAATGAATGGGTCATCTTTGGTTTGTTTTGCTTATAGCGTGTTGAATGGGCCAAATCGAAAAACTTAGCTAAAAAGGAAACGGGTTGGAAGTTTCAATGAATTATTAATCCCTACAATCTCTTAAGTTGTTTTATGCAAATATTCTATTTGTAATATAGTTTGTGGAATAAAATTTCACATTAGTAATATGATAATAGTTAACAGTACAATTGGACAAAAAGTGCTTCGGGTCAATCATACCAAAAATTACCCATTTTGAACTGTTTCTGTTGCCCGCCCTACCAATTTTACCACCGCTACTTTGATATAACTACTTCAAACTCCTACATTGAACTTCTTAACAAGAACTTCAAATGCAACATGTAGTTGAAGTAGCAAAACCTTCATCATCTAGTGACTTGAAAAGTAGTTAGTTTGACCTTAAAGTCAAACACTTCCTAGAATTTGCAACCAGGCATGACTTTTTTTTTTTTTGTCTCCTTTATATGATTCTAGCTTGCAGTGTATGTGTATCAGATACATGGCATATGCAATGTAGGTCACTGCATATTTTATACATATATTGTTATAAATATGTATGATGTAATTGTGATCAATCTCTACTCCCGGGTTTACCTTGGGGTAGGGTAGGGTCTGTCTACAGTCTACCTCCCCCATACCCTGCCCCGGCGGGTTTGGGTTTGTTGTTGTTGTTGTTGTTTGTTGTAATTGTGATCAATCATTCAATAAAAATCAATCATCGGATATTACACCGATTTACATACTATTTCCCTCTTTCATGGTATCAAGAGCCAAAATTAATTGATCCTAATAAACCCTAAAAACCTACCGCCCCCAAAATTCTTTAGCCATCAAAAAGTTCCTTTCATGTTTTCTTATTGTTAGGTGATTTGTGCTAAGGTCACAATCCTCATTGTCTTTGTGTTACTTGTGCATTAAGGTCACAAGTGTTTTTAATGTGTTGGTGATTTGTGCTAGGTCACAATCCGCACGTTTTAATATTGTTACTTGTGCGTTCAAGGTCACAAGTCCTCTTTTGGTCCACTGTTCTATTTTAATTCCCACGTACAAAGTTTCTCACCCCTTTTATTATTTTCAGTAGACTAGGAAGCAAAGATACGTCACTTTTTAATTCCCAGCCGCACCCTTTGATTATTTGATTCGAAGACCAAACAGAAGGTTATTATTTTATTCTCTCGACGATCATGCCAACAAGGAAGTGAATTTATTTTAGTTTTGATATTATAGTAACATGCATACCATGACCAGATCCACTACAAATAATACGGGTGACACAAATGTTAACCACGGGGGATATTCCATTCGTATGTCTACTGTCCCCAATAACAACCACAATCAAACTTTTGCACCACCTGGGCTTTATTCCCATCGTCTGGCCCAACAAACCCAATAAACCACCCATCAGCCCACCACTACACAACGTCTAGCCCAACACCAGCCCACCCAAATTGCATTTACAACCCCTTTATTCCAACAGCAGCTCACATCTTAATGCTTCAGTTAATAGTCTTAGTCATGTTTTTAATACGTGCATGTATCCGTCCGTCTCGATTGGTGATGGGCATTCTATTCCTGTCACTAATACGGGTCATAGTATTTTGCCAATTCCCTTTCGACCTCTTCACCTAAATAATGTTCTTATTATTCCCCATATTGTCAAATATTTAATATCTGTTCGTCAATTTGTTCGTGAAACCGATGTGATAGTACGAGGGACCTTTATCCTGTCACAACCCCGTCTCCCATTCCTCAAGCTCTCCTAGTCAGTCAACATACGTGGCATCAGCGTCTTGGACATCCAGGAAGCGAAGTGTTACGTCGTCTTGTTTCAAATAATTTCATTTCTTGTAATAAAGAGAAGCCTCCTGTGCTTTGTCATGCCTGGAATGTTTTCTAAATCGCATTTTTTCATCGGGGTGAATTCTAAGGTTCCTTATTCCGGTTGTAAAGCGGAAGAAGAGGGAGAAGGGGCACAACCCCACCAGCAGCCCACGTTTCCGACCCACTGGTGTTTGGTCGTGTCACATGTAACAAAATCTTGAAGATGGATACTCCTACCTACAATAAAAACCATAAATAAAACAAAACAGCCGCTTGTAAGTAAATGGGTCGAAATGGAAAGATTACAGCGATTGCAAGCCCAACCAGAACTGAGACAAACAGGACACCAAAGAAAGACGAAAAGCAGGCCAAGAAATCAAGTTTGTCAACTTTCCAAAGACGGAATGCACTTTGATAATCAATTAGCCCGATCACAGCAGTAACAATGATTGCAGCCAATATTAAGTCTGGGGTGTACTTAAAGAGAGGCATCAAGAACAAGAGTGTCACGAGCACTGTTAATGCCATTATGATGTTTGACATTGCTGTTTGTCCACCAGCGTTTTCATTCACAGCAGATCGAGAAAATGACCCTGCCAAAACAATGAGTAATTAGTTATATACTAACTTCTTCATTCTTTGTTTTGTGGGACGATTTAGGTTATGTTAAATCTATAACGGGTCAATTGAGCAAAATAGAAAGCTTTGCTTATAAAGAGTACGGGTCAAATGGATAATTCGTTTAGAATAAGCAATCCCGAACACCCCCTAAATGAAAAAACTAGCCCACAAAATAGAGATGTTAAGACTTAAGTCAAACCTGTAGTAACGTAACATGAGGAGCAAGAACCAGCCATGTTCATCAGCCCAATCGCTATCATTTCTTTGTTTCCATCTACTTGGTAGTTCTTCAAAGCTGCAAATGTTCTCCCAACCGCGATCCCTTCCTACAATTTAAAATACACATGATCGATCGTTTATCAATGCATTTTAGCTCATTTTACAGAAAACGTACTGTGAGAGATAATAGTCCAGTAACGGCACCGGTTTTGACAGCAACAGCGAGAAATTCACCATGGAAATAGAGCGTGTTTGATGAGGGTGGATTCAGACCCTTGTGCAGTTGACCAATCTGTTTAAAAAGTTTAACTTTCAGATATTTGGGTTAAAACTGTAAACTACAAGACTAGTTTAGTAAAAGTGAACATGATTTTTCTTACAGTTGCTATGTTCGGAAGCTTTGATATGAAAAGAGCTACTATGAATGTTGATAAAATAACCGATGCTAATGGAGCTGCGGCTGATACCCAAAATAGTTTAGGCTTTCGCAAGCCCTGGATAAATCGGTTGCACATTCTTGTTAAATCTTTAAAAAGCAGAATATAAAAAGAAGGTATGCGAATATGGTCTGTACTTACAATTTGTCTTGTAGTCAGCAAACAGGCCAAAAAGCCAAATCCCATCACAATAGTAGGCCAAGACCACTGCATAAAAGAATCACCATCATCATAAGAAGACAGAAAATCTATATAAGATATATAAAAAAACATTAGAGTGAGTTAATATGCTCAAGTTACGGATTTAGTCCAAGGATGAGAATATGGCATCTTCACGTGTGTGTCTTTGTGACATTACAAATTTTGGTTTGTTTCTTAGTTACCTCGTCTCTTTGCTCAATGGCAGACAATAAAATGGGGATTATCTGCATTTTGCTAGTGAAATTGAAGATCCCAAGTAACCCTTTTAGTTGTTGTAACGAGACAATGACTGCTGCCGCAGCCATGAAACCAACAAGTGTAGCCTTTGATAAGAAATCAATTATAAATCCTAACCTGTAAATCATCATGTATGTTAGTCACTTGATTGAAATCCCGTTTCCAAAAAACTTGATTGAAATCGGATAACATTTACACGTGATTAGTACAAAAATATTGAGGAATAAAAAGTACCGTAGGAATCCTAAAGATGCTTGAAAAAGGCCAGCAAAGAAAGTGGCAGAGAAAGCCAACTGAAGGTATAGAACTGGATCCGAGGAGTAAGAAATAGCATCATTTAGCATTGTTCCCATCACTAACGAGGCTATGGAAACGGGCCAGACAGCTAGATGTTTTGAGCTTCCTAGTACAGCATATATCAATGGTGGCACAAAGCTTGAATCTGATAATATTTTCATAATGGTAATAAGTATTAATCTTAAAAGATATTTCTAAGATTTGAACTTAAACCTGACCAGCTGACCGTAAAATCTTACATAGGCCAATTACAGGAGGCAGATTTGCAAGCTTCGCATAACTTGCTCCCTGTAGATCAAATTAAACTTCAAATCAAAATCCCGTAAAAACAGAAAGCTGCACAACATTTTACATGGCCCAGCTGATGAATGACGAGATAGTGTCTACGTGGTCAAACAAAAAGATCGTTTTCCTCATAATGCTATTTTAGACATTTTACGTACTCTAGCTACAAATATTCTTTTAACAGTGCATTCGGTCAGGGACTACTCAATGGACGGTAATAATGAATGTAATACTATGTATATGTATACCTGAGGGATGGCAAGGCTAGCAATGGTAAGACCATGCCAGCAACTGCATCAGAACGAAAAAGGCCAAAATTGTAACTACGCCCCCACTCAAATATAGGGAGAACAAAACGAAGAGCTAACATGATTTTATTAGCACAAGTTTGGTTTTTAAATCTGTGAAGTGGGTCATTAGGAAAGAAAATCTCGGACAGTTTATGTCTTAGTTTCTGAAACGTCGTTTTAGCAGGTGGACGACATACTTCATGAAGTTCTGATCGTATTGATATTGTGGTGCTTTGTGGTGGAACGTGACCCGAGCCCGAATGGTTTTCAACTCTTTTAGTGTTTAAACTCATTTTCGGATGTTTTAAGTGTTTTGGGTGTGTGGCAGTTGGTGGTAACTGTTGTTGATAAGAATGTTGGGATTTCATATTGATTAAACCATCAATACCACGAGTACGCAGCGGATGGATCTATGTTTAATGTTATGAATTAAAACACATAATAAATACTAAACTCGAATCTATTGAAAAATAGATAACCACCAAGTCTTGATCTTGATCACGAACACTTCAATGGATCCCGTATCACCACGAAACCCTAATCAACTATAGTGAGTTGATCTCTATCGAAAACTCATACTACACGTCTAACGAGAGCGTTAGGATGCTAGTGCTTAACCCACGAGCTTACGAACTAAACACGAATGCTAGTCGTAGAGAAGAAACAAAACCAACTCCCTTACAATGGGGTGCTGGACGTTTTTTAGAAGGCAAGAGAGAAGATTAAAGAATGCTTTGATTTTAGGTATGTATAAATGAAGACCTAGAGGCCTCCTTTTATACTAACAGGGTAGCTTAGGAAAAAAGCTAACTCCTCTTGCCCTAGCCCAATATGGCCGGCCAACCCCTAGGGGTACATGGGCATCCATATTGCTTTTTAGTCCTTGCGAAATAAACATGTACAATACAAGCCAATTTCAAACTTAACGACCGTTAAACATTACACTAACGGACTAACGACCATTATGTATATTTCGTGGATTATATTAATTATAATTAATAGTATACATTAAACATATTAATTATATTTAATAAACGCTCTCTAAATGTATACGTGTGTGCCCCGATAGGCTCACGTAATTTCTAGCCTTATAACGTATTGATTTACGAACGCATAACCAATAGCTCCCACTTGCGATCGTAATAATCAATAATGTATACTAACAATGCTAAGTGTCTAGCAACACCGCATTGCTCCCAGAAATACCTGAGTGTGGTTTCATAAAACAACTAGGTAAATGGTTTACAATTTTAAATTATCCTTTTGTTTCAGACACTTGTTGAACTATGGATATGGATCAAAGTCATTCCATATTGTTCAACTATTCTGTTTCTCGTTTTAGAAATTAATCAAGATTACCAAACGTAAAACAAGCATCATCTTGCTTTACACTTTGGGCATGGCCATGCAAACATCTGATTAATTCAGCAAGGGGCCCAGTAGTATCATGCTCCAGAAGACAAGTGGAGGAACAAATTCTATTTTGACTATACGTGTCATTCATGTGCTTCAACCAACTTCTGAGAATAGCCTTTATAACCACCTTGTTCAGGATAGCGTTTGACTATAGTCAAGAAAAAAGATCCACACATGCAAGACCTGCTTGCATCTCAAGTCAGAGGACAAATAAAATAACCATTTGCGAGATATCACTTAATGACGCCGATCCATAAAGTGATGACTCGTGGGTTTGGGGAAATCCAATATCCAAAGCACGTGAATAATATGTGAGTTTGGCGGACACATCCTTAGTATTCAAAGAATATAATCAATCTCTCACATTTGCCTTAATTCAACAATACTCCCATATTATCGATCGACAATGGACATTTTAAAGTAATAAATTACTTATGGATTAAACATGCAAATATAGGACACAATTAATATATGAATGAATAACTCAAGTACCACGTATATTAATCATCAAAATAATAAATGTTTTACATATCCCATTATCCAAATACTAAAATCAAAACAGATTTACATGAGACTACTAACTGAACGAAGTCCAATACCACTAGCATGCTCAACATGCTTGTTCAAAGGCAACGCCTTAGTAAACGGACCAGCTAAGTTGTCATCTGTGTGAACTTTGTTAAGTACTACTTCATTATCTGCGATAACCTCACAGAGATAGTGAACCTTCCTTTTGTAATGCTTGGCGCCTTTCTGAGCTCCAGGCTCGTTGGCGATAGTTAATGCTCCAGTGTTGTCATATAGCATTTCCATAGGTTCTTTATTGGTGGGGACTACTCCAAGCTCATCAATAAACTTCCTTATCCAAATAGCTTCCATTGCATCTTCTGAAGCAGCAATGTATTCAGCTTCTGTAGAAGACATCGCTGTAATGCTTTGCTTTGCACTCTTCTAAACTACTGCGCCTCCGTTTAGAACGAAAACGTATCCGGTTTGCGACTTGGTATCATCCTTGTCGGTCTGCCACCCAGCATCAGTATAACAGGTAACTCTGAGCTCTCTGTTTGGGTCTCCACCGTAAACAAGAAACATATCTTTAGTATATCTGAGATACTTCAGTATGTTCTTCACAGCAGACCAGTGAATCTCCCCCGGATCTACTTGAAATCGACTTGTTAAGTTCTGAGCGAACGCAACATCAGGTCTAGTGCACCTCACCGCATACATGATGGATCCTACAGCCGAGGCATAAGGAATCCTCTTCATGCGTTCCACCTCTGCAGGTGTTGAGGGTCCTTGAGATTTTCTCAACTCAAGTTTTACTTGCATTGGGGTAGTTCCACGTTTGGAATTCGCCATATTAAATCTTTTCAAGATTTTCTCATTGTATGCACTTTGACAAAGTCCAATCAACCGCTTAGATCTATCTCTATAGATCTTGATTCCTAGGATATATGCAGCTTCACCTAAATCCTTCATAGAAAAACAATTTCCAAGATAGGCTTTAATAGCTTGTAACATTGGAATGTTGTTTCCCATGATCAATATGTCATCAACATATAAGATTAGGAATGCTACATTACTCCCACTAGCCTTACGATATACACATGGCTCATCAAGGTTTTGAGTGAAACCATACTTCTTGATTTCCTCATCAAACCTTTTATTCCATTGCCTAGATGCTTGCTTTAATCCATAAATGGATCGTTGTAGCCTGCATACAAGGTTAGGATATTGTGGATTGACAAATCCTTCAGGTTGGTCCATGTAAACCTCTTCAGTTAATTGACCATTCAAGAAGGCAGTTTTGACATCCATCTGCCAAATCTCATAGTCATAGTATGCTGCCATGGCTAAAAGAATCCTAATAGCTTTTATGTCTGTGACAGGCGAGAAGGTTTCCTCATAATCTACACCATAGGTTTGAGTATAGCCTTTTGCCACAAGACGAGCTTTATAGGTGTGTACTTTTCCATCCATGTCAGTCTTCTTCTTGAAGAGCCACTTGCTACCAACGGTTTTAGCGTTAGGAGGGAGGTCAACTTCAATCCAGACTTTATTGTCTTTTATGGATTTCATTTCCTCGTTCATAGCATTAAGCCATTTTTCAGATTCAGAATCTGCTAATGCAGCTTTATAGTTAGCGGGCTCATTGAGATCCCCTAACTCATGCTCCTCCGAATCGATGTACAAACACATACGTTCAGGTGCACGTATTGTCCTTGAGGACCTACGAACAGGAATAACTTCACTTTCTGGTTCAACACTTTCATGTTCAACCATCTCAGGAAGTTGGCTAGTATTTTCAGAAGGGTGAGTATCTTCTTGAATTTTATCAAGTTCTACGATCCTCCCACTTGCTTCTTGTGAGATGAGACGATTCTCAAAAAATTCAGCAAACCGAGCAACAAATACTTTGTGCTCAGGTGGGTAGTAGAAGTAGTAACCCATTGTTTCCTTTGGGTATCCTACAAAGATACACTTAATAGATCTTGGCTCAAGTTTGTCAGGCGTATCACGTTTCACGAATGCTTCACAACCCCAGACCTTTAAGGAAGACAGATTAGGGACTTTCCCATGCCATAGTTCATATGGTGTCTTTTCAACCTTCTTTGATGGAACCATATTGAGAATGCGTGCAGCAGACTCAAAAGCATAATCCCAAAAGGACATTGGTAGAGTTGTTTGATTCATCATGGATCTTACCATGTCAAGCAGGGTTCGATTTCTTCTCTAAGATACACCATTATGTTGTGGTGTACGTGGAGAAGAGAGCTGTGAGACAATCCCACACTTCTTAAGATGATCTATAAACTCTTGACTCATATATTCGCCTCCACGGTCAGACCGTAAAGCCTTTATGGTCTTACCAAGTTGATTCTCAACTTCACTTTGAAATACTTTGAAAGTTTCAAAGACTTCATGTTTATGTTTAAGCAAGTAAACATAACCATATCGACTAAAGTCGTCAGTGAAAGTTAAGAAATAGCTGTATCCTTGTTTTGACACAGTTCTAAAAGGGCCACATACATCATAATGTATGAGTCCAAGCAGATCTGTAGCTTTCTCCGTTTTATGCGGAAAAGGCTTTCTTGCCATCTTCCCAGACACACAAGATTCACACTTATCAAAAGACTCAAGGTCAGTTGATTTAAGAAGCCCATCACGTTGCAGCTTCTCAATGCGTTTCTTGTTAATGTGCCCAAGTCGGCAATGCCACAAGAATGTAGAGTCCAAGTTACGCTTGGATCTTTTACTATTAACAGAATACATAGAACAATAATTCGAAACAGAATCATGCATATCAATTTCAAAAATACCATTCCTATAAACAGCATTAAAATAAAACACGTTATTCATTGAAACTGAAATACCATTATCTGTAAAACAATGAGAAAAACCCTTGTCTTTCAAAAGAGAAACTGAAACAATACCCCTAGTAATACTAGGAGCATAATGACGATTGTCCAACACAATAATTAAACCACTAGGAAGGTATAAATCAAAACTTCTGATAGCTTCAACGGCTGCACGGTTTCCATTTCCCACGTACAGGCTCAAAGCTCCTGGCTTCAGTTTCTTACTTCCCCTGAGACCCTGAGTAGTATTACAGATGTGAGTACCACAACCAGTGTCATATACCCAAGATTTATGAGGAAAGTATAAAGTTCTATGACGAAGATACCTGATGTGCTAGCATTGCCAGCCACATTGCACTTCTTCTGCATCAACTCGGCTAAATAGGCAGGACAGTTCCTCCTCCAGTGTCCAGTCTGATGACAATGATGACACTCAGTATCCTTAGCAGGATGCTCCTTTTTAGGTGGATGGGGAATCTTGGCCTTGGGGGCATAAGCAAGCTTAGCCTTGCCTTTACCATGATTCTTACCCTAAGCACCATTCAGCGGCTTCTTGTTCTTATTCTTCTGGATCCTTCCTGCTCTTATAGCAAGTAAGGCAGGGGTAGCATCTTTCTTAGGAAGCCCTTGTTCATGCAGCTTAAGCATTGCATGCACTTCATTCACTGTCTTCCCCATGCATTGCATATTATAATTCTGTCTGAATCCAGCAAAGTCCTTGTTCAGAGAGGTAAGAATCAAGCTCACTGCAAGGCCAGATGACATGGGGTGACCAAGGCGTTCCAGTCTATCCATATAGCCCTTCATTTTCAGAACGTAGGTGCTAACAGATTGACCCTCCTCATGCTTACATGCATGAAAGGCCTGCACAGTCTCAAGGAGTTCCTGTTCTGCTTGCTGAGCAAACATGGTCTTCAATTCCTTAAACATATTATATGCATCAAAGTGCTCCAGATTCTTTTGAAGTTCTGGAGTCATGCTTATGAGCATAAGACAGCCTATGTCCTTGGATGCTTTAACCCATTGGGCGTGAGCAGCAAGGACATCAACAGGAACATGCTGATTAGGAGCTTGAGGAACAGGAGTAGCAGGTATGGGATGCTCCACATAGGTTAACTTATCCTCGGCTGTGAGGACGATCCTCAAATTCCGATACCAGTCAAGGAAGTTGGATCCAGTAAGTTTTTCCTTTTCTAGGAAAGACCTGAAGATCGAATTGTTGACGGATTGATTAGCTGCCATCTACAATAAAACAAAGTTCAAAAATTTTAGTATTTTCGATAATTAATTCTTTTACAAATTAACTACCCATGTTTTAATAAATAAAAAAATTAATTTACTAAAAGACTAAGACCCTCTTGAACTCCCACTCATCACGATAGTGCTTACTACTCTGGTAAGTCTTGTGGGTACAAGAGGTAGGCGGCGTGCGACAATTGCATTACAAGTGCAACTCTTAGATTTATGAGACTTATGGCACTAGAGTACAAGCTACTAGTGTCATGCATGTTTTGTCTCATCCTATGCCTCGGGCTCAAGGATCTCACTGGTTGACTCGATTAAGTCGTCCAATTAAAGAACTTGTGTAAATAACTCTAGGTCTAACTCTAGATAATAAACACCTTGGGTTGCAATTCACTCACGTCCCACGAAGAGCAAAAGGCAAGTGCAAGTGTCCTCAACTTTGGATGGCATAAACTTAAATTTCAAATAGGGTATCACATAATTTTTGACAAAAACATGTATCAAAAATTGTGTACAAAGAGGCATGCATACATCTTTGTAACACAAGTTTGGAAAAAACAAATTTTCAACTTATTAGGTGTACTTTTATCACGGGCAAAGAATGGTCAAAAACCCTATAGTGTACTCTGCATGAGTCAAAAGACCCAAGTTCTTCCAATAATTCCCTCATATGCCGAAGCATGTAGTGGGGCGGGAAAAGACCACACAAAACCCTAGATCTTGATTTGATCAAAGATCATTAATAAAAGCAAAAAAACTTTAGGTATCTTATAGATAAAGTTTATTAAATCACACGATATCCAGCAAGCTATATCTTGGTAGCTTCGAGTAATGATCCACACCCTCAATAGCTTGATGGAACCCGCGATTTAATTAAATCATATTTCAATAGTTTATAATCCGTTTAAGTGTAAAAAGAAAGTTCACACATAACACATAACTGGTCACAAGGAATTAAGTGTGTATATTAACAGACAATAATAAAATCTCACGATATCCAGCAAGCTATATCCTGGTAGCTTCGAGTAATGATCCACACCCTCAATAGCTTGATGGAACCCACGATTTAATTAAAAGCAAGTTTCGATATAAGTAATTAGTCTGTTTTTATTTCCAAAATCAACAACATATATGTAAAACAAGTCACAAGGAATAAAACATATAAGCAATTAAAACAGACAGAAGAGGGGTAGAAGGAGAAGACAGAATCTAATGAAAAGCAGTAAAACAAGTAATGCTCCAAAACTCAAGAATGAGTCTTCCCCAACTGGAGAATCTAAGGCTCCCACAAGTTTTCGAGCTAGGTACCTTGTGGACCACAGACGTCATATACTAATGACCGCGTAAGCCTTAAGATTGGAAAAGAAAAAGAAGAAGTACATGATACAATAATCTTTTTAATTTTCCTAACCCCTTTTAAGTCTTATTAACCATTAATAATTAAACACGATCAAGATTTAATTAAATGACAATAATGCATGTTATTGTCATAACAATTAATATATGTGTTTAATTAGCGTAGCAAGCG
Organism: Artemisia tridentata subsp. tridentata; assembly: GCA_021014915.2. NCBI lineage: Eukaryota > Viridiplantae > Streptophyta > Magnoliopsida > Asterales > Asteraceae > Artemisia > Artemisia tridentata. Next base: position 314,383,382 of record CP139502.1, read on the forward strand.
ACTCTATGTGTAACCCATAACACCAAACGAGATGGCTCGTGATGCCACTGTTGGGATTTCATATTGATTAAACCATCAATACCACGAGTACGCAGCGGATGGATCTATGTTTAATGTTATGAATTAAAACACATAATAAATACTAACCTCGAATCTATTGAAAAATAGATAACCACCAAGTCTTGATCTTGATCACGAACACTTCAATGGATCCCGTATCACCACGAAACCCTAATCAACTATAGTGAGTTGATCTCTATCGAAAACTCACATTACACGTCTAACGAGAGCGTTAGGATGCTAGTGCTTAACCCACGAGCTTACGAACTAAACACGAATGCTAGTCGTAGAGAAGAAACAAAGCCAACTCCCTTACAATGGGGTGCTGGACGTTTTTTAGAGGGCAGGAGAGAAGATCAAAGAATGCTTTGATTTTAGGTGTGTATAAATGAAGACCTAGAGGCATCCTTTTATACTAATAGGGTAGCTTAGGAAAAAAGCTACCTCCTCTTGCCCTAGCCCAATATGGCCGGCCAACCCCTAGGGGTATATGGGCCTCCATATTGCTTTTTAGTCCTTGTGAAATAAACATGTACAATACAAGCCAATTTCAGACTTAACGACCGTTAAACGTTACACTAACGGACTAACGACCGTTATGTATATTTCGTGGATTATATTAATCATAATTAACAGTATACATTAAACATATTAATTATATTTAATAAACGCTCTCTAAATGTATACGTGTGTGCCCCGATAGGCTCACGTAATTTCTAGCTGTATAACCTATTGATTTACGAACGCATAACCAATAAATAATGGTAGTCAGTTTTGTTTAAATAAGGTGTGGATTAAGGGTAAAAATGGAAATTGATTTAGGAAACAAGAGGCAACAAAGAGATTTGGTAACTGTCAAATGAGCAAAGTTAGCCCAAAGTACATATTTAGGTGTAAAGTTTTATTATTTGTAGTGAGCATAGAGTAGTATTTCAAAACTTTAGCTAATAACACGATGATTAAATGTAGTTAACAACGTATAAGGTCGTTAGGGTGCAGGCCGGGTGCACTCACAAGGAAGCCATCACCTAGCGGTTCTGCCACTTGAATATATACATAGTTTTGGACTCTTTATTTGCCCGAACAATACTATTAATGGCATTGTTGTAGATCCAGTCTTTTGGACTTTATATTCGTCCAAATAGACTAATCATCATCCTGGATTTATATTTTGATTGGTACAATAAGTTTCGAGAGAGAATCATTGATGAGTGTGTAAATACTCATCATTTTATACCCATAAAAGACACTAAAATGACCTAAAACACCAAATATATATTGCAGATATCCTTGGTTTGTGTTTTATGTGTTTCAGGTACTGAATGATTGAAAACGGAACAAAAACGAATATTTTTGGATCGAATCGACAACAATTATACATTTGATCAAGTGAAGACAAAAGTCAAAGACAAAGTCAAAGTCAACCCCCAAAAATACCAAAATGACACAAATGGTCCTTGGAAATAATTTCCATTTTTGGCAGCCTTGGTCCTTGGATTTTCAGAATGTTACAACAATGGTCTCTCAAGTTAAATCCAAAGTCCATATCTAATCCTAATTAAACCCAGCTGCTAAACTAAACATAACCCAGCCCACACCATATTTAAACCCAAGCCCAATATAAAAACCTAACCCGGCCATTTCTTCCTTAGTTAACCAAAAACGTTTGACCCTCGGTCAAACCTTCTTCTTCAATACCGGTTTACCGCCAAACCAAAACCACCTCAACCCACCGCCTTTATCCCTGACACATCCACCCCCCTCCTAGCTTCTTCTATACACTTCCTAACAAACCAAGATGCATTTAATGCTTCTTCATCATCACAAGATAAACAGTCAAGTGGTTTTTCCCACTTTGACTGTTTTGGCACCAAAATCCGTTTAGACGACTGAGATGAATTCAAGCTAATCCAAGGGCTTCAAAGTGTTCAGAGGAAGATAAGAGGCTTACCCCACTTAGTTGTAGTATAAATAGAACCACAATGTAGCCTTAATTGGCAAGTAGTTAATTTTCTTTAATTGTATTGTATTTTTATTGTTTAAGTTTTATCAATTTTAATTTCCAGTGTTTAATTCAAGTTGTTTTTAGTGTAATTTTTCTAAACTTATCAGTGTTGTACTCCATTTTAATCGTTAATGAAAATTCAAGTTTATCACTTAATTCGAATTAAGCTAAGTTATTGTTAAATAAGTTCACCAATCGTCCTCATCATTCATATAAGTTTATATAAGCTTAATATAGCTTTTTGTAAGCTTATATTAGATAGAATCAGTTACATTCAAGAAATCCAAGAAAAGTCAAAGAAAGTCAACTGGAGGTCAAAATAAGCAGTTCTGGTGGAAAAAGCTATTCTGGAAAGCTTAATGGGGTTTCTAGCTTGTTGTTGACAAGCTAGGTGTGTTACTGATCATTTAGTTCCATTTTTCATAGCCTCACAAGTTGTAAGAATTTTCTAATTTTTGCTATTTTTAGCTTATCACTGTTCCTTAGCTTATTCTATTAACTTATTGTCATTTTATTTGCTTATCTGTTTTACTTGAAGTAATTGTAGGCTAGTTTGATACTTAGTTAAAGCTTAAGTCTCAGTTTCACTTAAAAACTTAAAAACAGTCCAAATTAGCTTAAATAGACCATTAGCTTATTAGTGCTTATTCACATATAGGAATTGCTATTTAGTTGTTAATCAAGTTAGACAATCAGTAATAAACAAGAATCATAGTCAAAATTGGCCTGTTCATTTGAAAATCCAAATCAGTCCCTCAATAAGGACTGTTTGGCATTAAAAAGGCAAATGGGTCAAAATGGTTATTCACTGTTCATTTGCACTTATCCTAAGTTTGATCTTGGTTAATTAAGCATATTTGAGTTGTTAGTATAAGCTTCTTGCCTGTTTTTGAAGGATTTGGAGGATTTGAGTTGGATTTCCTTCTTTTAGGTTCATAACTGCTTCAAACTGCTTATCTTAGAGATAAGCAGTTTTGGTTCTTGTTTTTGGCATTTCTAAGTCCAACTTAGTTAATCAAGTAGGATTTTAAAAGTTGGAATCATTTAACCTAGGATTGAGTTGTTTTGGACTTAAACACAAGTCTGCACAAAAAAAAGTACCATATATGCAGTCTGCATCAAATTTCTAGACCCATTATAAGTGCTTATTTGTTCTATTCAATGCCTGATTTTCAGATTTCTCAGTAGGTTGCTAGGTGTTCTTTGCTTATTCAATAAACCAGACCTTAGCTTGGCTTATTTGAGCTTAAAAATAAGCCTATAAGTTGACTGATCAACTAAGCTTAAACCTGAGCAATCAGAGTTCAAGTTTGTTGACTGAGCCAAACTTTTCAGCTTATTCACAAGCATTAAATAAGCTCACCTTGGTCTGATTTTTGGTTTCTGAGACCCTCAATATTTGAACTTTAAGTGTGTTGAGCTTTTGTGGTGTTTAGTAATCATTTAAGTGCTTAAAATTAAGCTTGAAATTGCCTAGAATCCAAAAAGTTGCCCTGTGCATCAGTCACCCTTGTGCTTATTTTGGTTTGATCAGTGCTTATTTGTACTACTTGTGGCTTTTTATGTTTCCATATTAGCTTATTGTTGGTTGAGTAGCTAGTTTCAGTTTGCCCTTAGCTTATTTGATAGCTTATCAGCCATTTTGATCCAAGCTTGGGCTTATTCCATTTTAACCAACTGATCAGCTTTTCTCAGCTTATTTCTGGGCTTATTTGAAGTTTTCAAAAATAGTTCCAGTTGTGAAAATTGCTTATTGTCTTATGCTTAATCAGTTTCAACAATAAAAATCAAAAAAGAAAATAATAAAATAAAAGAAAAACTGGGGTACAAACAAGCAACTACAACCCGCCGCTCTCTGTTGACTCACACAATTAAACACCTTTCTCCATTTAAGACTTTTCTCGACCTATTTAGCTTATTTTCATTTACCCATATCTCACCATTTAATATTTTCCTAGATTCATTTAGTTTCAATTATTTCCTCAAAAAGCTGTCCAGACTTTTTAGACATTTTAATATTTTTTAGCATTTTTTTTTTTTAAAAATTTTCAATTTTTAGAACAATTTAATATTTTAATGTCATAATTTTAAAAACAGTTTTTAATTCATAATAAAAAATATAAAAGTCAGAAAAATACAAATCTTTTTTCTAAAATTTTCTTTTATCATTTAGAACCTAGGAAAAATAATTTTGCACTTTTAAGATTAGATTTCCAATTATCTTAGTTTTAAACCCGTTTTTAGAATTCCCGTAACGCGTTTTTAATATAATTTGTTTAGATTTTAATTTTCCCGTGAGAATTTGTTTCTCATATCTTTATTAGAATTAAAACAAACAAAATTTCATATACCAATCATCAGTCACTCTAATTCCAAACCTCACACGATTGTCGATTCCAACCTCGCTGGGACACGACCCGGGAAACACTTGCCCGGTATCACACACACATCGTATTCACGGGTTTTGTAAGTTACCCTTTTTCCTAAAGGGTTGATTTGTCATTTCCCGCGTATCACGTGTATCCGTCTGATATTAATTATTTATATACACTACACACAGATATCAAATTTTGGCGCCGCTGCCGGGGAGGTTGTGTTGCGACAATATCGTTTCGGTTTAAACGATTAGTGACTTGAGATCGTTCTTTCAGAAGTTCCTATTTTCCATAAACCCCATAAAATACAAAAATATTTTTCTTTTTCTTTATATATAACATTTCTCGTTTTCTTGTGTAAAATAAAAGATAAAAGCAAAATCAATATAAAGGTATAATTGAATTTGTAAAGTGAGTTATTAAAAGACTATTATACCTTTATGCAAGTTAAATAAGTAACTTTAACGGTCAAATTTAATGTCCGTTTGGTCAAAAGACCATGGGTGTTAAGGGTTTCCGAGTTAAGGACTAATTGTGTTGTGGTCAAGTTTGTACTCAATAATTGTTCACAAGAAGACAATAAATGGTATCAATAATTGATGAATTTTCATATAATTTTTCCAGCTACCTTTTAAGTCAAGATCTATAATTTTCTTCCAGTTCATTTCATTCAAAACACCTACCATAAAACAATGGCGGAAGTCATTGCTTCTACCCTCATTGAAGCCGTTCTTCAGAAGCTGGCCAATGAAGCCGTTAAGCAAGTTGTTCGAGCAAAGGGAATTCATTCTGAGCTGAAGAAACTAGGGGGGACTTTGTTCAGGATCCAAACACTGCTGAAAGATGCTTGGAAGAAAGAAATAACTAATGAAGCTGTTCAAGTATGGCTCAATGATCTCCAACATCTGGCTTACGACATTGATGACGTACTTGATGACTTGGCAACCGAGGCTAAGCATAATGAGTTCACCGACCAATCCCGAGCCAGCACCAGCAAGATAAGAAAGCTCATTCCAGCTTGCTGCACAAATTTCTCTCTAAGTAGTAGGCTGTGTAAAAGGTTAGACGATATCACCAACAGGTTACAAGATCTAGAAAAGGAAAAAGAATCTCTTGGTTTAGTGGTGGAGAGTGGAAGTTTACATGTCAAGGATGATAGGCCAAAAGATAAAAATAGACAATTAGAGACCTCGTTGCTGGTAGATGCATCTAGTATTGTTGGGCGACAAGGTGATAAGGATGCATTGGTTCAAAGGCTATTGGCGGATGAACCATGTAATAAAAACTTTAGCATCGTGCCCATTGTTGGTATGGGTGGCGTAGGTAAGACAACTCTAGCTAGGCTTTTGTATGATGAAAAGCAAGTTAAGGATCATTTCGAACTCAAGGCATGGGTATGTGTTTCAGATGAGTGGGATAGCTTCCAAATAAGTAAAATTATTTTCCAATCTGTGAGTGGGGAAGATAAGAAATTTGAAGATTTTAATCTTCTTCAAGTAGCTCTCAGAGATCAACTTAGGGATAAACGGTTTCTACTCATTTTAGATGACGTTTGGAGTGAAAGCCGTGAGGATTGGGAAACCTTAGTACGTCCATTTCATGAGTGCTCTCGCGGAAGTAAAATTATCATGACAACTCGCACTACAAGAATAGGAAAGCTTTGTCTCGACAATGTAGTGCCAAATCACAAAGAAAAGTCGAGACAAACATTTTGTCTCGACAAAGTCGACCTTTTTTGGTCGAGACAAACCATTCGACCCAAGTTTTTTTGTCTCGACATTTTAATAAAGAAATGGGACGACATAAACGTGGGACCCACAATCCAGTCAAATACTGGAAAAGCAATTTGTCTCGACATTTATTTCAATTTTGTCTCGACATTGTCGAGACAAACATTTTTTTATTTTTGTTAAATAAGTTATTTAATAAAGAAAAATAATTTAGAAATTAAACTTTGTCTCGACATTGTCGAGACAAAGTGTAATTTTATTAAAAAAAGATTAAAATTTGTCTCGACATTGTCGAGACAAATTGTAATTTACACGCACTGTTTCTTTGCACTTTTGACAAAATGGGTCGAGCTTTTCTTTGTACTTTGGGTCGACAATGTCGACCCAAAGTGTCAAGTATGCAAAAAAAAAAAATGCAGCAGCAGCCTGCATTTCCAGGTTTTTTCCGGAATTTTTTCCGGAAAAAACCTACCGTTACACCTGTAAGCCAACCGATATCCGCAATACCAATTCGACAATATGATACAATGCCAAATACGATACTAATTAAACTAACAAATACGAACTTTATACAAAAAAAACCAAGATTCGGCAATATATTCTTTCATTACATAACTAATAACAAATAGTCAAATACGATACAAATTAAACTACGCCTACTCCGACTCCTCTTCCTCCTCCCCCTCCTCCTCCCCCTCCTCCTCTCCCTCCTCCTCCCCCTCCTCCTCATCACCACCACTAGCATTAGCATTAGCATCATCGGGAATTTTGCTCAAATGAGGATTCATTTGTCTCACGTAATGGTTAAGGACCTCATTATTAAAACTAGGACCCGGGTTAGAACTAGGACCCGGGTTAGAACTAGAAGCCCCGGGGCATGAAGTAGATCCGGGAAAGACAGGCCGATAACAATTGTCAAGGAAATTAGGGCCAGGATTAAGGTTGGGAAATGGGGGAATTGGGGGAATTGGGGGCATTTCAGAAAATGTGGGAACGTTAATGGGACACGGAGTACCTGGGTTAATGCTGTTGTAGTGGCTCAGAAACTGCCCTAAGAAAGATTCGAGGCCCACTTGTCTGGAGTGCTGTTGTCGGAACTGCTGATCGTACTGAAATTGCTGCTGTTGGAACTGCTGTTGGAACTGAAGTTGCTGCTGTTGCATCTGAAGTTGGATCGTTTCATTTTGCTTCTTCAACAACTCAAGCTCGACTTCCTTTTGCCTTATCACCGATGAAACAGCCTCCTCAGTAGCATAGTTTGGTACAAAAGGCCGATGTGCCGACCTCGATGAAGCTTTTCCGGCGCCTGGCATTTTCCTGCCAACGCCCCTAAAATTTTGCCGGTTGTCACTATGGGCTGCCGCATCGAGTACTTGCTTCTCAGTCATCGGCGGGACCGTACCGGCTTTAACTTTACCCCACATATCCTTCATCTTCAACTGTGTAAGTAAAAAAAAAAAAAAAAAAAAAGAAAAAAAAAAAAAAAAAAAAAAAAACAATTATGTTAAAAAGAGGTAAGTTAAAAAACAAGTAACTAAATATTAATGACGCATGTTAAGAGATAAATTACTTACATAAGCCTCCTCGTCCTCTTTATTTTTGAAGACGCCCGATTTTGATGCATTGTTTCTCCTAAACGTCTCCACGAGTTCTTCATTCTGCCCGCTTCTAACCCGCTATACATACAACATAAAATAAATTAATTAACGAGTTATATATAAACATTATATACACATTTGAAAATCAAAAAATTATAATGAGTCTTACGTGCTCGGTTCGTCCTTGCACGAACGACTTCCTCCCTTGGTAGGTTGTATGCTTGTTCTTTGCCCTATTTTCTGCATTTTTGGCAGATCTCTCCATTCGTTCAGGAGTCAACCACCAGTCGATCAATGACTCCCACTCCTCTCGGCTTCTGCTACCCCAATCTTTACATTTCGACGGCGGCGGATTTTGCCTTGCCGTCTCGGTTATCGGCTGTGAGTCAAAGTAATTTTTCTTCAACCTATATTTATGTTTGCGCCATATGTTCCGGAGCTGAAGTTGAAGACCAAGAGATACCCGTTCCCCCACCGTGTACTCATTCTCCCCATCCGTCACTCGCTCCTGGCTGTTTAACCATTCCGCGATCTGGAAATAATTCTGCAAATAAATATACGCATTTAAATAAACAAACAATTTAAATATAACACGCATATCTAAACGGTCGATAACGATAAGAATACAAATAAAATAAACAAATTAATACCTCGAGAACGGGTAGTATGTGAGCCTTAAGAGGCGCAGGAATCTCGTGCCACTCGCAGTCATAGGGAAGTACACTAACTACTTCCCCCAAAAGACTACTGAACTGCGTGGCATACGTGCCCACAGGCGTAAAGGTCAATAGATCATTATTGTCAAAGCCGATCGGCAAAGGACGACTACCGTTCGCTTTATACGCCTTCCTTAAGGACCGATTCGAAGTATTAATCGACATCGAACCTGCAAACATAAGTTATTGAGTCGTGAAAATACAAGTAAAAAAATTTAGTTTTATCAATTAAAAACTTAAAATAAACATCACAATTTCTTACTTGCACAGTAGCCCGGCGTAGTAAAATAGGGCAGTCGTGGTGGATCACCACCGGCATCCCCGCCGTGTGATTGCGGAGCTACACACGCCATCTGTAAAATTACAAGTACAAGAACACAAAATTTCGTGGACCAATTAATACTAATACACACATTCATATAAATATACACATTTAAACATAACATAACATGCAATTTCATTTAAATAAAAGGAACAAGTTTAAACATATAGTAACAATTTCATTCAAATTACAAATTAAGAACAATTGTCATCATCCGAATCATCGCTAGATAAAACTTCTTCAACAACAATCGTTGGGTTCACTTCATCATCATCAGACACGTCAACATCATCATCATCAAGGACATGAGCAACGACATCATCTTCATTATTAACAAAATCAGCATCTTCTTCAGCATCATCTGGTGGGGCGTCTACTTCTGTTGATTCATGATTTACACTCAAATTTGCAGACTCCAAACCAGGCAAACCAAGAGACAATGCAACATCTGATGAACTGCTTCCATGTATAACATCTTGATCAGAATCTACCACATCCCGATCCCAGATCTTCCGATGATGAACATCTTCGACGACCTTCCAATGAGGTGGTCGTCTAGCAGGGTCTTCAAGGTAGAAGACTTGTGTTGCTTGTGTCGCAAGAATGTATTGTTGATTTCTAAAAGCATCCTTATCAGTCAAAATATGGCGTATGCCACGTTCAATGTAAGAACGCCTAGAGTGTGCCGTAGGGTTATTATTAGGGTTACGGGTGTCGAACCATAAAACCCGGAACAACACAACCTTTCGGTCGCCCAAATAATCGAGCTCCAGAATTTCCTCCAGTTGACCATAATACATTTCTCCATCAGGCCCGGGTGTTGAAACTCCACTGCATTGAGTGGTATGAAGTTTATCGCGCTCATGCACCAAAAACTTCACACCGTTAACTATGCAAGCGGGGTATGTAAATGCACGCGATGAAGGTCCACATGCCAAAGAGAATAACTCGGGATTACAGCTTGGGTCTTTTGCCACGCTTTTTTCACGGATCTACGAAAGAGATACAAACAGATTCAGATGAGCAAAAACTCTGGACTACAAGGTAATATATCTAATGTGTTTACCTTGTGATTGAACCAGGGAGGAAAGCTTGTTTCCACGCTCTTGTTAGGAAATTCACTACAAAAGTTCATGATATTAGAATAAGTCATCGAAAACAAATAACTTAGCAAAAAAAAAAAGGGTTCTTCAAAATATAAAAAAGAAGAAACATACTCTTTGTACGCCTGGATGTCTGCGTCGATTTCAGGACTGTTGTTAAGTATAAACCATACAACTGTCTGCATAACATCTGGCTTCATCTGAGTATCTACACATCTACCCACCGGTTTGCATACTGACTGGAACACCTGGAATTTATCTGGTTGTTCAGGTGCACCGTCGTCATTTCTGTCAGGACGATTAAATCTCGTCTCGACATCCTTAAGATAACGCGAGCAGAAAGTTAATGCTTCTTCTGCAACATAACCCTCCGCTATGGAACCTTCAGGCCTGGCTTTATTTCGGACATAATTTTTTAGTTTCTTCATGTATCTTTCAAATGGATACATCCACCTGTAGTAAACAGGGCCACCTAGAATAGCCTCATCGGGTAAATGCATAACCAAATGAATCATTATGTCAAAAAAAGCAGGGGGGAATATTTGCTCTAATTTAATCATAACATCGAGCATTTGTTTTTTAGCTTTTTCCATGTCCTGCTGCGTCAAATTTCGAGCACAAATCTGCTTAAAGAATAAGCAGAGCTCGATTAATGGGGGTGTGAAATGTCTTTGGGTAAGTATTGGTGAAGTCCATAAGGAAGTAACCGCTGCATCATAATATGACAGTCATGAGATTTTAGTGAAATTTTCTTTTTTGGCGGGTGAGTTTAACTTTGGTGAAATTTTTTGGAGCCAACCTTTGGCACGACATTGTCGTGCCATAATTATTAGTGTATATTTTTTTTTTTTTTTTTTTTTTTTTTTAATTTTCTATTTAACTTATAAATTAAAAATAATTAATATTAAATAAATTAAAAATAATTTAAATTTGTTATAAATTATTTAAATAAATTAAAAATAATTTCAATTAATTATAAATGAACACATTAAAAATTATTTAAATTAGTTCATAAGAGTCGAGATCCCGGCTATCATTTGTTCCACGACATTAAACCGTACGAATTTGTTCCACGCAGAAAATGACAAAAAAAAGCTTGACCGAGGCCAAACGACATTAAAAACGTTTGGTTGTCGAGTTGTTTAGTTTGAGTTGTTTCAACATCGTTTGAGTCTGTATGAAACGAGCCGAGATGTTTAACGAATGAGCCGAGATGATATGGTTCTACACGAGATGTCACACGATTGACCCGAGATGACTATAGAGCTCTATACAATGATAACGACATCAACAACGCACATCACATGCAATTCCTAACCATGGGCCAAGTGTTAACCACAATGTCTCACCAGTCGTAAAGCAGTTTATTAACTCGCATGTTTCGTTTGAGTCTGTATGAAACGAGCCGACATGTTTAACGAATGAGCCGAGATGATATGGTTCTACACGAGATGTCACACGATTGACCCGAGATGACTATAGAGCTCTATACAATGATAACGACATCAACAACGCACATCACATGCAATTCCTAACCATGGGCCAAGTGTTAACCACAATGTCTCACCAGTCGTAAAGCAGTTTATTAACTCGCATGTTTCGTTTGAGTCTGTATGAAACGAGCCGACATGTTTAACGAATGAGCCGAGATGATATGGTTCTACACGAGATGTCACACGATTGACCCGAGATGACTATAGAGCTCTATACAATGATAACGACATCAACAACGCACATCACATGCAATTCCTAACCATGGGCCAAGTGTTAACCACAATGTCTCACCAGTCGTAAAGCAGTTTATTAACTCGCATGTTTCGTTTGAGTCTGTATGAAACGAGCCGACATGTTTAACGAATGAGCCGAGATGATATGGTTCTACACGAGATGTCACACGATTGACCCGAGATGACTATAGAGCTCTATACAATGATAACGACATCAACAACGCACATCACATGCAATTCCTAACCATGGGCCAAGTGTTAACCACAATGTCTCACCAGTCGTAAAGCAGTTTATTAACTCGCATGTTTCGTTTGAGTCTGTATGAAACGAGCCGACATGTTTAACGAATGAGCCGAGATGATATGGTTCTACACGAGATGTCACACGATTGACCCGAGATGACTATAGAGCTCTATACAATGATAACGACATCAACAACGCACATCACATGCAATTCCTAACCATGGGCCAAGTGTTAACCACAATGTCTCACCAGTCGTAAAGCAGTTTATTAACTCGCATGTTTCGTTTGAGTCTGTATGAAACGAGCCGACATGTTTAACGAATGAGCCGAGATGATATGGTTCTACACGAGATGTCACACGATTGACCCGAGATGACTATAGAGCTCTATACAATGATAACGACATCAACAACGCACATCACATGCAATTCCTAACCATGGGCCAAGTGTTAACCACAATGTCTCACCAGTCGTAAAGCAGTTTATTAACTCGCATGTTTCGTTTGAGTCTGTATGAAACGAGCCGACATGTTTAACGAATGAGCCGAGATGATATGGTTCTACACGAGATGTCACACGATTGACCCGAGATGACTATAGAGCTCTATACAATGATAACGACATCAACAACGCAGTTTTAATATTTAAAGTTTTTATAAAAGTATTTAATTGTAAATATAAAGTTTTTAATTTTAATTATATAGTAGAAAAGTTTTAATATTAATTTTATAAAAGTATTTAATTGTAAATATAAAGTTTTTAATTTTAATTATATAGTAGAAAAGTTTTAATATTTATTTTAAAATAAAAAAAAGTTTTAATATTTATTTTAAAATAAAAACAGATTTAAAAAGTTAAAAACAAAAAAAAATATATATATTAACACAGTTTGGGTCGACATTGTCGACCCAAACCTCTTTTTAAAAATGTTTTATTATTTCTTTTTGGCGGGTTTTTTTAATTTTGGAGAAAAAAATTTGGGGGTAAAATATGGCACGACATTGTCGTGCCATATTGCTTAGCATATTTTTTTTTTTCCTTAATTCTTTTACTTAAAACATTTTTAATATTTTTTTTAAATAAAAAGTTTTTAAAAAAGTTTTTACATAAAAAAAATATATATATTGGCAGTTTGGGTCGACATTGTCGACCCATACTGCTTCATAATTAAAAAAAATATATACTCGATTTGGCACGACATTGTCGTGCCATTTTGCGACCTGTTTTGACTGGATTTTTAAGTTGAAAATGTTGTGGGCCATGGTTGCGATTTGGGACCACAATGTCGAGACAAATTTTTGGGCCGTGCCAAATGTTTCATTTTGGTGTAGTGTCGGAAGGAGCAGTTGCTTAAAAAGTTGGGTTATGATAATTCAAACCATCTACAACGTTTATCCCAAGATGATGCTGTGTCTTTATTCGCTCAACATGCGTTGGGTGCAAATAATTTTGACTCCCATCCAACATTTAAAGCACATGGTGAAGGCATTGTCAAAAAATGTGATGGTTTGCCTCTCGCTTTAATAGCACTTGGAGGGTTAATGAGGACAAAAAGGGATGTACTAGAATGGAAGGAAATAGTGGATAGTGAAATATGGAGGTTAAAAGAGGGGGATGAAATTATTCCGGCTCTTAGACTAAGCTACCGTGAACTTCCTGCCGATTTGAAGCAGCTCTTTGCATATTGCTCTTTGTTCGCAAAGGACTATGCATTTGACAAGGAAGATTTGATTCTGCTCTGGATGGCAGAAGGATTTTTGCACCGAGTACGTCCAAGCAAGTCAACTGTAGAACGTTTGGGTCACGAATGCTTTGATGAGTTGTTATCACGTTCATTTTTTCAACACTCACCTAATGACGAGTCTTTGTTTGTTATGCATGATCTTATGAATGATTTGGCCACATCTGTTGCCGGAGATTTCTTTTTCAGGCTAGAGAAGGAAATGGGAAAGAATGTTAGGAAACAAACTTTAGATAAGTGTCGTCATATGTCTTTTGTTTGTGAGGAATATGTAGCTTACAAGAAGTTTGAGGGGATCGAAGGAGCTAAAGGTTTGAGAACATTATTGTCTGTAGGGGTGAAAGAATGGTCATGGCAACAAAACTACTTGTCGAATAAGGTTTTGGTTGACTTACTCCCTAAGTTGCAATTCTTAAGGGTTTTAAGTTTGAGTGGTTATGCGATAAGCGAGGTTCCAGATTCCATTGGTAAATTAAAGCATTTACGCTATCTTAATTTATCTCATACTGAAATCACACATGTACCAGAAAATGTTTGTGATCTCTATAACTTAGAGACGCTAATCCTTTTTGGTTGTTCTCGTTTAACTAAGTTGCCCAACAACTTCATAAAGCTTAAAAGTTTGTGGCATCTTGACATTAGAGATACTCCGCTTTTAAAAGACTTGCCTGTAGGGGTTGCTAAGTTGAAAAGCCTGCAAACTCTTTCAAAAATCATTATTGGAGGAGAAAATGATTTTTCGATAACCCAACTTAAAGATTTTGAGAATCTTCATGGGAAAGTTTCCATTGAGGGCCTGGAAAAAGTAAAAAATGCAACGGAAGCACGAGAAGCAGAGTTATCACAAAAGAGGCTTACTGAGTTAGAGGTTGAATGGAGTGACGTATCAGATGCTTCCCGAAAGGAGACTACTGATAGCGATGTCCTTGATGCATTGAAGCCATATAATGATTGTTTGAAGAGGCTAGGAATTGTGAACTATCTGGGTTTAGAGTTTCCCAAATGGGTTGGGGAACCCTTTTTCCATAAGTTGGCTCGTTTGTCTATACATGGCTGTAAAAAGTGTACATCTCTACCACCACTCGGGCAACTACCGTCACTTAAAAGGTTATCTATCCAAGACATGGATGATGTGGGTTTAGAGTTTCTTGGGACTGGTGTTGCATTTCCTTCACTTGAAATTCTAGAGTTTAAAGGTATGCCGAGTTGGGAGGTTTGGTCAACATATAGTAGAAGTGGGGATGGAGATTCTGTGTTTCCTTGCCTGAAAGAGCTGCGTATTATAGATTGTCAAAATTTGGTTGAAGTCTCACTTAAAGTACCACTACTTTCATTGAGGGATTTGAGAATAAATGAATGTGGTGTTGGCTTGTTGAGAAGTCTGGTGCACGCAGCTCCATCAGTCACCAAGTTGAATATTGAATCTATTTCAGGGCTTACTAATGAGGTGTGGAGAGGTGTTATATTGGATCTAAAGGCAGTTGAAGAATTGATTGTTAAAAAATGTGATGAAATAAGATACTTGTGGGAATCAAAAGAAGCAGAGGCAATTAGTAAGGTTCTCGTGAATTTAAGGAAGTTGGAAGTATGGGAATGTAAAATTTTGGTGAGTTTAGGGGAGAAAGATGAGGAGGAGTACAATTATGGGAGCAACCTCCTAACATCTCTTAGCTCATTAGTGGTATGGAATTGTGAAAATTTCAAGCATTTAAGTTGTCCTGACAACATTGAGAGGTTGGTTATCTATAATTGTGGTTCAATTACATGTGTCTCTTCTCAATGGGAATGGGAGGGCAGAAGCTTAAGACAATTAACATTAGCAAGTGTGAAAAACTAATGATAAAGGAGGAGTTGGGAGAAGGAGGAAAGAAGAATATGTTACTTATCAACAGCAAAAGCATGCCAATGCTTGAATTTGTAAAAATAGAATATCATCCGAATGTGGCATCGATCATTGATTTGGGGGGTAACTTTATTCACCTCACGACATTGGTAATAGCTGATTGTAAAAGTACGGAGGGGTCGTTATTTGCAGACCTCCAATTGCAGAGTCTCACCTCGTTAACTGATCTGGAAATATTCAATTGTCCAAGTATGGATGTTCCAACTGGGCTTTGGCCTCCCAACTTGCGTGAGCTTGGAATAGGTGAGTTGAAGAAGCCCATCTCAGAATGGGGCCCGCTGAAGTTTCCAACCTCACTTGTTGACCTAGTCTTACAGGGTTCAAAAGAAAAAGAAGAAGCCACTAATTGGAGTCAATTGTCTCATCTTCATCTTCCTTCATCTCTTACTCGACTTTGGATTAGAAGTTTTGATAAGTTGGAAACAGTTTCCAAGGGACTCCAACACCTCACCTCCCTCCAACATCTCAGAATTTCCAAATGCCCAAAGATGAAAGATCTACCAGAAACGTTGTTGCCCTCACTTTTGAATTTGAGAATATGGGGATGTCCAGACCTGAAAGAAAGATGCAGTAGAGGAGGCTCCTACTGGCCCAAAATCTCCCATATCCCCTGCACATACATAATATGAAGGTATGTTCTCTCTATGCCGTTTAACTTCTTTTATTTAGGGATAATTATGTGAAAATATATCTAATTTGACACTTTTTCGTCTTCTATATAGCTATGTTTTTTTATTTTACTCTTATAACATAAAAGTTTTATATTTGGACTTTTGTGTGTATTTTGTTCATGTACAATGGTCAATTTACCGTTCGTTGTTAATAGGGTAATAAAACTAATGTAGGGGTAAAATAGTCACAAATACACAAAAAAATCTGAATTTAAACTATGGTGTTATAATAGCAAAAAAAGAGTTAACTAATCAACACTCGAAAATGTGACTCAGATAATTATCCCAGTAAGTATATTTTTTAACCAACTAATTAACTTTTCTTTGATTTAATTACAATAGTTTATTTTACAATTTTCAAAATAAATGATGAACTAGGATTGCTTGTAGAATTTTGGTTATTTGTTAAAAACTGAGAATTTTTTTTAATACGAGGTCATATAAACCTATTTAAAGTCAAACCTGAAGTGGCTTTGGTTTTTTCATCATATGTTAGATTTGAAATTACGGGTTTCTTAACAAATTCAGATGTCTCTCTCTTTCTAACGTTCATTCGAATACAGTTTTGAATATCTGATTTGCAATGTCCAAATTGACTTGCAGTGTAGTTAATATTCTGATAAAGTTGGTTTGCCAATCATGATTTCAGGGAAAACAAGCATTGGGAACGTGAATACACTGCCAGTATTCCAGAGTCAAAAGAGGTCATTATATCATGTAGTGTCATGCCAGTATTGGATAGTCAAAAGAGGTCATTGTATGTTGATGGTGTTTTGATTGGTAGTTCATTGGTGGAATTGAGTTGGTGTATCATTTGGATGGAGGCTGGTGAATCGTGAAAGAGGAGACTACTTCGCCTTAACAAATGATCTGGCCAAAAGAGTGAAGACAAAGCTGTTTGATGCATCAAGTTATTAGACTCGTTTGCTGTTGCTGTTTGATAGTTTTACTGTTAGCGATTTGAATATTTGTTTGTTTTAGATTGGGGTTTGTTTTGCTTACTCTTTGTTCTAAAAGGAAATGTCTATAGGATTTCGAGCTTGACTATGTAATTTTCTCCTTTAATTTTCACTAAATTGTGACTAAAGAACCTGAGGGATAGCAATGGTAAAACCAGCAACTACATCTGAAAAAATACACACCATTTTGCACAATTATGTCACGTAGTCCATGTTTACCCCACATAGTGTCATCATCCAATTTCTACTGCCTTGTTTTTCAGTGTTAACAAAAGTTATATTCTGCATAGAACAGTCAAATATAATGCCAAAAATAGTCAAATACTAAAAAGTCAAATAGTTAATAAGATCACTTACTCCTATCATTGTTTCTTCATCAACTGGATCCCATGAAACACCATAACCAATTGGCCTTATACCATGAAACACCTTCCTCTACACCTAACTGCTTTACCATTAACTGTCTTAAAGATTCTACCACTTTCAGACCATCCTCTACCAATTTCAGACCCTTGTCCATCTCTTTCAGTCACTCCTCTAGTTTTACCACCTCCTCTAGTCTTGACACCCCCTCTAGTCTTGACACCTCCTCTAGCAGAACCACTCGCAGACACAGTTTTACCACCACTAGCAGAACCACTTGCACCTCTTGCAGTTTTAGCGCCCCTAAACCACCACTTGCTTCCCTAACACCTTCCTTCTTTCTTGGACAACCCCTCACATTATGTCCTTTTCCACATATTTGACAATGAATGATTACCCCCTTTTCTTCCCAACCTAGTTCTATTCCCATGCTTACACAAATGAAGTCTATCCTTTTGAGCTTATTGTGTTATGAAACAAAAACCCTTTAACTAATTTTTCATGCATTCATTAAAGTCTATTACAAATAAAAACATACGATAAATTTGCTGCTCTTGAATTTAGGTTGTTGTAACATGTTTCTAAATGTCCTGCACTTGTAATGAGGTTGTTGTTTTGTTTCAAGTGTATTTGTTGTTTTTAACTTTCCTCCATAAGACTTGTAGATTTTACCCATATTAATTACCATTAGTTTAGTCATAAAAAACATAGATATCTAATCTTTTCCGAGAGGTTTATGCATCTGAACTAAACTGAATTGGGGACCAGAAAAAGGAAAACATCGCGGATATCTTGGGATGCTCTTTTCTGTTTTAGCCACAAACATAAGTTAATCCAAACACCAATGCTTATCATTCTCACCTTAAAAAACTTGATAAGAACCTCATAACAATCACTAATTGAGGCTTTTATTGGTTTTTAAATGGAGGCATTTTAGCGGGAAAAAACGGTTGGAGGAGAGAGAAAGGATTTGTTATTGATGTATGCTTTTGTCACACTTATAATTGTGCACTAGAATCTCCTTTTGTGGTTATAATTTGGCTAATGAATGGGTCATCTTTGGTTTGTTTTGCTTATAGCGGGTTGAATGGGCCAAATCGAAAAACTTAGCTAAAAAGGAAACGGGTTGGAAGTTTCAATGAATTATTAATACCTACAATCTCTTAAGTTGTTTTATGCAAATATTCTATTTGTAATATAGTTTGTGGAATAAAATTTCACATTAGTAATATGATGATAGTTAACAGTATAATTGGACAAAAAGTGCTTCGGGTCAATCATACCAAAAATTACCCATTTTGAACTGTTTCTGTTGCCCGCCCTACCAATTTTACCACCGCTACTTTGATATAACTACTTCAAACTCCTACATTGAACTTCTTGACAAGAACTTCAAATGCAACATGTAGTTGAAGTAGCAAAACCTTCATCATCTAGTGACTTGAAAAGTAGTTAGTTTGACCTTAAAGTCAAACACTTCCTAGAATTTGCAACAAGGCAGGACTTTTTTTTGTCTCCTTTATATGATTCTAGCTTGCAGTGTATGTGTATAAGATACATGGCATATGCAATGTAGGTCACTGCATATTTTATACATATATTGTTATAAATATGTATGATGTAATTGTGATCAATCATTCAATAAAAATCAATCATCGGATATTACACCGATTTACATACTATTTCCGTCTTTCATGGTATCAAGAGCCAAAATTAATTGATCCTAATAAACCCTAAAAACCTACCGCCCCCAAAATTCTTCAGCCATCAAAAAGTTCCTTTCATGTTTTCTTATTGTTAGGTGATTTGTGCTAAGGTCACAATCCTCATTGTCTTTGTGTTACTTGTGCATTAAGGTCACAAGTGTTTTTAATGTGTTGGTGATTTGTGCTAGGTCACAATCCGCACGTTTTAATATTGTTACTTGTGCGTTCAAGGTCACAAGTCCTCTTTTGGTCCACTGTTCTATTTTAATTCCCACGTACAAAGTTTCTCATCCCTTTTATTATTTTCGGTAGACCAGGAAGCAAAGATACGTCACTTTTTAATTCCCAGCCGCACCCTTTGATTATTTGATTCGAAGACCAAACAGAAGGTTATTATTTTATTCTCTTGACGATCATGCCAACAAGGAAGTGAATTTATTTTAGTTTTGATATTATAGTAACATGCATACCATGACCAGATCCACTACAAATAATACGGGTGACACAAATGTTAACCACGGGGGATATTCCATTCGTATGTCTACTGTCCCCAATAACAACCACAATCAAACTTTTGCACCACCTGGGCTTTATTCCCATCGTCTGGCCCAACAAACCCAATAAACCACCCATCAGCCCACCACTACACAACGTCTAGCCCAACACCAGCCCACCCAAATTGCATTTACAACCCCTTTATTCCAACAGCAGCCTACGCTCTACCCAGTTCAAACCAACCCAGCAGCCATCCGGCCCAACAGTCCCCAACGTACCCACAACCCGCTAGCATTCTCGCTCTGGTCAGATCTATGGGACATGCGGTTAACCTGGGACAAGAACCAAGTTTACCTCATGCCTTTACTGCCGGAACACTCCATGATCCCGCCACAGGTGCATGGAACATGGACACAGGTGCGAGCTCACATCTTAATGCTTCAGTTAATAGTCTTAGTCATGTTTTTAATAGGTGCATGTATCCGTCTGTCTCGATTGGTGATGGGCATTCTATTCCTGTCACTAATACGGGTCATAGTATTTTGCTAACTCCCTTTCGACCTCTTCACCTAAATAATGTTCTTATTACTCCCCATATTGTCAAATATTTAATATCTGTTCGTCAATTTGTTCGTGAAACCGATGTGATGGTACGAGGGACCTTTATCTTGTCACAACCCCGTCTCCCATTCCTCAAGCTCTCCTAGTCAGTCAACATACGTGGCATCAGCGTCTTGGACATCCAGGAAGCGAAGTGTTACGTCGTCTTGTTTCAAATAATTTC
The DNA here is from genome assembly GCA_021014915.2 of Artemisia tridentata subsp. tridentata. Lineage (NCBI taxonomy): Eukaryota > Viridiplantae > Streptophyta > Magnoliopsida > Asterales > Asteraceae > Artemisia > Artemisia tridentata. The sequence continues at coordinate 314,403,885 of CP139502.1, forward strand.
ATTTCTTGTAATAAAGAGAAGCCTCCGGTGCTTTGTCATGCCTGGAATGTTTCCTAGGACACTGGTGTTTGGTCGTGTCACATGTAACAAAATCTTGAAGATGGATACTCCTACCTACAATAAAAACCATAAATAAAACAAAACAGCCGCTTGTAAGTAAATGGGTCGAAATGGAAAGATTACAGCGATTGCAAGCCCAACCGGAACTGAGACAAACAGGACACCAAAGAAAGACGAAAAGCAGGCCAAGAAATCAAGTTTGTCAACTTTCCAAAGACGGAATGCACTTTGATAATCAATTAGCCCGATCACAGCAGTAACAATGATTGCAGCCAATATTAAGTCTGGGGTGTACTTAAAGAGAGGCATCAAGAACAAGAGTGTCACGAGCACTGTTAATGCCATTATGATGTTTGACATTGCTGTTTGTCCACCAGCGTTTTCATTCACAGCAGATCGAGAAAATGACCCTGCCAAAACAATGAGTAATTAGTTATATACCAACTTCTTCATTCTTTGTTTTGTGGGACGATTCAGGTTATGTTAAATCTATAACGGGTCAATTGAGCAAAATAGAAAGCATTGCTTATAAAGAGTACGGGTCAAATGGATAATTCGTTAAGAATAAGCAATCCCGAACACCCCCTAAATGAAAAAACTAGACCACAAAATAGAGATGTTAAGACTTAAGTCAAACCTGTAGTAACGTAACATGAGGAGCAAGAACCAGCCATGTTCATCAGCCCAATCGCTATCATTTCTTTGTTTCCATCTACTTGGTAGTTCTTCAAAGCTGCAAATGTTCTCCCAACCACGATCCCTTCCTACAATTTAAAATACACATGATCGATCGTTTATCAATGCATTTTAGCTCATTTCACAGAACACGTACTGTGAGAGATAATAGTCCAGTAACGGCACCGGTTTTGACAGCAACAGCGAGAAATTCACCATGGAAATAGAGCGTGTTTGATGAGGGTGGATTCAGACCCTTGTGCAGTTGACCAATCTGTTTAAAAAGTTTAACTTTCAGATATTTGGGTTAAAACTGTAAACTACAAGACTAGTTTAGTAAAAGTGAACATGATTTTTCTTACAGTTGCTATGTTCGGAAGCTTTGATATGAAAAGAGCTACTATGAATGTTGATAAAATAACCGATGCTAATGGAGCTGCGGCTGATACCCAAAATAGTTTAGGCTTTTGCAAGCCCTGGATAAATCGGTTGCACATTCTTGTTAAATCTTTAAAAAGCAGAATATAAAAAGAAGGTACGTGAATATGGTCTGTACTTACAATTTGTCTTGTAGTCAGCAAACAGGCCAAAAAGCCAAATCCCATCACAATAGTAGGCCAAGACCACTGCATAAAAGAATCACCATCATCATAAGAAGACAGAAAATCTATATAAGATATATAAAAAAACATTAGAGTGAGTTAATATGCTCAAGTTACGGATTTAGTCCAAGGATGAGAATATGGCATCTTCACGTGTGTGTCTTTGTGACATTACAAATTTTGATTTGTTTCTTAGTTACCTCGTCTCTTTGCTCAATAGCAGACGATAAAACGGGGATTATCTGCATTTTGCTAGAGAACTTGAAGATCCCAAGTAACCCTTTTAGTTGTTGTAACGAGACAATGACTGCTGCCCCAGCCATGAAACCTACAAGTGTAGCCTTTGATAAGAAATCGATTATAAATCCTAACCTGTAAATCATCATGTATGTTAGTCACTTGATTGAAATCCCATTTCCAAAAAACTTGATTGAAATCGGATAACATTTACACGTGATTATAAATCCTAACCTGTAAATCATCATGTATGTTAGTCACTTGATTGAAATCCCATTTCCAAAAAACTTGATTGAAATCGGATAACATTTACACGTGATTAGTACAAAAATGTTGAGGAATAAAAAGTACCGTAGGAATCCTAAAGATGCTTGAAAAAGGCCAGCAAAGAAAGTGGCAGAGAAAGCCAACTGAAGGTATAGAACTGGATCCGAGGAGTAAGAAACAGCATCATTTAGCATTGTTCCCATCACTAACGAGGCTATGGAAACGGGCCCGACAGCTAGATGTTTTGAGCTTCCTAGTACAGCATATATCAATGGTGGCACAAAGCTTGAATCTGATAATATTTTCATAATGGTAATAAGTATTAATCTTAAAAGATATTTCTAAGATTTGAACTTAAACCTGACCGGCTGACCGTAAAAACTTACATAGGCCAATTACAGGAGGCAGATTTGCAAGCTTCACGTAACTTACTCCCTGTAGATCAAATTAAACTTCAAATCAAAATCCCGTAAAAACAGAAAGCTGCACAACATTTTACATGGTCCAGCTGATGAATGACGAGATAGTGTCTACGTGGTCAAACAAAAAGATCGTTTTCCTCATAATGCTATTTTAGACATTTTACGTACTCTAGCTACAAATATTCTTTTAACAGTGCATTCGGTCAGGCACTACTCAATGGACGATAATAATGAATGTAATACTATGTATATGTATACCTGAGGGATGGCAAGGCTAGCAATGGTAAGACCAGCAACTGCATCAGAACGAAAAAGGCCAAAATTGTAACTACGCCCCCACTCAAATATAGGGAGAACAAAATGAAGAGCTAACATGATTTTATTAGCACAAGTTTGGTTTTTAAATCTGTGAAGTGGGTCATTAGGAAAGAAAATCTCAGACAGTTTATGTCTTAGTTTCTGAAACGTCGTTTTAGCAGGTGGACAACATACTTCATGAAGTTCTGATCGTATTGATATTGTGGTGCTTTGTGGTGGAACGTGACCCGAGCCCGAATGGTTTTCAACTCTTTTAGTGTTTAAACTCATTTTCGGATGTTTTAAGTGTTTTGGGTGTGTGACAGTTGGTGGTAACTGTTGTTGATAAGAATGGTAGTCATGTTTTGTTTAAATAAGGTGTGGATTAAGGGTAAAAATGGAAATTGATTGAGGAAACAAGGGGCAATAAAGAGATTTGGTAACTGTCAAATGAGCAAAGTTAGCCCAAAGTATATATTTAGGTGTAAAGTTTTTTTATTTGTAGGGAGCATAGAGTTGTATTTCAAAACTTTAGCTAATAACACGATGATTAAATGTAGTTAACAACGTATAAGGTCGTTAGGGTGCAGGCCGGGTGCATGTTGGAAATATTGAGTTTGGAAGTTTTACTCACATAGCAAGAGGTACAACTAATTGATGCCTAAATTGATTGTACATGGCACACAACAAAAGGTGCAAGCTGATGAAGCAGCTAATACCACATGTGTTTGACTTGGTATGCAAAGACCTGGTAAAAAGGAGTGGAGGTAGTTTTGTGAAACAATAACCCACTCTCCCTTGACTTTAGGATGAAGAATGTGGTCACATCTTTGTTACCAGATTGTGTATAAAATGACCATGAGGGTTCTTCTAAATACATACACAAAAACATACACATATCATGAATAGTTGTGACTGCCATTAACTTCCATTGAAGTTTTCTATCTACCGCCGTCGTGTTGCAAACCCGTGTTGTTGCTGCTCAAGGTTTGCGTGTGTGAACTGTATACATCCTGAAGTGCCCGGCTCGAAGACTCCAGCAACTTTACGGGGTGCCGTTCGTACTCAAAAGGACAGGGAATCCGATCCCGTGCAGTTCCACTTTAACTTGTTCTTCTTTCTTTTCTTAGTGTTGTGACAGGAACTTATGAAGATCGGTTTGGTTGCTTCCCTTCATGTTCTTGATGGTGTGAGCCGTTGATTTGTTGTTGTTTGACAACATCATGTTGTTGACGATGATCCACTACTGTTCGTGCTTTAATGTTAGGTTGTTATACCCAACATCTGAGTTGCTGATCATCTTCCATTTGCCAATAATCAGATATTGCAATGTGGTACAACTTTTACGTTTATGTTTGGTTCTATTTATGTTGCACGAGATTGACGTGATTTATATTTGGTTTCGTTATTACTAGAACAACAATCTTTTGAGTATGAATTGTGCATTTCAAATGAAACCAATTGCTTGTGCAATTTAAATAAAATTTATGCCATTTAATATTGAAACTAGCTAGTGTAGGCAGTAATTCTGATTGAGGCATATTGGTTCATATGTTTTATTTCTTGAGATAAATTGTCTCATGAATCGCAATATACCTGATGAGTGCTTTAAGAGTTGTAAAGTAGTATACTCAAATATATGGACAATATTAACAAGAAGACCCTATTAGTTATTACTGTCCAAACGAAGTGCTTAGCATGGTAGCTAGTGTGCATATTGTCACGACCCGCCTACTCGATACGATTATTTTCAAGGTTGTTCGGGATTCCGGATTATTCTACACTTCTCTTGGAAGATTATGGATAAGCTTGGAAGCCTTTGGAATATCTTGGAAAGTGTTAGAAGCTCTAGAACCTTTTTGGAAGTCCTAGAAGCTTATGGAAGTCATGGAAGCTTATAGAAATCCTAGAAGCTTCCATAGAAGTGTGTAGAACCTTGTACATAGTAGTATAAATAGATGGTAGCCTAATTTGTAGAGATCATCCAACAATTTACTTGTAAGATCTCTTGTGTAAAGCTCTCTAAGTAATACAAAGCGTTTTTATATATTCCACTTGTTCCATCTTTGAAGCTTTCTTTAGTTGCATACATCGTTGAGTATTCGAGCAAGGCTGAACTTAGTCGAGTCTAAGTGCCGCACGGAAGACCTTGTAGAGACAAGTCCGTGACAAGTGGTATCAGAGCTACGTTGATTCTAGGCGATGGCAACCGAAATCGAGAAGATTGGTGCTGGTGGAATTGAGATTCTTGACGAGAGGCAAGGTCGAGACGATAAGCGTCAAGACAACAAGAAGAGAGGTGCGTCTAAGGACGTTGTGTCAAGTTTGGATAAGAGATTGACGGGTGTTGAGACATCCGTGACGGAGTTGAAGGACAAAGTTGAGGGCTTGGAAGGTCTAAACTCCGAGTTTACGGACATGCGGGATGACTTTAAGGTCGTTCTCAATACTCTTAGCGGAGACTTGAAGCGTGAAATCCATGACTTAAAGGAGATGCTCATGGGTGAGGTCACGAAGTTGCGAGAAGAGTTTGGAGAAGAGATCTCCAAGATTCATAAGACCATCGAAGACTTGCAAGCCGATGTGGTGCTATGCAAGCGATCCATGGCTAATGGGGGTGGCGAAGCTAGTCATCATGCTCCAAAGATAGATGTTCCTAAACCATCACCGTTCGTGGGAAAGCGGGAGGCTAGGGCGGTTGATGATTTCTTATGGGAGATGGAGCAATACTTGGAAGGTGTCAAAATCACGGATGACGACTCCAAGATCAAGATGGCGACCCGATACTTGAAGGATACCGCGGCGTTATGGTGGAGACGTCGATATGGAGATATCGAGCGAGGTACGTGTACTATCAATACTTGGGCTGATTTCGTAACGGAACTTAAGAAGCAATTCTATCCGGAGAACGCCAAGAACGAAGCAAAGAGTCAGCTTCGTAAACTTAAGCAATCCGGAACGATCCGGGAGTATGTCAAGGAATTCACTACACTTGTCTTGGAGATTCCGGATCTTTCCGACCAAGACTCCCTCTTTTATTTTCTTGATGGTTTGCAAGGATGGGCTAGAACGGAGTTAGAAAGACGTGGAGTTCAAGACCTTGCTAAGGCTATTGCCCATGCCGAGGCCTTGATTGACTTTGGTACGAGGAGGGAATCGTCTAAGTCGAGGGATCAAAAGGTAAACCAAGAGAAAGGTGGGGGAGAGAAAGTCGTTCAAGCCAAGAATGATAATGCACGTAAACCACCAACCGGAAAGGGCAAGGACTTGAAGACAAATTATAAGATGGGTGGATGCTTCATATGTGATGGACCTCATAGAGCTCGAGATTGCCCTAAGAAAGCAAGCCTCAACGGAATAATAGCTCATGAAGACGAAGGAACGAGCGATGGTGGATGCATGAGCTCGATGAGGATCTTGAATGCAATCAACGCCAAGACGGAGGTGCCAAAAGTTGTAGGGAAGGGCCTACAATACGTGGAAGCAACCATCAACGGGATCAAGGTACATGCTCTAGTTGATTCCGGTGCCACTCATAATTTCGTGTCGGTGGATGAAGCCAAGAGGCTAAGGATTAGCGCTACAAAAGGGAGTGGAACGTTCAAGCCGGTAAACTCGAAGGCCAAGCCAATGGAAGGAGTGGCTAAAGATGTTCGGGCAAAGATCGGAGAATGGGAAGGGACGATTGATTTGTCGGTAGTCCCGATGGATGATTTCGATTTGGTTCTTGGGTTGGAATTTCTCGATAAGGTACGAGCTTTCCCTATGCCCTTTGCTAACTCTTTATGTATCCTAGATGGTGGAAAGACTTGCATGGTAAGCACGGAGCGGGATTCTAAGTGTGGAACGAAGACCCTTTCTGCCATGCAATTCAAGAAGGGGTACAATGATGCGTGTTTTTGCGACCTTACAACAGGTTTTACCTCTCGAGGGATCTCAAGAGGCTTGCAATCCCCACCAGGCAGTGTACCTGACCGATGTAGTATAGTGAAGTGGCAAGTACCGGGGGATTGATCGTTCTCTAGGGGAATAGTGTCGTTAGGATTGAAAAACTACTCTAATAGGTCTAAGGGTGAGGGAAGATTCTTTTTGTGTTTTTATATTTTTATGAAAGCAAGTAAAAATCTCGGGTTTGAAGGAGTGGGCGGAATTAGTTGCTAGTCAACTAACCCAAATAACTACAAATGCAAATAAAATAAAATAACTGAAAATGAAAAGGTCGTGGAACTTATATGGGGAGAAATGTGTTTACTTAGATTTCCTTACTCCCTAACTATCTTTTACCGGTTGATTAGTGTGTATTAATTGCGTGGATGACGGGTGTATTCCTTAATACCAATCGTGGGGTGGCGTACGTACTTCCCCAACTCTACAAGCTCCTACTTCACTCCTATGTCGAGCCAGCTAAGAAGCTCCTAACATGGGATCACTAGAATTCGCTCATGCATTAAATACAACCATAATAACCTTAGTACGCATTGGTTCATGTTTCTTAAGACGTTCAAGCAAGTTACCGTATAGGAGGTTAGCCAGTTTTCTTAAGCCTAACATCGATAAACAATCATCCAATACAATTAATAACACACTAATAACCAATAATCAATAGTTAGGTTTCATTAGATCTAAGCAAACACAAGATAAATCTAGCCTAGCATGTTAATTAAAAGACAAGAACAAGACATAATCAAACAACACATAGACATATTGAATGATTAATTGATTACTTATCTTCAATTAAACATGGGAGATCCAAGGGTATAAAACCCTTAAAAATGGCAGAAAATTCGTCTAGGGTTTCTCCTCACAAAGTTGCACACCAATGACTAAAAATTATGAAAGTATATATAGGAAAACAGATCTGACGGCGTCACGTTATGGAGTGTGACGCCGTCACCTCGCCGCGGTTAGGGTTTCTTGATGGCCTTTTTGACGCTGTCCCTCTTTAATCCTCTAAAATCCACTCTGGCGCGTCAAGGGTTGACGCCGTCACAATTGTGCTTGACGCCGTCTCTCTTTAACTTTAAACCATGACGGCCTTGATCACCTTAAAGGGTGACGCCGTCAGACTTCCTTTGTAAAACTTTCTGGCGCGTCACGTGTATTTGTCATATCCACCTCTTTTGCCAAGCCGTGACGCCGTCAGGAGCAATCCTTGACGCCGTCAAGTGTACTTTTCCAGCAGTTTTGGAGACTTTGTCGTTTTCTTCACTTTTATGCTCCAAAAACGTCCAAAATGCTTCCTTTTCCAGATTTCTTCTCCAAAGTACCTAAAATGACAAAAGGAACGATTTAGGGCAATATTTGATCAAATAAATACGATTTAGGGCTTAAATGACCCCAAAAAAGCGGTACAATTTTCGCTTCATCATACAACAAGAGCGAGCCTTGTTATTTGGCAGTGACAAGGTTGGAGATGGATGAGGAGTCGGGAAAAGTGGAGGTACCGAAGGAGATCGAGCGGGTACTTGATGAGTTCAAGGACGTGATGCCCAAGGAGTTGCCCAAGAATCTACCACCTAGGAGGGAGGTGGATCATACCATCGAGTTGGAACCGGGTTCCAAACCACCCGCCAAAGCCCCTTACCGAATGCCACCACCGGAGTTGGAGGAGTTGCGTAAACAACTCAAGGATCTATTGGACGCGGGCTATATTCGACCCTCGAAAGCCCCGTATGGTGCGCCGGTGCTATTTCAAAGGAAGAAGGACGGATCCTTGCGGATGTGTATAGACTACCTGGCACTTAACAAGGTAACGATCAAGAACAAGTACCCTATTCCTCTCATTGCGGATTTGTTTGACCAACTTGGAAAGGCGAGATACTTCTCCAAGTTAGACTTGAGATCAGGGTACTACCAAGTACGGATAGCAGAGGGAGACGAGGCTAAGACAACGTGTGTTACGAGGTATGGTTCTTACGAGTTCTTAGTCATGCCTTTTGGATTAACGAATGCTCCCGCTACATTTTGCACCCTCATGAATAAGTTGTTTCACCCGTTCCTTGATAAATTTGTGGTGGTATACTTGGACGATATTGTTGTTTATAGTCATACCTTGGAGGAGCATGTCTTGCATTTGAAACAGGTGTTCCAAGTGTTGCGAGACAACAAGCTTTATGTGAAGTTGGAGAAATGCTCCTTCGCCCAAGACGAAGTCGAGTTCTTGGGACACAAGATCAAAGACGGTGTATTGATGATGGACGGGGCAAAAGTAAAAGCTATCCAAGAGTGGGAACCACCAACCAAGGTGACGGAGTTGAGATCTTTCCTTGGCTTGGTGAACTATTATCGAAGGTTCATCATGGGATACTCAGCAATAGCATCTCCATTGACGGACCTATTGAAGAAGAACAAAGCTTGGATATGGGACGACAAGTGTCAAGCGGCGTTCGAGAGTTTAAAGAAGGCGGTTATGGAGGAACCAGTGTTGAGACTACCGGATGTGACCATGCCTTTTGAGTTACATACGGATGCATCGGACTTTGCTATTGAAGGAGTTCTAATGCAAGACGGACACCCGATCGCATTCGAGAGTCGGAAGTTAAATGAGACGGAAAGGAAGTACACGGTACAAGAGAAAAAGATGACGGCGGTCGTCCATTGCTTGAGGATTTGGAGACATTATTTGTTGGGTTCAAGATTCGTGATCAAGACGGATAACATTGCCACGAGTTATTTTCAAACCCAAAAGAAGTTAAGTCCCAAGCAAGCTCGGTGGCAAGACTTCCTAGCCGAGTTCGATTACCAATTGGAGTACAAGCCGGGGAAGGCTAATGTGGTAGCCGACGCATTGAGTCGCAAGGCGGAGTTTGCGGCGATCACCCAAGCCCAATTCTTCCTCCACGACCGAATCAAGGAAGGATTGGAACATGATCCTTTTGCCAAGAAGATCGTGGCCTTAGCAAAAGAAGGAAAGACTCAGAGATTTTGGCTTAAGGGAGACATGTTGTTCACCAAAGGAGACCGGCTTTACGTACCTAAGTGGGGTGATCTTAGGCGGATAATCTTGAAGGAGTGTCATGATTCAAAGTGGGCCGGTCATCCAGGGATTAAGAGGACGTTGGCATTGGTCGAACGCACTTATTATTGGCCAAGGATGGAGGACGATGTAGAGACATTCGTGCAGACGTGCCTTATTTGCCAACAAGATAAGATAGAGCAAAAGAAGTCTGGGGGATTATTGGAGCCCTTACCTACGCCCAAAGGACCATGGGAGAGTGTTTCCATGGACTTTATCACATGCTTGCCGAAGTCGGAAGGAAGTGGGAGTATCATAGTGGTGGTCGATCGATTCTCGAAGTATGGAACTTTCATTGCCGCACCACCCGATGTTACCGTAGACGATACGGCTAAACTCTTTTTCAAGAATGTGGTGAAGTATTGGGGAGTGCCACATGTGATCGTTAGTGATCGAGATCCTAGATTCACGGGGCGCTTTTGGACGGAGTTGTTCAAGATCATGGGGACGGAATTGAACTTCTCTACGAGTTTCCATCCCCAAACGGACGGGCAAACGGAGAGGGTAAACGCATTATTGGAGCTCTATCTTCGGCACTATGTGAGTGCCAACCAACATGATTGGGCTAAACTCCTTGATGTTGCTCAATTCTCTTACAACATGCAACGGAGTGAAGCCACGGGGAAGAGTCCTTTTGAGTTGGTCACGGGGCGCCAACCATTAACTCCTAATGCCTTAGCCGCATCATACGAGAGGAGTAGTCCGGCCGCTTACAAGACGATGAAGGAATGGCATGAGCAAGCGGATTTAGCCCGTGCCTCGTTGGACAAAGCGGCTAAGAAGATGAAGAAGTGGGCAGATGAGAAAAGAAGACACGTCGAGTTCGAGGTCGGAGACCAAGTGATGGTGAAGCTCTTGCCTCAACAATTCAAGTCATTGAGGAAGGTGCATAAGGGATTGATACGGAGGTATGAAGGCCCTTTCCCGGTGATTGGACGTGTTGGGAAAGTTTCTTACCGACTTCAACTACCGCCCAAGTTGAAGATTCACCCGGTCTTCCACGTTAGCTTTCTCAAGCCTTATCATGGAGACGAGGAAGACCCGGAACGAGGGGTGTCCAAGCGGGCACCAACAGCAGTGGTAACTTCGTACGATCGGGAGGTTGAGGAGATCTTGTCGGATCGTACGATACGAAGACGAGGAGTGCCGAGCTACAAGGAGTACTTGATCAAGTGGCGTGATTTGCCCGATTGCGAAGCAAGTTGGGAGGCCGAAGACTTATTGTGGCAATTTGCGGACAAGATCAAGAGATATCATGAGGAAGGCACGACGAGGACGTCGCGAGCTTAGGTGGGGGAGGATGTCACGACCCGCCTACTCAATACGATTATTTTCAAGGTTGTTCGGGATTCTGGATAATTCTACACTTCTCTTGGAAGATTATGGATAAGCTTGGAAGCCTTTGGAATATCTTGGAAAGTGTTAGAAGCTCTAGAACCTTTTTGTAAGTCCTAGAAGCTTATGGAAGTCATGGAAGCTTATAGAAATCCTAGAAGCTTCCATAGAAGTGTGTAGAACCTTGTACATAGTAGTATAAATAGATGGTAGCCTCATTTGTAGAGATCATCCAACAATTTACTTGTAAGATCTCTTGTGTAAAGCTCTCTAAGTAATACAAAGCGTTTTTATATATTCCACTTGTTCCATCTTTGAAGCTTTCTTTAGTTGCATACATCGTTGAGTATTCGAGCAAGGCTGAACTTAGTCGAGACTAAGTGCCGCACGGAAGACCTTGTAGAGACAAGTCCGTGACAATATGGTGGCTAGTGTCATGTTCTTTATGTGATACGGAGTATGTTATTTTGCTTTAATGCATGAATGTAATATTATCTTTTGTTTAATCATAGTACAATGCTCCTTCTGTTCAAATAAAATAGTGATGCAAATATGTTGTTGCATAAGATTTTTTATTACTGAGAGAAGGAAAATAAAATGGTTATCCAAGTTTGGTGAGTAACAGTCTAGATTTGCAATCATAAGTTTGATGAGGTGATATTATATACTAGACTAATTTACTCGAATGTTTGATGAACTAAAAGTTGGGAAAGTATTGAGTAGTGACTCAACTACAATATGCCAAATGGTTGGGGTATTTGATGTGTGCTACAATATTCTTTGGCTACGAGTGCCGTGTTTTCGCTTCGTGTAGGAAGATGGACTTCTTGAAGTGCTTTCACTTTGTGTAGGAAGTTGAACATAAGCTGAACTTACTGCCTTGTTATGGCAATTAAGAGCTTATGTGAATTTGTGATCCCATATTGTGTTACATTGGTGAGTAATTGAACCAAATGTGGGTACTTATATGTGAACTCTTACGACGTAATTTTAATATTGAAAGTTATGGTGGGGGTTATAAAGAGACGAGTTATAACCTACGCATAACTTATTAAAGGAGTTTATATATGGTGTTTCATGTGTATGTGATTGATAAAGAACGAGTGATCGTGATTGATAAAGAATGAGTGATCTGGTAAGCAACATCAAGTTGAAACTATTACTCTATGTCCCTTATTAGGATAGAATTGTGATCATAACTGATCACTATGATCATGATTCTTTCCTTTTCGTCCCTCTAATAGTGTAATCGAGATCCTAGTAGAATATATTGAGAATTACAAACACACATGAAAATCATAAGATAGTTCACAAGTTGGTGAATTACTAAACTCATGCACAATAACTTAATTCTTGAATGTGCAAGAAACTAAGTGTGTATTTACACTTCAAGATGGAAGTTCAGTTATTCGCCTAGTTGTGGCAACATAAAAGGTTAAGAGGATTAGAGATCCAATACCTGTTGTGATGGAACTTGTAGATATATTTGAGAATGGCCATTATGAAATGTTTGTCAAGTAAACTAGAAACTTGAGTTTGACACTACTAAGTCTCTGAAGAGAGACTTGGTGAGTGTTTGTGATGAGATCGATAAGCATTGTAGTAGCTTATCGAAAATTCTCCTATAAGCCTCTGACGAGAGACTTATTGAGAGATGCTAGAGGCATGGGTCTGAAACCATACGTGAATCGGTTAGTGATGGAAACCTAACTTGACTGTAGTGCTCCTACCACTCGAGTTTAATGGGTAATAACGAAGTCATTAATTGGTAGAAGGTGCTATCGATAAATTGACCCATGTATAGCTTAGATAGCACGGCGTTGCCGAGAAAGGATGAGATTTTCTCTTAACTAAGCTTTTGAGGCGTCTTAGCAACGAAGACGTTAGAGTAGCTTTGCCTATATGACCTAGAGGTGATGCCGCCTTGAATGGAGAGTTGTGGTTTCTCTCTTAGAGGGTCATGAATCAGGATTAAACGCACGGCCATATTAGCGCTCAGTGAGAACGCGATAGTTACGGTGGGGAGTGTGTAGAAGTGTGCCGGTGAAATTACATATTTTGGTTTAATCCTCGGAAACCATTATATCTTAAGGTATGTGGTTTAATCTTCGGACACCATTGAATCAATTTCACTTTGCATACTTTGAGTAAACGAGGTTTAATCTTAGTGACACCTTCGTGACATTTCTCATTAGAGTAGTGGAAAACTTTCCAACCTGGTGGGGGATTTGTTGGCATAAATATTACGATATTTAATCTAAACATCCTCTTCATGTTTTGATGATGACAAAGATGTAAGTTATAACACATAACGTAAAGTGCTTAAGTTACTCGTGATCACAAATCAGCTATGCATTCATACGACAACATCTCTCGACGTCTCAAGCATGCTTCAACAACAAATAAGTTTGCATCCAACAATTAATCACTAAAAGTATGAACAAACAAACTTTATTTTATTGAATGATCAAAGGAATTTTTCTTTTTACAAACCTTACATTTTTTATAAAATGGGACAAACATTTTTAAACTTATACAAAATATTTTTGTATTTATAAGAATGTTTTATTCAAAATAAATATTTTGAATTCAAATTTTTACCCAAACAAAACAGCTAGAATTCTCAGAAAAAACCTTCCCCACAAAAGGACAAAAAAAAATTATGAAATTTTTTTTTCTAGGCGGTCCCCTTAATTATTAAGGGGGCCGGCTAGTAATTAAGGGGACCGCCCACGCTCCTCCAGCCCTAAACTTTGCCTATAAATACTGGACCATTCCAACCCTTTTTCCCTACCTTTTGTACTAAAAACTTTCTGTCCAAATCTATCTTAAACCTCTTTCTAAACCCTTTGATCATGTAATTATAAAGTTTTGTTTCCAAGTGATTCAAGCTTAATTCCACAAGTGCAAGAGAAGAATACTTCCTATCATTAAGTCAAAGAAGTATTAGAGTCTAGTTAGTATTGATATGAAGTTGTGAGTTATGTAAGTATATGTAATAAGTAGATCATGATGATCTTACTTAGTAGTGAGTAACTGAGTGAGTAAGGAGAGGTGTGAAGAAGTAGTAGTGTGAAGAAGTCATGTAGTTGTGAAGAAGTAGTGTAGTTGTGAAGAAGTAGTAGTGTGAAGAAGTAGTGTAGTCGTGAAGAAGTAGTGGCGTGAAGAAGTCGTGAAGAAGTTGTGAAGAAGTCGTGAGATTGGTTCTAGCTACGATTAGAACTCGACATTTAGCTTTGTGTCGTTAAATTGGTGTAAGCGAAAGTGTATACGGTTTTCTCCGCCTAAAGGGAGCTTGTTGAATAGTGTTGTGAACTCTCGAGTAGGTGACTTGGGGAGTGGAGTAGGGTACGGAAGGTGTCCTTATAGCCGAACCACTATAAATCATCGTGTCCGGTTTGCATTTCTTTTCTCTTATCTCTTTTCATTTATTCTTGCATTTATCGCTTTATATCTATGCTTGCAAATATGTGTTGATTGTTGCTTGTATTGTTTTGATGTTGATTATGTTATAGTTAGAAGTTTATATTGTGATTGTGTGTATAATTATATGATATGGTCTAATAAATTATTATTCACACTTCTCATATTGAGTTTAACTTAATAGATAATTTGATACAAAACGTTTTAAGATTTTAAAAAGGAAAACATATTCACCCCCCCCCCCCCCTCTACGATTTCCATAATTGGTATCAGGAGCCACGTCGCTCTAATTTTCAAAACAAATGATTTTAAAAATTGAGTACGATCCATGTATCAAATTACCCATTAAGGAGGATTAAATATGATAAGTGTTTTGTTGATTAACTTTTATTAGTTTTGATGTTATATACACTAATTATACTAGCCCGAGATAAAATTATGCTTTAAATAAGTATTATATGTTCGGTATCAAATTCAGAAAGTTTCACAACTTTTAGCAAAGTCAGAAAATATTATTTTACAAAAAATGCAATTTTGAGTACGAGATGGGCGGTCCCCTTAAATATAAGGGCGGCCCCCTTAATTATTGGGTGGTCCCCTTAAATATTTAAGGGGTCCGCCTATCTGTTCGTCAGTTTTTCAGAAACTTTGAAAAATCATATAAAATTAACCGTAACTCCGTAGAAGTCGTGCCACCCGGCGTTTTAAAGGTAATTGAGTCTACTTTCATTTAAAAATACTTACAAGAAATCATTACAAACTTAAATAAGTCATAAAGTCAAAATACTACACGGTGGTCAAAAATTTGTGTTCCGTTTTGACGTAAAACTTGTATTTTATTTTTTCCTTCCAGTCGGGCATTTCTAGTTGGTATATCTTTGAAAAAAATTAAGTATTTATACTTTCAAAATATTGATCTTAATTAAATTATAAAATGGGGAGGAAACTAACTTATTCTCAAATAAAATCGAGCTAAGTAAACATTGGTGTATGTAATACACAAAACGACGACAAATGCTTTTATGTATTATGCTATATGATTATGTGAACTTTTTTGTTTCTTTATTTTGTTAATAGAGTATATTAGATGATTGTTGCTATTTGAAATTTAGCTATTTGAATATCTTAGCATATATGCCATGAACTCTATTAGTTTGTAGCTAGTCTTCCGTTTATGCCTAACAAGATCTTATGCTAGATTTCTTGCGTTAAGTTTGCATAATTATTCTTGCATTGCATATAGGTGTAGATGGCTTAATGTTACTCAAACATCTTGTAAATGAGTTAAATCTAGTCACCCAAATATTTCAAACGATTTAATCTATTCTCAACAACACGCTTAAATATTTTCAACAAATTACCTTGTTTTACCTCAGGTTGTTTAAACAAGTGTAAATGGATCATTTTAATACATTAAGTAGTTATATAAAAGAAAAAGTTTTTCTTTAAAATCTAAGTGTGTTCATTATACGTAACAATAAATAGTCTTTCACATAAACAAAATATATAACAATAATGAAGCAATAAGTTAACTTTCCATCATTCACTAACCTCACTCATAAATAATCTTAGGATTAACGGAACACACTAACAAAATGTCTATTTATTTTAAATAAGTATTCGTGAGGGTCAAGAAAGATCTTGATATTATATCGATTTATTATTCAAATTATGGTTGATATATTTATCAAATCTAATTGACATGTTTTTTAGTATGGACAAGATATTGGATTATTATTTGTTTAGTTTTAAGATTATATCAAATTACAACAAAGGATATAGTCTTGAATCTACACACTCAATCACACTAGATTGATATGAAAATATTTACATTCCTTATAGATGAAAAGAATATGCATTAGATCATAACTCACACGTGTGTTGATAATGTCATATTGAGTCTACTTGTCCAATGGTTGTGTTCCAAATATTAGAATAACATGTTTAATACATGCATAAAATATACAATGAAGTAGGATTGACGACTTGGATGTTTCGTCCGAAATATTCAAGCAATTTACATTGCAATGCAATGGATAAATGTGTCATATCCGAAAAATCAAACATGAGCAAACTAACAACATATGTAAAATTTGCTCATACTACTTAAAATCATAACTCCAAGCTAAAATACACATTTAAGAATATAAAAATGTCTAGTTTTAATATCATTTGAGAATCACAAACTCATTTAAGATAAATAATCTTAATGAGATTCATTTCACAAGTTATGCTAAGGAGCATTCTTAAATCAAGCACATTTATCAAGTAATAAGCCATCAAAACCAAACAACCGGTAAATCATGAACATAAGATTAAAACATTTTGTTTACTCTTATCTAAACATTCAACACGTCTCTATTGGGATCGTGAGTAAAATATATCATCTAGATTTACCCTCATAAAAAGATGATGTTTGAATCACATTAAGCCAAGTATTAGTGAACCAAGCAAACTTCATATTTGGAACTCTTCGATAGGTAAATTTAGGAACTTAATTTCTTCTAAAAAGAGAATGACTACTGGAGAATCTATTGACTAGAAATTCAATTTGACCTAACGGTTGAATTGCTTCTATGTGAGAAGTTGGGTGTGTGTAACCCGTAAAAATGGTCGTATTTAGCCTGAATTGAGCACCACTAGTAATAGTCTCATACTCATTCTCCAACTTGATTACATTGTTCTTCCTAAATATACCTAACGCTAGTTTACTTTTATGAACTTTGTTTTTCATTAGAGTTTTTCATTCCTAGATTTATGTCATCTTGCATATATAAAATTTCTAGATGTTTACTTGCTCCTATGTGTTTTGATTGCATGCCTTCGTAATTATTTGCTTAGTTATTGAGTGCATGTTTATTATAATGTTTTTCTCTAACTATTCTGATATGATATATTTTTGTATTTATTTATAATACATGCTTAAATGCCTTTACATGCTTAACTCTACATGTCTCATTCATCTAGGTATATATATTTCTTTTCTTTAGATTTTATACCCTTATTTCATGAGAAGCTTAGTGTCACAATCCGATAGGTCATAATAGTCTCAAAATTGTCTTAAGTGTCCTAGAGTCTCCATGCATACTCACCTCCTTATTCATCATCTTGTTTCCTTCCAAATAATCCACTCCTTTGTCAAAGAGATAGTTAGATACTAATCTAATACCTCTCTAAGTAGATGTGACAACGTAAATATTTCGTTCGAAACGTTTAAGTATTTTTTAATTAGCGAAATGCAAATTAAAATGTCACTCATTGTTCATGTCTATTTCTTTAGTCATGACTCTATTATTATATAGATGTCAAACACCTTCCGTCAACCTTTATGAAAACCTCGTTGTATGCTATCCTTCATCCTTCGTGTCATTGTCAAACTTATCGTTTTAGTGTTGGTTTGTCTTTATTTGTGTCACACTCTATGTCCGGATGAGCACGAATTTAGTGGGAAGGGAAAACACACTTACTCACATATATCTTTCTACCTTACACTCAAACCTCATGTTCACTCAAATGAACCCTTTCACAAACCTCATCATAATAACCAACCATCCATCCTTGCTCCCAAAAATACACCTTCATCTCACCCAAATGATTCTTGTGAAGAACATGCTCAATCTCAAAATAACAATCCTAACCTCATCACCGACACCTCACATCTTGTTCCACCTATCAATGCACCATCCAAAACACCCTCCACTTATGGAACACCCTTTTCTTCCATACCTTTATCTTCATACACTAATAATTACCCAAACTCACAAATGTCTCCACCACCAAAAGTATCACCACCACTTCCTACTCCTATGTTGCATGTCCAAACATCCATTCCAAATAACAACCGCACTCCACCATCATCACCTTCTTCCAATCACTTGAAGTTCATTGAAGAATATAAAGAAGCCCATGAGCTTAGTGTTCTTCTTGATTTACACCTTGCTCAACGCAACTTGGATCAACCCCCTTCTAGTTCACCTTCATCACCCCACAACTTGAATCAAGTTGAAAAACATGTTAACAATTGTCCTTGTTGTATCTTTCTCCAAAAACAAACCATTGCCTTAAATGAGCATTTCACTTGGATTGAGTACCTTCTCACTAGATCTCATCCAACACCTCCACTAGCACAAGACTCTAACCCTCAATCAACCTCCTCCGCTCCAAACTCTCCACCTCCAAACTCTCCACCACCAAACTCTCCAACATCCATGCACCCAAAAATATACCTCCATTTATCCAACATCCTTACCCTCACTCAACCACCTCATTTCACATATCCACCTTCGTCGTCAACCAACAAAACACCTAAAAAAAAAATCCATCATTCCCAATCATCCACCTTTGTCAAACGATATATTAATCTAAACCATATTTGTCAACCTTGTGTCATCACCTCCCCTTTCCATTCATGCTCATCCTTCTCCATTTTTTTTACGTTTTTAAAAGAACGTACCATTTTCATCCTCAACTCTTTTAACTCTTTTATGTCGGTCAAATATGTCGGTCAAATCTTTTCATTGAGTCCTAATCATTGCATGTGTCATACTTTTAGTGCATACACCTAAGACATCCATATCTTTTCATTGAGTCCTAATCATTGCATGTGTCATATTTTTAGTGCATATACCTAAGACATTCATATCTTGTTCCCCTATTAGTGTCATGCATATATCTATCATCATCATTATGTATTTGTGCATCTTTTCTACTAACTTTGCCTTGTAGCATTCTTCCATTTCTAAATTACTTGGTGCCCCAAACAAGGGGGAGTTTACACCAAAGGGGAGCTTTGGCTATGTGTATTTCACCCCTATATATATATATATATATATATATATATATATATATATATATATATATATATATATATATATATATATATATTTTGCAGGAAACTAACCCTTGATGCAGGTTAAAAGTTTGCAATTTATTTGATCCATGGATCCGCTAGAGTCAAGTTTCAAGGGATATCAATGTCTTAGAGGTTGATAGGATCAAGGCTTCACTTACGATGATGCAAGCTCGCCTTTCTATTCCAAGGGTTGAAGTGTAGTAGAAGTCTCGTCTAGGAGTCCATCTTTTTGCTTCGACAAAAGGGGGAGAAGAAGTGTGAACAAGTAACTTGTACATTTTACTATGAGTTATAGTTTACATAGTTTGTCATCATCAAAAAGGGGTTGATTGTTGGCATAAATATTACGATATTTAATCTAAACATCCTCTTCATGTTTTGATGATGACAAAGATGTAAGTTATAACACATAACGTAAAGTGCTTAAGTTACTCGTGATCACAAATCATCTATGCATTCATACGACAACATCTCTCGACGTCTCAAGCATGCTTCAACAACAAATAAGTTTGCATCCAACAATTAATCACTAAAGGTATGAACAAATAAACTTTATTTTATTGAATGATCAAAGGAATTTTTATTTTTACAAACCTTACATTTTTTATAAAATGGGACAAACATTTTTAAACTTATACAAAATATTTTTGTATTTATAAGAAATGTTTTATTCAAAATAAATATTTTGAATTCAAATTTTTACCCAAAAAAAACAGCTAGAATTCTCAGAAAAAACCTTCCCCACAAAAGGACAAAAAAAAAATTCTGAAATTTTTTTTCTTCTAGGCGGTCCCCTTAAAGTTACTAGGCGGTCCCCTTAATTATTAAGGGGGCCGGCTAGTAATTAAGGGGACCGCCCACGCTCCTCCAGCCTTAAACTTTGCCTATAAATACTGGACCATTCCAACCCTTTTTCCCAACCTTTTGCACTAAAAACTTTCTGTCCAAATCTATCTTAAACCTCTTTCTAAACCCTTTGATCATGTAATTATAAAGTTTTGTTTCCAAGTGATTCAAGCTTAATTCCACAAGTGCAAGAGAAGAATACTTCCTATCATCAAGTCAAAGAAGTATTAGAGTCTAGTTAGTATTGATATGAAGTTGTGAGTTATGTAAGTATATGTAATAAGTAGATCAAGATGATCTTACTTAGTAGTGAGTAACTGAGTGAGTAAGAAGAGGTGTGAAGAATTAGTAGTGTGAAGAAGTCATGTAGTTGTGAAGAAGTAGTGTAGTCGTGAAGAAGTAGTGGCGTGAAGAAGTCGTGAAGAAGTTGTGAAGAAGTCGTGAGATTGGTTCTAGCTACGATTAGAACTCGACATTTAGCTTTGTGTCGTTAAATTGGTGTAAGCGAAAGTGTATATGGTTTTCTCCGCCTAAAGGGAGCTTGTTGAATAGTGTTGTGAACTCTCGAGTAGGTGACTCGGGGAGTGGAATAGGGCAAGGAAGGTGTCCTTGTAGCCAAACCACTATAAATCATCATGTCCAGTTTGCATTTCTTTTCTCTTATCTCTTTTCATTTATTCTTGCATTTATCGCTTTATATCTTTGCTTGCAAATATGTGTTGATTGTTGCTTGTATTGTTTTGATGTTGATTGTGTTATAGTTAGAAGTTTATATTGTGATTGTGTGTATATTTATATGATATGGTCTAATAAATTATTATTCACACTTCTCATATTGAGTTTAACTTAATAGATAATTTGATACAAAATGTTTTAAGATTTTAAAAAGGAAAACGTATTCAGCCCCCCCCCCTCTACGATTTCCACAGGATTGTTGGAAATATTGAGTTTGGAAGTTTAACTCACATAGCAAGAGGTACAACTAATTGATGCCTAAATTGATTGTACATGGCACACAACAAAAGGTGCAAGCTGATGAAGCAGCTAATACCACATGTGTTTGACTTGGTATGCAAAGACCTGGTAAAAAGGAAGTGGAGGTAGTTTTGTGAAACAATAACCCACTCTCCCTTGACTTTAGGATGAAGAATGTGGTCACATCTTTGTTACCAGATTGTGTATAAAATGACCATGAGGGTTCTTGTAAATACATACACAAAAACATACACATATCATGAATGGTTGTGACTGCCATTAACTTCCATTGAAGTTTTCTATCTACCGCCGTCGTGTTGCAAACCCGTGTTGTTGCTGCTCAAGGTTTGCGTGTGTGAACTGTATACATCCTAAAGTGCCCGACTCAAAGACTCCAGCAACTTTACGGGGTGCCGTTCGTACTCAAAAGGACAGGGAATCCGATCCCGTGCAGTTCCGCTTTAACTTGTTCTTCTTTCTTTTCTTAGTGTTGTGACAGGAACTTATGAAGATCGGTTTGGTTGCTTCGCTTCATGTTCTTGATGGTGTGAGCCGTTGATTTGTTGTTGTTTGACAACATCATGTTGTTGACGATGATCCACTACTGTTCGTGCTTTAATGTTAGGTTGTTATACCCAACATCTGAGTTGCTGATCATCTTCCATTTGCCAATAATTAGATATTGCAATGTGGTACAACTTTTACGTTTATGTTTGGTTCTATTTATGTTGCACGAGATTGACGTGATTTATATTTGGTTTCGTTATTACTAGAACAATAGTGCATTCACAAGGAAGCCATCACCAAGCGGTTTTGGCGCTTGAATATATACATAGTTTTGGACTCTTTATTTGCCCGAACAATACTATTATTGGCATTGTTGCAGATCCAGTCTTTTGGACTTTATATTTGTCCAAATAGACTAGTGTCATCATCCTGGATTTATATTTTGATTGGTACAATAAGTTTCGAGAGAGAATCATGCACTTTTATTCCTTTTGTCTATAAGGTGAAACTCTGATCAACAAACAAGAAAATATTAAAAACATAAGCATTAACTTAGAACCATAAGTTTATAAATTTAATGAATTCTACATGTACCAGTCTTCTTTATTATCATTAGAGTAAATTACAAAAATCGTCTTTGTGGTTTGGCCAAATTGCACGTTTGGTCCATACTGTTCATTAAATGCAAAAAAGGTATGTATTTTCCACTGTTTCATTCAGTTTTGGTCCCCCACCTAAACGTCCGTTATTTTCCCGTCTAATGCTTGTGCACGTGCATTCCACAAGGGGGCATTTTCGTCTTTCAACCTTATATGAATAAATTAATTTGGTCCCCCACCCAACTAATAAAAAACCCCACCCCGCTTTTACTTTTCCCCCAAATCCAAAAGTCAAACCCTTACAATCGAATACCTAATTTCTTATCCCTGCTGTTCAAACCCATTGCACTTACAGTCCTTGTAGATACATGCGATTATAAAGATGGATGAGTCACCTTCACCTCCAAAATTTATTTTTAGAAATGATGGCGTATCAATTGATCCAAACACAATTTATGGTAAGAATCGAAGTTTTTTTAATTGAAATAATCACTTATTTGATACTACATTGTTAGCTCATTGATTTTTTTTTTCTTTTTTTAATTATGATACAGGTGGTTCCAAGTCCATGTTCTCTATGAAGTTCAATCATGGTGGATACTTCACACAACCACCAAATAGGATGTATACCACAGGTGAGACAGTATACTTGGATTACATTGATGTGGATCACCTTAAGGTTGAGGGAATAAACACAATTATGACTCAACTAGGGTATGAGTCTGATGACATTATATATTATCACTTTAGGATGCCTAACAAAGGTTTAGATAATGGTTTAAGGTCTGTGAATTGTGATGATGATTTAGTTAGGTTGGTAAAAGTAGTGGAAACACATAAGGAAATAGAATTTTTTTTAGAGCTTTGGATTAACAATGTTCGGTTGGCTGACTTAGATGACGATGGTGTAGATAACATAGGCTTTGATTTGAATGTGGAAGATATACATGGACAGTCTAGCTCTAAGAATGTAGGTGATGAAAATGACACAGAAGTGAACATGGAGGATATTGTTGATGAGGAACATATTATTGATGATGTGGAAGTGAACATGGAGGATTTTGTAAGGCACAATGTTGGTAGGGAAAACTATGTTGACCCAAGTGGAAAACCTCATTTTGAAGTAACAGATGAAGCTTTAGAGGTTGTGGACTATGATTCATTTGATAGTGATGTAGGTGATGATGATGATGCTTCAAGTGTTATAAGGAGGAACCTTAGGAAACTTAAAAAAACTGGAGGTGCTGGATCAGATGGTATTGTAAACTTCTTTTTTGTTGGACAAGATTTTGCTAACAAGGAAGAAGCTAAAGATAGAATTAAAGCTCATGCAGTTGAAACAAGAAGGAAGATTCAAATTGTAAAGAATGATCATGAAAGGTTACAAGCAAAATGTAAGGGTACAATGCCATGTGCTAGAGAGAATATACCAGCTGGTGGGTCACAAGCACAAGGAAAAAAGAGGAAAAAAGGTGAGACAGTAGCTGGTGGGTCAAAAGGGAATAAACAAATGAAGGGTAAAGGTGTAATTTCACAAGATGAGGACAAAAGTGTGTGTCCTTGGAAAGTCTATATTTCTCCTGGACCAACTTGCAAATGGGTGGTTAAGACATTTAATAATGAACATAAATGTCTCCAATCTAGGGATATAAAGGCATGTACAGCCTCCTTTCTTGCCAAACATGTTGTAAACCTAATTTCTCTCAACCCTGAAATACCAACAGTAGCAATCCAAGTTTCAAGTAGGTGTTTCTGCAACAAAAGCTTTCAGAGCTAAGTCTAAGGCAGAAGTTAATTTGAGGGGTGATGCAGAGGGTCAATATGCTTTATTGAGAGATTATGCTGAACAGTTAAAGAAGTCTAACCCAAACACAACAGTGAAGATAGATGTTTACAGGCCTCATAATCCAAATGACACTTCAAGAAGGTTTAAAAGGATATATATCTGTTTGGGTGCTCTAAAAGAAGGTTTTAGAGCTTCTGGGAGAGAGCTGCTAGGGTTGGATGGTGCATTTATGAAAGGTCAACATCCTGGACAACTGATAACAGCTGTGAGTGTGGATGCTAATAATGGAATCTACCCTGTAGCATATGGAATTGTTGAATCAGAATCTAGAGATTCATGGGAATGGTTCTTGTCTTGTCTTGGGGATGATTTGGATTTGTATACCAATTCCAACTTCACCTTTATTACTGATAGACAAAAGGTATATACTTGTAACTACACTGTTTGTTTTAATGGTTCTTGTTTTTGTCTTGGGAATGGTTCTGGTCATGTTTAATTAATGATACCATTTTTTGTTTTATAGAGTCTATTACCAGCTTTAAAGATCTTATTTCCTGCTGCTGAACATAGGTATTGTGTAAGGCATATTAATGATAACATGAATTTGATTTGGAAAGGAGGAGTATACAAAGATAGGTTGTGGAAGTGTGCCACTGCAACAACTGTGGTAGAGTTTGAAAGAGCAATGGATGAACTTAAGGGATACAATCGGCAGGTACATGAGTGGTTGAGGAAAATACATCCCGAGCATTGGAGTAGAAGCCACTTTTCAGGTAACCAATTATGACCTAATTTACTTCTTTTTAGTTCATTATTAAGATGCTTACTGTATGTACATACTTATGGCAGGAAGGGAACATTGTGATTTATTGATCAACAATATCTGTGAGGTCTTTAATAGGCAGTTATTAACTGCTAGGGATAGTCCTATTTATACTGCACTAGAATATGTTAGGGAATATATAATGAAAAGGATTGTGTTGGTTCAGACAGTGATTGAAAAAAGTGAGGGTCCATTAACACCAAGTGTGACTAAGCTTTTCAAATGTATAATGGAACAAGCATCAAAATACTCAGTTCAATGGAATGGGGCTAAACTATTTGAAGTTAAGGGTCCTTGGAGTGACAAGTGTGTAGTGAATCTAAATCTTAGGCATTTTTCTTGTAGGAAATGGGAAATATCTGGAATCCCATGTATACATGCAGTTGCATGCATCTTTAACATGGCAGATAATGGTATGAAAGTTCCTATCCCTGAGGATTGGGTTCATGAATCATATAGGTTAGAAACCTGGAGGAATGTATACTCTCATAAGATGAACCCAGTCCCTGGTCCACAATTTTGGGAGAAGTCTGCATTTAACCAAACAAAATTGATTCCACCTTATATTCCACCACAAATAGGCAGACCTGGAAAAAAAAGAAAGATGAGTGTACGTGAGATTGCTGAAATGGTAAAAGGGAGCAAGTTAACTAGGAAAGGTGGGACTGTCACTTGTGACAACTGCCTAAAAAAGGGTCATAACAAAAGAAGTTGTAAGGAACCAAATCCATGGAAAGATCCAAATTATGGGGCTGCACAGTCATCTGCAGCTGCTGAAAAAGGACCAAGCGTTCATCAAGCTGCAAAGGCACCAAGGCAACCATCAAAGACCACTGCAAGTCAATCCAAGACCACTGCATCAAAGGCAACAAGGAAAAGCCCAAGAAAAAAAACTGCAAGTCAATCCAAGCCCACTACAAGTCCAAAAAAAGGGAAGAAAACTGCATCAAGGAAGAACTGCTAGATTTGGTTAAGTAACAGTATGGTTATGTATTAGTAATCCATGTAGACATTATGGTTATTATGTATTAGTACTCTTATGACATGATGGGAACAATTGTGATGCAAATTTTCAGTTTAGCAAGTTGAAAAACTTGTTTAATGTATGGCAAATGTTACCCTTTCAGTGATGCAGATGTGTTCTTTACTTTGTGTTGTCATGTTTAAGGCATATTGCAGATGTGTTATGCCTATGTTTGCTTGTGTTGTTTTTCCAACATCAGATTAAAATCATACACAGACTTAAGATGTTAAGACAATGGCCATTTATGGTCTTTATGTTACTAGTTATGTTTAAGCAGAATTAAGGTCTTTATGTTACTGGTTATGCAGGAAAAGGTTCTGCACAAGTGATTCTTTTGGCCACTATTTTGTTCTCATGCCTGCACAAGACTTATGGTCTTGTAGTTTGATTCTTTTGGACACTATTTTTTTCTCATTGACTGTCAATTGACTGCTTTGGAATTAGATAAAGTGTACAAAAGCATTCAAAAACTAAATGCTTATGCAGTGTGTTGGTTGGGATATTGCATTTAAGTTTACATTGACACGTGTGGTGATTTTTGCTTTAAATTGACATACACACACCCCACATTACACACAAACCATCTGAGATCACACATTGTCAAAAAATGAGTTCAAATCCTCCAGTCATTCAGGTTTCATTTGATTCAAGTTCTGCTAACACAAAGGGAAAAGGAAAGTTGGAAACTTCATCTGAATCAAGCATTAATTGTAGCTTTCTTAATGATAGCTAGGTGTCCAGCTATCATTCAACATCTGAGGAAGAGGATTGTGTGTCCAAAAAGAGTAAAGAGTTGGAAGCTCAGTCAAAGAAGCTGAGTCAAAAAAAGGAAAATGCTTAT
Organism: Artemisia tridentata subsp. tridentata; assembly: GCA_021014915.2. Lineage (NCBI taxonomy): Eukaryota > Viridiplantae > Streptophyta > Magnoliopsida > Asterales > Asteraceae > Artemisia > Artemisia tridentata. The sequence continues at coordinate 314,430,471 of CP139502.1, forward strand.
GCTAGCTATCATGTTAACACTGCTCCTGTGAAAGGTAACCCAACCTATGATGAAAGGGTTCAAGTGCTTGGCACTCCAAATGGGCACACTTGGGAAGTCATCCAGGGACAGAGGTGGAAGAGGGGCAAAGAGAATTGAATGAAGTCATCCAGGGCACACTCTATGCACTGTCTTTTTCTTATGATGTCAGTTTAAGAAGCTTTGTGTAATGCACCAATGTATGATCCTACTATCTAATGAAAAATGCATCTATGTATGCATTATTTAAATAAAAATCATACACATACATAGTAGTATCATTAAACTTGAAATTACCATTCATACTTGAACATTCATACATATAACAAAATTCATTGACTATAGTCAATTTTTAAGTTCAAGATGAACATTCATACATAGCTTTATCAGCTTACAACAAGAAAGTAACTAAGAACAAGACCCAACTACAAATCAACCATATCTTCAATCTTCGTCTTCCAGCAGCCATTTCAACCAATGATTGATGAAGCTGATTTCTTGAATTAAGTAGACCAGGAATGATTTGCTTTGAACGAGCACACATTGGAGGATCAACCCAATAAAAAAACCCACAATCCGTTCCCTACAAACTAGTACCTCAATCAATAACTTGTGGAAAAATTATAACTACAAATTACTACTTACAAAAAATTCTGGGCATGAGTGAAAACGACGTCCTGGGTTAAGATTTGTCCATGAAGTACGCACACGGGTCTTACTACCACAGTAACACATCACCATTTTAGCTAATTGATTTTGCCCTTTTTACTTCTTTAGGGCTAGGGTTTTAATTGGGGACCAGTGTTCTTGGAGTGGGTAAAAGCGGGGTGGGGGACCAAATTAATTTATTCATATAAGGTTGAAAGACGAAAATGCCCCCTTGTGGAATGCACGTGCACAAGCATTAGACGGGAAAATAACGGACGTTTAGGTGGGGGACCAAAACTGAATGAAACAGTGGAAAATACGGACTTTTTTGCACTTAATGAACAGTACGGACCAAACGTGCAATTTGGCCAAACCACAAGGACGATTTTTGCAATTTACTCTTATCATTATCGAAATAAATTGATCGTAATGCCAAAATCCTTATATACTAACACGGTTATAAAATCAAAATGGAAGCACATTAGCACATGTGTTTAGTTAAACTTATCTTAATACCATAAACTCATCTACGCACGGGTTATAAACTATGATTATTGTACAAAACCATCAACAAACGACAAATACTCCAAACCAAGTCTGTATACTTGTCTTTGGTTGTGCAACACATATAGGTAATACGGGTTTCTCGGCAAACAACTGGGTGCCAAATTATTTCACGCAGTGTGCATGACTTTTATGGTCAAGATCAGGAATTCAGGATCTTAAGATCTTAAACTTGTTAAGATTCTACGTAAAATCCAGCTAACTCTCAATATCTATATAAATTGATGTTGATTTTCCTTGGTCAATCAATAGACTTCGACATGAAGACAATTCTTATGCTCACTCTTTTTCTTCTTATTACTAGTATGGCTGAAGGTAAATAATTTAATAAAAAAAATCGCTTAATAATATGTAAGTACTTGAATTTAATTAAAAATCATAAGTGCTTAGCTAGGACAATATTCAAACCCAAACAATCATATATTTTGTCTTTTTTGTGTGTGTGCATAGGTGGTAGAATTGTGTTCCAAGATAAAACTCCTACAAGACGTTATACCGGAGATTCTGATGAAGTTGGAGTGTGTTGTAAGGAAAATTATTATGATCAGCGTCCTCGTACGAGAATACTTAAATGTTGGAATTCAGAACAGGAATGCAATATATGTTGTGAAAACTTGTGTATCGTTAAAGCATGTGGTCGGGGTTAGCGTTACCCACAGGTCCCCAAATCATAGCCAGCTGGCGGGTCGCCCGGCTACGCAATTTAACAATCCACAACTATACGGAGAAAGTGGATGAGTTAGTTGCAAATACCATAAAGGAGCAGCTGAGCGAAAGAGTCATAACGCCGCTATTTACCGATAATAATGTGGTCTTGCCGCCCGGAAAGAATGCCTATGACGTCATAGACGCCTTGGTGCCGGGGGACAACGTGCACTTGCTTGCGGCGATGTGTAAAATGAATTGTTGTTAATTTATATGTTAATGCTCAATTATAGTATTTTCGGTGTTATCTCAGTTGGATGTGCCAAAAACATTATTTCATCGTCTTCACTATTTTATACAGATACAGGCACTGAGAAATAATAAAAACTCTAGTTAGAAAAGGTGTGCTTACATTTAATTAGTTTATCTTCGGCAACTATATATGGTTGCGTTAATTGATTGTTTGTGTTAGAGTAAATTACACCGATGGTCTGTGCAGTTTGCATTGACTTTCACTTTTGATCTTTTGACTTTTCTTTTTACACAAATAGTCTCTAACTCGGAAATTCTTAACATCGACAGTCCGTTGACTAAACGAACGTTAAATTTAACCATTGAAGTTAGTTAGTTAACTTACACATAAAGGGTATAATTGTCACCCACTCTTTTGGTCCAACCTCCAACTAATAAAGTCACCCTTTTCATCTTCTCTATCTAACAAAACCACCACCATTAAACCAACAAACTCATTCAGAACCACATATCACCTCACAAGAAACTACCAAATATTCAAATTTAAACAAAACTTATTTCAGATTTCGTTGATGTCGGATTGGGAGCTTTGGTTTAAAGGCACGGTGTCACGTTTGTTGTATGGTGTTGATGGCATGGTTATGTTTTGTTAGATCAGATGATGATGGGTGACGGGTTGTTGTAGATGGTGTCGGGCTTAGGACATATCCGGTCCAGTGAGGGTGGCGGGTGGGGTTTCATCTTTTTCGTTCAGGTCTGCATCATTTTAGTAAATGATGTGGCATTAAAAATTCTTACGGGGAATTTATAAAATCAGGTAATCATATGCAATTCCATTTTTTCCAAACTTATAGTTACCAGAGAATTAAAGTCTTTTTAGAAATTAAAAAAAAGAAAGTAGAGTGACTAAATTATATAAAGCTATAATTGAATTTGTAAAGTGAGTTATTAAAAGACTATTATACCTTTACTAGTTATAATGCCCGCGTACGCGCGGAGTTTTTTTTAATTTTTTGAATAATGTATTTTCATTTGTTAAAAAACAAATAATTTAATTTTTGTTTTGTCTTATTTTTGGTTTTTAATTTTGTATTATATGATGAAGAGAGCTCGAGTATGTACTGGGTTTTGACATGATTTTTTTTATCATGTATTGATATTGAATATATTGTCTTAAGACTCTTACGAATCAAATACCTTATTTTGTATTAATACCGAATATATTAGCTTAGAATTTATTGAACTTTTACATTTATTACTTTAGCTCATAATCTTTTATGTAACTTTTTGAATTTAATTGTGTTGGATATGTATATTTTTTTTTTTTCTCATTGTCTTAAGTGACAAATGGTTGTTACACATAAACTTTGAGTGAAAGTAACTACAAATGGTTTCAAGTGATTTAAATTAATCAATTTCTAGTTGCAAAGTTCTTGTACGCACGGGATTTTCACGCGAATCATGTTTAATTTAGATATCATGCACGTGTTTATGGTATTCGAGTAAAATCTAATGTGTATTCAAAGTAAATTAGAATGAACTTATAATTGTTTAAAATATGTAATCAAATTTTATATGTTGAAAAATTATCTGACTTAATAAGTTCATTTTATATGTCTTTTGTTAAGACACCCAAATTTTATTCTATAAAAGATGCAAATATCTTTGCATCCTTCGAATTGGTCAAAAATTTGCAACCAAAACGATCTTCCACTATTGTTGACCCCTTTTCTATTATGCCCATGTACATACTAACACATAAGAAGTGCAACAAATATTTAGTAAATGTCACTAAAAGCCAGTCCAATAATCAATGTCTTAAATAAAAGTGTCACAAAATGCTAACAAAAAATAGGAGGAATGGATACAAAGTGTATATGGAACCAAGTTTCGACCAATAACAGCTCTCCTAACCCCTTTTAAATCTTTAGTATTGTGGCCTTCTTCATGCGCATGATTTTCATTTTGCAGCATAGTTGATGAGATATTGCAACATAAAGAGATAAAAATAAATAAGACTCTAATTAGACTTGAATTTCATTCAATCATTTCATTAACACTTCAAGTTCATGTTCAACCATTAAACACCTAAATGTAACATGATAATCATTAGCAGCATCATGCACTTTCACTCCCTTATAAAATAGACAACGCAGTTAGACTTGTGCTTTATATCACTGCATGGACATGGCCTTCTACAAAATGGCAAACCTATGCAAAACGATGTACTTAAGCAAATTACATGAAATTAAAGTATAATAAACTCAAAAGATGGATAACCACAAGCACCTGACAATAATCTAGATAATAAAATTAAACTTGAATGAATTTGACAAACCTTAGATAAAAACCTTCAAGCACCTTTTGGTTGGACAACTTTCATTAATACAATGGTTACTAAGACATTTTAGACATATTTCACTTGAGGCAATACAACAAAATGATGTCTTAAATCCAATTTTGGCATAGGGATTGGTTTCAAGAACTTGGTGTCATATGGAAACTTTCTTACTCAAGCAAAAATGACATATAACTTTTAAATGAGGATATCAGCGTCATCATAAACATGTTTTAGAAAATTATCATTTTCATTATTCATCAAAACCTCAAAATTCAACTTATTCTTAATAAAAGGCGTTATTTTTCTCTAATTCATATAGACATGAATGTCATTCTTAAAATTAAAGGCCTATTTTAAAAATGATTGTTAACTATATATGAAAACTATAATACAACCCATCAATTCCAAAACATAACAGTAACAAACCTTCTGAAACGATTTTCATCAAGCTCTATCATTTGAAGACTCGGCTTAAAACCACTGCTAGCGAAACTTTCAGTGGCAAGTTACAATAAAAGATACCCTTGGAATTGCCTACTGAATGACTAACCCGCCACAGCTACCACAACGCCTATTTCAGCATTCTTTAAACACTTGTATGTAAAAAATGCCCAAAACTAAAACACGTCAAATTGGAATAAACACGTCAATAGCGAAAGGTAATAACAGCCAACTTAAATATGTATCATAATGAGATTAGTAGAAAATGGTGATGAAATCTCGTGAATAGATACAAAGTACAAACACACTTATAAGGTGGGATAAATTCTTTGCAGCCTTTCAGGCTGATGATGGTCGTTGGAATTAAGATGTCTGCAAAAACTTTAGCAAGTAACCTACTCACTATCAACACAACTAAGCCAATAAACAGTAGATGATATATCATGTAAGAGAAAGCCTACTGAGAAAACAATTTGATAATAGAATATAAGAAAGGATTTCAAATAATTTACTAAAGATAAATAGCATACATTCATGCTCTAGAAGGTTTATGCACTACAACATATGGAGAAGGCTCGCAACTGTCATTCTGTTTCAATATATGAAGTCTAAACAATAGCCACACCTGTCTCAAATCTTTGCAATCAACAAATTCTTAATGTGTTTATATTTAAAATTACTAATTCAGGTGTATTTAGCATGCTGTTTAAAAAAAAGATCCTTAGAGATATAATTACCATTTAATGCTCAAATGTGTACATGTCGGCAGAAACTAATGAAATTGTGATCATATTCTTATTTATGATGGTTAAATGCAGCCACCACAGAATGTTGTTAGTTCCTCATCAGCATTAGCTAACTCTCCTGCTTTTGTTCGCCTATCTCGAACCCTACTAATGCAAGTAAGTTTTGGTCATGCTTTAAACCATTTACCCACTCATCTATCCATGTACTCCTATAGAGGTATCTTATGCTGTTTTTTCATATATGATGTATTGCAGGGTTTGGCTCTGCTCTAAATATCGAAACACTTGTTGCTGCTGCTGAACGCAGAGAAACTCCCATAGAGGTAATTCTTTGGATAAATTTAAATAACAAATGCGCGAGATCATGTTTCTCTTCAAAAATTGGATTAACCATTGGCGTGGTAAAGAATCTGAATTACTGAAAACAATGCAGAAGACCAGTTTGTAACTATGGAACAGATTAACACGTACGCTTCACCCGTCCTACAGTCCAAAGCAGTACTACTATGTGAATTACTAAACATAAGATACAGGTAAGGAGAAAATTACAACCAAGTAAAAATACTCGACAACCATTAGATTCATTTTTATTGTTGGGATATATTATATATAAAATCAAGGTAAATACGACATTGTTGTTGACATATTGCAATAAAGAACCCCCTTTTCTACTTTAGAGTATTCTGAAATCACAAAGTAGAGCATCTCCTAAAATACCTAACATGGCGAGAACAAATGTGAAGATAACTAACATGGCGGAAAATTTACCGTTTTAGTAGTTGGCTTTTAGAATGAGCTTATGTCTCTTATTGTCACATTTGGTTCATACTTTCATATCTTGCTCCACATTTGTTCATTTTGATCTGCAGTAAACATACAATGTATAGCATTATGAGCAAAGTTAAATTACTTCAAAGATACATACTTGATGTCTATGTGGCTTAGTACCAAAACGGTAAATATTCTGGTACTTGCCTTCAAGTCAAAGATAACAAAGACATGAGAAAACTAATGCATACTTTTATTTCAATTATAACTTATTGAACACTTGGATTGTTGGATAATGTAAAATATATGCCATCACAAAGCACAACCAAGAACAACTAACTGCATGTTTGATTAGATTGACTTTAACAATCTGGATGTGTTTAATAACCAAGTAATCTAAAAAAGTATACCAACACCTTATAAGTATTGAAAAAAAAAAAAAAAAAAAAAAAACCCTAAGATTAATCAGATTATGCAAACAAAACCTATTGAAAAAGTTGTATTGATTTTTATCTAACCCTAAACCGTAGCATCCAGGTTCCTTAATTATATAAAAGATAATCACATCAGACAAAACCTCAAAATACTTACTTGGTACTACGGATGATTAGCTAACAACAATAATAATAACAAATGTACCTTAATTATAGAGACTCAAACAACAATACGAAGATTTAGAAGATTATTAATTTGATTGAATATTTAGAAGATTATTAATTTGGAGCCGATGGTTTGTTTTTATATTACAAAGTGTTAGGCTGATACCTGTACGTTTCCATTGCAAATCGGCATGGGTTGGAGTTACAGGGGTTTGGATGAAGGAAAGAAGTGTTTGTTTTAGGGTTTTTTTTTTTTTTTTTTTTTTTTTGTGGTGCGTGATATGATGAATAATGAAAAGTAGAGGCCGGATTAATCATCTCAATTTTATAATTTTGAAACAAAACTATGATAAAGATTTGATCTTCTGATTAATACTGATTAACTTTCACTTCTGATATACAGAAGGTGTTACAAGGTTGATCCCAATTCATCTTTTTCGGTTAGGTTAAGGTTTTAGATGATGGATCTAAGAAAGGTGTGTGGGTGCTGTTTTTCTCTTTTACATTTAGCCTCCAGCCTTTTACAAAATTACGCCCGCTTTTCCTTCTAGTTTTTTTTCTTTCATTTTCGACACCTATGTTTTTATGTTGATTTTTCTAATTAGACGAAATTTTAACAAAGGTCGACCAAAAAGGAAGCAAATTAGGAAATAACTAAGTTTAAATATTTTTCAAAATAAAAAAAACAAAAACAAATTAAAAAAATTATTACCAAATAAGGTATGATTTGATTTTTTTGAAATGAAAAAGTTCCCACTAGGGGTTTTGTTTTATTATATAAAAGATGTGCAAGTTAAATAAGTAACTTTAACCGTCAAATTTAATGTCCGTTTGTTCAAAAGACCATGGGTGTTAAGGGTTTCCGACTTAAGGACTAATTGTGTTGTGGTCAAGTTTGTACTCAATAATTGTTCACAAGAAGACAATAAATGGTATCAATAATTGATGAATTTTCATATAATTTAAGTCAAGATCATTGCTTCTACCTTTAAGTCAAGATCTGTATTTTACTTCCAAAT